>LR990044.1:1225840-2436680 GCA_905147135.1 Blastobasis lacticolella
CGATTTGTTTTCCCGACGTTTCGGTAGGGTTACACCCACCGTGGTCACGAGTCGTCTCGTGTATCATTAAGGTACGTCGCGTCCAAGTCCCGTCTAATATAATAATAAGAAATAATGTGTCACGTATTAAGGCGTTCTGAAGGTTTCACTCAGTAACAATCATTATGAACAGGTACAGACATCGGCGACCTATGACCCTTTTCTACATTACGTAGGTACATTAGTTGAACGTTAACCGATGCTTTTACGGTGAGGGTAAACGAACGAAACCTGCACATTCAAGCGACGAATGTGTAACCATGATCCAATCTGGTTAGGTTCCCCTGGTAACAAGGTCACGGCAGTCAGATGGCAGTCGCTCCATTGTAATGGAGCAATGGCAGTGTGACCTGCCAAATCCTGGATCATGGTCAAGGTGGACTCCGGGCCATTGTGCGTGAGAGCACAACCGGGACATTAACGCCAAGATTATGTTTTTTATGTGTACTATTCAAGTACTACTTATAATAAACAAATATTTTATAGAGAAACGAGTAGTATATTTGTTTGACTGGACCGATTTTAAAAATCTAATAGAACTAGTACTTATTTTTAATAAAACTTGCCAGGCATTTGACCACCATCTCACCTGATAGCAAGTGACGATGCGGCCGATGATGGATCACGCCTGTCTAGGAACAGCCTATTCACTCTTGCCTCGAAGCCGTCTAGCTAAAACGGCTGGTATAAAAATAAAGCTACTCACGTCGTGTATGTGCGTGATGACCTCGTTGCGCGTCATCTCCTCGAGCTTGGTCTCGTTCACGTCCAGGATCTCGTCGGCCAGCTCCAGATTGTCGATGTTGCCCGCTGAGGGGGACCCTGCCGAACCAATGGGACCATTAGATCATTTTCTTGGCTGGTCTTCGCTTTTTGAGGGGAGTCGGAAACACTGTCTTTCCCACCACTACAAACTTCCTAATCAAATTTGTTGCAGGTTCCAAGACAGTAATTTAGCTAGTGTGAAGTTGTGTAGAAAAGAATAGAATGGAACGGAACGGAATAGACCTTATTTGATGAGCAATACATTCATTCCACTTTCTTCTGAATTTAGACGACTGAATTTAGCAAAATAATTAAGCGCATTAGCTTAACACTTATTAGGTGGACATAGCGTGCGCGCTAACAGGTCTACTCGCGCCTACATGAATGAGGTAATTTCATGATCCCTTTCTTTCTAGTAGTTTTTTGAAGTTTGATAAGCCATTCATTGATCCTATCCTATTTCATTATTGAGTTTGAGTTTGTGGTCAGGTGGTAACCTAATAAATGACTGTACTATACTCGAGCAATGGTCCACAATCAGCGCTACGGATAGAAAACATGTAAGTTGCACGAGTAGTGGTAAAAATAGTGGGATCGGAAACGGCGACGTCGGTTCCAGTACAAACGGCGATTGATAGCCCTTCTAACTAATTTCATGTTTTCTATGGTGCCACGAATGAAGACATACGCGCAGCAATGTAAAATTAATGTAATAATACGGCCGTAAAGTGGTGGGCTGAGCAGAATGTCGTACAAAACCCCAAGTAATGACGGGTGTCGTCATAGGGGCAGACCATGTATTACCTCCGGAAACCAGAAAGGGAGACACTTCCGAACAAAATGAAATATACATTCACACTCGCGCCCGTATCCCACGGGAGGAGGTAGATAGAGAGTATCGAGTAACAACCTCTCTTGCCTCAAATAGGAATTATCTTGGAAAGCCTGCAGAGGTTTTCCAAGAGAGAACCCACATCAGGCACTAGCTAGAGCAATAGTTTACGAGGAGGTATGAGTTGCATGAAAGCGTACGCGCAGCTATCTAAAATTGTTGTAATAATACGGCATGATGACCGGGTGAGCTTTTGAAGTCCTATCTACGTCTTCGTAGCACCAACAAATTGATTGGTGTTGCAAAGGCAACTAGTGAAATAGAGACAGACCATTTATTACCTCTGGAGACAAGAAACTATTTTCTGTTGAGTATTATCAACACTGCGGTCTCCAACCCTAATCGCCTGCCAACGTGGGCAATACCCTCCGCTTATGGGGAGATAATTTGAGTAAAGCAGTGGATTGTGGTCATCTTGGCGGTTGTGGTCTCGCGCGAGAGTGTTTGAGGTCCCACTTCACTTTGATCAAGGGTTTGGCAGATCAGGTAATTACAGTGGAGCAACTGTCATCTGACCTCCGTGACCCTGTTAACTGTTATGACCTGCCAAATCCTGGATGTTGGTTAAGGCGGGCCCCGTGAGAGCACGACCAGGATATTGGCGCAAAGATTTTTTTTTTAACACCCGACGACAAAATTTTATTTTATCCGGAATTGTTTAAGTTTGACGTGCGTGTCTTTGTATCTGTGTATGATGAACGGATGGACCGAATTCGATGCTGTATTTTTATTTGAAAGGCTATTAATCGAGATCGTTCTTAGCTTCTCTTGTCATCTAACTCACTCGTATTATATGATAAAAAGCTTATTTTTAACTTTTTTGTGAGTTAAAGTTGAATTCATTTTCTTACTAAATTTTTTTTTATGTTTTTTTTGTTTATCAAGATAGAGATGAGACACTCCATAGCGAACATCTGAGTAAGACATGATAACGTTACAAACACCACTTGGGCAAGTACCGACATATTTCGAGGGTTGCCCTCGATTTCACAGGGTTTCATGAGAACTTGCCCTGATCAAATGGGACCACTTCAGGAGTACCCCTTAAAACAAACAAATAATATTTCCGAATGGGTCTATAACAAATGAGGTAACAACATTGAGGAGTCACGGTGGCCTGTGGTCTTCATGTACGTATGTATGTATGCAAACTCTTTATTGCTTAATAAATACAGGAGTTACTAAAATAATTTTACAAAGCAAAGGCGGGCTTATCCCACAATGGGATCATCATCATCGACTGAATGTAAATGCTTGACTTATCACTAAAAATGCCGTGATCGTAATACATATGCCTATAATATTTGAGGTGTTCTCTCAATTCCTCATGGACCCTCATGAGAACTGGGTTTTGACAAAAATGGGAACAAACTGGAAATATGTAATTTAAAAAAAAAGTTTCAGTATCTCGTCAAGTCTAGTGCTGGCGTTATGCCTCCTTCAAATTAGTGGAAGCCTTGCCAGGCGGAGATGAGATCGTAGTCGTAAAACACAACAGTTCCGTACGACACATCTTTCTATCTAATATCGTATTACTAAGTATTGTAAAACTGGACATTGTCTAGTAGCCTGTACATTAAAACTATTGAAAAAAAAAAACAGCCGGGATAGGAGGATATACTCTAAGGGTAATGGAGTAGGTACTATCTACTGACACGTAAGCAGGCCAAAAAGAATTTAATTTTTTTAATTTTGTGTTCATCTTTCTGTGCGCGCATCACGCAAAAACCGCTGCCCGTATTCCGATAGGGTTTTTACAGTTTAGTAGCTTAAAATCTAAACCGGGGTTATCTTATTCGGGTGGGTACAGCCAGAGATACCTACAGCTTGCAGTACCTACTAGCATTCATACGAGGCCATTTATTTTCATTTACAATGGTCACGTAACCGAAGTCGCAAGATAAAGCTAAACTGTCCTTCTACTCGGCCATTAATATTGTAATCAAGCTGGCCTGTTTGTCCATCATTGTCCTACCCTAAAAACCTAGCCCTTGAAACACTCTATCTATTATTGAAAACCGTACGCAAATTCGTTCAGAAGTTTTTGAGTTTATCGCAAATAGACAGATATTCAGACGCGGCGTGGGACTTTGTTTTACAATAATGTAGTGACGCGAAGGACGTTTGTAAGGCTTTTTATAACTCCTTCACGCAAAAATCTAGCCAATGAATTTTGATGAAATTTGGCAGTAACATAACTTATATCCCATAAAATGACACAGGCTATCATTCGGGTCTGGAACGTTATAACCGAATTTTTCGCGTATTCGCAGGCAAAAGTATATAATGAGTTGGTTAGTGCTGTTAGCTGTATAATCTATCCTTTTTTTTAAGACAGCTAATCTTCAAAATATACGTCATTTGGGGGAATGATGTGAGCATATGGGATTGCCCGAAAGTTTACCCTACCCACTAAAACCCCTAATGTATCCACAGCCACTTTTAATCGTTATAGTATTTCATAGATAGTTTTCGCTGTGGTGACAACATATCGACGGGGATTCGATCCCTCGATGCCCCCGATTTCGCCTAAACAAGCCCACTATGCATAACGCTGCGCTTTCTCATCATTCTACAATCTACCCTGGCTGTCACCACACGACTACACAACTTCACATCACACGACAGATATGCACATTGGCTATTAGTTGGATTTCGTAGAGCCAATATCTCTGTTCGTGCCAAATGGTCTGGCAGTAGCGGACATCGATCTCTCGGTCAGAACTAATTCGTAAGCGGTCTAAGCACTATTCGTTACAATTCAACGAAGTAGAAAATTTTAGAACAGTTTTCAGACAGGGAAAGGACAGGTAAAGAGTAGACGCCTTTGAAATGTGGCGTTGGCGCCGGGTGCTGATACCTTGGACAGCCTACCGCACAAATGTCTCGATTCTTAAGCAACTTAAAATAAAAATTGCTCAGCCACTATCTACAGCCTGCTTGCGACATAGTGTGGTATTTTGGCCACATTGCACTGAGGGGTAGGGATAACCTGGAACGTCTGATGGTAACAGGAAAAGTACAAAGCGATGATCGGATCTGATCTCCGAAGAGTTGGAAATACCGGTCAATGCCGCACTACACCAAGCGACGGAACGCAGTCGATGGAGAAAATTAATTGACAAACTCAATCACGATACTTAGTTGTGAGTGATCGACTCAGAAGAAGAGAGAACAGTTTTCATGTGTTTTATCATGAAATAATGCCAGTAGTTGACAGAGAGATCAAGAGCCGCTATTGCCAATTCATTTGGCACGGACTGTAAGCTAAGCCGATGTGCCGATGGCGACAAGTGTACCTATTAAATAAGTACTAGCTTCTTAACGCTTGGACTATTGTACCTACATAAGGAGGGGAATAAGTAGCCTATGTCCACTTTCAGGTGCTAAAGTATCTCCCAAAAATATTGATTGGTGATTTCTTTTTTGCTCTTTGGTATCTCTCTACCGAATTTCATCAAATTGCTGCATTGGTTTAGCCGTGAAAGCGTAATAGACACACTGAGTTACTTTCGCATTTACAATGTTAGTAGTACCAATACCTGATTACAATGAATGTGTTTAATTACTTAATAATTTCTCGTAAAATATATGGGTGAACTAGTTTTTAAAAAATGAAGGGACTTGTTCGAGCCAAAACTTTGAACATATTCAAAGCATTATATAGCAATGCAGCACCAGGTTATTCTAAGTTAAATTAATTAGTAAGTTAGGTTATCTACAGTTAACCTTTAAATTAATTTAAGTTTGGTCTAAGTAAGTATTTTTATATTAAGTACCTAACCAATGTGTCCGGATAAATTTAGATCACGCTAAATTGAATACTAGTCGGTCAGGTCAGCCATCTGACCTAACAGTTGCCTAATTCCACAATTGGAATATTAAATATCTAGGTATTGTCTTAATGTAAATCGTCTATTTGGGGTAGTAAAGATGGAATACTAAACAGTAAACATATATTTTACTGACACAGTATACTTTATAAAGCGCCTTATATTTATGTCTGAGCAAAATTGCAGTGACGAATAATTGTATTTGATATATTTTTCTCGCAGGAGTTATACGATATTGTCATCTGTATAGAGCTCATAACATGATTACGCTAATGGGTTTCCGAGATCCCTCTACAAATTCCTTGAATATTATTTAAATATACGAGTACTGCTCGCTTAATGCAGAATATTATTTACCCAGGTACACGAAAACCTACTGCATTTTCTACAATATTATTAGGATGAATTTATTACTTACCATACAGCTTCACCTTGTTGTCCTTCGTTTGCACCACGATTATAATATACCCTTCCAACTCCACGGATTTGCACTTGACTGTGGTGGAATTCTTATCTACGGCACTAATTTGGGTGGTTGGCGCGTTGAACGAATTCATTTTGCCTAGTATCCTACACTAAAATAACAGAACGATTTAATACTAATCTGCGGTTTCTATTGCACTGGGGGCCAGCGTTTTCGCCAGCACCATTTCAGACAGAATCCCCGTACGACCAGGCAATGCACACATATCATTTTGCCGTTAGCACAGGTTTACTTTCACACATTGCAGCTCTACCCTGGCACTGAAGCATCGGCCATCGTTTCGCCTTTTCACAGCGGCTCCGCTACAAAATCTCCAGCCATCAGGAATTGGAAAGGTCACTACAAATCACTGTTGCAAAATTACTAAGCGTATATTAGTTTATTGTTACAGAATTCCGTTTAATTTCCCCGTCGTGTTCGTGTCGGATGCGATTTTGAAGGTTGGTTCGCGAATGTCGCTGTTTTTGCACTTGTCTTGTTCCATTGCGTCCGTCACTGTTACACTGTTACGTTTTCGGGTTGGTTTTTATGTTTCTCCGGGTGTTGGTGTCGGTTTTTGAGTCTATAATTTGTTTTGGGAGGCCCGTCGTCGGATACACGTAGCGGGCAGGGCGCCCGCCTGTTTAGTGAGCGAGGGCGAGCGTACGCCCGATCAATAATGCTACCCAACCAGCATCCCTTACTTCACACTCTTACGGATACGCTAGCTCTATTCGCAAGTCTTGTTCGGGGAGCACTTGACTGATATTTTCATTGATGCTCTCGTTCGCTGAGATTTCGAGTGATAGATTAAAATGTTATGTTTATTTTTATTAATTTGGGGAATATTTTTCTGGTTTCGTTGCGCATGCCGATCTTCCGTCAAACAAAAATGAGCCTTTAAAAACTTTTACTAATAAACTGCTTGCTATCGGATAGGCTGTTTGTCACTTTATGTAAAATTAATCATTGTTTGTCACGGAGAAAGTAAAAAGAAACAAAAGAGATAGATTTACTCAGGTCCCACCGAGATTTGAACTCGGATCGCTGGATTCAAAGTCCAGAGTGCTAACCATTACACCATGGGACCTCTTGTGGGCAGTGGCGAAATCCTGGAAGAGATTGAGTATGTAAACCCAATCATTGATATTTAAAAACTATTGATATTTTATAGTTCGAAATCAAATACAGTTATTAAGTAATACCATTTATTTTAATTGTGACTACCAAACCTGTAGCTATTTTATTTTAACATCACACACGCTGGCGTGTTAATAGTTACACAAAAATGAAATAGATGGCGCGATTTTCTGTCTAACCGACATCTAGCGGAAAACAGTCGAACTATGGCATTTTAGTGTTGCCAGTATAATAATTACAAGAACATTTAGTAAAAATTGTTACAGACTGATACAGACTTGCAAGTTCAGAAAAATACTTAGTTGACAATGCCAATATTCCAATAGAATAAAATTGGTTTTAATTAGTTCATGAGGTGTTATCTCGTTAGTATTTGGGTATCGTTTATGGATAATAGATTTTTATTTCACTTTTGTTTTGTCTTGTCGTTTTCTATTAAAATTAATCATCCAGAAGGTTGTGGAGCTGGTTTGGTCATGTAGAGTCATGTGAAGAGATTCATAATCATCATTATATGAGTATGACTCTTTTCGGTGGAGCAAACGCCACTCTTCTCTCCTATCTTCCAACCTCTGTGAAGAGATTCAAGGACAATATATACAGAGTGACCTTAGCATTTGGACAAATAATGAAACCCTGTTTAAGACTGCTACTTAGCAGTGTCGTAAAACAGCTCTTTCATTAAATAAATGAAAAAATAAAATTTCTGACATTTAATTGTAACTTAATCGGCAACAAATACAACATAGGTAGTGTATAACAACAACACGAATCAGAATTGATTATTGACAACTATGAGAAACGAGTGACGTTATGTCATACTTCAAATAACAATAAGTAATTTTTTAATGTAATGAGTCATCTGGCGTGGAGTTCTTATGCAATTTAAAATAGTTTGCAATGTTTTGAGTACTTTCTATTTTTCCTAGATCTTGAAATTACATACAGACTGCTCCATAGTGATAAATTTAAAACCGTTGATTTTTCGGTAAATACTTA
This sequence comes from Blastobasis lacticolella, assembly GCA_905147135.1. Taxonomy (NCBI): domain Eukaryota; kingdom Metazoa; phylum Arthropoda; class Insecta; order Lepidoptera; family Blastobasidae; genus Blastobasis; species Blastobasis lacticolella. The sequence goes on from LR990044.1 coordinate 1,233,972, forward strand.
ACCGATTGTTATGTCAAATCAAATCAAATCAAATCAAAATTTCTTTATTGATTAGGACATTAAATATCTCTTTCAATCGTCAAAAAGGAGGGGGGTAAGAAAGTAGGAAGGAAACACACAGTGACAAGCTGACCCTATGGCCGTAGATAAACGTTTCCCTCGCCAACCACGACCGAACCGTGCTCAACAATGCCAGGCAGAGCCGGAACGCTATATTATATATATAAGTATGTCTAGTATAATTAAGAAAAACCACCTAAAACTACAGCAAGAGTAAGCCAGTCCACCAAGGCAGCACCCGTTCACGAGTATAACGCAGGGCCCAGCCATCGTCCAATTCAACCATATTTGAGGGAAAAGAGCGACCCGGCCCCCACGCCACCGCCAGACAGACTTTTAAGTGAGCGTGCATCACACATGCTGCATGTGATAGATAGTTGCTCCCACCCTACTCTATCCTATCCCTACCCTATCGCTACCTTACCCCTACCCTATCCTACCATTGCCTTAACCCTACCCTACCACTACCTTACCCCTACCCTACCACTATCTTACCCCGACCCTACCACTATCTTACCCCTACCCCACCCTATACTACCTTACCGCTATCTTACTCCTACCCTACCCTACCCCTACTCTAACTACTACCCTACCCCTACCCTAGCGCAGACAGGAGACACCATGTGTGGGAGAGGAAGGAAAATTAACGCCGCTTCCAAGGTGGTTCTCTGTGGGGGAAAGAAACGGCAAGAAACCCACAGAGCCTACGTTAATTCTTTTTTTTTTTAAACATGTCTTATGTACTAATACATTATTTGTCCTATATACTATCTTAAAAGTAAATACCTGTATAGAACAGCAGTTCAGTCCCATGGACTTTTGTCATTTACATATTCAGATATACTATAATAACTTTTTTGACATAATTTGTTTTTTATAGCGACTTTAAATTTATTCAATGGTAAATTCTGAATATCTGTTGGAACCTTATTATAAAAGCGTACACATTGACCCATAAATGATTTGTGGACTTTGGCTAGACGACAAGCACCAGCAAAAAGCTTATCTTTATTTCTCGTATTAATATTATGAACATCACGATTCTTCTTAAATAAGTGTAAATTTTTATGAACATACATTAAGTTCTCATATATATATTGTGACGGCATTGTCATTATATCGATATTACTGAATTTATCTCTTAGTGAAGTTCTAGGTCTCAATTGATAAATCGCGCGAATAGCCCTTTTCTGCAATACAAATACATTGTGCCAGTCGGCAGCGTGTCCCCACAGCAGTATGCCATAGGCCATAATACTGTGGAAATAACTAAAGTAAACTAATCTTGCTGTAGCCTCGTCAGAAATACTCCGTATTTTCTTTACAGCATATGCTGCAGAACTTAGCCTTTTCGCCAATTTATCAATGTGAGGACCCCATTGCAATTTATTATCCAGGGTAAAGCCTAAAAATACTGTAGAATCAACAAAATTCAAATTTACGCCTTTTATTTGTACATTAGTGGGCACTGATCTAACATTTGGCAAAGAGAATTTTAAACATTTTGTCTTCTTGCCATTCAGTAATAAATTATTAACCGTAAACCAGTTTACCACTTCTGCAATAGCCTTGTTCACGTCTTCATATGTTAATTGTTGTCTTTTTACTTTAAACACTAAAGATGTATCGTCCGCGAACAAGACAATTTCATGGGCATCTTTTACAAAGTACGGTAAGTCATTTACATAAACAAGAAACAAAAACTGGCCCAAAATAGATCCCTGGGGGACACCCATAGAGACAACAGACCCCATAGATCTCTCTCCTATGATACTTTGCAGTTTAGTTTAAAATGCCCTAATCTATTAGCAGTATTCGCCTTTGTCCAGAGCGTAAGGACACTCTGTATACCTATGAAAGAGTAAATGATAGGGTTGTATGGGGAAGAACGAGACGTACATTAATATGTACATCAAATCGGAGACATATTAAAGAATGGTCGGGTCAAGAGTGCTTTAAACCGCCAAACATGTTGGAAGAGAGATCAAACGAGATTTATCAAGACTTGCAACGCAAGTGGAACAATGTGGTCCGTAGTGGAACAAGGTAGGTATAACACTACACTTATCAAAATTGTCTAGGGGTCAAGTATTAACTTCTTTGCCAACTTCTGGATACCAGGACTAAAAATCGAGTTTGTTCCTATTTAATGTCATAAAAGTTATCAAATTGTGGGTTAACTATAATATTCAACTCTTAGGCCGCGCTATGTCCAGCATACGGGCTCAGACCGAATATACTATTCGTTGTAATTACAAAAAATCGGTACCCAATCGCATTGACAACTTGTCGTGAACATGAAGACGATAGATGAAAAAACCTACTATCGGCCACTGCATGGTAGGTTGAAGTCAGTTAGTGTGGCAACCCTAACTAATCAGTTGTCAAATTGTGACTGACTTTGTGTGGTATGGTTGTCATTTCGTCGTCTATCAAATAACGCGATAGATGAATGGAAAATAATTAACGGAAACACAACGAGTGTATTCCTCAGCACCCGGATAATAATCGCCGCGAGTGTAAATAGAGATCAGTGGTTTATTTAGTGCTCATACACCCTCGTCAACATCGCCATGATCGATGTGAGAAACAAAGATGGCGGAATAATACGGTGATCCTAACCAAACGTGTTTGTTGTGTGTAGTTATGTGCGGTGGTGGGTGCGCGTCGCAGAAGTGTCGGTGTCTGTCGTGAGTGGGGCCGGCGGGCGCGATGGGGCGGCCGGGGTGATGCCGCCGCGGCCAGCGGCCGGCCGAGCGGCCATGGCGGCCGCGGGGGACGAACGCCCGCCACTCAATCTATTCACAGCTATATACGAGTATGGAGCTCAAGGGGAGGACGAGCTCTCGCTGCGGCGAGGGGAGATCGTGGAAGTGCTGTCGAAGGACGCGAACATATCGGGGGACGAGGGCTGGTGGACGGGGAAGATCGGCGATCGCGTGGGCATCTTCCCCGCTCTCTACGTGACTGAGGAAGACCCGCTCGCCGTGTCCTCTGTGATCGGGGACGTCGATCCACCCCGGGTGTCTTTCTCGGAGCTGAAACTGGAGGAAGTGATTGGAGTGGGCGGGTTCGGGAAAGTGTACCGCGGTTACTGGCTCGACGAGGTTGTGGCTGTGAAGGCTGCGCGCCAGGACGCGAACGAAGACATCGAGATGATAAAGGACAGTGTGCTGCAGGAGGCGAAACTGTTTTGGATGCTGCAGCACGAGAACATAGTGTCGTTGAAGGGTGTGTGTCTGGAGGAGCCTAATCTGTGCCTGGTGATGGAATATGCGCGCGGTGGGCCTCTCAACCGGGTGCTGGCTGGACGGAAGATCCCTCCCAACACCCTGGTGGACTGGGCGGTGCAGGTGGCGAGGGGCATGGAGTACCTTCACCTCTATGCGCCGATTTCTCTCATTCACCGGGACCTCAAGAGCTCGAATGGTGAGTACCACAACTACATTCAAACTGAAATAGAACCTAGAAGTAATGTAACAATAAAACTAGGCCATATAAAGTTGCATATGGTGTAGTTTCTACAATTTATTGCATTTGTTTATACTTTCTGTGACATCAGCTGATTTTAACCGATTCAGCTGTTTTGTACATTGTACGAAAAAAAATGATAAATCTATGATTCCATCACCATCTTTTTATGAAAACCAACAGCTTGTCTATAAACAAAACAAAAATGTTATATTATAGGGCATAATTGAACTTGTAAGTGACACACTGAACAATCATAATCACACCTGTTGACAAAGATTTAGTTTAATTTAAAATGAACCTATATTGACACCACCCCTTCTAGTGACTACAATTGCCACTGGTCACTGATTGTTTTGTTGTTGTTGATACAATTTATCCCTTATGGGAAAGGCTTGCCACAGCTTCAGGGACGGGGGAAAAATATAATGTTCAATCATAAATAAATACATTATTCTTAAATATATGATTAATATACACACATTACTCTATCATTAATGTGAATCAACACCTGAAATATACAATAAAAGAGTAATTCAATCAGCACCACAACTTGACTCCACAAACTCCCGTCAAAAACCCAATTCCCACTTGCTGAATAAACATTATTGTTATTATCATATCTCTTGTGTGGGTTGAAAATCGAAATGTTTCAAAAATCTACTGCTCTGCGATAGGCAAAATAGTTAATACGTATAAAATAAGGATAAATATCTGTATTTAACTACTTTACACATTCTTTACCAGCTTTGTCTGAAACTTGTATCCAGAAGACTCTATCTTTCTCAAAATTAGGCTCAAAATGACCAAAAATCATATTTGTTGATTGATTATGACAAATAGCTCCCATACTTTCCCATTTTGAATATTGTTTTGTAAAGAAAAAGGATATCATTTAACTGTTCGAACAATATTATCATCCAACTAAGAGCATCAATGGCCTTATGGTTAAGAGGTCCACGATAAGGGGTAAGCGCCTGTTACTAGGTTCAAAACCCAGCGCCGCATTGTATGTACCAATGACTCTTTTCTCAGTTTTATACATTGGCTGGACACTAATATTGACAAAAAAACATGATAAACTGCCCATTCAGGTGTGTAACCATGATCCAATATAGTCAGGTTCCCCTGGTGATGGGGTCATGGAGGACAGATGACAGTTGCTCCATTGTAATTACCTGATCTACCAAATCCTGGATCTTGGTTAAAGTGGACCCTAGGCCTTCGCACGCTAGCGCACAACCGGGACATTAACAGCAAGATTATTATTTTTTAATTGTCCAACTATTGAGATAATATCTGCATTTAAATCTGCACAATGATATTGGGTGAATTTCTTATGCAATAGCTTTACCGACATTGTTCCGCCCACACGGTTCGCTGGTTCGTCTACCTACATGCCGATTCCAATCGTACTTGTCAAAAGTAATGTGTGAAAGTGTTAAATGTATGTAATAATTTAGTCTGGCATGCTTATTTCGTCAAATACAACTTTATGATTATATATTCTACCACTAGTGGGCCCGGCGCAAATTCGTACGCGTGGTATCCTACCCCTACCCTACCATACAACTACCCTACACCTACTCTACACCTTCTCTACACCTACCTACCATTTTTTCTTGCATACAAACTTTGTCCTCAATTACAAACCCAACAAAATAAAGAATTAGTTAAATAGCTACAGCCGTCCTGAAATTATTTTCTGAATTATGACTGAACATGCAACATTTTAATACCTTGGATTATATTATTGCAATTTTCATTTCAATTATTCAGTGGTCTGCAATACAGATGTCCCTGGTTCAATTCCTAACCAGATGAATTTTGATTATGGTCCCCTTCTTGTTGTACTATACACCATTTTAAGTTGGTTAGGTAATAGTCAATCAATCAATCAATCAAATACTTTTATTGTGACACACAGGTTGGTATACATATAAATAATATACAGGTGTTAAATGAATACAGAGAGCTCTGTGGTCTGCCCACGGACGTACAATAATTCAGTTCAGTATCTTTGTATCTAACAACCTTACCTTTGATGGGTATTCCTGCCAAACATTTCCTGCTATAATACCAACTTTACTTAGTTATGGCTAGATGTCACTGTGTCCAAGATTTACTTATTGTGGTGAGATGACGTGGATCGTCCAGCTATCCGCATGTGCCGCTTTGGCTCAACTTTCATAACTTTTTTTTTATACCACTAATGGGGCAGACAAGCTTACGGCCTTATAATAAAGGCTAAGGAATAGAATACATCGCCTTTAAGTGTGTTCCCTGATCATTAAGATCTGGATGCTAGAATAGGCTGTTCCAAGACAGGCATGCTCCATCTACGGCCCCATCATCACTTACCAACAGGTGAGATGCTGATCAAATGCCAGGCTAGTCCCTCTAGTTTCTGCTGCCATGGCAACCTGGTCCATGTGAGGGAAAAGTGAATTGGGGGTGCATGAGATGTAAATGCAATTCACAACAGTGGGTCTTATTTAAAGCAGATTGTGACTTGACACAGATGAGTTGTTCCTTTGTTTTTTCCTGTAAACAAAATAAACAGACGCACAACGATGTTGGGGAAACCCGTTGTCCTTGATCCAGTTAATTTTACTCTGGCACTCAAAGGACTGCAAGATCTAGAGTCTAAGATACATTTTATTTATTTTATTTTATTATTTATTTATTATTACATAATGGCGTTTGCTTCTCCTTTTGACCCAAAACCCGTCTAGGGCCTCAAGTCCGCTAAATTGCTAATGCACGATTGAATTGTAATTGGATCGCAATAGCATCCCAATCGCAGGTTGACGCGTTTTTGTAAGTGGTAACTGTCACCACAATACGTACATTTAGGTTGCAGGTAACAAAAATGCAGAAACCGCATGTGCGTTGTTACTAGGTTGTTAGAGGACTAAGATGAAATGCATCATGTATGTCATTTCGCTTTTTTTATTTTAAATGTATAAAAATTAAAAATAAGTATTATTGCATGAATTATTTGTCTTATCAGTGGCATTTATGAGTGAATTTCATTCTCTTATCAATTGCATCAGTGCATTATATGTCATTGCTTGACTGCATACTCCGTACTGACTAGTCTAGTTGTGAGACTACAATATCAGTGATGTGTTTCCTGTACCAAGATTCCTAGTACTGTGAGGTTTTTTTTCTAGAATCCGCACGTCATGTACTGTATTTATGTACTGGAGCAGATGCTGTATAGTTATAATGTATGCAACTCTAATAGTCTATGTAATTGATGTGTTTAAGTTTCCGTTGTAGGTATTATAGAGTTATTTATATAAAACATGTTGTTTTCCTTTGCAACATAAATTGTTGTTTTTTACCTTTGTTTTTACATGATACAAATATTGACATCTTTGTTATTTTTTGTTGAAGTTCTTGTGTTGGTATCATTAGCGGATTACCCAAAAAACTGATTGATTGCCTAATTGTAATAAATGAATATTGATCTCTATTTATTTACAGTAAAGTAAGAATCAGAATCAAATATTTTATTCAATGTTGGTATACACAATACACTTTTAAATCTCAACACATTACAAATTATTTATTTTATAAGAATACTAGTGGACCCGGCGCGACTTCGTTCGCGTACACGTACTTTACTCCTACCTACCCTCTTTCTACTTGCTTATAAACCTTCCTCTTGAATCACTCTATCTGCTGTTGAAACCCGCATCAAAATCCGTTGCGTAGTTTCAAAGATTTAAGCATACAAAGGGACATAGGGACAGAGAAAGCGACTTTGTTTTATACTATGTAGTGATAGTGATTATTTTATAATTGGAATAACTGCCGGTTACTGCTACCGGAATAACTGCTAAAAGTAACTGCCGGCAATCCGGCAGTGTAATGCCTAGAGTAGTCTAGGTAGTAACCTGCTTTTTATAAGTGTGCTATTGTATGAAGAATACCATTATTTTTTTTAATTAAACTTAATTATTTTTATTTCTTACTAGCGACGCGTCCCGGCTTCGCACGGGTTAACCTTGACAAATGATAAACCTATACCTTCCTCATAAATCACTTTTGTCTTGGTGAAACCCGCATGGAAATTTGGTCTGAGCACATGTTCTTCTTGAAGAACTCCATGCAGTACTCATTTGGTAAAACCTTAACCACCACCACCATACCATGACACCGACCGAGAAAAATGTCAGAAAACCCCAGACCAAGTACACATTAACATAAATATTTAACTTAAGCTAAGAATAATTTGGATTAAACTGGCCTTCCAATAAAGGAAACCGCATCGGACTCAATCCATCCGTTCGAGAGCTACGATATACGCCTCCTTTTTCATCGGAAAAACCAAGTACACAAATTAAAATTCATCTCTTGTAACTAGAGGTGCGCGGATCCGTTATATTCATATAACATAACGTAACGTTATAATATAACACCCTAATATAATTTTATGTACCGTATAACGGTCGCCGTTTTTCAGTTAATATTATTATTTACAGTTTAGTACCTTGGGGAACAAAATCGTATATAAAAATTGATTAATCATATTAATCAATATATTTGTATTACCACGTACAAACATTAGTTTTGCGACTTTCGACGACATTAATCGCATAGATAACAAAATATAACAAAAAAAAACAATATTATGGTTATGTTGTGTTATAATTTATTAGTAGCAGAAACTATTATGTATTAATATTAGGTGTTATAAGTATATTTTTATACTTATAACACTTATATCGTTATAATATACCCGTTATCTAATATAACGAACACCTCTACTTGTAACCGCATGATTGTAACACGCCAATCTCTGCCTGTTACGAGAATAGGACACACACTGATGCAATCTAAAAGCACATCCTGAACGCTGTCCTCGAAGTTAAGCCACGGCAAAGACGTCAGTCGAAAGAAGGCTTACACAACGGTTACTCTGGGAAACCCGAGCATTGTTAGCCGTGGCGTGGCGGCGCGTCGCACGCAAGGACATGTTATAGTTATAGCCTACACTTCCGCTGTTCAATAACAAAGGTTGTGTGTTATATTTTAATGTCTTTACGTGCGTACAATCAATTTAAATCGCCGATAAATGCGACGTGACGGCCGTTCCAATTGCTTGCGAGTGCTATCAGCACATGATTCGGAAGTTTAAACGTTTTGGCGGATCGCACCGAAGTTCGGCTATTGCTTTTTTTTGTCAGTTTGTAGAACAAGCGGATTGACAAGCTGGATTCCTGATAAATAAAAATGTTATTCATTAAATCTTGTGGAATACATTTGCATTAAAATTTAACATCTAGAATAATATGTTTAAAAGTTAATTAATAATAACTAATTTGCCTGAACTAGGATACCCTGTGTTAAATATAAATACATTTTAGTTTCCTTTCCTTAATCTAGGGTATAAAATAATATATATTTGCCTGTGTTAGGTGTGCGCTCTTTCATACCATTATACATTGATTAAGTTGGTCTGTACTAATTTTCACAATAAAGGTATTTCTAAAAACTTTCTATATGTTTGCATGTAAATTATTTAGTATGTATGTGTGTGTGAGAGAGAGAGAGAGAGAGTATTTATGTATTTGTTTGGTTATATTCACTTTAAAAAAAGGGATTCAGGTTTTTCGTATGATTAGATTAGATTTTAACGATTTTGCTAAAACAGTCAATTCGAACTGGATATCCCGCTATGCCCTTGTATGATGGGCGATAGGAATAAAATACCCTGATTTCGTTCAGATGTATATTGCAATATGGGGCAAGCTTATACATTCTAATGAGGCGTGAGGGGAGTGCACACACTACACCCTACCACTAGCATCTTGTCGAGTTGAATATTTGCACAATTAATTTTATTCTTATGATACCAAGAATAAAGAAACAGAACGTGCTACAACACACGTGAGACACAGCGGAAACTGATATCACAAACGTACCTATGTCTATGTCCAATGACGCAAACGACAAGTGTTCGTAGAAAGTATACAGGCCCATCCACTAACCTGCCTGGTGAATCATTGGGGAAGTGATTTTTCTACATCCAAATCTCGTGTGTGAATCATCAGCGGTCACTTTCGACTCTCGGAACGGATAACGGTTGTAGAGTTGGCAACTGGACAGATCTTGTTTGCGATTCGGATTTTGTGTTTACTTTTTTTTTTAGGAGCTACGGTGTCGTGTGTATGTTGTGGTTGACATAGTGAAGTGCGTTAGCTTTAGTTCTGTCGCTTTTGAGTTACTTTTACAAGCTTAAGTTTGCTTTGCTTTTACAAGAAATGTGTACTGAGTGGTCCTAGCCGTAAGGTTAGGCTTATTTATAGTATTATGTGTAAACACAATACTTTAAATAAGTGACGTTTATTACACTTAAACTCATGACAGGATAGGTACATTCAAAGATAAAAATAATGAAAAAGTGACATTATAAGAATCTATAATGTATCGCTACCCTTCCCACGTGCAGCATATGCCATGGGTGATGCTATGGTAATATGCGAATACTGCATCTCTTTTCATAACATTCTAAAGAAATCTGTATTTTTAGAGTCCATAACCACTATTTCCACGACCAAGTGACGCGGGCGAAAGTTCCTCTGGAATCGCACAGTAGGTACGTGACCATTTAAGGTGCGACTGTAAACTCCCCAGTCTTATTGTCTAGGCATGGAGGATGACGTTCAAGAAACTTTCGTTCTTCTTCATTTATTTATTTTATTTAACAATTTATTGCACACAATAAAGAAATACAGAGATATAACATGTATCCTTCGATGTCATAAGAAAGATAGCACTCTCGCACCTAAATGCTTTCTATAGGCAGAGAGAATAAAGAAAAAAGAGTATTACATACAATACAAATATAGGTAAGACGCACATAGATTTCGCAGTCCTTCCTACCCTGCCCTGTCCTGTATCCTACTTTTCTACCTATATTTAAAAAATGCGAAATGTAAGGATATATGTGTCGATGTTTATTACGCAAAAACTACAAAACGGATTTTGATGAAATTTGACAGCAATAGCTTATAACCCAGAATAACAGAGGCTATAATTTATCCAGAAATTTAATGTGGTTCTCACGGAAACGCAACAAAGTCGCGTGCAAAAGCTAGTGTGTATATAGTTGCAGCGCTCGAATCGCTTTCGAATAGGTAACGGCACTATTGTATTGTGGCAATAAGTTGTTATATTAAGCGTCCATTATGTTCAACAAAAAGTGAAAAGAAATCTCCAGTTTCCTTGAGAGAACACTCTATGTCTCCTTAATTAAGCCCCAAAGAGAGACGTGGTCCAATTCCAAGCGAAGAGAACCTCACCTAGATTCGCTGGAGGGCCTGCGCCCTGTAGACTACAAACAAACTACAAGTTGTAGTGGGTCGCGACGCACTTGAACCATATACGCTGCGAGTCGAGTCCCTTTTGCCAACTGCGCTGCCTCTAATGAGTCCGATGACCCACCAGGTCGTGGTTTGTACTGCAATGCTTACGTAACTTTGGTTCTATTGATACGGTGCCAGGTGCGAAAAGTTGTACGTCACGGTGACTGTCGACCAGGCTTGGTGACACTGTTTATGGTCAATAGCCTCTTAACGCTGGTTTGCTTTTGCACTGGTCGAGTCGAATTGGCGGTTTTTAGACTAGATAAGCGGTATTCGATTTGATTGATGTCTCCTTGTTTTTCTATCGAATCGAAACGGGTCCTTGATGTAGAGATGATTGATCAGCCGTCTATTGAGCAAGAATTGTAATGGACTCGCTCGTGACACGTGGATCGAGCAAGGTCGTTAGGTTATTGTTGATTGCGATTTCAGATCTGTAGGCAGTCTTTAGATTGGATTATTCTGAATAACACTGGAATGATTGTTCAAGGCGAAACTTCTTTTTACAACTCTTAATATAAACAAATGAGAGCCTATCTGATTGAAAGCGGGAACTGTAGACCATGACCGACCTTTTACCTAGATTTCCAAAATAGCAGATGCGGTGTCGCCGAAGATTTTTCAACCCCCGACTAAAAACGGGACTGTTATAAGATGGACGTGTGTTCTGTGGCTCGTGTATGTGTGGCGGTGTGTATCTGTCTGTGGCATCGTAGCCACCGTAGGATTTGACGGAGGTTTTAGGATAACTATCGATTGGGTTACTTATTATGGATGTAGATTCATCCCTCTTAAGGAAGCTAAGGCTTATTGCTTGCTTCATTACGAGTCTCGTCACGACACGTTTTGTCATGACAATGCCATTGTAAACAAAAAATGACACAATAATTTATCGTCCTGGCGTTAATGTCCCGGTTGTGCTCTCGCGCACGAGAACCCCGGTCCGCCTTGACCACCGACTTGATCTAGGATTTGGCAGGTCAGATCATGGTTACACATTCTGTAGTCGCCTGAATGTGCAGGTTTCCTCACAATCTTTTCCTTCATCGTAAGAGCATCGGTTAGTGTTCAACTACTGAATATAACTCAGAAAACAATCATTGGTACATAGCCGCAGTGGGACTCAGACCCGGTACCTCTCGCTTACGAGTCGGATACTTTAACCGCTCTGCCACCGACGTTCAAAATAGTAAGACAATAATTACTCGAGGTAAAAACTCGTCAGTGTACCCACCAAACTTCTGGGTAAGTCCGCCTTAAGTAGGCTGTTATCTTAATTGTGCACCTCTCGTTATAAATCTCGTATTGCTACTCGTGCGGTAGAGTTTAGAAGCTACTAGATATTGCTAGTGGTTGGCAGTAAATGTCACTAGACATTGTTACTGGTATGGTGTCCGTATTGGGCCTATTGTGCGGTTAAAGGTCATCACAACATGCCTGCCATGGCAAAATAATAATATGGTAACCATACTTTGTTTATCAGATGTTTGATTTTGTATACGGACATTATCATATCCGCCTACCTACTCTTATGGGAAAAAGACATGTCGCTATGTATGTATCATTATGCTATAATTCACTACATATTATACAACAAAACTACTGTAAGGATTTTCATGCGGTTTTCACTAATGGGCAGAGAGATTCATGAGTGAAGTTAATGTGTATAATACGTGCATATTATAACAGAGGAACCCCGAGAAAACCGGTGTAGGTTAACCCCGTTAAGGCTACTACTTACCCGGGCTACGCACGGACAGTAGCGAGCTGCGGTGCTGAAGTTTGAACACATTTTGAGGTGTTCAAACGTACGAAACGAAACGGTTACCCATCCAGTCTCCGAACTCCGTATGCGTTGCTTAACTGGCTTGCTCGGTATCGCAAGCACGCTACCTTTACACCAGTGCCGCTTCCAAAAAAGCAAAAAGTAACCACTATTTTCGTATTTCATAAGACCATCTCCTTGCATTCTTAGCTCTCCCGAGACAGGGTCACTCCCACTTGCCTTATGGGGCGACGTTTCATCAGGTTTCACTGTTTCGACGTAAACAATGCGCCCGCGCACTCGAGAATCGACCGTAAACGTTGACCGGTAAGACGGAATATCCTCTGACAAGTGCAGCAATGCCACTCGCATGACAAAGATTAGTGGCCCCCATACTTAATTCTGTTATTGTGCGTTATCGTGAACAAATATTTTAAAGAAAGTTGCTTTTTGTTGTGGTGCTTTTTTTAAGGAAGACAGGTAGTCAAGTAAAAATGTGAAATAATTGTAAGAAGCATGTTATTAAAAATGAAAATTTCACGTCAGTCACAGGGTCCTAAACTGTTCTACCAGTCTCCGGGTAATAAACACAAACGTAAAAACATAACCTTCCATATTCAACAACAATGTAGATTCAGCTCGTACTTTCTTCTTTATGTTATTTTTAATATCAGAAACTAGATTTCGCAATCTTTTAATGCAGTTTCCAATAAATAATGTTCGAATATTAATAATTGTGTGCCTTATAAGTATTACATCATCGTTATACATCTTTACTTCTCATTGGAGTAGAAAACCTAAACGTTTGCATGTATACCTGCTACGCAATTCATTCATTACCCTTCAATCGTGGCCCTTAGCACCTCAAATAAATATAATATACCGCCACGGGGTACCAATGAGGAGTTTTCCAGTAGGTATTGATAGTTGGTTTCAAAAAGCATCAATAGATGGCGCTCCTCCAATTTTGGTAATCTTTTTATAATCTGTATGATGGTGGCAGTGATTTCATGCAGCCAACTAATACTAAACTTAAAAATATAATGTTTATTAATATAAACGTAACTGTTAAAGGTTGAGCGAAGTGTAAAAAGAAATATTTATAGAAGTTGGCACTATGTTCCATTAATATTACAACCTCTAAAATGGTTGAAAACTATTGACAAATACAATATTATCCAATACAACGTACCCGGTGTTTATATCCTGTTCGCTTAGAACCTATTTCAAGACATTATCAATTACCAAAATTGTCGGGGCGCCATCTAGTGAGTGGTTAGGAATGCTTTAGATACCTATTGAAAAACTACTCATTATGCCGAGACCGTGCAAACGTCTATAAAGCTAGCATAAGAAAGTGAGCAGAATCGTTTGTAATTCTGCTCAGAATTTAGTGCTAATTGAGTGCTAATTTAGTGCCAAATTCGCAAATTTTGTGCTCCATTAGATTTGCAGAAAATACAAATACTGCTACCTTTTGATCAAGCTAGCAGAGTACATGCCTAAATGCCTAAAACAGAATGACACAGCTTTACAATCAATGATATAATATTTAGTGCTAATTAAGTGCTCTTGATATATAGAGATAAGAATTTCAAAAATGGGAAAAAAAAAATTTTTTTTATTTTTTTTTATTAAAAAAAGTGCTAGTTTGACAGAAACAGCAAGTAATATCATCAGTATCGAGTATTTTGAGAGTATAACGATGGATGGACAGGGCGTAGGAATTAAGTGCTCAATAAGTGCTGTCGACATGAGAAGGAAAAAGGATCAAAGAACATTTTTTTTTATGTTTTCAGCGGGTAACTACTAGTTTAACAGAAACAGCAAGTAATATCTTTAAAATCGAGTACTTTGAGAGCATAACGATAGATGGGCAGGGCGTAGGAATTAAGTGCTCAATAAGTGCTGTCGATATGAGATGAAAAAACAATAGATTTTTTTTTTTTGCATCGAGTAACTGCTCGTTTTACAGAAACAGCAAGTAATATCTTTAAAATCGAGTACTTTAAGAGCATAACGATGGATGGACAGGGCGTAGGAATTAAGTGCTCAATAAGTGCTGTCGATATGAGATGAAAAAACCATAGAATTTTTTTTTTTTTTTTGCGTCGAGTAACTGCTCGTTTGACAGAAACAGCAAGCAATATCTTCAAAATCGAGTACTTCAAAAGTATAACTATTTATGGACAGGGCGTAGGAATTAAGTGCTCAATAAGTGCTGTCGATATGAGAAGAAATAAAGATCAAAGAAGATGTTTTTTTATTTTCTCAGCGGGTAACTGCTAGTTTGTCAGAAACAGCAAGTAATATCTTCAAAATCGAGTACTTTGAGAGCATAACGATGGGTGGACAGGGCGTAGGGATTAAGTGCTCTATAAGTGCTGTCGATATGAGAAGAAAAAAAGATCAAAGGTGTTTTTTTAATTTTTCATGGGAATACTGCTAGTTTGACAGAAATAGCAAGTAATATCTTTAAAATCGAGTACTTTGAGAGCATAACGATGGATGGACAGAGCGTAGGAATTAAGTGCTCAATAAGTGCTGTCGACATGAGAAGGAAAAAGGATCAAAGAAAAAATTATTTTATGTTTTCAGCGGGTAACTGCTAGTTTAACAGAAACAGCAAGTAATATCTTAAAATCGAGTACTTTGAGAGCATAACGATGGGTGGAGCGGGCGTAGGAATTAAGTGCTCTATAAGTGCTGTCGATATGAGAAGAAAAAAAGATCAAAGAAGGTGTTTTTTTAATTTTTCATGGTAATACTGCTAGTTTGACAGAAACAGCAAGTAATATCTTTAAAATCGAGTACTTTGAGAGCATATCGATAGACGGACAGGGCGTAGGCATTAAGTGCTCAATAAGTGCTGTCGATATGAGAAGAAATAAAGATCAAAGAAGATGTTTTTTTATTTTCTCAGCGGGTAACTGCTAGTTTGTCAGAAACAGCAAGTAATATCTTCAAAATCGAGTACTTTGAGAGCATAACGATGGGTGGACAGGGCGTAGGGATTAAGTGCTCTATAAGTGCTGTCGATATGAGAAGAAAAAAAGATCAAAGAAGGTGTTTTTTTAATTTTTCATGGGAATACTGCTAGTTTGACAGAAATAGCAAGTAATATCTTTAAAATCGAGTACTTTGAGAGCATAACGATGGATGGACAGAGCGTAGGAATTAAGTGCTCAATAAGTGCTGTCGACATGAGAAGGAAAAAGGATCAAAGAAAAATTTATTTTATGTTTTCAGCGGGTAACTGCTAGTTTAACAGAAACAGCAAGTAATATCTTAAAATCGAGTACTTTGAGAGCATAACGATGGGTGGAGCGGGCGTAGGAATTAAGTGCTCTATAAGTGCTGTCGATATGAGAAGAAAAAAAGATCAAAGAAGGTGTTTTTTTAATTTTTCATGGGAATACTGCTCGTTTGACAGAAACAGCAAGTAATATCTTTAAAATCGAGTACTTTAAGAGCATAACGATGGATGGACAGGGCGTAGGAATTAATTGCTCAATAAGTGCTGATAGTGCTTAAGTGCTTTGAAAATATTACTAGCAGTATTCCCATGAAAAAAAAAAAAAAATCTTTGATCTTTTTTTGTTCTCATATCGACAGCACTTATTGAGCACTTAATTCCTACGCCCTGTCCATAAATAGTTATACTTTTGAAGTACTCGATTTTGAAGATATTGCTTGCTGTTTCTGTGAAACTAGCAGTTACCCGCTGAAAACATAAAATAAATTTTTCTTTGATCCTTTTTCCTTCTCATGTCGACAGCACTTATTGAGCACTTAATTCCTACGCTCTGTCCATCCATCGTTATGCTCTCAAAGTACTCGATTTTAAAGATATTACTTGCTGTTTCTGTCAAACTAGCAGTATTCCCATGAAAAATTAAAAAAACACCTTTGATCTTTTTTTCTTCTCATATACTGACAGACAGACGACATTCTTTTTACTTATTTGTTCCGAGCTCAGGGGGCGACGCGGGTAGGCCGGCTGGTGCGTGCGGGTGTGAGCGCCGGCGGGCTGGCTGGGGCCGGGCGCGCGCTGCACATGATTCGCCTAGGCGGTTATGTGCGTAGCGCGTATCGGTGCCCGGTGTCTCGCCGGAGTAAGCCCTCGTACGCGCTGATCGGTCTGCATGCGTCGCCCCCTACCTGGATGAGCTCGCTTAACTTCCCTTTGTTTTCCGTTAGATTTTTGACTTTTGAAAAGAGATTAATTAACGTAATCCTAATTCAATAAATACTTTTTCATTTTCATTTCATTTCATCGACAGCACTTATTGAGCACTTAATTCCTACGCCCTGTTCATCCATCGTTATGCTCTTAAAGTACTCGATTTTAAATATATTACTTGCTGTTTCTGTCAAACGAGCAGTTACTCGATGCAAAAAAAAATAAAAAATTTCTATGGTTTTTTCATCTCATATCGACAGCACTTATTGAGCACTTAATTCCTACGCCCTGTCCATTCATCGTTATGCTCTTAAAGTACTCGATTTTAAAGATATTACTTGCTGTTTCTGTCAAACGAGCAGTTACTCGATGCAAAAAAAAAATCTATTGTTTTTTCATCTCATATCGACAGCACTTATTGAGCACTTAATTCCTACGCCCTGTCCATCCATCGTTATGCTCTCAAAATACTCGATACTGATGATATTACTTGCTGTTTCTGTCAAACTAGCACTTTTCTTATTAAAAAAAATAAAAAAAAATGTTTTTTCGCATTTTTGAAATTCTCATTTCTATATATCAAGAGCACTTAATTAGCACTAAATATTATATCATTGATTGTAAAGCTGTGTCATTCTGTTTTAGGCATTTAGGCATGTACTCTGCTAGCTTGATCAAAAGGTAGCAGTATTTGTATTTTCTGCAAATCTAATGGAGCACAAAATTTGCGAATTTGGCACTAAATTAGCACTCAATTAGCACTAAATTCTGAGCAGAATTACAAACGATTCTGCTCACTTTCTTATGCTAGCTTTATAGACGTACCGTGCAACTAGTCTCAGATGCCCAGCGGAAGACCTTGGTCAACCTTGCTTCGCCAACGGTATTAGGAGACACACCTAACGAGTGGCGAGCTCGTTGCGGTGCTGAAGTTAGACTAGCTCCAAACAAAGTACGAAACGGTCACCCATCCAGTTCTCGGACATTGCAAGCATCGCTTAACCTTGGCTATCGATTTCGCAAACACGCTACTAGACCATAGCCGCTCCTTCCCAATCCCGTGTAATTTTCCGCACAGTGCGCGGGCGCAGTGTTTCCCACGCGGGTGTCCGCGGTGCGGGCGTGCGGGGGGCGGTGCCGGCCCGCGCTAGGCACCGAGGCGCGAGGCTGCGCAGACGCCACCGCCCTAATGAGCCCCTCGTTGGACGGCCGACCGAATGAGGGAAATCGAGACGTTTATAAGCGGTTATCCCGCAGCAGGCGTCCGGGAAAGATAACGCAACTGCGGTTCTGCATTTTTGTTGCTTGAAACTGAAGGGCGTGAATCGTAGGTGTTATGGATGTCAGATATAAATCATCGGTCAACAGCAAGGGGGAAATGAGATCCTTTCACTTATGTTACTAGAGCCACAAATACACACATCTTTATGACATCCTGAACACCCCTTTTAACCCTCGACGAAAAAAGAGTGTTATATTTTTGACGTGTGTATCTGTGGATTTGTGTATCTGTGTGTCTGTGTGTAGCATCGTAGTTCCCGAGCGGGTGAACTGATGCGGATACAGTTTTCTGTATTTTAAAACCAGATTAATCCAGATAGTTCTAGCTTTAATTAAAATCAGTTCAGTAAGTAGTTTAGAAAATATTTGAATAAATGTAAAATGGGTCGTCGGTAATCCGATATTTTCTGTAGGTCGGGTTATTGTTATTCCTCTAACGAAGCAAACAAGCTTACGGCTTGCCTGATAGTAAGCAGTCACTCCATACGGTTATACTCCGTACTGCTGCGTAGCCATCGAACTTTTTTGTAAATTCTATTTTCGTCCAAACAACACGCAGTGCGCACCGGAAAAATATTGCATACCTCGCCATAACGGTATTTCTACTACCACGCGCGCCAGCCAGAGTTATTTACATTACAATGCAAATCGCATGAAACCTAAGCACTGTTTGCTTGCTGTGTTCCTAGAAGTGGCCAATAAAAACTGCCTAGGCTTCTGTGCGGCCGCGACAACCCAATTTCGACCTTGTTTCGTAATAGATAACGCTGATGGTGGCCGTGTTCTCATTGTGTGATAGTAGTGTCATAAATGGCTTCTATTTTGGCGAAATGTAGCTGAAACTGGTGAATATTGTTGCTGATTATGCTCTGTCTAGTTGGCGAGAGACTGAAGGATTCACACTATTTTCAGTTAGTAGCAAATAGAGGTGCAGGAAATATGAGCGTGAGGGATATTTATGATATTTAATCAGATTGACAAACTATCAATATTGCAACATTTTTCCGTTGATTGACGAAATTTTTGCTTGTTTGAAATGATAGTTTTTTTAACAGTCACTAGATAAGCAAAAATATAGTAGGTCCGACAGGCATGGTGAAAATAGTCCTCCCTTGAATGTGTCTCTGTTTTAGGAGTTACCAAGCATTTATGTAATCATGAGATAGCTTGGGCTGTATACATCTCATGGACTAGTCATGACCTGAAAGAAAGTGGACGTCGGATATTTCTCTAAGAAAGAATGTTCTACCAAAACGCCGTTCTAATCTACCACCACTTAGCAGGAGTCTCGCAATTTATTCGTATATTTGCGTCTCATCGTACCTACCGCCCGCGCCGATATGGTACATAGCTCGGACACAATGTTGCCAACTTAGCGCTTGTGGCACTAGATTGAGCGCTTTTCACTTTTCATACATCTAGCACTTCGTTTTTATACGTTCAGCGCCCGTTTTCAAACTATTTTCAATCCAGCGCGTTTTCTAATGTCGCCTAACTCGTATGCGATGACTTGGTCGCCCCATTCGTACCAGCTATCCAGCTATCGTAAAGAGTCAAACGGTAACGCGTTGTTGCTTAGAAGACTTGGCACTGTTGACAGTGTCAACGTTCGCGTCGCGCCGGCGTCCTTGTGACGTCGCGCAGCCTGATAACCGCGCGCGCGGCGGGGAAAACCGCGTTGCGAAACTTCGGCACTGTAACACTGATAACCGAGCTGAGGAGGCGACTTGCGAGTGCATTGTAAATATTGTAATTTGTATGATGATGTTGTGCTAACAGACAGATGTAAGAAAATCTAGCACTCTAGATAATATCGTATACCTATTCAAATATTTCCCTAACTAATTTTAAGCAAACAAGCTTAGAACGATCTCGATTATACTGGTTTTCAAATGCAGAGAACCGCTGCATCGATGCATCCGTTCGAGGGCTACGATGCACACAGATACACACGTCAAAGTTATACGTAACGGCAGTCTCATATAACAACTGAGGACTGCGATCTACAACGTGGCTGCCCAGCGTAGATATTTGCTAAAGTCCAGTAGTGGACTTTTATAGGTTGTTTATATCATGTTAGTTCAAATCCCACTCATGGTCTACACTATAATACCAATGGGTATTTACTTGTTCTGTAGCCGTATTCACAATGGCTCGGAAATCGGATTCGGATACGGAATCGACAAAGGACCCCGCAAAAGTTCTTAGGAAAATGTGGTTTCGGTTAATTTTGATGAAATTTTCATAGAGAGATTTCATAGTAGAGTTTCCGCGGAATCTGTCGGGATTCTGAATAACAGTTTTCGAATCGATCGACACGGATTCGCCGCTCACGAATTTCGTGTCGAATCGTTCGGAAACGGTTTCGAATCATTGTGAATACGGCTACTGAACTGTCTTGTGGTGTAATCTGATTACGTATTAGTGAGAGACTACTCAGACAACATTAAAATTATGATAACCTTGATTTTTTATCGGCGGCGTTGGTAGTTATCTGTATCGAATTGAAACACCTTATCGCATCGCAGATTGTAAATACGCCACGGGGAAGGAAAAGCCCGCACATATCTCAAGAAATTCGGGGATATGCGAATCAGCGCTATGCTAACAAGATTTCTTAGAAGGCCTTCCGTCATCAGGGTACTCGATAGAATCCTGATAGTGGCTCGTATAATTGTAGTAGTGTCGGCTGTAATGGCCCGCGAATTCTGTTACGCGAAGATTATCGGTGGTAAGAAGGCCCTGATGGGTGCAGCCGGCCCGCGCCTGTCCTGACGGAAGCGCCACCTCACAGAGAGCTGTTAGAATCATAAATAGACTCCACTGTGGGTACTGGTCTAGTGGCAGCGTGTTATTCATCTCGCAGGCACAACAATCCTCGCAGTGTCTAGGATTTAGGTCCAGGCCCGTTTCGTACTTTGAGGCTAGTCGTTCAGCACCGCAATGAGCTTGCCACTCGTTAGATGTGCCTCCTGAATTCCTAATGTCGTTGGCGAAGCGAGGTTGACCGAGGTCTTCCGCGAGCGATTGAGACTGGTTAAACAGTCTCAGGAACCGATTGGCACCCCGGGACGGTATATTATTGTTCCAGATCTAACCTGCCGCGGGCCGGATACTCATTCCCATTACGAACACCCTCTATTCAAGGCCTGTCAAGGTAGCACCACGAAATCAGCAGAATTTGATTTAATTAACTTAGGAATTTGTTGCTATTTATTTGCTAATTATTTACCAATAAGCCAATTTTTTAGCTCAAACCGATCTTTAGGTATCGGAGTTCCTGCTAACTTGACGTCAAGGTAGCAGAAAAATGTAGAATATTGCAATTATCGAATTGTTGCTTGCTTATTATTTGTTGCTAATTATTTGCTGCAGAACAGTGCAAAATAAAAATTCAAAAAGTTTTTTTTTAATTAAATTTTTTGGCGATTTTACTTGATGATGTTCGTGCCAGCTTGACACGTGGTAATAATGACCAAAATCGAGGTTGGAATTTTTTGCTAACTGAAATTCTATTCCTCGATACCCGAAGAAGCAGCAAAAAAATAAAAATCAAAAATCGGTCGCGAATTTTGATGGGTACAGATAGTGGTGGCCACGCGAAGGTTCGAAAGAACGTTCGGATGTGGAGTGTTTTAAAAAAAATATATAAGTAGATTATCAGTTATCTAACATCCATACCACAAGCTTTGCTTACTTTGGCGCTGTGTAAATTTATCCAAGCATACTCGTATTTATTTATTTACTGTCTGAGTTATATCTTCACGAAAACATTGCAACAAACTGTTTTCGTTTACCGTTTTGTAACATCGAGCTATTTCGACGCATTAACCCACGGTAAAACTCACATTAACGCACTGCATTCTTGTTAGCAATATATCTCGCATCGAACACCGGTTTGTTTACCAATTTTACCACACGGCGGTGACTGCCGTTGTCGGTTCAAAGTGATCGCTGACAACGCCGCAGTAAATGCGCCGTAAAGCTTTTGGCACGTGCGTGTGGGGGAAAACGTTTTATCCCATCAAAAACGTTTGTATGTAAAAAGGCGCCTAGTCTTTTTTTTTTTTTTTTTTTTTTATATTTATTGTACACAGTAAAACATACAGGTAGTCTTGTGACTCTCCCGTAAAAATGTAGAAATCTAAGGTGGAGCCGTGTCTGACAGTACTTTTTTAAAAATAAATATTCTGCAAATTCTCTTTTAAACGTACTGAGTAAATAATAATACTTAAACTTATGATCAATATATTATATACATCTTTGTTTTCTAAAACTTTATTTAATCTCATTTATAAAGACATTTTTTCCTTCTTGACAATCATAGGCATAGACATAGACATGATTTATTTTGACATCACATAAATCCATAAGCGTTTACATAATATAAAAATTTTAGAACACTTCAATACTAAACAAAAATAAAGTAGGTACAAACACACAAACACAACAAATCATGGACCAAGGCGATGCCAAAA
This sequence comes from Blastobasis lacticolella, assembly GCA_905147135.1. Taxonomy (NCBI): domain Eukaryota; kingdom Metazoa; phylum Arthropoda; class Insecta; order Lepidoptera; family Blastobasidae; genus Blastobasis; species Blastobasis lacticolella. Next base: position 1,256,589 of record LR990044.1, read on the forward strand.
AAATCACGAAAATTTGCGTTGAGTTGCTGTGGGAAAAGAGTGTACGGCCTTATATTAGAGATGTAACGGATATCCGGCCACTATCCGGTATCCGGCCTATCCGGCCATAATTTACTATCCGGCCGGATACCGGATAATGCGTTAATATCCGGCCGGATACCGGATAGTAAAAAATGTATGAAAGCCCATAAAAGTGATTTTGCTCATCGGAAATATATGCCCTTCTGTAGCAGTCGAGTAAAAAGTCGTATCAAAACGTTTAAAAACCATAACTATTAATCAAAGAACTATTGATTATGTCGGCATTGGCACCTATTCTACTCGTATCGTTCATTTGGTAGGTTAGCAAACAATTTTAATAGTTTTCTGGTCTCTTCTTTTTGCACTATGCCATTTCCATTAGCTGGAGTCACCTCTCCTTGTCTGCTTCCTCCATTTCTTTCTATTTTGAGCAGTAGCAGCGTCAATAATATTGTCCTTCAGGTCCCGTTGGTCCGCCGTCAGCCAGGTGGCGTGTCACCGAGTCGCAGTCTTCCGCATCAGCGAGTCGTCGTCGCCAAATTTAGGGTTGCTTGCACTAAGGTTGTCTTTGGGACGGCGGAGCACATACTCACACCATCGCATTGAGCGTTCTTAAATTTTCTCGGCAAAAGAAAGCAATCATAAATCTAGTTTTTTTGTTTTCGAAGCAGATTACTATTTAAGAAATGTTCGAAGAAATTTCATTCGAAATTCAAAATTATTTTCGACCAATACCTCATCTTTATCGACCAGTCTATCCATGCATCGTAAAAAGTTTTGTTAGGTTTTAAATGTTTAGTTTGAGTCTTATTTTTGCAAAATGTATGGGAGAAGTTTTTTGAGATTTCTGACATTTCTAGTACCTACTCTAAGCTCAGTTGGTCTCATAGACTTTTCAGGATCGATTGACATAAAAAAAAGATTTTGTGTAAATGGTCTATTTTCCTTACATTTTTTTCAAAATCTGTAAATGGGTGTAAAACTGTCTCAAAAAGTTAAGGACAGTCTCTTAAGAACGTTTCCCTCTAGTTGCAACGGTTAAGGTACCTGCCCTTATTGCCCCGTCTCAAAAATCCACCCTGTAGGTATATATTGATATTATAGATATGAAAAAATATTATTCTGGATGATAAAATATGAATTTCTTTATATTTAGAGGTAGTATACGATGTCGTTTGTCCTCTACGATGCTGTGGGCTAATGTGTAAGCCTGTATTTTTAAACAATCAATCCGTTTGATGGCGGAAGAATAGTTCAGTTCAACGTTCAAATTATTCACATTAAACGAAAACTTTAAATTACATAAACACATGCAGTCGTATAAAGTCCCACGCCGCGATTACAGCTTGTACAAACTTGTTCAGACACTATGACCTGTGAATATCCGGCCGCCGGATATCCGGCTATCCGGCTAGGAGGCTGGCCGGATATCCGGTATCCGGCCAAACAACTATCCGTTTCATCTCTACCTTATATGCTCGCCTTGGCGGGGGCACTGCCGTGCCTCCTGATGTTGCAAGTGGGAAATGTAAGAGTTGGCACGAAGGTACCTTTATGGGTGCGGGAAGTTGAACGATTTTGGGTAGTTAGCGGTTCTTGGATCATCATCAATGTCCACAGAGCAACTCGCTTGGGATCATCCATATGTCCTGGATCTTCCAGCTATCCGCACGAGCCGTTTTAGATCGACCTTAATAATGCGTACGGCTAAGGAATGGAACACGTTGCCTGCGAGACTGTTCCCTGATCGATATAATCTGCACGCTTTCAAGGCTAAAGTGAATATGCTGTTCATGACTGGCATGCTCTATCTTCGGCCGCAGCGTCACTTACCAACAGGTGAGATGGCGGTCAAATGCCTATCTTGTGTAATATAAAAATCAGTCACGTTCGTACTGTTCCTTAGTCTCGCAGTAGGGACTTTCTGCGAACGCGACATTTTGCTGCTGATATTGTCGCCAACCTAATTATTAATGATACCTACTGCTGCACATGAGCATCCTCCATGCGCACATGACTCCATATCAATGGAGGCGGTGTTTGAGATCCCAGTACCTACCTAATAGTAATCGTTATCCCAGCGGACAATCCCGGATTCTCGAAGTCCGCTAGGGTTCGTTTATCGCAGTATAAGAAATGTCAAAGAACGCTGCAGCCCATTCCGTGTAAATAACGTTACAGTAGTATCACTGTGACTTTTCACGAAATAACCATGTTATAAAATCATAATAGGACACACGGTAATAAGGACAGAACCGTGAGGGTCAGTCTCTTTTCATCAGTATTTTCTCTATCGGCGGCATGTTAGGGCAATAATGAATGTAGCGTAAAAAGGTACTAACATTCCGCCGATACCAGTGACGTTATTTATCGCCAAATCAAGTGAAGTTCATGAGAGGCGGTCCTATTAGCAAAACAATTTGCTTGTAGTACAAACGTTCATACGTCACGCCTCTATCCTGTAAGGGTAAGCAGAGACTACATGTTCTACTTGCTAAGGTCCAGACAAACCTCCCGCATCCTAGACATTAGAAAGATTGTGCCAATGAAACAAAGCTAGGAACCATCTCGATAAAGCTGGTTTTCAAATAAAGAAAAGCGCATCAATTGACGACCTGAGTGGTTCAATGGTCAACATAATAATAATGGTCTGCCACGAAAGAGGTCCCGGGTTCGATTCCCGGCCGGGCAGAAATTGAAATGATGAATTTTAATTTCTGTTACGGGTCTGGGTGTTCTATGTATAATAAGTATGTATTTAAAAGTATTTAAGTAGTATATCAGTTATCTAGCACCCATAGTACAAGCATTGCTTAGTTTGGGGCTAGATGGCGCTGTGTGAATTTGTCCACGAATTATATCGATCCAACCGTTCGAAGGCTACGATGCCACAGACACGTAGACATCAAACGTATGACACGCATCGTTTTGCGTCGCGATTAATAAAGGTATGCGTATCGCTAACAAATCAAACAAAGACACTCACAACATGAGCGACAAAAAAATTGCACCACAATTACGTTATTCGAACTGGCAGTTAGGTATGATTCGAACAGAGAAGCGTTGCGGTCGCGCCGGCGCCGCGGCCGCCACCCACGCTGCTGTGCGCGTGCGCATCTACTACGGAAAAAAGAGGGGTATTGTAGTTCGACGTGTGTATCTGGGGCTCTGTCGTACGGATGTGTCTCTCTGTGACATCGTTGTTCCCGATTACTATGTATGTATGTAAACTCTATATTGCTTAATAAATACAGGAAATACAAAAATAATTTAACAAAGCAAAGGCGGGCTTATCCCACAATGGGATTTCTTCCAGCCAACATTAAACAATCTGAAAGGACATTTAAGAAGCGGTGGAGACAATAATGAGGTCTTAAATTAAATTACTACTACTTAAATTATATTATCTACTAATTATTATTACTACAACTAATTATTTGAACATTACCTTATGTTTAATTAAGTACATTAGTAGTCCCTTAAACATACAACAATATAACCTATACTAAGACTACCTAAGAAGACCTATACTATATAGAAGTCGATTTTTGGGTCAATAAAAAAAATTTTGTGGTCTCTTAAACGTCTACAATCACTACAAAGCGGATATTTTCTTGTACTTGATGACTTAGTAACCTACGGCGGCCTCACAGTCTGAAGGAACTGTTTCGATACAAAAAAGTACTCTTCACGCATAGGCGTATAAATATTAAGAAAAGAGTTTTGTGCTACAGGCGGTCCGGGTAGTAGTTACCGCGACTCCTTCCCGGTATTATAAGTTTGACGGAAGGTTTGGCCTTCAAGGCCAGAGTGAATAGGCTGTTCCTAGACAGGCATGCTCCATCATCGGCCGCATCGTCGCTTACCACCAGTGGCCCTAGCACAAGTGTGTCCGCGACAAAGCTCGCGCCGCGAGAGAGCGTTTGTCTCTTTCTCTCAATACTAAGACGAAAGAGATAGCAATACGTATGTCGCGCTTTTTCTCGCTTATCGCGCGAGAGAGCAACTTGTGCTAGGCCTACAGGTGAGATGGCGGTCAAATGCCTGGCTAGTCAAATTAAAAAAAGCGTGTGTATCTGTGGCTCTGTCTAGATACGGGTGTGTCTGTCTGTCTCATCGTAGCTCCCGATTACTGAGCCGCTTTTTAATCAAACAAAGCTAAGAACCATCTCGAGTTTAAGAATTATTTTATTTTTATTCATGTTTTTTAACAGTTTATTGTTCACAAGATAAAACATACACTTGTTACAGGAGTATAAGACACAACAGGCACTGCTTATCTCTAGAAAGAAATCTCTTCCAGCAGGCCTACCAGAGGGAGATGTTATAATAGACGCCGATAAGACGTGAATGTATATTGTTTAGGTTAATTAATACCTGTAAAATAAAAGTAGTTTAGTTATAAGTGCTCAATATTGCCTCCACCGCTCTTTAGATCTCCTTTCAGAGGGTCTAAGGTTGGCTGGAAGAAATCCCATTGTGGGATAAGCCCGCCTTTGCTTTGTAAAATGTCATTTTTCTCATTACTGTATTTATTTTTAAATTGCAATAAAGTGTTTACATACATACATACTTGCACAATACAACCAAATATACAAATACCTAAATATAACTTCTTATAATCTTATTATAAATTACATACAATAACTATGTCCAAATAAATACATATACTATTATAAATATACTAAAGGCACTATAACACAATTATACACATAACGTGAGGTAATGCTCTTTATTTTAATTTAAAGAACTCTTAACTCACGCATAGCCGTATAAATAATAAGAAAAGAGTTTTGTGTAACAGTCGGGCCGGGTAGGCCGCGACCCCTTCCCGTTGCCAAATTCGCGGGCTGTTTATGCCGCCCCCGGGCCGTGGCTTGCCTGAATAAAGTATGAGGCCATTTGAATATTCCCCCCGCTTAGGCCGGCTTTCCACTTGAGCTAATGTGCGTACCGTCTTATGCCGCTGGGCCCTGCGTTATACTCGTGAACGGGTGCTGCCTTGGTGGACTGGCTTACTCTTGCTGTAGTTTTAGGTGGTTTTTCTTAATTATACTACATACCTACGAGTATATAATATAATATAGCGTTCCGGCTCTGTCTGGCATTGTCGAGCCAGGTTCGGTTGTGGTTGGCGAGGGATACGTTTATCTACAGCCATAGGGCGGTCAGCGTGTCACTGTGTGTTTCCTTCCTACTTTCCTACCCCCCCTCCTTTTTGACGATTGAAAGAGATATTTAATGTCCTAATCAATAAAGAAATTTTGATTTGATTTGATTTAATAACTAGCGACCCGACCCGGCTCGCATGAGCGTTCTCGGGGATTTCTATTATACACATGAATCTTTCGGAAGAAATACTGTAAAATTTTGAGCATTTATTATTTAGAGATTCTAGAGTCTAATGATAGTGAAAACCGTATCGACGTCTGTTGCGCGATTTAGGAGGAGTTTGTGAATATAGAGACAGACAGACGCGGAAAGCGACCAACAAAAGAAAGGACTGTGTAACGTTAAGCGGTATAAATATACCAGTGTGATGCCCGGTGCCCACCAGAGTACTATATACCATCAGTACTAACCTGCCGATAAACGCTTTATCCCCTTTGCACGTTTCGTGGTGGTAAATAAAAAACGTGTGCTTTGAACCGAGTATAATGTAATAGTATGTGCGTGGCCGCGGCCGTTATTACCCTCTAGTTACAATAATAAAGATCGCGGGTACCAGCTGGATGCGGAAAGCACAGGACCGGCCTTTGTGGTGATCTATGGGGGAGGCCTATGGCCAGCAGTGGGCGTCTACTGGTTGATATGATGATGATGATGACAATAATAAATCCTTATTAAAATACTCTACATAACACGTGGAAGCACAGCCTTACCGCATAGGTGGTCGCGCCGACGCCGCGGGTCTTGCGGGTTACCTTCCAAAGGGTCAATTGTTACGAGTGGAAGATGCGGATCGTTGAGGCGTCATTTGACGCGAACGAGTGGGGATGGGAGCTTATTGATCCCTATGAATGAGCTGCACCTGCAAAGCTGTTTGCCGAAGCGAAGAATTTTTATTTCTATTCTACGCTGTGGCAAACGAGCGGACTGCCTGATGGTAAGCGGTAACTGTAGCCCATAACATCTACGATTCATGCTTTTAGGTTGCAGGCAACTAAAATGCTTCCGCAGGTGTGTTGGCCGTGTGGTGCCCGGCAGAGTAGAATAGCACCAACCCCTTACACTCGTGGGTGTCGTACAAAGCGACTAATGTTTTCGAGGCAAAAGATCAAGAGTCTCCGTAGTCTGGAAAATGGGCAGCAGCATTTTCCATTGTTATATTTAAACACTGCGATCTCCAACCCGCCTGCCAAGCGTGGAGATTATGGCAATCACCTCCCCTTTCGTGGGAGAGGCCCTAAGTCCTGCAGTGGACTGTTACGGGCTGTGATGATGAGGTGTGTTGGGACTGTGTAGACTAAGATTAAATGTGAAATGGCTATCACATCCTCAAACCGGAACACAACAATACAAACACTGTTGCTTGGCGGCAGAAATAGAGGCGGTGGTACTCACCGAGGCGGATCCTCACGCGTGACAGAGTCCTACCACCTAATAAAAATCGCATCGATATCGGTCCAAAATGTGTGAAACGGCTGATTATTTTTCCGCGATTTAAGATTTTTTTTCTTTTAATTTGATCGCCTTTTCATTTTCATTTATTAGTAAGTGACGATGCGGCCGATGATGGAGCATGCCTGGCTGGGAACAGCCTATTCAGTCTAGCCTAGAAGGCGTCTAGATTATATTTATCAGGGAACACACTCGCAGGCCAAGGAAGTTAGTGCCATAGTGAAAGTTGATTGTTATCAGGAGTAACCCTTGGTATCATGACTGAATTCACCATTGTATAAAAAAATGCCCTGTCCCTGGATGCGTTCCCACCGGACCTTTTCATTCCTATTATTGCCGTATTTTGGCTTTTTATGTGCGTCGACTACATAAGCCGATTCGCTAGAGGCTCGTCCGTCTGTCAGCAGCGGGGCGAGCAGGTGAGATTTTTTTTTATACTGCTAAGGTGGCAAACAAGCTCACGGCCCGCCTGATGGTAAGCAGTCACCGCAGCCTATGGATGTTGCAATACCAGGGGCATCACCCACGCGTTGGCGACCCCGTAAAAACCTTTTGCCTTTCTTGAAGATAGGCTTCAGATTGAGATTGCCTTGGGAGGTGGGCTTCTGTTGGTAGTGCCCCACAACGCCCAACAGACGCTAGGAATGTAATTGTCAAGCTGGTGGACACGATGGCAGCCATTTGAACCCGCGCCGCGTCCGGTTTAGCACTGAAATATGGATGAGAAAATGTCCAATAACCGGGTGTTTCGTTGCGTCGTTTGTCAACGTCGGCGCCTCAGCCCCGAATAAAGTACTCAATTGAACGAGCGAGCGAATTGAATTGCTACTATTAATTCTGTTTAGTTATTTCGTTTTATAGACAGTGTAGGGACAAACGAGCTACTAAAGTAAAGTGCAATAAATCAACTACCGAATATAGAAACTAATAGCCTCAAGGTAACGTTAGACATGATGCCGGTTGCTTGTTTACTCCGCCACAGTCGGGTCCCGCCACTGAAATATGGAGGAGAAAATGTGAAATAACGGAGCATGTCGCCGCATCGTCTGTCATATTTTTCAACCCCTGCCCCGCCGTGAAAAAAGGGGTGTTATAAGGATGTGTATATCTGGTTGTCTGTCCATGGCATCAAACGAGGAATCGAAGTTCCTGAATCTTGAATGTATTGGGCCTATTTGAATGCGTTTTTAGGAGCTACTTACATATCAGCTTAAATAAGCAGAAGTTTAAAAAAAATTACAATTAGTGAACCGCGCGGTGTTAATTTCACCTCTTATTAATTGATATTCACGTTTACTCTGAATGTTCTATTGTCTATACTATTTACGCAGACTTCAATAAAATAAAATAGCCATTAAATTGCTTTCCCTATAGTAGAATGCACCTACCATAATTCCATGTGTGCGGTTTTTCGTACTTGCATAAAAAGCTTAACTTTTTGCGTGATTGCTCCCATCGACCTAACAAACGTTTCACGTTTATAATTAAGTACATCGTACAGCCGAATGACTCGCGTGGTCTTCAAAACTTTTGAAACACAAGTTCGGCCGTCTGTTAGCTGTTGCGAAGGCTGTCTTGGCAGGGCTCCCTCAAAAATTAATCGGCCGAAGTTTCCACTGCGGCAAGACTCCGACGGCTTGCCGCCGTATAGCTAGTAGCGACGACGCTGCGCCAACTGCGGAATTGTTTATTTGGTGGTGATACGTACTGCCTACTGCCTACCCCTGGGGGATACGGGCGTGAATATGTATGTGTCTACATGTGTATGTATTCACAGTTTCTTTTCTTTATTGTACAGTAGCGTTCATAAATGCACGACCACCTTAAAATTCGTATTCCTATGCAGCTGTTAAAAGGTCTCATAGCATATAGCATACTATTCGAGAAGCACGACGAATTTGCTCAGTCCTACAATGAAATATTGAAGCGGTTTGCTCTCTGTAACTGGCTACTGTGCTGGGTCGTTTCATCGGAAAAGTGTTCCGATGTGGTTAGTTAGGTTAGGCTGAGTTAGGTTCTTTTGTTGTAGTAGTAGGTTGTACTTTCGCATGTACACGGTTTGATTTTGAGCTATCGTGCGACTAAAGCCTTCGGTATTTATCCTCTTAATATACATAGTATAAAACAAAGTCGCCGCCTGTCCCTATGTATTTAAACTACACAACGGATTTTAATGCGGTTTCCAACAATATATAGAGTGATTTAAGAGGAAAGGTTTATAAGCCAGAAAAATAGGGTAGGTAAGGGTAAAGTAGGGATAGGACGCCACGCGAACGCAGTCGCGCTATCTTACGAAGTACTTATCGTGTTGAATAAACCTATTTCTTTCTTTCTTAATTCACGCGCGTCCAAACTCATCAATACCACACAATGACTTGACTTATTACCATAAAAAGCTACAGCGCGTCCGTCTGTCTGCACGTACGCACGTGTAATTCAAATGTCCATCACGCTGGAGTGGGATAATTTGAGGTATTTATTGGCAATGAATGGCGTCCGGCGTAGTACAATCGCATGGAGAGTTGGGACAGATTGTCTTGTCTTGTCGGCTTGACAGTTCACGTCATTTATTTCTAAATGAGAAAAGATGTAACATTTTTATGTTGTTTCGAATAGACGTGAGTTTTTTAAGTCATCATTTTTGTCACCAATGAAAGTTGTTGCTGGAATAAATTGGCTCTTTTAGCAGGTATTTTCTTTCGTTTTCCACCGACGTGTACCGTGTAACTGTGTGTCTATCTGTAGCATCGTATAGTATAGTTTTCTTTACTTGAAAACCGATGTGCCGGGATAAAATTGGTACAATAGTTTAGAAAATATTGGACAATTTGTAGTAGAACGTAGATTTGGCCGAGGTTCTTTTTTATACCACGAAGGTGGCAAACAAGCTTACGGCCTGCCTGGTGATTTAGAACTTACTGCCGCATTCCTTCAGGTGGGCTTATTCCTTGCCGTGTAAAAATTTAAGAAGATGAAGTAATCTCCAGACAAAATGATGTCACAGGCAGCTTTTTTAATCGTCCTTTAACCGACCGGATATTGGGGTCGTTTATCGCCTCCGGCCGCGGAACCGGATCTGTGTCCGGTGTGCGCTCGCGCAGGCCTATAGCCGCCGTGCGCCGTACAGGGCGTTGGAAATGTTCATTGTACATAAGACAGTACCTCAATCTATACTACTTAAACTAGTAACAGACGCTATGATTTGTCTGGAGCCGACCCATGGCATCCTATGATAGCAAATTATTGTTAATTTTATAGGATTGAATGAGGTATGCTGAGATGGTTTGGATACGTGTAGAGGATGGATGAAAGACGGCTTACAAAACCTATCTATCATGCGAATGTGACGTTAGTAGATAATTTAGTTCGAACCAAGATTACGGACTCGTGTATGGAAGAACATCATCAACATCAGCCTAGTACTCGGCATAGCATCCCCTGCAGTCTTTCGCATTCGTATGTTATTTATATTCTTTTATTTCTTGAACCATGATCACCCAACACCTTCACGTGTTGTCCCACACCCCGCTCGCTGCATTATTCATGGCCCGGCCCGCCGCGGACGCGCAACCGACTGCGGCAACTACGCTGTTGACATGTGACAGACAGACAGTTTGATAACGTCTACGTAGAGACGGGGACGCCGTAACTGGGGACAGATGCCGAAGCGATACCGCCATATACGAGTTCTGGTGGCCCTCGTAACGAAGGTTGGCGATCATCAAAGCTATCTTCAAACTGAGCGACTTCTCAGCCATGATGTAAATATAGCGTAGTGGAAAGTTTAAATTATTGTGGTTGACTAAAGCCTACCGCGGGGGACTGGTTGGACACACCGGCTTCCAAAACTGTTCAGCAAGTCTTAGGGTTCGCAGCGGTCACCTTGGTCAACCTCGCTTTGCCAACGGTATTAGGAGACACACCTAACGAGTGGCGAGCTCGTTGTGGTGAAGATCGTTTAGCCTCAATGTACGAAACGGTCACCCATCCAGGTGCCGGACTCTGTGAACGTTGCTGTCACGCAAGCATGCTGCCGCTAGACCAGTGCCGCACTCATAATTTGACACCTGGGCCCAGCCATGAACCATGACAACACCATGACATCCCTTGTTTAACATCAAACCGCTCACTGCATTATTCATCACCCAACGGCGCGTGCGCTGTTGGCGCTGGACAGACAGACGGACAGGTTGACAACGTAGACGGATACACCGTTGGACACGTAATTTTGGTAGCAGACTGTCACTCGTAATGAAATCTCCATAAAACACTAGATTTAGATTTATTTATTTCGTAAATTAAAAATATTCACTTGTTCAAAACACCAATCACATTGACGTCAATCTATTCGTGTGAATACGCAAACAGACAACCGAATTTCCTCGAACTTGTAATAGGTACCGTACCCCGTTTTCCGGTTCGGGAGTTCAATATGTATGTTATTATACTCTGCTTCTTCCCATTTTCTGGTCAGGTGGTTTTGATCAGTAGCGATATCTATCGCTCTAATAGGGAAACTGAACAATACTCACGAATCACATCTTTCCATATAAATCTACATCGCGCTAGAGAAGTGTTCCAACTTCCGCGATGTAAATACAACTTTCGACGATCATCTGTCGGATCCTTGGTCCCCTGGTCACAACGCCCGGGAAGGTGGGTAATCAGTAATTACGCTTTTCCAACTCCACCAACTTCGCTTGCTGATATTGGCGGCTACCTACTGCCCTTCACCGCCAAAAGACTACGTACGGGATCGGGGCTAAGTAACATACTCTGCAACAAGGCCAGAACCTGTTGCCAATTGTTGCCACAACAGATGTTGTGGCAACAACAGGAATTGAGAGAATTTCTTCTAGGAGGTAATATTTTAATTGTAATTTCCAATCTACCAGTTCTCCGGTTGAGTGATATAAAGCTATTAAGCTTTAAGTCCGCCGTTGTACAGAACTGTGCATTAAGTTTACCCTCGTCCAAAGCCGGGGCGGATTGCTACTCCGACCTAAATATCCGACGTAGTATTGCCGACCTAAATATTATGAAACGAGTAGCCCCACATTGAACTCGAAAAAAAACCCAAATTTCAACTCGTCAGCTTTCATATTTCACAATAGGCTCATTCATACAACGATAACAGTTACCCGTCAACGATTGTGGTGTTGGCGCATGCTTTTTCTACAATTTGGCTGCCGAATATGGCTGTATGGGGTCTGGTGCCGCAACAATGCTCCATTAATTGCGTTCTTGAATTAACAGGCCTACATGCGCATGGTAGGTGTAAAGATCGCCGGCCGACGCTTGCGCAACCGTTCTTGGATCTGTCACGTCGAGTGTAGTGTCGTGAGTATTATAGGTTCTCGTTAGTGTTTTCTTTTTTTATCATAAAAATATTTTGAGGGCCACAAAAGTTGAAGAGTTTCTCGTGTTTTTTTAAGAGAAAGAGGAGGAAGAGGAAGGGAAGAAAGGGTAGGTTAATGTAGGTGAAGGATAGTGTAGGAATAGGACACTACGCGAACGAAGTCGTGCCGTCCACTAGTACAATAATAACTTGTCAAGTTGTCCGGTATTCATTTAATATTCATTGACTTCCAAAAACAAACAAAGATGAACAATAATTTTTGACCCCTTTTGTCACGGATTCCTCAAATCACCATAAATATTGACTTAACTTTAGCGATATCCTTCCGAGAACCAAGGACCGCCGCCGCCGCCGCGCCGGTGCGATTAAAAATAATTTGTTTTCAATTTGTACCTGTAAGCGATCAATTTCGAAGGACCAATGACCGCCCGAAGAGCCCGCTCTTTGACTATGCGCCCGCGCCGACTGCGCAGACGCTGCGCGGCGCTTTTGACTGGCGGGTCACGGCACCTACCGCCGTGAAAATGTCACCGTCTTCATGTGTGGCTTTTGATATGCCGGGTGCCTCTTTAATAGCTTTCGGAGGTCCGATCGGTGATAACCGCGGGATACTGGATAGCTAGGGACTGCTTTGCCGCCACGACGGACTGTAGCTATTTTGTTTAGGTTATTCGAAATAACACGGTTGGGGGTCTCCATTTGGGACGTCCGTGTGTTACGATCTGCAACTTGATGGCTCTGTTTACACCAACTTTGTATATCAATACATGTTATTTAAGCTGTTGGTGTCCTAACAAATAAAATAATTGTCTTACGCTGGTGTCTAAGACTGGTTTAACAGTGTCGGGAGCCGATTGGCACCCCGCCACCGTATATTATATATTCTTTTGCCAATTCTATGTCGGTAATAGTTGTAAATTATGGATGTATTCATCACGCATATCAATAGCATAATCATCATAGTTACAATTCATACTCTTTAATATCAACGGTTTTCGCGCAAGGAATTCCCGAGCTTCCCGTTTAGATCTATCTATATTTTTTAGTTCCTCACCCGTCGCCTTGCATACATGGCTGTCACCACTCTCGCATCAGGTGGTCTGTCTGCTCGTGTGTCACCAAGAATACGGGATGCATAAAAAAATGATTGCGGCAAATAACAGTGCGCGAGCTCCTCGCCTATCGGGCGGCCGATCAAAGAGCCCGCCGCCTTTTGAATTGCGAATTTGTATTCGCAGTTCGACACTATAGTGTGGTGCTTTATTTTTTTCCCACCATGTCCCGCTAAGGCGTGTGGTTGCGACGCTGTAAGTGATGGTAGTTGCTGAGCTCATTGGGCGGCTTGATGTAAGGATCGTTAGAACGGATTCTAGATATTTATTTTATTTTCTAGTGAAAGAAGAAAGAAAGAAAGAAGACATTTATTACACGTAGACACCACGACACGACAATAAGGTACAAAAAAAAACAAGGTAATTAAAGTACATAAAATAAAAAAAATTAGGTTAGAAAAAAAAAATTAAAAAAAAACAGAATAACAATAATCAAGGTACCTACAGTTAACTATATCCAGTGGCATTGTTAAAACTCCGTGTCGCGGCTTCCAGTGCAACTGGACCCCCTCAGCATAATGTTGTGGCCGCTTGACGCGTACCACAACGCTGGTTTTCAGTGGACTTCGTTCGCGTGGCGTTCAACCCCTACCCTACCGTACCCTACTCTACCCTACTCCTACGCCTACCGTTATCCTATTCTACCCCCACCTACCCTTTTTTCTCATGATTAAACGACCCCTTTAAAACAAAAAAAAATAATTATTCAAGTTGGTCTAGCCGTTTCTGAGTTTTAGCGAGACTAGCGGACAACAATTGATTTCTTTATATCGAAGATTTGGGACAATTTAAGTGTTTTTATTGCTACAGATTAACACTCTTTTTTTAAATTAATGTTTTTAAATATTTTTTTGTTATCGACACCAAATAATCCTAGTTGAAACTTAATTACCTTGAACGTACAGCTAGCTTTGTAATGTTATGAAAGGAAAAATGTAAAGCTGTATGTTTTTCTTTATAAAGAAAATAAATGTCAATAAAGGCTGATTTCGGTTGCTTTTATACTCACGGTTGTCACGTACGCCACGATCACTGCTCATTTTTTTTATATACTTGTCCTTAATTTCACAGGAAAATAACACAACACAGAAATGCGTAACACATCCTTATCCTTAATTTTACATAGCTTATAATATAAAGCCGCTTTCTGCGTCTGACAGTCTGTCTGTATATGCACTAATTCTTCCTTAACCACGCAACGGATTTTGATGCGGCTTTCACTATCATTTAGAGCATTTCTTCCGGAAGGTTTGCCCATATACAATATTTGAAAAATACATGTCGACTTGACCCCTCACCCGTTTTAGGCTGACGTTGATTTACGGGACACCCTGTATAAATACACGCATATACAAACCCGTTAACAAGTGCGAAGCATCGCAGTGAGTGCATCGCTAGTTGCATATACAATTCTATTTAAATATTACAGTAATATATTTCTGACCGCGCAGACAGGGAAAACCTCATACTCCTGTTGAAAGGCACAACCTATTGTTTTATTTGTCACTTGCATTTAATAATGAATTTAAAATTTGTGCTATATAATGCCCGTCACCGCCGTGCTATATATGCCGTGTGGTGTCCGGCAGAGTAGAATAGCACCAATCCCTTACACTCGTGGGTGTCGTACGAGGCGACTTATGTTTTCGGGACAAAAGATCAAGAGTCTCCGTAGTCTGGAAAATGGGCAGCAGCATTTTCCATTGTTATATTTAAACACTGCAATCTCCAACCCGCCTGCCAGGCGTGGAGATTATGGCAACAACCTCCCCTTTCGTGGGAGAGGCCGTAAGTCCTGCAGTGGACTGTTACGAGCTGTGATGATGAATGCCCGTCACGTCAATCAGCTAAAAGTTCTACATGGATTCTGCTTTTCATATCTTAGCACATCGTAACAGAAATCAACGATCAGGCAAATGTAGAATCAGTCAAAAATAGACTATTGGGTCAAAAATAGAATCAGTCTTTATTTAAACAACAGCACAACACAACAAAAACTAAACAATACTGAAACTTAACTAAAACTAAATTCATCTAAAATTAAATAAAACTCCAAACAAAACGAATCGGCCAAAATGCTGGCGACATTGCCACATTGAATCCCAATGCTCAGACGCTGTGTCAAATGGAGGCCAGCATTTTGGCCACAGCTTGCCTCGACGAGACGGGCTGATATTTCCGATGGGCTCCCAGTCCCCACGACTAAACTGATATAGGTACCTCAAACGGCTTATTGATAGACGTTCATGACTGCCCAGAATATAATACTAAAAGTAAAATAATAACTTACTTTATCTATCAGGAAAATTTAAATTTTGAGTTTGTCAAAGACATTTAGGTATTCAGCCTACATTTCGCCGAGCATCGGCGCCCGCCAAAAATTTTAAAATAAAAGTGTTGCATAATGATTAAAAAGTTATTTTACGATACAGCTGCCTGTAATGAAATTAGTATGGGAAATGCTGTATCGAAAAGTAATTTTTTAAAATTTTATAGACTGGCGTGAAAAAAGTATATTCTTAAACAACTGTTTTCGAATATGAAATTGGAACATTACGCTATGAGTGTAGATAAACTACTATATCGAGATGGTGGCTCTTTGAGGATTTTTTGTTACTGCCTCTCACCTGATGGGAAGCGACGATGCGGCTCAAGGTGAATGATGTCTGTCTAGAAACGGCCTATTCATTCTGGCCTTGAAGGAATTTTGAAAAAATCTAAAGTTTAAATCGGTTTTTTGAGTAACCGAAATTAAGTAAGACATATTGATTTAACATTATATACCGCACAAACAGAAAAACATCCTTATTATGCCATATTATAATTATTTATGTATTCATAGTTATATAATAATATATTTATAGTATTTTTACCTACTATTTTACTCTGACACTACTTACGGCTAACGTGATTGGTTCTTTCCAAAGGTTGTCTGGACGAGATCGCTAAAGGCGATAAGACCGCATTTGCGCGCAATTTTGTTTTATTGTGTACCTGTCTCTATTTTTATTGTAAGCAATAACGAGTTTTTACTTACTTGTTTATACCTTACGTTTCATAGCAAAACTTAAAGCAATAGCCACATTAATGCCTGGCCTATTCTACGTCTACAGCACTAAGTAGAAGCTGTCTACTTTTAAACCTTTGACCTTTCCGACACATTTATTATTAATCTTCATACCCCTCATTAGTTACGGTTGCCGACGTCAGAGGCCCTCTCTCGACTTTGAACCTATGTAAAGCTTGGCTAGGAACTAAGGTGACTTTGACACATTGCGGTAAAATAAGTATACTAAAATATTTTTACTCGCAACAAAATATTCGAAGGAGGAAATATAACTCGATGCTATTGACTTTTCAACTCATCCTATACCGCCGCTATTGTGCGTTATTGAGTGTAATATTGAATTTTTTTTGTGGCATCAACTTCAAAAATTTAGAAGTTTGTCTATGAGGCATGCCGTCGGAAGGTACTATACATTGCGCCGGAATACATTTGAGAAATTGTGCATCGATTTAACATACTTTTGCAGTAACGTGCATTGCGGTGGAAAACGTTCGAGTGAATATTACACTCTGCGTTATTGTACATCTTATAAAACTAGTCGGTTTGAACTTGAAACTGATATTATCGTAAGCGTCATCACGTTTGACTCGACATGTCGAGACTCGACATAAAGCAGGGTTCGCAGTTATCAAGATAATTATTTTCTTTTATAAATGTTTTGACACTTATCAGATTATTATCATCACAGTTTCCGGTATGTCGCATACACACTGCTGTTTCTTATTTGTTTGTAATGTACTCTTTGTTAGTCTAACTAACAGACAGATAAGAAGTGACTAAGTTTGTGACAGTTCTACAATGTTTACACCTACGTATCCGCCCAGAAGCGGTAAATCGCGTTTGCATACGCGTAAAGCGACATTTTATTATCACCAAGATTATATTATCTTGGCGTTAACCTCCCGGTTGTGCTCTCGCGCACGAGTGCCCGGGGTCCGCCTTGACCATAATCCAGCATTTGGGAGATCAGGTAATTACAATGGAGCGTCTGCCATCTGACCTCCATGACCCTGCTACCAGGGGACCTGACCAAATTTCATCACGATTTCCCTTACCGTAAGAGCATCGGTTAGTACATAACGTACATAACTCATACATAACTCGTCATTGGTACATGATACATGGCAGCAATGGTATTCGAACCCGGTACCTCTCCCTAACGAGTCTTATACCTTGACCACTATTCCACCGACCGAATAAAACTATTACTTTACAAGGCAACAACCACGTCTAACCACCCCGTCTCCCTCATTCCAGTGCTCCTCAGCGAGGAGATCCTGCCGGACGACCCGCTGGAGAACAAGACACTCAAGATCACGGACTTCGGGCTCGCGCGCGAGGTCTACAAGACCACCAGGATGTCGGCCGCGGGCACCTACGCGTGGATGCCGCCGGAGGTAATAACAGACTACAAGATAATGATTATTATGATCATAATATCAGCCGAAAGGCGTCCACTGCGGCGTGCCTGTGCAGTGCCATCCGCATCCAGCTGGTACCTGCGATCTTTACCAGGTCGTCGGACCACCTTGTGATAAAAAGTCTTCTATATGTGGTTTCGTACAAGGATGAAAAAGTCTCCGGTCGAAACCAGTTACGAAACCGTGGTTTCGTACGCGGCCGAAGAATTGTGGGTGACCTACCCACGCTGCATCTTCTGAAGTCGCCACATGAGAATACTGCCCCATCGGCCATCTGTTGAGCGAGCTATGTGCCTTGCCCACTGCTATTTAAGCCTGATAATCCTTCGAGCTAATAATAATAATATTAAATACTGTCTCGGGGCGGCAATCGTCATTCGCCATCGTTGAGCTCCATCTACACTAAACATCAGACCCCTAACACGCCGCTTCTCCCTTCCCTTAAAGGTAATAAAGAACTCCACCTTCTCCCACGCATCCGACGTGTGGTCGTACGGCGTGTTGCTCTGGGAGCTTCTAACCGGCGAGACCCCATACAAGGGCATCGACGCGCTGGCCGTGGCGTATGGGGTGGCGGTGAACAAGCTCACGCTGCCCATACCCAGCACCTGCCCGCAGCCGTGGCGGGAGCTTATGGAGGGTGAGTGGATGAGGCTACATCGTCACATTACGCACACTTTTTTCAGTAAAGGCACGCTGAGATCGTAAAGGCAGGCTAAGACCTTTTCCCACGTTGATGGTCATGACACATCATATGACAAATGGTTCAGGGTGACCTGACTTAATTGGATCGAGAAACTTGTTTCTACTCTCTGACCCATGCCACGCCATCAAGTTGTGAGCGCTCCACGAAAGAGACATTAGCTACACACACAACACATGATTATTTGGTCTTAAGCCACGTCGGTCTTCCCGCGCATTCTCGGAGATATTCTTAGGACCATACATCAGTACCTGTCTCAGTAGAGTACCCTTTCACCTCTCAATCGCGTATTCTTTTCTCTTCGTGAAACAACTTCATTTTCGTTGCTCTGTTTTACATTATTAACATGTAGAAATCCATTTTATACAAGGCAAATTGCACAAACATACATAAAAAACGTCATACCATTGAAGGAAAGTTACTAGAAAATCATACCACCTAAAGACAAGTATTGTTTCTAAATACGGTGTGCAGTGATAACCAAGACCTAACACCCAACATCTCCATTCCAGCCTGCTGGCGTTCGAATCCCCGCGACCGGCCCCTCTTCCCCCGGATCCTGCAAATGCTGCAGCGCATCCAGGACTCGGAGTTCACGCGCGCGCCGCACGACTCCTTCCACACGATGCAGGACTGCTGGCGAGTGGAGATCGAGGCTGTACTGCTGGACCTGCGCAAGAAGGAGAAGGTATTCGTCGTAACAGCTGTTTTTTTTTTCCTAGGGAGGCGGATGGGTGGGTGGACGGCCTGATGGAGAGTGGCCACCGTACTCTAGAAGATCTGCAACCTAAACTTTTGCTATTTAATCCTAATAATTATCATAAATATTCTCATAATCAATGAACAACACCTAGGGGTATACCACTCATAAAGATCATTCCAAAGAGCCCAAACACCGTGAGGCTATCTTTTTGCGTTCATTAGTTCCTTCCGAGTCCATGATCATATTAGCTCCATGATACCATACTAATGCATTGTCATCTAAATTACATAGGTAGACCAAATTTCAGCTCAATTGAACGCCGGGAAGTGGGTCAAATTAGGCCTGCAAGATTTGACCCAAACATATACATACAAATATAAATATTGCAAGTTAAAGAAAAGCTTGTAAAAATTGTTTAGTTCACTGCGATTTCTAGACATTTATTTGTGCAGGGTTTTAATCATTATTGTGGTTAGTGTTAAAATATTTTTAACCTAAAGTGGCAGCACTCGCTCCATTTTAACACCACAACCACAGTGGTAGGCTAAAAACGCAACTTTGTTGCTAAAAAATTTCTAATTTCAATTGTTACTTCGGCGATTCCGTATCAATTTCATGGGTTCAGTTGCTAACAAAGTTTCATTGCAATAAATAAACTAGAAATCGCTCATACGTAATCGTAAAAATAACAATTTCAATCATTGAAATCAGAGAATTGTTGGCAACAGAGTCCCGTAATAAGTCTACAGTCCACTAGTGTTAGATGAGTGAAAGTCATTATACTGTGTTGATTTTCCTAGATAAATAAAATAAATACTGTGATTGAAATGACATGTGTCATTTGGAGTGACTACTTTGATTCCCAAGATGCGGAAAAAATATATAGTACCTATAGTAGGTACCTACTAATTTTTTTATGTTTGTCCTCAATAATGCTCACTCATAGGAATGTAAAACTATTGAAGAGGTTAGTGAACTGTTTTATCAAATGTAGTAAATGTGAATCACCCTCCTTTGTAGAAACCTGCCAAGCTTATAATTAGGCTGTAACTTGTTATTGGTAAAAACCTAAAAATTGTCAATAACAAAAAAGTAAACAAGCTTATAGTGAGTGTGGTAGTTGATATAGAATAATATTGGCTTACTGCTTTATATCATCATTATCATCCGCCGCTCATGCTCCGCTTTCTTGCTCTTTCTCCACTTCTCCCGGTATTCGGCATCCTCGCGTCGTAAGCCGTTGGCTCTCGCATTCGACTCAGCAATGTCAATTCATCGGTTCCTAGGCCTCTAGGCACCAATTTCCCACGTATCCCTGGAGCTTAAGTAGCAAGAAACCAAATATGTCGCTTACTGCACTTATTCGTGCAAATTTGGGATTAAGCTCACAATGCCACATTCGCAAAATTGGAATATCGCAAAATGTCATAATCTCGAAATGACCTATTCTCAAAACGTCATATCGCAAAACACTACATTAGCTTAACGCCAAATTCGCAAAAATTCCAATTTATACGTTGGCAAAAGGAAGCTAGTCAGTAGATGTGATACGACATTTTAGAATGTGACATTTTGCTAATGTGGCATCCTGCTAATATGGCATTTTGCGAATGTGACATTTTGCGAATTTGGCATTTTGCGTCATGATGTCACTTTGCCAATGAGGCATTCTGCGTCTAATCCAAAATATTGCTTAAGTACCTGTAACGGTTTTTAGAATGACAGATCCAACATTCGCAATCTCCCTTACCATTCGAGATCCCTGCTACTCCTGTGCCTATTTCAAGCACTCCAGGCCATATTATCCTAACCACCATTCAACCCCCAGGAGCTCCGATGTCGCGAAGAAGAGCTCACCCGCGCAGCCCTCCAACAGCGGCTAGTCCAAGCGACTCTGGCGCGAAGAGAGCGAGAATTGGAGCGAAGGGAGCACGACCTGGCCGCCAGGGAACTGAGGATCCTCATTGTGGCCAGTAACATGACACATGCGAGACCGGCACAGGCACCGGCACCGGCCCCTGCTAAGAGAAAGGGTATGTGGTGTGACAGATGATCTAAGTTTCCTTCTGCAATCCTTATCTAGTCAGGGTCTACAGCAGCGATGCGAGTTGATACTCTAGAAACCTGGAGGTGGTGATGAAGCTTATGATTGGGCAGGTCACGTTCTTTGCAGATGTTATGGGGCGGAATGGTGACCACGTATCGGGTAGTGTAGCTTTAGATGGATAGGCGATGGGAATGTCTCTGCGTGCCGGTGGATGGGGGGCGCAGACAGACAAACTATGTAGATAGATACCTATGTAGATTGGGCTGGAGTGGCTAATAAAGTCGGAACGGTCTGTTTACGTTCTAGGGCCTACTGTTTACAACAAACTGCCGGAGAACGTTAGAAATGCTACTACCGTCAACATATTTAAATCCAAATTAAAGCATTGGCTATTAGAACATTGTTTCTATGACTTTGACGAATTTGTAGATTGTAAATTGCCTCCACATAGTGTAAAATGAATTGAAATGACAATTTTACCTGATTATGACATTAATAACTGAAACTATGAAATTTTATTATTGTATTGCGTATGATTTAATTATTGTGAATGATTTTTAATAATTTGAAATTATGACATTTTTATATTTTGTTATGAATAATTTAGTTTAGTCTACAGCGTCGACATTGTAAATTATAACGAATTGTAATTTGTTTCTTATAAAGATACTTCCTAGGTACCAACTTGCCACTTTGACGTGTATCTCTGTTACTAATAAAGTATTTGTATTTGTGTCCGGAAGCTATGATGTTTAGCTTGTGCGTCCTTAGAGCTTCCGAATAGGAGCGAAGGGAGCCATCCTCGCAGCCAGATAACTGTAGATCCTCATCATTGTAATATGACACATGCCAGGCAGGAGTCAGCTCCCGGTCTCGTTAAGACTTACTCTAATATTGGCTTCCGACATCAAAAGACGCCACTCATATAGATCCAGCCCAGCCACCGGTATTTAGAACGTCCTACGTCCTACGGTAGCTAGGACATAAGTCGATGTCGTAGGATGGATATGTGACTAATGACTTAAGTCCATGTTTCCTTCTGCAATTCCAAATTCAATTTTGGACATCCCTAGAATCGTAAAATTTAAGTAGTGAAACGGTCACCTATCCACTTCTTGAAATGTGCATACGTTGTTTGTACAAAGTACAGCATGTATTCTGCGCACGCAGCAATAACACAACATAACAACATTTTATTATAATACCATTATTACCATATTAACATAGCGCCATTTTTGTATCAGTACTTACACGGACGCCTAGCCGCGTGGTACTCCTTATTAAGCAATTAACCAAGTTTTCGGATATTAGCTTTATAATTTATAATCAAAGCATCCAAGAAGTGTGTGGTAGCAAGAAACCCATACACCTTCTTTATGGTCCTTCGAGCCGGAGCAACTTTTGCTATCAATCCCACAAACACGCTACCACTAGCCCAGCCTACATCTTTTCCCCCACTACAACTAAGCTCCCCCCTCTCCTCTCGCAGGCAAGTTCAGCAAGATGAAGCTGCTGAAGAAGGACACGATCTCGTCCCCGCTGGACTTCCGGCACACGCTGACGGTGCGGCCCGACGGCGCCGAGCGCGGCTCCCCGCAGCTGCTGGCCGTCGCCGCAGACTCCCCGCCCGGGACGCCCGCCATCGTCAGGGCTATCGCCAGTATGTATGACCCCCAGACAGAGGCACCACAGCCCACGCTATACACGCCCTCCCCGCCCGGGACGCCCGCCATCGTCCGCGCCATTGTCCGAGCACCGGACCCCCAGATAATAGGCACCACAGCCCACGCTATATACCAGACTATATACCCGCCCGGGACGCCCGCCATCGTGCGGGCCATTGCCAGTATGTATGCCAGCACCGAGCACCGGACTATAGGCGCCACGGTCCACGCTATACACCAGACTATATACACGCCCTTCACGCCCGGGACGCCCGCCATCGTGTGCGCTATCGCCAGTATGTATGCCAGCACCGAGCACCGGACCCCCAGATAATGATAATAGTGTAACTTCTCAGTCACCCTAATACCTATCTGTCTGTATAAATACACACATACGAGTATCTACCTATAAAGAGTAGACATAACATAATAAATATCATTTCACATATTGTGATTTGGCCGTAAGCGAGTGATCGTCTAGTTATTGATTAAATTTTCAGACCCATTACGTTGTGTACACATTTTGAAAAAACGTCACAAGGAATATGTAAGTTTATAGAAATTCTCTGTAATTCAACCGCACGAATATTCGGAAGATTATCGCAAATGAATAAAGTTTAGTTCACCTAAATAAAAGTATCAAAATCCTTAAAAATTAAACGAATGAAACATAAATCCACGTAAATAAGATGATTTAAATGTAATTCACGCAAATCGAAATAGTCAAACAATTTAAAAAATCCGTACAAAAATCAAACAAAGTATAAGTAAAGTAAACATGCGACTTAGCTTTGACAGCACTCGAAACGGCAACGGATTCTTCTTTCTTCTGTGGCCACTCTAACCCTATGATTGCGAAACCCTAACGTTATCCTCACTTAAATAATATAGAATAGAGGCCATTAGGTCTCGGAAAACCTACCTAATCGATAAGGAACTGAGACTCCCATCACACCTCATATCTCAGCCAACCAGCAAAGCCTTCGAAATCAAACGAACCAGTGACCTATTGTCTACTTCGCTCAAACCGTCACACATATTCCGATCATCTCGTCAGGCATTATTATGGTCCTACCTATCGACTCACGAGTCAAAGGAGAGACTATTATTTAAATTTTATTTACTTCGCGTGTGTAAGATGTGTGCCTATGTGAGGGACGATAACGACTCGGGCCAGGTTTCGATCCAAACTCGAGATTCATGTCCGTAGGAAAATGTCATTAAAGCTTTAAAAGCAAAAAGGGTATTAAACGGAACATGGGCCAAAATCGTACCAGAATTCGGCGGCAAACCTAGGCGTAGACTTAGTTAGAGCGCCTAGGCCATCGAAGACCAAGTCGGGATTCATGCCGGACTCATTCTCTTAGAGTGTATTCGATGTCACATCCGAAACTGTGTCCCAGGTTAGTTTTATAGTTTTTTATTCAGTGAGGGTGTGTACTGATGATATTTAATTTGGTAATATTTTCCTAAAAATTGTGTTTTAATCACCTTTCACACTTATGTTGAAATCTCTAAGAGCCCTAATAAATACTCTTTACTACCATAGAAGTAATAAAAATGTAACTTACGCTTTCGAAACTTAGAAACAAAGACAAATGTAAAACAAACCAAATCACTGACACTACGTAGATTAAGAAATATATAGAGAACGAAAGAAACGACACAAAGCTGAAAGATAACACAAAATAATGAAGCACTAATTATTTTAACAAACTAGGTACACGCGAGTTGTAATGAATTTTTCGAGGAAATTTCGGAAAAGCCTGGGGTTTCTTAGTTACGGAAATGGATACGATGATGTTCACGCGACGCGACCCAAGGGCTGACTGTCCCGTTTCTACCACCCTGGCCACCTTGCTTTAAATCGTTATCGTCAAAATTCCCACAGTTCAAAATTTCAAACAAACAAAAAATGAAATATTTCTAAGTTTATGAGGTCTAAAGCGACTGCTCTTATAACGTTCGCACTTCCATAAATTTTACAAAATGTTCCTGATAAACCGAAAACAGTTAAATGTTACCACAGCTAGGGATGTAGGGATGTGTGCATACGACGTTTTATTTATTTACCGAGTCGATTAAATTTAAACAACGCAAACAAAAATACGTAAGCAAATGGATTGAATGAATTGATGTGAAATTTCTTTAGGCCATAATTTATAATGTATGGAGTTATAAGTAAACAATATAAAGACATTTTAGGTACTATAAACTCGATTTAATGTTTCATCAGACTGAGTATAGAGATATTTAATTCCTATGAAGCAAATCCATTTGAGTCATCAAACAAGTAGATTAAAATTAAATTCTAGACTCGTTTAATATTTAAGTGTGCTTTTATTCCATTATTTATTTCGATATTTCGTTGGAACGTATTTGCATGAATTTCACATCACTATCACTTGTGAATATTTTTCTTGAGTCCCATACTTGACGCCAAGCATTTAAGATATTCACGATATTTTGCCTGTCGTCCAACCAATCTATAGCGTAAATTTATTACGGGCTTTTGAAGTAAAATATTTCTCTTATCGTCAAATAAATTGTTTAAGTTTATTACAAAACCAAGTTTTGGTTAAGTATTTGAGAGCATTTGTTAAAAGAAATCATGATAAGCAAACTATTTTTTAACCACACACTGCTCTGTGTATGATATGCGTATTCATTTCCAAGTCCATCAACTACAACCATATGATATATAAATAAATTGCACGGTGACGAGCTCATGGTACATAGTGATCGTTACAATAGGCACCACAGCCCACGCTATACACCAGACAATATACACGCCCTCCCCGCCCGGGACGCCCGCCATCGTCCGGGCTATTGCCAGTATGTATGCCAGCATCGAGCATCAGACAATACGGGCCACAGTCCACGCTATACACCAGACACTATACACGCCCTCCCCGCCCGGGACGCCCGCCATCGTCAGAGCCATTGCCAGTATGTATGCCGCAGCGAGCACCGGACCCCCAGATGATAGGCACCACAGCCCACGCTATACACGCTCTCCCCGCCCGGGACGCCCGCCATCGTCCGGGCCATTGCCAGTATGTATGCCAGCAGCGAACACCGGACCCCCAGACAATACACGCTATACACCAGACAATATACACGCCCTCCCCGCCCGGGACGCCCGCCATCGTCAGGGCCATTGCCAGTATGTATGCCAGCAGCGAACACCGGACCCCCAGACAATACACGCTATACACCAGACAATATACACGCCCTCCCCGCCCGGAACGCCCGCCATCGTCCGGGCTATTGCCAGAATGTATGCCAGCACCGAGCACCGGACAATAGGCGCCACAGCCCACACTATACACCAGACAATATATACTACTCCCCATAAACCATATACTACACATCGGGTACAATATACTACACACCAGACACTATTATATACCAGACAATAAACACTACACACTGGACATTATACACTAGATAATGTACACCGGACACAATATGCTATACTCTGGACACTATGTACTATACTCCGGACGCCATGTTGTAATGAAACCAAGGGTCAAGACACTATAAACTACATCGGCTATCGTCTATTCTTTGCTTCAGGTAGTGCACTGTACAGCACACTCTGGACCCTGTATAATCCATTCGCTATACATAGCACACCACACACAGCACCGCACACTCATTACACGTTATGGTGTGTCTATATCCTGTATGTTGACCTGGTTCAATGGTCAACATGCCGGTCTGCCACGCAAGAGGTCCCGGGTTCGATTCTCGGCCGGGCAGAAATTGAAATGATAAATTTTAATTTCTGTTACGGGTCTGGGTGTTCTATGTATAATAAGTATGTATTTAATAGTATATAAGTAGCGGTATATAAGTAGTTTATCAGTTATCTAGCACCCATAGCACAAGCTTTGCTTAGTTTGGGGCTAGATGGCGCTATGTGAGGCCACGTTTTTTTTTTTTTTGAGAGCTGCTTGAGCAGCAACTGTACTTATGCCTTGTGTTTCATCCTTATTAGCAAGTGGCCGAATTGTTTTCTGGACACTCTTCCCTCATATGTTTGAACACTTCGAATAAATTCCACCACACACAATACGGAGCAGGAATTTTGATTACCTATTATTAAATTTTTACTTGAGGAAAATCCGTTCGGAGGAAAACCTCGGGAATACTATGCAACAATCTAACTTATAAATGAACCCTCATGTACCTTGCCAGTACTGACTTCTCGTCTTATGTCTCTGACACTCGACACAAACGGAACTCTAATCAATACCATATGAATATACCATTGTGCATCTCGTTGTAATGCCAGCAGACGGCGTGAAAGTGTCCAATATCTCTGCAGCTCCTCACGAAACATTTATCAAGATTATCTTGTATCTCCTTCCAGTGCCAGCAGACGGCGTGAAAGGCAAGACATGGGGTCCATCCTCCGTGCACCAGCGGTCGCGCGGGCAACTGCCCCTGGCAGCACTCCGGCCGCGCCCCGCCCCCCTAGTGCCACTCGCCCCACTGGAACCACTCGCCCCGAGGATCTCCTGTTCGGCCCCGGACCTCCCCCCCGCGAGAGCCCTACCAGGTAACCCCCCCTCCACGGAGAAAAAATCCTCCCCTAGGAAACCGCGCAAGTCCAAGTCCCAAGTTCGCACCCCCAAAGCTGACCTAGCCAAGAAGCGCAGCGGAAGCCACGACGATCTCCTCAATGACACTGAACCAGCTCGAGCGAAATTCCACATCTGTGGGATGTTCACGTCAGCGGCGGATATAGATCTGCCCCACCATTACGATACAGTGTTCGATCTACCAGCGGATAAGGGCAAACGCAAAGGGAGTCACGGCGAGAAACGGAATATATTCAAGAGTATCCGCTCGAATAGCCTGGCGGGACTGCTTGTGGGTGGATTAGGATCTGACACGGCGGAGTTACTGAAGGATCAGTGAATGGTGTACTGACACTGATTTTGAAGGCACGAACAGTGTGGTCTAAATAAGAATGGGACGCGGTCTTGTGACTGATTTCAGTTGGATATGGCTTAATTTTGGTCTAAGATTCGGTCATAGTAATGAATGAACATTATTTTATAAGATAGAAGATATTCCCGTTCAAACCAAGTAGTACCCAGGGAACCATATATTGTTGAATAGAGGAAAAAAAGTATCTCTCATTTGACAGATAACTCGACAATAAATGTTAAATTAATAACTCGATTAAACAACAGACGAGGGTAAATTGTCTCCATGGCAACCCCATACTTAGGCCGAAGTAGGCAACTCATATTTTTTTCTCATTTGAGTCATATTCTCTCGCATAATGCACGATTTTCCTGCATAACTGAGGGAAGATAATATCTTCTTTCTGACAAGCCATAGACCAACCATAACCATGAAGTCACGATACTAAAGTGATCTTAACCTATTTTTATTGTTCATCACATTTATAAAGGTTCCAAAATGTACCCAATTCCGATTGCCGAGTGTCAGATTTCTGTTTCTTTAGGAGGGAAACGGTTGATGGATTCGGCAAAGTCAATGAACACAAGAAACATGAGTTACAGAAAAGATAAATAAATAAAGCTGTGCAGTCTTTATTGACATTTCGAATAGAACGAAACTTTGCCTACCTAAGCCTGCAACTATTTCCAAAGGCCGGCAAGTAATTCGCAACTCCCAGGCTGTCTACGGGCAGCGGTGATCACCTCCCATCAGGTGACCCGCTTGCTCGATTGCCTCCCTGTCATAAAAAATCTCAATTCCAAATGAAATTCGTTCCAGAAGAAACAAACTTCCAGCGGCTATAAAGGCGATGCATCGACATCGTCTTTAATTTGACAGATTGACGAATTAGTCCGTGGTTATTGTCTATGGCTCCATTACGACAAAGAGATAATGACCCGAAAGAGGCGCACCTATGCTAAAGACAAAAATATCACGGACTAACTCGCATTGATAGGAATTGGATCATATTAAGGCGATGTTCAATGATAAGGCCACCGTTCCCAATACCCCCTAGCCCACCGCTGGTATGACGATCGCTTAAAAACCTGGATTTCGGTACGCACACGAATATGAGAAACTTCTAGACTAGGTTTTACCGCGGTAAAATCGCTGAACGAAGCTCTCGAGCAAACCGATCCAGAATCGATAATCGTAGCGAATGATTTCGATCGATATAGACTTTAAACAGCCATCGAGTCCAGAAGACAGTGTACAACAATGTTGCCATATTGAAAACATATCATTTTACTAACACATTCCTAATGGCTACACAGATAATTGCATTTCTTTTTCCGTTTGAATTAAAATTTTATAGCACCACTGTCATTTCTGTCTTATGAAACAAATATTTTCAATCTCAAATTAAGGTCCGTCTATCTGAATGTACGTTTGAATGCAATTTAAAATATTAACGTTTAGCTAATTTTAATGAGATATGTGGACCGTTGTTTTTAATGAAATAATAAATTTGTAATTTTAGATATCAGATAGACTCGAATATGCAAACTCGAGTCCACATTCTTCAAAGATCTGACGACGAAAAATACGTCGTTTTCTCTCTTGTAAATATGGTTAAACGCTAAGTTCCAAGGATTTGAACATGATAGTTAGGTTGCTAGTTTGTAAGTTATAAAAAAAAAAGTAAAAAAGACTTATTTTTAGTTTTAAACTATGCGTTAATTCTAGTACCAGTGTATTGTACCCATTTCATTTTATTTCTTTGTTGCACATTTGGTTTGAAATGTGTTTTTACAAAAATTCTAAATAAAATCTTCTAAATTGTGGTGACCGATATGGGTCAACTGTGCCAGCAAAATATGCATATCTTTTTATTTTTAAATTGCATGTGTAACAAATGGAAATAAAGTCCGCTTCAATAATGAATTGTTATAATCGAAGTGGTCATTTTCATACATGAATGTGGTATCTATGGCCCATATTAATACATCACACTCAACTCTGTGCTCAAGATCGTCGGAGATGCTGTTCATACTTCAGCTTGAGTTACTTTGCGTAATCGTAGACATCGACAGCGACGTCAAAGCTCTAATACCCGCGGCTTCCCAACAATGCCGAAATGCCAAAATGCC
This sequence comes from Blastobasis lacticolella, assembly GCA_905147135.1. Classification (NCBI taxonomy): domain Eukaryota; kingdom Metazoa; phylum Arthropoda; class Insecta; order Lepidoptera; family Blastobasidae; genus Blastobasis; species Blastobasis lacticolella. The sequence goes on from LR990044.1 coordinate 1,286,380, forward strand.
GTGTAAAGCCATACCACAGACTAATAATGACACTCGGCTCGAGCAACTTGCTTGAGACTAATGTCATTTCGGTTCATTCAAACTTTGAGAATTGAAATCATGATTTGAAGCTGTACCATGAGGAGAAAGAATATCCTAAATACGTTCTACAGCTGTTTTATTGGCTATCTCAGTTGACATTATATAATGTCCCAAAAATCCCATAACATTTCTTTCCAGGCCATAAAAAATTATAATATATCAATAGTAACTAATATCTCAAATATTTAATTATGTTTAAAATAAATATTTACATGACGAAAATAAATTAAATAATGCTAATACTAAATTATAAAGTGATATTTACAAATAAAAAACTTTCCCCTAATTTTGGTTTATTAATTTATGGGAAGAATAAAATATTTAATCTTGGAAACAACTTCACATTTCTTGGAAAATTCACACAACGCCATCTAGCCCCAAACTAAGTAAAACTTGTGCTATGGGTGCTAGAAAACATGAGACCTAGATCACATCTTGAGTGTGTATTTACTGAGATATGATTATTAATATGGGTCAGTGATATAGCATTCTTATGACACAACATTAGCATTTCATAGAATAGGTAGATTTTGTCTCTTGTGTTAAGTTTATATTAGCGTAAGCCTTGACGGTTGGTTTCGAATGACACCATGTCAAGTTTCGTGAATGAGGAGTTTTCCAGTAGGTATTGATAGTTGGTTTCAAAAAGAATCAATAGATGGCGCTCCCCACAATTTTGGTAATATTTTTTAAATCTGTATGATGGTGGCAGTGATTTCATGCAGCCAACTAATACTAAACTAAAAAATAAAATGTTTATTAATATAAACATAACTGTTAAAGGTTGAAAGAAATGTAAAAAGAAATATTTATAGAAGTTGGCACTATGTTCTATTATTATTACAATCTCTAAAATGGTTGAAAACTATTGACAAATACAATATTATCCAATACAACGTACCCAGTGTTTATATCCTGCTTGCTAAGAACCTATTTTAAGCGATTATCAATTACCAAAATTGACGGGGCGCCATGTGGTGAGTGGTTAGGAATGCTGTAGATACCTATTGGAAAACTGCTCATTGATTCTAGTTGTTATTTGTAAATTGTATAACATTACATGCTCTATTTTTTAAACATTTCGGTGAGAAACAGTCCGACTGTGAAATGAAAAATTGTAACTCATTCCTACGATCCCTACGATTTGTGCACTCAGGTTTCATGTAAAACAACAGAACAGCAGGTGCGTAGCCACTGAGTAATGAGCTGGTATCGCTCACGTCTGTGTTTACTGTGGCTACCTTGTCCTAAAATCCTGTATCATTCAACATTGTGGTACTCAATGACATGTGTAGCGCCATCTATTATTACAATAGGGAAACACAACGATACTCATCTAATCTGAGCACACTTAGTTGGCTAGCATTGCATACAGATGGCGCTGATCAAGCCCGCTATGTTTCTACACAACCCTACCTCGCGCTAGAGAAGTGTTCAAACTTTTCCACCTCCACATCTTCGCCAACACTGGCGGCATGCTTATCTTATTCCACGAAACATTAAACCTAAATGCACTTAGATGTTATGCGATGGTTACCGTTTCCCACCAGAAGGGCTGTCTACTTGTCCGTAGATTTGTATAAAATTAAAACTTGTAATTGTTTAGGACTGCAGTGCCACCAACTTATCTGTCATTCAATATCTGATGTTAATGTCAGTCAATTGTCAGTGTCTACTGGTGTTTACTACGTTCGAGTGCGACGGTGGCGCCAAATGTCAGTTCACAGAAATGTTGGTTAATCTGTAAATAGAATCTGGTTTATTATACATGGTGCTGCCAATACGACGGATATGCAATAAATTAGTATTTAATTAGTCAATAAATTGGATTATATTATTCTAGTTTTAAATAAGTAGCATTTTTTAAATATAAAAAGACTTTGTAATTTTTAATTTGTGTGCGACGAAATCTCGCCTTGCCATTTTGTATGGAATATTGATTTGAGACGATGAAACTGATTTTACTTAAATTGACTTATGTTTTTGTTAAACGCTGCATAAAGGAGCTTCACAAGACAGCCTGCTGTATCCATGTGAGTAATGCCTTAGGGATATAGTAGGCTTGCTTTCCGGAAGAAACATTTGGTTTCTTTCCTTTCCACCAACTATTATTTAGTAGGGGAATGATTAAAAGGTTTTCTGTCCATTACATTTTTGTCATGTTAGAATTATGATTGTGGCAGTATTCAAGGAATTTAATATTGTCTATGTTTTAAATGTTTTTAGAGTTAAAGCAGATCGTATTTCGTCTTCCTAAAAATTCAGTGAATACTGTCTTTTGAATAGTCACAAAATTATTATTGTTTTTTTTTTTTCGTGTGAGTATTTTATCAAGCAATGTTTCGCTGTAGTTAAGAGAAATATTTTGTTGTTAGCAGTTACGGAATTGATTGTATTAAGTCATGTTTTTTTAGTAGTTAGTTTCTTTTTGCGTGTTATGTGTAAATGAGGTCTGTTGTCGGCGTGATGAGACCGAATTATATTTTTGAAATTAGAATTTCAGATAAACCAATAGCGTGCCAGCTTTTCATCAATTCATCTGTCATTGCGCCGAGTGTCAGACCTCGTAACTTAGAGATGTATTTTTCGTATCCGTTTGATATTTGAGACCTATATTTTTTTTTGTAAATTGTAAGCATTTGTTTGCTTTTAGCCAGTTTTTTTTATCTAGTTATTTACGTAAGTGCTATGCATGCTAGCAGTTCATTGTTTACGCTATATACAGTATGTAGTGAGTAATTTTATATATTATTATTATATTTTGTGGTACTTACTTAGTCTATCATAGTTGCCGCTTCCCTTCACATTGTTATCGGCACGCTCTGCAAATGTTTACAATGACAGTTCTTCTTTTTTTTCTCAAACATGTATTTGGAAGTCTATTTTTTCAGAGCAACGCGAGACCAGGTAATTTTTTTATTTCATAATTATAACGTATAATTTTTTTAACAAATTACCTTTTTTTTAATTACTAGACATCCGAATCTCCTAAGCGATATTACAAGTCAGATATTTTTAGCATCAGTATCCAGGCATAAAAATAGGCTTCCAAGATATAGTTCAATTCAGACAATGTATGTGACACTACGTAGCCACGGCCGTCTAACATTGTTTCGCGTTGGTGGTGGGTACTGCCCTGTGTGCAAGAGGCTCAGACAGACAGGGCGATCAGACATTAATATAAAAAAAAAACACTGCTCTGTATAATCTCAAGAAAATTTCTTCGGTGATATGGTACTATATCATAGTTTAGATCCTTTTTTTATATATATTCAAATAAACCTTTTCCATAAAATCGACAATGGTGTATTTTTTTAACATGGGCCTACTAATATGTTAGACTAACATACCCTTAACATCCTTTTTTTTTTAATAAAAAAAATATTTTTGAGCCAATTTAATATTATAAAAAATGAACCACAATGTTATGGTGGTGGTTCTAAATGAATAAAAATAGTTGCTTCAGCTTTTTCACCACGGCTATTCTAATCGGGAAAGGTAAAAACCACAAATTAAAAAAAATATGTTAACAAATTTTATTGTTTTTTTTATAACATAATTTTTGTAAACTTGAGAGTGCTTTATCGAGTTGACTTGCACAATGTAAGTATTATAAGATTCTTATTATATTATTTGTTTTGCTAATTCTTTTTTCACATTTTTGTTTTCCACTTTATTTTGTGAATGAACTGTTTGGCATGTGTAGTAAACTGCGAACGACTACTTTCAGATATCATTGTTCTTTTTTCTTCTAAAACTAGTTGTTCGCCATATTTTTTTTAAATTGCATGTATGAATTTTGATGTGCTCTGATGTGGTATTTTTCTTTGTTCATTGGATTGTAAGTTCCTAGTTCTTTCACTACCTACTGACTTGAGTTTCATCTTGTTTGAAAAAAGCTTTATATGTTAAACCATAATATTAAGATTATTAAGTATTCTTCATAAAAAGAACATACTGTATATTGTAAATAATAGTTATAATTCTTGAAGATACTATAATTCTTGCTAAAACTTTATTTTAATTTTATGACTGGTGCAAATGGCATCGATCTCGAAAGTACCTAAACAATTTTTAATCGAATTAACAAGAATGATAGTCAACACCAATCACATCACAGCACTCACCATTGACGTTTCAAGCTTTCGACGTCGCTATGTTGCAGTTCAAGCTACACTACATTTTTCAATGATATGTATTTATATAACATAGAAAAATCCATGTGACTAATATACAGATACCGCCACTAATCTGTTGAAATCATGGAAATTTTAAGTTCAATTGTTTCAGAAATTACAACACAATAAATTTTGCTAAACTAAAACACTCAAATCACATTAATAAATAATTCTGTAAGAGTAACAAAAGTTTGGAATTTCATATTGAATTTTGTAGTTGTCATTTTCCAACTCGGTAGCTCCGTCTAATGCATATAGCATTCCACCATATGTAAGTTACATAGCGACATCGAAAGGCTGCATTGTGTATACTGTAGTATAGAGCGCGCATAAGTGATAAGCTTCGTTTTCCGTAATTTGCACATAATTATAATGAACTATGACGCGCTATCTCACTGTCCTAGCAATGACAATCATGGGCGATGATGATGATAGAAAGATGTACGAACTGAAGGGCAAAATAATGAGAGAAAAAACGTTGCATTGCATCAACTCGCTTCTTAATTTTAGAAGCCAAATATCATAAATACCGAGCTCGCTGCGCTTGCTTATTCATTGGTAATTTTATTACGGTTGCCCTAGATATTTTGAGCAAAATTAAAAAAAAAACGAAAATATCCGAATTTTATGAGACCTTTAAAAATTTAAGATGACGTTTATGTCGTATACTTTTATTATCTTCACTTCAGATGTTTTGAGTAAAAATCTGAATTTTAGCCCGCTCGCGCCACATGATTTTAAGTGCCAAAGATTCCAAGCTCGGTCTATTTTCGGCCAGACACTTATGAAAAAGCATCATCACATCCGTGCTCTATACTACAATCTACAGTCACCACACACACACACACACACCAGCAAACCAGCACGGCTACCACCTAATTAACTCGCCTATGTCCTCTCATAGGTTGTTACCCTTACACAGACTTGTCTGGCGACGAGTGGGGGCCGGAGTTCCCGCTGGGGCCGGCGGCGAGGTCCACGATACCGATGCCCACGCTTTATAGCACGGAAGGTAAGGAGTTGGTAATATTTTATACATATTACTAAATGTAGGAAAACAAAATCATGTTGGCGTTAATGTCCCGGTTATGCTCCCGCAAACAAGGGCCAGGGTTCATGTCAGATCAGACAATTGGTGGAGCGATGCCATCTGATTTCCGTGGCCCTGCTACCAGGGGAACCTGACCAGATATAAGCAAGAAAAAAAGGATAGGTAGGGGTAAATTGTACGCCAACGCGGTCGCGCTGGGTCCACTAGTCTGCTGAAGAAAAGCTGAAGTCCGATTTGCATGAATAAAGGGTGAAGAATTGTTGAATGTGTGCAAAGAAAAATGACAATTCATAGTCTCTGTCTACCCTTCTCTGTGCAAGAAAGGTAACGTACACCCACACGGTTTTACTGGGACGACGACCTTGTCCAGACAGGACGAATTCGCCGCGAATTCATACGCGCGTTGGCGAAATAATGGGTCCCAATTCCAAAAAAGAAAAGTGCCAAAAAGGTACATTGCGTCCACAGGCAACGCTCGAATTTAAAATACGCGAAATACTCATCACGAATTTGCCCAGTCTTGATAAGGTCCTTAGTAGCTACTCAACTAACGATGGTCATGCCAAGGAATAAACCAAGATTGTTTTTACCTCGATATTTCGACGCAGTTGTATGCGTCATGGTCACGAGTTGACAGTTGTCGCATGCACCGTGGTAACAAACCCGATAACATGTGTAGTGAATAACCACGAAAGTCTTAAAACCTATATAATAAACCAAGATGTTAAAAAAGAGAACATAGGTGACCTAGTAGTTATGGGGTCGGACTCCTACCCCGAGATACCGAGTTCGAACCCCAGTGCCGCTATGTATATGAACCAATGTCTCTTTTCCGAGTTACTTACATTAGTTGAACACAACCGATGCACGGTGAGGGAAAACATCATGATAAAACCTGCACATTCAGGCGACCCAATGTGTAACCATGATCCAATCCGTTTAGGTTCCCCTGTTAACGAGTCACGGAGGTCAGATGGCAGTCGCTTCATTTTAATTACTCGAACTGTCAAATCATGGATCATGGTCAAGGCGGACCCAAGCCCTCGCACGCAAGAGCACAACCGGGACATTAACGCCAAAATGACCACTGTTAAAAATAAATGCAGGCTACTGGCTAGATTATTTATTAACATGTAAATTAGACAAGCAAATGAGCTGTACCGCTGCAGGCAGTTTTGTCAGTGGTTTAGCTGTGTAGCAGCAGTCTCTGGTTTGATTTGTAATGGGAATCTAAGTCGAAGGCAACACTTATTTATCGAGTAGGCTGTCGGATAGCTTAAGAATGATAAATGCCGACAACGGCACTCAATGGGCGATTTGCTTAAAGCTAGTTTAAATAGAAATAAAGTGTGGTTGGCGTTGCTTAGTAATGATACACAATGGTTTCACAATTCAAATAAATGATTATGATAATAATAAATATGCTGGGATAAATTCATACAGCGCCATCTAGCAACAAAGTAAGCAAAGCTTGATTAGTAACTTAAAAAGATAATTCATTTTTGTGAAACGGCTCAGTGACAATACAAACTTTTTCTTTTGTAAATTTAATTTAAGGTTATGATTTATTTTGAGAAACGTGTTGCCTCAACGCCATCTAATTTAATTTATTGAACTATTTTCTTTATAATCGTCCGTCGGAAAACCTACCATTGTATTAATAGTACACAAACTGTATAACCTTTCCAGGCTACAAATACAAGAAGCCGAGCATAATCGAGCTGGTGCTTTACAACATGGCAGCGCTGCTGGGGGGCGTGGCGGCTGGCTACGACGTCCGACATTCCAACGTCAGTCCGCTACATCCCACACTGCAGCCCAGCAACCAACGGTAAGTGACAAGCTTTTAATGACAAAAGGCGGACTTAATACACCATCAACCTGTGCTGGTACTCTTCCGCAGAGCACCAATGCGCTCTTATGAGGTGCATATTAAGAAAACATAAAGGAAACCATATGTGGCAGGCAGGTTGTTTTGTTATATTCTTTCATCGCGCCGCTCGTCATCGACAGTGAGTTCACACCTTGGAGCCAAATTGGTCGCGAACTGTGCGGTTCCAAAGGAACTTTCTCCCACGCACACTAAGGTTGTGGAATGAACTACCTGGAGAGGTTTTCCCTGGAGAGTACAACATGGAGTTCTTCAAGAAAGGGGTTAAAAGTTACGGGGTCGACAACGCGTGGGTGATGCCACTGGTATTGCAAACGTCCATAGGCTGCGGTGACTGCTTACCATCAGGCAGGCATTAAAAAAAAAATTAAGAATGCGTAAAGACGTAGATAAACGATCCATCTAATATGACACTACTATCATCATCACAGCCCTTATCAGGACTCTGTCAAGCCTGAAGAGTCCGCCTGGTTGAGTACCGTCGCCTTATCTATTTCTGCCGCACAATGCTTGCATTGTTGTGTTCTCCTACAGTACAGTACAGTCCTCACAGTGACAACGCACCTCGGGTTCTGTTCAACCCCCATGATTAAGCAAAAAAATCTGTTTATAGGGGGAAATCGACAATATGCACCAAAATTTAGGCTTCCCCTCTTTTTTATGTTTCAGTGCTATGTGTTTAAATAAATTGGTAATCGCGAATGGATTTTTATTTATTTATTTATTTATTTATTTAACAGTTTATTGTGCACAGTAAATACATAGTGAATAACAGGCAAAGTAATAAATGGCAAAACAGGCGCTACTTATTTCTAAAAGAAATCTCTTCCAGCAGGCCTTCGGAAGCGTGATGTGATCATGAGACGTTGATAGGACGTGCACAATATTACCTATCTCTAAAAAGGCATATATATAAGTATATTCATTCTACTTACACACATAAATATCCACAAATATATACATACACATACATACATACATATCGATACTATATACTACATACATTTTAGGGATGCTACGGAGCTTCGACTCCGACTCCGATAAGTCGGAGCTTCCGATTGATCTTACACCTCCGGTTCCGACTTCGGTTCCGATACTTTTAAATCGGAGGTTTTAATCGGAGGTCGAACCATAGCAGATAGCGGCGGCGGCTGCGGTCAACGTGTACGAACTGTACGAACAGGTCGCATGTCGTTGGATAAGCACGCGTTCTGTCATCGATTAATATTTCACTTGTTGTTACGCAATACGGATAGTTTGTTTTGTTTTGTGCGGTGTGTCAATTAAAGTTATCTGTTTTTGATTTGGAACTAGCGGAAAGGGAATGGAAATACAAAATTCCAATCCCTTAAACCGATTGTCCTCCAATATTTATCGTAGCCACCAGGTTCAGTAGCAAGCGAACAACTTTTTAGTGGTACTCGCCTAATCTATGATCCGTTAAGAAATATATTGGGCGGAGACAAAGCTGCAAAGCTGTTGTTTATTAAATATAAGTTGCTACTTCTGGAGTCAAATAATTTGATGTAATTGGCTATCTGTCATAAAAATGTGTTGATTTTTATTTGTGACACCTATATGATATAGGTTTATTACTTTTTAATTGAAATTAAAGAGGCTGATCGATTAATGTTTTTACTATTTTATTTTATTGCCTGTCCTTAACACATCTTTCTTCACCGTACTATCTCCAACTCCGCCTCCGACTCCGATTCCGCTTCCGATTCCGGTTCCGACTCCGAAAAACCAAATTTAGAAACTCCGACTCCGACTTCGGTTCCGATAAAACCACCTCCGTAACATCCCTAATACATTTACATTATCTACAACTTAGGAGCACTCTGTGATAGATAAAACTCTTTTACACGCTTTTTGAAAATGGCAATAGACTGGCTGTCACGCACTTCGTGCGGAAGAGAATTCCAAAGTCTTGCCGCATGAACAGTGAAGGAGTAGGAATAGAAATCGGAATGGTGGATAGGATAGGTGGGTGGACTATTGTGCCGAATAATAACAATATATAGCGTTAACAGCTCCCAGCAATAACAGTATTTGTCCTCTCCCAGGCTGGAGTCCGACTCCCCCGTGGCGGAGGTGGGCGCCATGTTCGCGCGCAACACCTACCACGGGCCCGCGCGGCACCTGCGCCCGCCGCTCAACGCACTGACTGGCACCCCGGTATGTATCTATTCACTTTAATAATTGTTATTATTATCTTGGCGTTAATGTCCCGGTTGTGCTCTCGCGAACGAGGGCCCAGGGTCCGCCTTGACCATGATCCAGGATTTGGCAGATCAAGTAATTACAGTGGAGCGACTGCCATCTGACCTTCATGACTAGGGGACCCTGACCAGATTGGATCATGGTTACACATTCAGTCACCTGAATGTGCAGTTTTCCCTCACCGTAAGAGAATCGATTACAACCTACGAGAGGTTAGAACTCCACACATGGCAGGCGGGTTGGAGCTCGCAGTGTTATGAATATAACAATGGAAACCGGTGCTGCCCATTTTGCATCTCGATCGATCGATGACTCTAAATCTTTTGCCTTGAAAACATGAGTCGCCTTTTACGACACCCACGAGTGTAAAGGGTGGTGCTATTCTGCTCTGCCGAACGCCACACGGCCACACCGGAGATTACACCAAACACACAAATATATAAACTTACCTCTTCATAATATGTGAAAATCTTGTATTAACACATAATTCCACCCCAATTCCAGATATCGAGTCTACATTCGGTGGAGCACAAACCTCTCCGCTTCACCGATTCCCCGACGCAGTATCTCCAATGCGCTTCCTCCTCTAGCGTGTTGACCCACACCCACACTCAGCCCTCCGCCACCTCTGGCCTCGGGACTTCGCCCTCTCGCCGGGCCTCCTCTGCCGCTTCGGACCTCCCGGAACACTATCGAGACGAATACTACAGGGACCCTTACTATGACAGGACAGCGGACTATGTCGTACGCCACCCGTACTACGGCTACGACGAATGCAGTTTCGACTACAGGGAACCGTCAGATATGAGGTATCTTTCCCATAGACGGACTCCATCCAATTCGTCCGCAACGAATTCCCATCATGAAGAGTTTTCTCCATCACGACAGTATCAGAAATACCCAAAAGAACGCGGGGCTCTAGAAAGGGATTACAGAAAAGACTATCCGAGGAAATCCAACGACTACTCCTTACCGAGAGACTTCTACAGACACGACTCCCAGGACAGGGTAGATGTGGAACGACCAGCCAATTTGGGTCTGGAGATGGGTCCGACGAAACTGCGCTCCAGTTTGAAGAAGTATAACAAGAAGGGGGCGTCCGGTGGGAGTTCGGGTGGAGGCACCCCGACTAATCCTACACCACCGGATAGCTTGACCAGCGAGACGGATAGTTCGTACGTGTCGGCCAGGGACGCGTCCAGTGGGTCCCAGTCCAGGGTCCGATTCAGTCCGGAGACGATGGAGGGGCTGCCGGAGAGGCGACCTTCGAGGCAATCGTAGCGAAGGTTTCGGAAGTTCGACGATTACCTGGTCTGAGTGGGGACGCTTGGAGCCGGCGTCTGCCAAAGGATTTTGAATCTTATTTAGAAATGCTTAGCACGAATTTTTCGTTGTCTCGTGTCGAAGGGTTTGGTGCAATGTTTGCTCTGCTGGGGTCCAAGACTACTAAAGATATTAGTCGTCATGTACGTATATGTCGTGTGACTAATGTTTAGAGGCCTAGGACGTCTGTAGAGCAAGAATTGAGCAGCTTCCTTTCCAGTCCAATAGCTCGAGTAACATTTTGCAATGCAACATAAATGCTAAAAATATTAGAATATGGTTCAAAATCTTTTACCAAGATCCCTCGCTTTGGCAACCGGCTTTTAAGGTCGTGCTTTCAGGTGTGCGTCGGACGATGTGACTTTGTGTGCGCGTGTGTGATACCGGGGCGATGGGTGGCCTTTGCAGGGGGTAAAATGTTTATATGGTCTCAATGAATAGTTTGTAGCTCAATTTGAAATTGAGGACGAAGGTGTCTTTTATTTGAAAAGGAGCTCAGAAATTACGACAATGGAAAATAAACTTATGATATTTTTTTACTTGGATAAATTGCCACACAGCGCCATCTAGCCCCAAAGTAAGCAAAGCTTGTGTTTTGGGTGTCATATAACTGTTTTTTTTTTCAATACATACTTATTAAACATACTAAACCCAGACCCGAAACAGAAATTAAAATTCATCCTTTCAAATTCGATTTTCAACCCCTCATAAGCATTTTACCCCGCAAACCACCCCCGTAGCTCAAGTGCCCACCCATCCTGAGTTGTGACAAAAAGACTTTACAATTAACATAAAAAAAAATTGTCCCCGTGTTTGTATGTATGTCCCTAGCAACGAGTCACCGGTGTAAAATTTGCAATAAGCTGTGTAAAAATTGCGATTGTGTTCATTTAGCTAACGTAGCCCTGTTGTACAATATGTAACATAGATATTATATTATATTAAAGTGTTTAATATAATTTATATACACAAATCCAACAATGTAATGTTATAATGGATTGGATATCGTAGTTGTGAAATTTCGCTGAAATTGTGAGAATTATCAAAAAAAATACTGTTTAGTATGTAGTTTTCTAACGTTATTATAAAGGTTTAGAAAGTGGCCCTTGTCTAGGACCTTGTTTATTACCCTAGGTTTCTTTGTAGGTTTCTACTGTTTATGTCTAGATTTCGGTGTACAGAGTGACACTAAACATATCATATTTTTTTCTTTTTCCATCATCATAATTTTCATATTTTTTCTTTTGTATCATCATATTTTTCTTTTTCCATCATCGTAATTTTCATATATTTCTTTTTCCATCATCATAATTTTTATCTTTTTCTTTTTCCATTATCATAGTTTTCTTTTACACTCATCATAATTTTTCCAATAACAGTCTAAAAGGAATCAAACTCCCACTAGCTGTTCTAGTGGATCTTCCGGTCGCATAGAAACTATAAATTCAGCACCTACTTAGACTTTTTGTTCCAGTATCACTTTGTGCACTGTCTCAAGTCTAGATAAGCTATATTTAAACCTAAGGTTTATCAATGAACAGAAACCAATACATTTGTATATCACGACTGAGAGAGTCGGCACAACGTATATTGTATTTGTATATAGATAAAAAAACCAGACATTATGGAAGCTTAAATAATATTATTATCCCAGCATTTATTTTTTGTTATCGAAAGTGAATTATTGCTATTATTATTTCGTTAAATTGATTATTATAATAGTACAAATGTAATTTATAAGGAATATGCGAAACCCGGAGGTTTTTGAATTTTTTTTCTAATTTTACAATATATTTTTTATTTTATTTGACATCTAGCGTGTCTTACTAACAAAATAACGTAGGCATGTCTGTATATCATGGTAAATATAGATACTGATAAGTTGTATGTGTTTTGTACAAAATGATCAAATGATATAGATATTTTTTATTAGAATATCATTAATGTATTTTAGTATAAGGCAGCTTTTATATCCTACGATGGATCGGCTGTTCGGTGCGGGCGGTGCCGTGTTCCATAGTTCATTTCTTTTATAGTAACTCCTAACAAAGTATATTGATAAAATAAGTAAAAATTAAAAGGGGTATTTCAGTCTTAAGACCGGAATGGATACTTTTTTTCAGGTAATGCGCTTATCACATTTGGCTAAATTTAATCGTCTAAATTCAGAAGGAAATAGCGTGAGAGTAAATCAAAGTGGAATATATTACTCATAGAATAAGGTACGTTTTTGTATCATATAGAAAATTTTGCGCGGAGCGACGCTTTTCAAACGGCGTGATACGAAAGTTAACCTTATTTTATGAGCAATACATCATTATACATCCCACTTTGATTTGCTCTCACACTTTTTGCTTCTGTATTTAGCCAAATGTAAGCGCATAATTCTAGATTACTTAAATTCCTGTAGTACAGAACAAACCGCACCGCACCCCACCGCACAGCCGTCAGTTAGGTTTTATTTAATTAACATGATAATTAATTAATCACTAGTCGAAATTCTCATAAACGAACGTACATGCATATCCCGCGCTGTATATGTTGTATACATGTATATACTTACGATAAGGCGCTTCCAACACAGATAAGAAAGCGAATAGCTATAAATACATACAATTAATTATTATATGAATTATATCATGTAGTCTGTAACACGCTGGCAAACTGACAGACAATACCGAATATATGTAACATAATGTAGCTGTACTGAAATTGATGCAATATTTTTAATGGATACTCTTGAGATGTGATGTGGCGTGGACTTTTATGAGGGAAGTGGAAAAGTCACTGTATCAAAATATCCACTGCTTCTAATTGACTACTGTTTATTTGTAAGACATCGAAATATTATGGTATAATGTATTTACAATAACGAATTGGAACTTTCTACTGACTTCGATGAGAGATAGTGTGTTTTTTTAACTGAAATTCTGTTGACTTTTTTAGTTAGAGAAACTCTAGCATTGTTTTGGTGGTGTCACTAAATGTAATTCCAGCTATTAATTCCTACAAACTAATATTTGCAATGATATTATTTTTACATTTTTCTTAAATATTGGTAGCGCCCCTGGTGTTGCTGATGTCCATACGCGGCGGTGGCCACTTTCCATCAGGTGGCCTGCTTGCCTGTTTGTCTGCTGTATAACATTAAAAAAAACAGAACAGATAGTTCTCTAAATATCGACCATTGAATAATCTACCATAAGTTTTTTTGTGTACCACTGACCTGACATACCAGTTTGCGGCCTGCCTGATGGTAACTAGTTACCACAGTTACAATAAAACAGTCAAGTTACGTTGTCAGCCACATCACATCTCCAAAAAAAATGAAATACGAGAGCATGACACCGAAAATGTATTTACAATTTCCTCGAAACGTAGGCCGGTCCTACCAATTAGAAGTGTAATAGGGAAATAATTATCATTAAAAAGGATCTTAGAGTTAAAATTTATCATATAAGAGTGTTTATCGAAATCTTAAATGAAATTAGCTTTGATATTATTAGCGAGAACCAGTGCCTACAGTCAGATTGTCGATGGGAGTTCAGTGTGGGAATTGGTCGAGACGTTTCCAGTGATATTTGCAGCTTCTAGCCGAGGACCCTGACCCCTCATTAGCCAACTCTAAATTTGTGAAAGTCCAATAATCTACTAGCCCAAGGTCAAACTAGAGACTTTCCTTAGGTAGCGCGTATCAAATTGGCAACTAGAGTTGAATTAATAACCGGTGGGCATTTTAACTGCATGCCAGGTGCAAAATTGCAGTTTTAAAGGCGGTAGGACTTTATCAATCGTGAGGAGTCCGCTTGGATAAGTAGTCAGTACCATTCACCTTGTCAATTTCTGTCTCCAAACGCATTGTATTCCGGTTTGTTTGTAGCCAGCAGAAGCACGGATATGAGGCATACCAAAGCAGTTCAAAAATCAATTTAAAGTCCTGCTGTCTAGTTGCAAGGCAGCTTGCAAGCCAAGTAGGACAGAAGCTGTCCGATCTGTACTTTGCTAAACACTTGATCATGTGAATCGGACATTAATGCGTTGGGACATTTCTCCGTCACATACTTTCTTTGAATGGAAAATCTCGAAGAATGCTACACAACTACCTTGCCTCGGCTAGATGCTTATGAACAGGCGGTGTTTTTTTTTGTTCTTAAAACAGTTTTAATCTATTTTTACTAGTGCAATATGTGAAATTATTTTGCGTCCATTTATTTTATTTTATTTTATATTGTTTTAAAAACAAGTTTATTGTTACGAATTCGTCACGGATTGAACAGTATTTAGTACTCAGTATTTGACTAAAAGATTTTATGTGAATCTGATTTGTGATCGCGGGAATCTACGTATTATGTATGTACATTGCTATTATAATGTATGTTGTATTGTGAAACATTTATTTATCTGTCTAGCTTTCCTGTGCCAACTTTGTCCAGTGTTACATACCTAAACCTGTATCCAAACTTGTATTTAGTACAAACCAAATCATAGCAACCAAATTATTTTAGGAAATATGTAAAACTAAGCTTCCGAGAGTCACAAATTTGTTTTTCGAGTCAAACGGTTGAATACATTGTGTATTTTTTTAATATTTAAAATGGTAATAGCAAGTGTAAATATGTTATTTTCAGGGCACGATACTTAAAGAAGTCTAGTCTTGAATTATTATTTTTTTACTTAATTTTATATCTGGCTAATAAGTACTCGAAGCAACGAACGACTGTTGAAATTAAGTACCACGAAACGTTCTTTTAATGTTGTAATTATTTGTAAAAGTACTTCGGGCATTCCTTTAGTTTTTATAATCTGAACATTCCATACCGGGTTAACCCGGGTTATATTGTGCACAGTTTCCTGTCAGCCCTAAAACGGGTGGCTTATAACAATCCTTAGTACCTACAGTACTCGGTAAGAAATATCCCACATCGGATTTCAGAAAGAAACTTCAGGCATGTTAGAGACAACGCTATTTCTGAAACAAGATGTTAGATATTTCTGCCGTTTATTGTATATATATTATTGTTTATTAGAAACTGTACCTACGTTGTTTTTAATTATTATTATATGTCGTTATTGTAAGGCTGGTGACACAAAGGCGTGATTTTTGATAATTACGATCTCGTCGATTACGACTCACAAAATAAGGCCCGACTGGCACCAGCTTTTAAGGCCCACATACGACACTGCGGCAGGGCCAATCTAGGAAGCACCTAGACAGTTGATAGTAATCCTTACGCTATATAAAATAAAGTCGCTTTTCGGATGCGAAGGCGTACCTACGTCTGAGTCGACTCGCGCGCGCATTCAATAAGCGATTTTATTTAATACTTCGTAAGATATAGTATCAACTGTCTAGCTGCCTCCTACATCGGCCCTGTTGCAGTGTCGAATGTAGAGTACTTTGGACGAACTTTTAATACTTTAATATGTAACAGGAAATAAGTACCCAAATAATCGAGATCATAGCAATCTATGTAACTGTTTCGCGACCGATTGCGATGTTTAACTTTCCTAAAATAAATTCTGGTCTCACGCAACAAATCTGTTAAACATCGTCTAGTCCTTAGACATTTTTTGTTCTAGCGAAGTTTTGGCTTTAATTTCGCCGTAGTATGGACTGCCCCAGAGCAATAGTTCGGAGGAGATTTTCACATAACTCAAACAATGGCTACTTTTCTACTACTACTAGTTCGCTGCTAATCTGTTTATCTTTCACTAACGATGATTTGAAACTACAGGTACGCATTTTGATACGGTTTCCGCTGGTGGATAGGGCGATTCGCACGTTTGTCCATACGAAACCTGGCAAAAATATTTCTTCTGCCTTTGTCAGATCTTGTACTTTTCCTTCTTATTTCTTCCTACTTTCCTACCCTTAGACGATTGAAATGTAGGTCATGTTTTAATCAAAAAAGAACTTTTGACTTTTGTAAATAATCATCGTAGCGTTAATGTCCCGGTTGTGCTCTCACGCGCGAGGGCCCGTGCAACTGCCTTGACCATGATCCAGGATTTGGCTCAGGTAATTGTCGGATCTAGTAAACGCTTCTAACCATTAGCGAATACCGTATCAAAATCAGTTGTTTAATTCAACACTAGTCAAGACTCGGGACACCTAGCAAAATTGTTGTTACCTACCTACTTTGTAATGGTACTTTTAAGACTACATTTCTAAATTGCATTTGGTTGTGTGGAAATCTCGTTCAGTCTGCTGATGGAGGCTTCGTGCGGGGGACCTGTGTGCCAATGCAATGGAGGATGCCTTACGTCTGTACGTTAAATCGACAAATAAATACTAGATTAAGCTTTTTATATGACGTCTTTTATTTCAAACCCTTTAAAATCCCTTCGTTTGATCAAGACAATCTTATCCACACATACCGTGAAGTGGAATGTCGTCCTTGCAATATATCTCGCCACACGGTCTCACTTGGGGTATGTTGGTTGCCACTATTAGGCATAAGGTGCTTTTTAAACATTCGGTTTTTAAATTAAAAATGTATTTAATATAATTAAAACTAGCTTTATTAGAAATGCCATTTGTTTAAATATGATTTAGGCCATGGCTAACATCATATTTAAACATAAATGGCATGTCATTATCTCTTCGCAGCAAACGGCCGTATTTTGATATTGTGTTTTATCGTCTGGTTTATCGGGGTAGACAGACATCCTCAAAGAAAAAAAATTGGAGACGCCCTTTAATTTTCAACATTATTAATATTTGTTATAGCAGGCATATCAGCATAGTCCCTCATATTTAGTGACAAAAGTATCTCGTACTGATTTTGCGACAAGAAGAGTTTCACGGAAGTGGCTCCCTGTCAATTGAAAAGGCCCAGACGCTCGTCTTTTACCTCTTGTAGTTGTGGAACAAAGTAGTGAGTGGGATAACGATTCTGGAGAGACACCGTTCCTGCACTTGCTCGCTGAGGGTCCATCCTTGACGAGGGTTCGTTAAGTATTCATACACTTGTGGTCAGGTCAAGATGGTGATGGTAGCAAGAACCTTAGGAAGTTGAGCGCACGTCTCCAGGCAGTTACGGTACAGAAAGTATAAAATGAGCTAGTATCATATGGATGCGCATGTACAAACCGAACAGTCCAATCAGGCTGTGGTGACTGCTTGCCATCAGGCAGGCTGTCAGGCAGCTTGTTTGCCACCTAAGTGGTAAAAAAAGCCTAAATAGGGTAGGTTGAGAGGGTTTAATACTTTACCTCGATGAATCTAGGTGCTGTCTATACCTCAATAAAGATCTACCTACAATGAAGGCGGGGCTCGATGCTGCGACATACGCAAACAAGGCTCACTCACTATCTGCTGTAGGTGATAAAACTCTGTTAAGCCCGAGGAGTCCGCCTGGCTGAGTACCATCGCCTTATCTGTTTCTGCCGCCAAGCAACAATGCTTGCATTGTTATCATTCGGTTTGAATTACTCCACATGGTGACAACGCGCCTGCAGTACTGCAATTTAGTTAGATACTTAAGTAAGTGCAGACGGATAAGATAGCCAGCGCAATTACAGGCATAAGACATTTCATCTTAGTCACAATCTTACAGTGACAACCTGCGGCTCTGCATTTTTATTGCCCGCCACCAAAATTTTTTAATCGTATAGCTGTTATGGGCGACAGTTACAGCTTACCATCAGCTCGTTTGTCACTGTATAAAAAGCTGCTTGGTCACCACGGCTACAAGAAATGCTATGCAAGGTTTACTACACGCGAGCGATGGAGTGTATCGCATAACTAAATAGCTGGCAATGACAAATACTTCGTCTTCTGAACAATAGGAGCATTATTACAATAGCCTATTAATAAATATCTCCTAATAATAGAACTATCTAGAGATAGCAACTGGATACAAATATTTATGTCATTACTTCTGTTATCTACAGCTTATCCCGAACTACGTTGGTAGCACTTTATCTATCTGTAGGTAAGTATGACTGTGCTGATAACAATGCTGTCTGTAGGGCTACTTAGTTATCTTTGGCCGTGGTAAATATGCAATGCTTGGTATGACGTCACTCTGCGGAAGGTAAGCGAAGTAGGTACATTTAGAAACTGTGATTTAAGTACATAAGTGTACTTAAATCATACAATATATAATTTAACAGTTTACTGCAAGACTTAGGGCCTATCCCACGAAAAAAGAGGTTATTGCCATAATCTCAACGCTTGGCAGGTGGGTTGGAGATCGCAGTGTTATAAACAATTATAACAATGGAAAACGCTGCTGCCCATTTTCCAGTCTACGGAGACTAAGTTTTGTCTCGGAAACATAAGTCGCCTTGTACGGCACGGCACCCACGAGTATAAGGGATTGGTGCTATTCTGCTCTGCCGGACAACACTCAGCCATACCTACCTACATATGTTAAGAATAATATTTAGTAGATAGGTACCATAGTTTCGACGTCAACTCTGCCAAATTGAATTCATTACTTTATCGTCAGCCTTCATTGGTCCATAGCTGGACATAACTAGGCCTCCCCCAATGAACGCTAAAGCAACGAATGAGTCGCTAAGTAGGTAGGTAGCTACAACGGATTCTGGCCCACCTAACATCTCGTAGCGGATAGGTTTCGGCGTGAATCATTAAGGTAGCGTAAGAGTGATGTGAAACGACTCTCATAGTCATCATCACAGCCCGTAACAGTCCACTGTAGGACTTAGGGCCTCTCCCACGAAAGGGGAGGTTATTGCCATAATCTCCACGCTTGGCAGGCGGGTTGGAGATCGCAGTGTTTAAATATAACAATGGAAAATGCTGCTGCCCATTTTCCAGACTACGGAGACTCTTGATCTTTTGCCTCGATAACATTAGTCGCCTTGTACGACACACCCATGAGTGTAAGGGGTTGGTGCTATTCTACTCTGCCGGACACCACACGGTACACGGTACTCTCATAGTAAGTGTATAAAAATCGCCTGTTAGCAACACACTTGTCTTACGTGACGTCGCTGATGCGACCAAATCCCACAGCGTGTGTATCAAAACGCGTGTGTGGCGTGTAACGATGCGTTCTGACGCGTCACGCATTATTCAGCCCGCAGGCATACCTACACACAGGCAAGCCCATATGATATGTCCCAGGTGATATGTCGCGTCACTCACGTCACATAGCATCACATGGCGTCGGTAAGTCCAGTGTTGCTCTAATGTGTCGTGTAACATCACATCATATCACTCTAATATGGCAGCACCGATTTAAAATCCCTCCCAGTCTGCTGACTTATAATGCCAAACGCGACGCCATCCAGTGGGCCGAGAAGAGCCCGATACAAGTACAAACAGTACAAAGAACTTGCGTGCGCATAAGGCACTGATCCAACGAGCCAAGAACCGGATCCACGGAGAGTACCTACTGGGGTGCGCAGTCAGCTTGTATGTTCTTCAATTCTGGTTGGAGAGTGAATCAATTGCGAGAGACCATAAACCAGACTAAAATCGTGAGTAGACCTCCCCGCATAGTTCTTTAGTGGACTGAGAAACGAGCCATTCAATATTAGCCGTACTCACCGGCAAGAACACAATACTATACAATTTGTCAGATTTTCATTAAAACATATCGTTTCAAAGTTGCACGGGTTTAAAAGTACGGAAATCTTAAATCCCGAGTAACTTTGAAACTATCTATTTTAACGAAAATCTGATAAACCACAAGCATAGGTATTGGTTTCTGGATCACGTTTACAAAAATGATTGGCTTTGATATCGTAATGATCCGACTACGTTTGTATGGAGCGCGCTAGGGAAACAATCTTCTTAATCACTGGGCCACCGACGCTCAAGTAAAGAGCAAGCGTATGGGAATCAATTTCTTGGCGGCAGTTACCTACCGTGCGAAAGAAGAATTGTTTTGCTTCCTCAACACTATACCGAATAATAATAATAAAAAATAATCATCTTGGCGTTAATGTCCCGGTTGTGCTCTCGCGCACGAGGGCCCGGGGTCCGCCTTGACCATGATCCAGGATTTGGCAGGTCAGGTAATTACAGTGGAGCGACTGTCATCTGACCTCCATGACCCTGCTACCAGGGGAACCTGACCAGATTGGATCATGGTTACACATCCAGTCGCCTGAATGTGCAGGTTTCATCACGATGTTTGACTATACCGAATAACATCCATAATTTGTACCTACCTAGGTACGTATTTATTAGCAGCGAACTAGATATCATCATCACAGCCCATAACAGTCCACTGCTGGACTTAGGGCCTCTCCCATAAAAGAGGAGGGTATTGCCATAATCTCCACGCTTGACTGGCGGCTTGGAGACCGTTGGAGAACTAGGTAAGTATACTAATATGAAATGGATCTAAAAATTCTTACGGCATAGAACACTTACTATTATTAGGTAGGTCCTACGCTACGGTGTAGTACGCAATTTAGATTAAAAGAAAAAACATAGGAAGTATATAAAACTTTTTATTTAATAATGAATATAATAACATTATTATATCGGTGCATTGTAAAAATATAGACTGGTTTCTTCAAACTGTGCTCTTAACGCTAATATTTACAAGTTATTTTAGTTCGTCGATAATGGACACAATCTTGGGCAGTGATGTACGTTTTGTTGCCGGAAGTTGTACATTTTGTTACTAAAACAAGTAGGTATCATACAATAATAAGTACTTATCGATACTTTTCAGTAATACCGTCCATAAACTTAGTTTCACAAACGATCCGTTCAAAACTTACGTCGCTTTACGTAATTTCTCCTACCTTAGGTAAACTGCCTGCCTACCCCTATTATATAAATATACAACATTTTATGTCAAAATTGCATTTAATTAGCACGTCTTTCAGGTTTTACCAGGGCCAAATACTTTAAACTAGCGATCTAATATCTAAGACTACATAAAATTCATATCAGTAGTCCATCCAAGTGGTATATTTTTAAAAAATGTAATCACAATGTGTTTGTCATTATCACATAATACTTTAGAAACGTTTTATCTCATTCAGCGCGCACGTTACCTATACTTTAATCTATGCAACAGTTTTATCCTCAAATAGTTTGTTGACAATTAATTCTTTATTTGGTACATAATTATGGAGTAACCATACTCCCGTAAGCACATTCACGACAACAAAAAATTTTCAACAACAATTTTGATGGTAGTATGTACCTAGTACCTACTTATACTATCTACACTGCGAGCAAAAATAAGTAGGTCACTTATATGAACGACGATATTTCATATACTAGTAAATATAGCTTTATGGGACAAATAAAAATACAGCTATTTTACACATTAATTAAACGCTTTTTACTTTGATGAAAACACTACAATGTTCATTCATGAGTTGTTTAGGAAACATCGTGGCTTATATATGTGACGTAGTTATTTTTGCTCGCCAGCGTAAATTAAATAGGTACAGTTGTATGATACCATGTCATTTGGCTAATACATAGCCTAACCAAAACACATGAAGGTTACACACATGGTATGATACCCACTACCTACACAAAAAGATAGATAGCTAGACTTAGGCGTCTATTAAGAAAACTATAGGTAGTTGTTTAACAAAAATGTCTATCAAATAAGCCCCGCTTGCATCAATTTCTTAAACACGTTTAAGCCGTTTAACGTTTTTTGTATGACGTTTTTTGTCTAAGTATCAGCTTGAATGCGTTTTAGAATTTGGTGTAAGCCGTCCTAAGTATATCGACAAGACAGGACAGAATATCCCACGGCTAAAAAGCAAAGTAGATACTGTTATTCCATGAAAATGTTGGCAAAACGTGCAGTGTTCAGTATATGTACCTATTTTTTTTTAACTTGTAGTGTAATTTTACAAAGATTTAATAATAAAATTGTATTTCTTACTGAAAAAAAAAACATTATTACATTCTTACAACTATTCATACACACAAAATAGTACTGTAACATAAAAGGCGGATGACAAACGGTAATCAATAACAACAATTTTGAGGCGGACATAAAGCCCAACGTGTGGTTTTTGATCGGAGCGGCTTAACACAGACTAAAAACTATGCCTACTTAACGAATTCATAACACAAATACACACACAACGTCATTTTACTACAAATTATAAAATTACAGCTTAAAAGCAACAATAATTTTCCATGCATGAAATTGGGAGTACTTGTAGCATATTTTATTGAAATTCCTCAGTAACAAGCGGAAAACTGTAAACTATACAAATGCTGTGTTAATAGAAAGAATACCCAGACATCCGAGGACGAGCTGAGTGGTCCAGTCTGCCACGCAGAGGTCCCGAGTACGATCTCTGTCGAGCAGAAATTTAAATGATG
The DNA here is from genome assembly GCA_905147135.1 of Blastobasis lacticolella. NCBI lineage: Eukaryota > Metazoa > Arthropoda > Insecta > Lepidoptera > Blastobasidae > Blastobasis > Blastobasis lacticolella. The sequence continues at coordinate 1,309,419 of LR990044.1, forward strand.
AATTTTAATTTCTGTTACGGGTCTGGATGTATAATAAGTATGTATGTACCTATGTGAACTCTTCATTGCAACAACTTAGTCGATTACAAAAGAAAACACAAAGCAAAGGCGAGCTTATCCTACAAATAAGTATATATTTAAAAGTATATAAGTAGTTTATCAGTTATCTAGCACCTATAACACAAGCTTTGCCTACTTTGCGGCTAGATAGCTCTGTGTGAATGGTTTAAGCATGTTTATATATTATTTATTTATTATCCGCGTAACTTTTTACTTTATTTTTTCCTGCTCCTATCCTGCTAAACGGATTTGTATAAATTTGGCAGATTTTTGACAGAAATTTCAGCAGAACCAATCGAATTACTTAATCTTCGGCTCAGGTTTCGCAGGCATCGAAGTAAGTAAAATAAATCTCCTTTAAGTAAGAAAATAGTAGTTATTAAGCAAAGAAATGCTTAGAGTACGAAGTATGTTCAACAAACACATGCCTCAACTTTACGAAAAACATGACGTAGGTAGGTCCTAGACACGATGCCTCTCAACACTTGTGCAATCAAGCAGGCACCTACTTCGCTATCGAACGAAGCAGATATTTCTATAGCAAACAACTCTAGTTACCCAGAATAAAACATACTTGTTTTAAACCTATGTAGTTAGGTAACAGGTAGAACACATGTAAGTAGGAAACTTCTATTTTAACGCACCGGAATCAGTTATAGCCAAAGAAAATGTGATTTTATGCTCAATTACCTAGTTTACAAATACAATTATTTTTTGTCACCCGTGCCGTAAGTTAATGGTGAATTTATGTTGTGTTACGGTTTGTCTCAGGTGTCGCCAATGGGTTTCTTCTTACGATGACCAATGGGATATAATAACATAAGCAGCAGAAAAACGTCAGAAAACCCCCGACCAAGATTACATATACTCAAATATTTTAACCTGAACAGCTTTTAATGAAACAAAGCTATGAACCATTACGATTAAACTGCCTAAAAAAAGGAAATCCGCATCGAAATCGGTCCATCCGTTCAGGAGCTACGACACCACAGACAGACACACAGCTCCGCACATACACAGAGCCACTGATACATACGTCAAACTTATAGCACCCCCCGATTTTCGTCGGGGGTTCAAAGCTAACAGATAAACATTTAGTTAAAGTGGTAATCGACTTAAGCTCTTCTATTATAGGCACATAGGTACCATAAACAGCCCAAACTTGTCCACGCCCAAGAATGAAGTCAATGGGTCTTCAGACAAATTCGATGGGTCCTTAGTTCGATTCACGTGCTTGGAGAGTAGGCCCCCGAACAGCACGCGCCATTACGATCCAATTAGCTACCACTCAAAATTAATCCTGAAGATACAGTCGTATATTTTTATCGTTGGTGAATTATGTACTGATGTACTTGACGTTAATATACCGGTTGTGCTCACGCGCACGAGGGTCCAAGGTCCGCCTTGACCATGAGTAATACTAATCAGTGACAGCCGACAATTGAGATAGGTACTCACAAACATTGCTAAATCAATAACTGAAGGGGAAATTCTAAAAATAGGAGTAATTGGAAGCGTTATTATGTGTGATCCAGGATTTGGCAGATCCGGTAATTACAGTGGAGCGACTGCCATCTGACCTCCGCGACCCTGTTAACAGGGGAACCTGACCAGATTGGATTATGGTAACATATTCGGTCGCCTAAATGTGCAGGTTTCATCACGATGTTTCCCACCGTAAGAGCATCGGTTAGTAGTTAACTAATGTACATAACTCAGAAAAGTTATTGGTACATACATGGCAGTGGCACTGGGGTGCAGAGAAGGATACAAGGAAACAAACCTTTAAATAATTATGTTAAAAGCCTACTGATAAAATGTTCTGCTTGCATAGCTTAGTTGAATATGTAATAATACATTTGTAACTGTAACAATGCCCGCTCGTTGATAGCATGACTCCATCTTTCATTCCGACTCTACTAACGATTTATTGTTTGCATACTAACTATTATAAAAAGCAATAAAGAATATCTAATTTATTCCGGCTATCAGCAAAACCATATTAACATTAAAATACTAATTTCTATTGTAACAATAGTCGCAGTTATTATGTTGGCAGTAGGTAATAGCTGCTCTACGCGTATCGAACATACAAGTGATTTGAACGGGAGATTATGAGGGATTACCACCATCTTCTGGGTATAAGCCAATCTCACCTGCACTTACGTCGTCCCCCTGCTGACAGGCGGACGAGGATCTGGTGAACCGGCTTTTCCATAACGGATTGTGCGGGTTGCCCGACGTAAAAAGACAAACCACAACAAAATTATCACGGATTCTGGTAGGAATCCGTTTTAAGTAATCTGAAAGCGCTTTCCACGTAGAAAAGCGGACGGAAGCCGGGATTAACCGCTAAGATGAAGAAGAAGAATTTAAAATACTTATACGAAATTATTGCCTTACAATATTGCCTCTTTTAGAAGACTTACTTCGAGAAATGGAGTGCAACTGTAGGTATCGACAGTAGTATTCGACTTTCAACTGAGTGGGCTGACGCTAATGCTTTTAAATGGCTTTTAACTATCTACCTAAAGTCCTAAGCAAACATTCGCTAAAGAGGAAGGGTAGATTAATGTGCTGCCTTCAGTACCTCTAATAATAGCCTAGTGGAAGTAAGGTGCTTAAAAGTACAATAACAGGAGTTGCTTACAAATAGTACTCGTTGGTACCAACATATAGACGTGGTTTCGAACAGGCAAGAATTTGTCGCGTGCTGCGTAAACCCAATATATACTCGTACAAGGGATACGTGATAAATGGGTGCCTAAATCTGTTGATATCAGAACAGAGGTCCGGCCTAAGAAGCTATAGATTGACATCGCCGAGGATGCAAAAGCTAGTGGGCTTACGACGCGAGGACCGGGTGTAGTGGACGAGTGGGAAGGCATACCCTGGTGGTAGTGGCTGGGATCGACTGCTATGATGATCATGAGCGCTCCGCACGATTTTTAGTGATATTTCCAGTAGCTTATAGTATTTCACGACTCAGATATATGCGCTAGAGCTTTGTTATTTTAGCATGAAGATGACATCATTCTACACTCCGTAAACCTAATATTGTGCGTAATAAGTGCGTAGTATTTAATTGCTTTTGACATTTAATTCAAACCCTTATCACTTAGGCCTCAAAACGGACAATTCTTTCACTGTGTTTCATTGCTATGAAAATGCGGTCACTTCAGTAAGGTCTGCTGTATCTATCTGAGCCGATTGGTTTAGTATCGCTCTCCCGACGAGGTCGATGAAGAAAATTACCTTATTTTTCGTTTTCGTTCCAACGAAAATATTAAAGGTGCGTCCGTCTGAACACGTGAGCAAACAATGATTAGTGTTGAGAAATTACCATTCGACTTTTACGCCCAGTCCTTGGGACTTGGCCTGTTGGCGAGGTGCCATCTGCCATGTAAATGGCGGACTAGATTTTGGTTCCGTATAATAAATACAATGACGCGAGTGCCGCCTACCTCGCGAACGTTAAAGGTGGGAGAATAAATACAATCTTAGATTTTTAGCGTGACAAACGCACAGGTCACCTGATTAGGTTAACCATGTAGAAATTTGCAAAGTTCTTACAAAATGCCTGGTATTTTAGTCAGAAAATGTCCATATTACGCACACGTAGATACAGCTTACAATAGTATAGTAGGCATAGGTTTTTTTGCCTAGAGAGGCACACGGACGGGCGGTCTACCTGTAGCCGTATTCACAATGGCTCGGAAATCGGATTCGAAAACGGAATCGACAAAGGACCCCGTAAAAGTTCTTAGGAAACTGTGGTTTCAGTTAATTTTGATGAAATTTTCAAATGTTATAGAGAGTAGAGTTTCCGTGGAATCTATCGGGATTCTGAATAACAGTTTTCGAATCGATCGACACGGATTCGCCGCTCACGAATTTCGTGTCGAATCGTTCGGAAACGGTTTCGAATCACTGTGAATACGGCTACTGATGGAAAGCGGTCACCGTCGACCAGGACATCTGCAGTCTAAAAGGAGCGGAAGTGGTGCCTTTGAGATATCTGTAGACATACTTTTTGAAGAATTTCACTGTTACTTCGAATTTTACTTTTTGATGTTAAAGTGCAAAGGAAAGACTACGGGAGGGACGTCATTCACTTGCACGTGCGCAGAAAAAAGGCTCGCGATGCCCACACGTTAGTTGGATGCCAGGTATTTTGATGGCGTGGATGAAATCTATCCCATCGTCGAAGGGTGAGGTGGCGGAAAAGTGACGGGGGCACCAAGTTCAACAGTTCTTCGAAACATTCCCCGTTGTACAGACGGTAGATGATACACAGAGAGCCAACGTCTCTTAGGAGGCTTAAGGGATCTAAACCATATGTGTGAAGGGGATCATCGACAATCGAATACCCAGGCGTTGGATAGAATCAAGTGGAAGGAGTTGGTATTGGGGTGCACCATCCTGTAGGAAGGAGCAGTACTCCATATGGAGACGAAACTGTGCTTTGTACCACAGTCGATACCCCGGTAAGAAACACTTTAGGCTTTAAGTCCCCAAGTTTTTTCAAAGCCAGTTTGGCTTTGCCCTGCAAGTGATCTCTAAATTGGGCTTCATTCGATCTATGCCAAGATCTCGATACTCTAACGGTAAGGGAAACGTTCTGAAACTGTGTTGTATACGAATGAGAGGTTCATGAACGGATTTGATATTACTTGTATGTATTTCTTGGTACTGTAAGCCGGACAAATAATGTTAACCCTACACTTGATAAGCGGTACCTGTCGCCCATAACATTTAAGATTCAAGCACAGAAGATTCATGTTACAAAAATGCAGAACCTGTAGATGTTGTGCGTGTGAGGACTGAGGACTAAGAGTTCGCACACTAGAGACGTGACGACAGAAAACTACAATACGTCCATTTTATGAACCGACTTCAAACGTTTGACCTCAATCTCTTGTTTCAGTAGTTTTCAGATCGTATTCTCTGGATGGCGATGATTTACGATTTATTGTAAATCTATTTATAAAGACTATTAACGCACAGCCAAATCTACCGAGTCTTAAAAGCTTTATACGTAGGTTTATTTTCTAATGTAAGCAAACATCCGCTAAGAAAGGATTTTCGAATTATTTTTGGGTGAAATAGAATGTGTAAAAACCACGATTTTTTTGGTGAAATAGGATGTGTAAAAATCATGATTTTTAATCTACAGATTTTCGCCATTTCCTCGTCTGTATTGCAGCTACCATTGGAAATAATCAGTAAACTCTACGACCAACTATATACTAGCGTAAGTTACTCTAGATAATAATATCTAACTAACAGTACATAGCATAATATAATGTTACATTAAAGTATTAAAAGCCTTAGAGTTGCCTTGTTAGCTGTACTAACACTAATGGCATAGCCTAACAAGGACCCATGTGGTTACGTAAAAAGAAAGCCTCTGACCTTGGCTTGGCTAGAGTCGAGCCGAACACATGATTAAGAGACGCAGACCAATCAGCATAGTTATTACATTTTGGGTCTAACACGTTTTCATAAAGGTTACACAGTGCGCGTGACCTAGTGTTGTAAAAGACCTTTCAATCTTAAATTCGAGACTTGAGACATTTTGCGTGATATTGTATCGCGATTTCTTTGAGTCGAACTGAGTCATGAGCTTTATAGTTTGTGTGTTATGTTAACAAAGGAAATGAATAAGAAATGCGCGCGACCCGCTCGCGCGCTGCACATTCGCGAGGACTCGGAGGAGTCAGTCCCGAGTTCTTTTTGTCATGACTCACAATCCTTTAAAAGACTCAACTGGACTCGGACTCGAATCTTTAAAAACACTAGCACGAACGCACATACGTGATAGGCGATCGTAATAATGCGTTCGTCGAGATGCTGGCCAAATTCACGAGGAAAAAAATGTGTCTCAACCGAACAGAATGCAGCAATTTTAGATTAATGATCAGGTCATCAAGTTCCAAATACAAATTCTTGCTAATATACAGGGTCACTTCAAATTACTGGTACCGTATTCATCTGCTCGTAACAAACAACTTTTACTACGGCACATACTCTGAAATCGCGAAAAAAATCACCTGTTTCCAACAAAATTATAAGACTAATTCTGCTAAAATGTATGAGGCAGCTGATTTTTTGCGATGACGGAGTTTAATGTTTTAAACTATAGCGGTTATTATCACACATTTTAAAGGTTTTTCTACCGGAAATATCGGGCTACTCTGCAACAAAGGTACCTACGCTGTACGAAACCCGGAACATACCTATAAAATGTGTGATTTCTGAGTTGTTTGGTCAACATGAGCACATGCACCCCTTGCTATCATGAATTTGAAGTAACTATGTTTAGAACAGTATTGAACGTAGTGCGTTCGCTTAACAGACGAGCACTGTGAAAAAAGCTTTTTAGACGATTAGTATCGTTTGTGAAGACGATTGACAGTCTATAAATAAGTCCAGATATGGAATCCATCTAGAGGATTATTAGAGGTCGCCGCCCTGCGGCGGCGATCATTTTCCATACCGCCCACTTGCCCGAGCGTATAACACTAACAAAAAATACACCAATATTAAAAAACTCTACTAAACAGATAAAATTTGGAAGTAAGAAGTAATATCAGTAGCTCCTGCTCTCGCTAATAGAAAACTATGGTTCCGGGACCCTCTCTATGCACGAGACCATAGGCTGTATTTTTGAACAGCTTTCCTCGATTCGGTCGGTTTCCAATTTGATTCTCGGCATGAAAAATGCAATATTTTTAAAATTACATTTGCAACATCGAAAGAGTACGGTTCAAAAATCAGCACCACGCATCAAAATATCGTATGTTTTAGGCAAAAAACCATTCGAATCGAAGCAAGCGTTTCAAAAATAGAGCTTCACGGCATAGTGACCACTGCTCCACTCGGGTCGGTATTCATAATACTAACTGTGTACTACATATCTTCCCATTATCTAAGTATCATAATGTTCGACATTGACTGGCAAAAATAATTAAACTCTGCAAAGTAAAGACCATTGGCAGGAAAAAAATATAGGGCTTCTTTAGCTTATTCGATCTGTAGCAATGGCAGAGATGGCTACAACGATATCGTTCGTTCTGATTAATGTATGTTTGTCCACAATCCCAATGTAAATTACAATATCACTATCACAGCTACATCTATGCCAAACCTATATCGTAGATAAAGTACCAACAGTCCGTTTGAATGTGTTTATCCTAATACTGTATGAATTTTTATATAATATTACTTATACATAGTAAAGTTAATATGAAATAATAACACGCGTATCGCTCCACTGCTAGTGTTGAAAATGTTAGGTATTTAAATCATCAAAATATGAAAATAAAACGATAACAAAAGTTGAAAACGAGATTAAAATCGTTTGAAAACACACAGGTTTTATCTCACACAACAGAAGTGACCGTTACGTTTCTATATCGCCCTGTCTATCTAGGAATTTGAAAAGTTCCTATCTTGCTTATTCTTAAAGGTATTTCATCAGTTTTCATCCCTCCAACTCAACTTCCGCTCGCAGCAAAAACGCTTTTTGCGCTTTTAGCAACGCGGCATGACCTAATTAGCTATGAACCTATATGGCCAATTTAACAGTTGGACTAATTAGTCCGTGATATTGACTATAGACCCCATATGAAAGAGAGAGAGAGAATGAACCGAAAAAGAGACGCACCTATACGACCGACAAAAATATCCCTGACTAACTCGCATTGACAGGACTTGGATCGTATCAATCACGGCAATGTACAATCAATGATAAGGCCTCTGCTGCTACTGTACCGCCAGACTGCGAGATCCAATATATCAAAAATACTCTATTCATGGGAAAGCTGAAAGTTGTACTTAGGTTTTACACGAGGGCAGTTTTTTTTATGTCTCTTATCTTTATTTAATCATTCACTGTGCTCAGTAGTCTACATAAGAATCAATCAATTAAATTCCCTTACCCCTTAGAAGGGTCTAGAATGGCATACAAACGAAGACCACTTCGCAAGTTTGTGACTCAAGGTCAGCACTCGCAACAAAAAACAACTTTGCTCAAAAGAGCAAGAAACAACAAACAACTATTTTTGCTCGTTAGGTAAAAATCCTTCATTTTAAGTACAATAAAAAATTCCGGTCAATTATTTTATAGCTATTTCCATATGGGTCGGTCAAATGTCGTGTAGGAATATGAAAATTCTTGTGTGTAATTAATTAACGTATAAAACACCGTAGCGGAGGGTTGAAACGATCGAATATGTAAACAGTATAACATAATTCAGAGGTCACCTAGGTCGGAAGGTCAATGCTTAAGCTTATACGCACGCGACAATAATTTGCTAGCTAATAAGCCTCTTTAATTGGTATTATGTTGCCAGTTTATTATCAAAAGTTAATTAATGAGGTAAATTAATGTGTAGTGTAATAAAAACGGTGGTACTTGGATGGATGCCGCAACCAAATTGATAAATACAATTCACCGTACCCAAATAATATATAAAATGGGGTAGGTAAATAATCTAGACATATCCCACAACCGTTGGAAGATGACATGGTCAAGAGTCAAGACGCTAGACTAAAAAGGTATGGACGTTGCGCGCCTCTCGCATTTGCGATCGCGGATGATTTCATCTGGGTAGGACTATATTTAGTCCTACCCAGTAATTGGTGTATATGCTGGAATGAGCTACAACACGTGCTGGCTAGACTAATATCAGCTTCTTAGCGGATAGATGTCAGCAGGAATCAGGCCAAGGTCATGATCAATGCCCATTACGGATCTGTCGTCGTAAATGACTTTCACCATGAAATTGTAACCTTGACAGCTTGAAATTGTCCTTGAAACTTTGAAATTGAATACCTGGGGCAAATCTAGCCAGTTAGGCAGAAGCAGTTTTGGTAAAGACGCCAAGAGTCGGCACCTTGAAATTGGCTTGAAACCTTGAAATTGGATACTTGGGGCAAATCTAACAGTTAGGCAGTAGCAATCTTGGTAGACGCCAAGGGCATCTCAAAATCGACCTTGTAACCTTGCAATTGAATACCGGGGAAAATCTAGCAGTTAGGCAGAATCAATCATGGTAAAGACGGCCAGAGGCGGATTCAGCAGGATTCGGCAGAATTCGAAAATTTCGTCGAGTCTTCACGTTACCCAGCACAATGCTCAAAAACAAAAGTTTTCAACGAATTCGTACTACCTTTACCACTAGTTCAAGGTCGCTCAGAATACTATGGAACGCGTTATGCTCGGTGTATCTCTGAAGGAAATAATTGGCAACGTAGCAATCCGACAAAGTTACCTATAAAGAGCAAATACCGAGAGGAGAAGGATGATAATGTTCTGCGAGTCTTTGAGCGAGCAAGGAAAACCATAAATAACCACGAAATTGGTTCCGGATATTACTTTCCGGGTATTAGGAAACTAGACCAGGAGATAAAATGTTGAATGGCGAAAATTACGTTGTTACTTTATGTCAGACTAGTACATATTAGCATCGTACGGTCCTCAGTGGTGCGTTAGCATGACAATAGGCACGTTTTGTTTTGTTTTGGCAACGTATAGGGAATGTAGTAGAAGTACAGTTAACCAAAGGTTTGATTATCTTATACGTACATATAACATTAATCGACTTGATAACTTAAAAGTTTAGAATAACTAAAGCGATTTAAGCAAGGCCAACTTTGTCCACGATTAGTTATGGTTCTTTTTTATATATTTTTAAGTGTATTTTAACTTAAAGAGTATGTGACTACTGTCTTTCTAAGTAAAACAACGAACTCAAAGCCCTCGCGTATCGTGCGGGAGCGCAACCCGGATTTCACTTAACGCCAAGATTATGATGATAATGTCTTTGTAAAGTGACACAGAAGTGTCCTCAGATATGTGACCCTAAATGTATTGATATAATATATACCAAGCAAAGTAAAGCTAAGTAAGCAAACAAACACAATCACGAATAGCGACTTTTTTACTTTGTAGCATACGAGTGTTCAGGCGTTTTGGCCCGGTCAGGTTTTGGCAAACGAGTCGAAACGCCTGATTAATTAAAGTTATTGTTTTTCCTCAGGTGTTTGGGTCCGCAGTTTAATATAAGTGAAATTATATTTTAAAAATCCTTTACCCCGGCTGTCCTAAAACCATTTCTAAAGACATTTTTAACTACTGGCCCAACGCCTGACGAAAAATATAATATTTTAATACATCAGTCGTTTCGGCGCGCGGGCTAAAACGAGGCAGCTCGAAACGCCTGAACACCCAGGATACATAAATACTGTACCCGAACCCGGAAAAATATAAATTCACGCATTTCGACGGACTCGGACTTGTAGTTGCGTAACCCGAGTCTAATACAGTAACGCATTAAATCTGAATAATTTTAATGTAAACATTAAATAACTATGCGGATAACATAAACTGCGTAAGGCCATTGTTTCAGATTTCCCATTTGCGGCAGTAATCTATTATTATAAAACACTAAAGAGCATTAACAGTCATACTATATTTATCACCTTTGTATAGCCACCTGGCAACTACATATTTCTTTCGCACACATTAAATGAGGCCAAATTTAGTACCAGAGCTACCAAACGAAGCCATGTCATGCGATATGATGACAGCACTCATTGTAGATACTTTTGAGGTATCAATTCGTAATTGTTTTTTTTTATTTGATTCAGTGACAGACTGATGGTAAGCGTTAACTGTCGTACTTAACATTCAGTATACATTCACTGACGCTTCCTGACAATAAACAATTTCCTTAACCTATAACTCTCCACTGCAGGACTTAAAGCCTCTCCCACGAAAGGGAGGGGGGGGGGGGGGGGGTGATTGTCACAATCTCCACGCTTGGCAGGCGGGTTAGAAATCGCAGTGTTAAAAATATAACAATGGAAAAAGCTGCTGACTTCAATTTTCATATAAGTACGTTATTATTCTACTGGGGCTGACTGTACAGGGTTTGTATCGGATCTGAGCCATGCTTGCGCGTTCATTTACAACATGGCGCAGCGGACCCAGCTTTAGGGTTTTCCGGGATACATGTTCCAAAGACACGACAGAATAGCTATCCGAAAGTTAACCCTGAACAACAGGGCCAATAAAAATAAAGACAGTTTTGTGTTTTAAGGTACTAATAAACACTATGGCTGGTTAGGGGGTCTAAGAAGCGACGGTTTGACATCGCTGAGTCGGATGCGAGAGTTAATCGCTTACGACGTGACGAAATGGAGTAAGAGCTGGCAAGAGGACCCGGTTAGGAACCGGGATTGACCTCTGTGGGATGATAAAACCCTATTAATTATTTGAAATGTGCGGTTCCAAAGGAACTTTCTTCCACGCACACTTAAGGTTGTTGAATGAACCTATTAGAGAGATTTTCCCAGAAGAGTACAAACTGGAGTTCTTTAAGAAAGGGGTGAAATCGTTTTTATGGGGTCGGCAACGCGTGAGTGATGCCCCTGGTATTGCAAACGTCCATAGGCTGCGGTGACTGCTTACCATCAGGTAGGCCGTAAGCTAGTTTTCCACCTAAGTGGTATATGAAATTTAAAAAAAACATAATAATACGATTTACTATAAAGTGATTCCTCAGTAAAGAATATACATATGTCGCGCCCATGTTAAAGTTGTCTGCGCGCGATGTCAAATCAATTCTTGGCTTGCTTACAAAAAGTAAATATCACAATAGCCGTTGATGCAATACTTTTTTTTTGTACACTCAATAGGTGGAAAGTTTAAAATTTTTTTAAGCATTAAAAACATGTGCCAATTTATCTTCAATAAAAACGGTGTCTCATAAAATCTGTTGGACCTTGAATATTAATTAGATCACGTAGGTAGGCGACATGTTCCGAGCATTAGTGGTGAATGAAGTTGTAATACTACGTATATAACGCTACCAATTTGTAATATTCGATAGCTCAGCTTTTATTCACAACTCTATACAAAGACTCATGCTATCTATACCGAGGAGCAACCGAGTGGCAGCTGAGTATAGCATGAGGTGCTGACTTGCACCTAGGTATAGTATGACCGTGTTCAAACAACAACAAACAACTTGCAACAACACAAACAATTAACTAACCAATATCTTTTACTATGGCACCAAGTCTGAAAAAGCAAAAAATCAGCTGTTTCATATTTCATTTTGACAGAATTCGTTTTCAATTTTGTATGAAACGTCTGATTTCCTTTCAAGATTTCAGAGATTTTGTCATAGTAAAAGATGTTTGCATACATGCATACGGTACCCTTGGTATCATAAATTTTAAGTCACATGGATGTTTGTACTCATCATCAGCAATAAAGACTGGCCGTCTTATGCTGCACATCGGCGCAGGCCTTTCATTCACGGGCAAAGAGTTCTATTCCCGGCGAACAAGAAAACAATTGACAAGTTCCAAGTCTGAAGTTGCTTTCATCACGGCTACGATTCGTCGTCATCATCATCTATCTGGCCTTATCCCACTACACGGGGTCGGCACAATATGTCTCTTTCCTCCATTAAACCCTATCACTCGCCATCTCAGTACTCTATTCGCACGCTTGTTATCGTTTACACAGTCCATCCATCTTTGCTGTCGGCCTCTAGCGAAAGTAAGTAAATTACTCAAAAAATTTGTCACTTATAAAAAGGGTGTACTCGTCGGTTGTAAACCCTAACGCTATCCACGCGTTGGGCAGCCAACGCTCTCGGTTAACAAGCCTAAAAATATATCCCGCCCTGACCTTGGGAAGGACAAACGGCCGAGCGACGCCGGTTCACTCTGTCTGTGCGGCGCATTCGCGAGAAAACGTTGACCGCACTTTTATTTCCTAAAAGTTGACGGTCGCACGTTATGACGCGGTTGACAGTCAGAGGTGGCTGTTCGGAGTTGTGTACATTAGATGAACATGAAGCAATGCTCTTACGGTGAGCGAAAACATCGTCACGTGTCATTTAGGCGACTGAATGTGTAACCATGATCCAATCTGATATAACAGGGTCACGGAGGTGAAATGGCAGTCGCTTCACTGTAATTATCTGATCTGCCAAATCTTAGATCATTGTCAAAGTCGACCCTGGGCCCTCGTGCGAGAGAGCAACGCGACATTAACGCCAAGATTATTATTTACTATTTTTATGAGAGTCAGAGATGCTGTGCTGGTTTCTTATACACGCCTGCTTGTGAGGTCGGCGGAAAGACGATGGTCTACCACGAGATGTTAACGCGGGAAGGCCACCTGATAAAACAGTTACCGCTGCCTATGGACAGCAAGACCAGAGACCTCGAATCTCGAATACATGACGTTAGCGATAGAGCGGTGTGCCCAAACGTTTTGACTGATTTATCTATTTATTTATCAGCACTTCCTGTTCTATAACAGACGAGCATACTCATAAAGGTGGCCTCTTATGCAAAGTAATAACTATAGCCCATGAGGAACTTCATTCTATAGCCTGCCTATGTTGGTATCTATAAATTTTGAAAACAAGGGTTGGACGGATTGCTCGTGGAAGCGACGACATCTATCGATGATCAGGCTCAGGCTCTGCTATGCTGCGATTGGTCCCTACTCCTATAGGACAAGATGGCGGCGTTCAACTCGAGTTATTCGGTCACGCTGCAGGTCACGGCCACGGACGTGCTTAAAATGTACAGGTAAGCGCACTAAGCAGACCATTACAAGGCCTTGGGTGATCTAGTAAAGATCCTTGATGCTGGATTGGATCGCTAGATCGCCAGTTGGCTCTTGTCTCCAGATAAATCTTGGCGTGATGTTATGGATTACGGAACTGCGTTTCCGAAGACGGATGGAGGAGACGGTGTCTGAACGAAGCGTGCGTCCGATCTTCGTGTTTTTATACAAATATTATAAAAGCCCTGGACAGCCAAGCGCACAAAGTATGAATTCTCGATCATGACAGAAGTAATGACAGACTGGAAAAACTTATCATAGTGGGCAATATAAATGGTAAGAGATCAAGAGGACGGTCACCAACTAGATGGACCGATCAGTGGAAGGTTTCTATCAGTCATCTATCAGATTCTGTGACGTGGTGAGGCTGGCGATGGATAGGAACAGTTTCGAGGCATATCGTGTGTAACATAGCATAGCCTATAGTTTTTTACGAAATTTAATGTGCTTCCAGGGGGAACAGGTCCGGAACGTTATGGTAATTTTGAGTGGACGAAGTTGCGGGCAAAAAATTAGTAATCTATATTACACTAGTTAGCTGACTTGATAATCAATTATGTAGCTACTTAAATTTTCTATTTTTGGTTCATATAGCGAGCGGAATTCGAAATAATGAATTTTAACTTCTGTTACGGGTCTGGGTGTAGTATGTATAATAAGTATGTAATAAAAAAAAGTACATAAATAGTTTATCAGTTATGTAACACCCATAACATGCACAAGCTTTGCTTACATCGGGGCTAGATGGACTTTGTCCAAGCATATGTTAATTATATTATATTAATTCATAGGCCCCAAACAGCGATACAAATTTTCCTGGCAACTTCAAGTCTTTCCATGAAAACATTTTTGGAATTTGGAATTCGAAGCCGTTTTTAAAAAACATTTCTCATATCAACGAATACGTCAGGCCTTGAGCTATTAGATAATATAAAAGCTAAGCTATATAAAAGCAGAGGCAAAAAAACATTGACAAGCGAGACCATAATTCGGATGACAATGAAAGCACTTTTAAATTCGTTCCATTATAGTCCTTTACAAGAACGCGATGTAATAAATAATCATCTTGGTGTTAATGGACCCGGTTGCGCTGTAAGGGCCCGGGGTCCGCCTTAACTATGATCCAGAATTCGACAGATCAGCTAATTACAGTAGAGTGACTGCCATCTGACCCTGTTACCAGGGGAACCTAATCAAATTGGATCATGGTTACACATTCAGTCGCCTGAATGTGCAGGTTTCGTCACTATGTTTACCCTCGCCGTAAGTGCATCGGTTAACATCCAAGTAATTTACGTAACGAGGTTCGAACCGGGTATCTCGAGGTACGAGTCGGATCTCTTAACAATTAGACCACCTCTCCTCTCCAAAACGCGATATCTGAATAAAGCATGAAAAACTAACGTGTGTAAGCATCCCGTCTGTCGCAAAGATCAAAAGTGATAACAGAGGTTATGGCCAGCCGTGTTTGTTTTCTACAAAATACCTATCTAGCACATACATTGTACCTCTACTTGAGTTCTACACAACTTTGAGCTAAACAGAACTATAGTTTTGCAACTAAATGCCATTATATTTGCTTGTACTGTATTCTGAGCAGGTTTCGCTCCACGGTTGGTAAGCAGAATAAATTAAGGTGTTGTTGACAAAAGGTCAAAGGTCAATGAATCGCGAAGTACCTACATCATCATCCCAGCGTCCACTGCTGGACATTAGGACTCTACTTCCGACACTGCGGCAGACCCGATCTAGGAGGCAGCCAGACAGTTGACAGTAATCCTTACGAAGTACAAAATAAAGTCCAATCCACAAAAGCGACTTTATTTTATACTACGTAAGGATTAGTATCAACTGTCTGGCTGCCTCCAAGCTCGGCCTTGCCGCAGTGTCGTAAGTACTTTTCGGACTACGATCATACATCTAGAGACGGACACTATATTTGCCAAAACGTGGCTACCACACCAGAACATGTCTACCCCAATGATTCTACGACGTTCTACGACGATTGGCAAGGTATATGACAAAAAATACGACATTTTTAAAAAATCCTCAGCGCGACAGAGAACATGCTATAACATTAAACCAATTCCATTCATATGTACCAGTCAGCTGCAGACTGAAATGACCCCCCCTAGCATACATTAAATGTATGATAGAGGGGTCCACTCTGCAGCTGGCTGTACCTACTACGAAAAACTAATTTCATGCAACACAATCTAAAAGCAATATATCAAATAATAAAAGTTTCGTGAGAAATTAATATAAACGTTGAAATTAAATGAATTACTCGTCGTACCTACTGCGTCGGTGGCCTAATAGCTAAGTGGTATGACTCGTAAGCGAGAGGTACTGGGTTGGGACTCCAGAGCCGCGATGTACCAATCACACTTTACTGAGTTATGTACATTTAGTTGAATACTAACCGATGCTCTTACGGTGAGGGAAAACATCGTGATGAAACCTGCACATTCAGGCGACTGAATGTGTAACCATGATCCAATCTGGTCAGGTTAACAGGGTAACGGAGTTCATATGACAGTCGCTCCACCGTAATAATCAAATCTGCAAATCCTGGATCACGGTCAAGGCGGACTACGGGCCCTCGCGCGGGAGCATAACCGGGACATTAACGACAAGATGATTATTATATTATGTGTACCTACCTACTGTGTTATGGTAGCCTATTTAAAACATAACTTAATTCCATGTATTTTTGTAATACATAACCTTTACTTAAATAGTTGGTTTGATAACGACACAACAGAAGTTATTATCATTCGTCCTCATGCACGACCGCTGTAATACCTAAACCTATGTTTGTGTAATATTGTACGCTATACAGCTATTATAAAACTATTTGCTAATAAATGCAAAATAATTTTGGTCAGTCTGTTCATGTTCCTACGTAGCTACGCCTATTTAATACTAATGTAAGTCTACTTCTACGGTAGAATATACATAGTCTTTGAAAGGTGTGCAGGCGATTTTTCGAGTTATCGGTCGAAATGCACTATGTACCTCTAGTGACGACCGAATACATTTTATTTCACTGGATTTAAGTGCGTTTTTATCGCGTCTGAGGAAACATTGCCATGAAATTGGAGAAAATTGGCAACCATGTACGCAACGGAACGATTTTCCCTTAGGCTACTATTTGAAAAATGTAAATTTGATAACCAAATGCTTCTGTGACTGTAAAATAACCAAATTATACACACAGACAAACATTATTTGTGCATGCATAGCATAATGTACTAACTTACAGTCACAGAGATAATCATCAATGAAAAGAACTAACAACTAACATAAGAGATACAAAAATGGACGCAAGACATCTATTACAAATCAGACTAGATTTAAATTACCACTCCTATGGAAGTATTCTTAATACTAATATTAAATCTAATTATTACTCACCAGTTTTTATACTTACATTAAGTAGGTAGTATATAATTTTGTTTTGCTCCTATTGCAGTTTAAAAACTTCTCAGTGAGGGCCGGAGGAATGAGCACCTTTTACTCCATTATAAATTTTAATTAATTTGTGGCAGTCTCGGATCGCCCTGGTTGCGCGGGCGCCTACTAGGCACTACCGACTCGAAACCCTAGTAATTAACAGATTAAAGCTCTCAGCGGCCACGGCCTCAGTACAAAATATAATCTAATTTAGTCTGCAACATGAGATTTAGAAACTAGACTTGACTCGCGACGTGCCAAAAATAATAATGGATAAGTAACTAATGACGAAAAACAATAACGACAGCTATAAAACCTGAGGTAACATAAACAAATAAAAACTTATTTCTGTCTCTCACTACATAACATGCAATATTTAAGCAGTTTACACGGCTGCCCGCCGCTCCACAACACACAATATGTACATGTTAAAACTACTGCCACAAATATAAATGCAATATTATTATTACGTATACTGTAAGTAAATAAGGACACGACAGGGATTAAACTGTATATAGAAATAAAAATAGAAAAATATACAATAAATTCTATTTAAACATGAAATTTATTAAAGATAAAAAACATACAATGTTTGTGTTACACAAAATAAAATACCTGGGGGTATGGGCGGCGAGCGCCGCCCGGCGGGCATACATAGTCCATACACATAATACCATACAATACAATAGAGTGGTACACATATACGATACTGTCAAGCAACTAAACTCACAGATAGTCATGTCGCGCTCGCCATATAAAACTATGTTTAAATCTTACAAAAATACTTATGAGACTAATTTCAAATGCACAATAGAAGATCTCGCATCTCGACTATAAAAATATTCTGAGATTGGAATGAAAAATCTTTCTTAAGCTTTCCGGCCCTGGAACGATCACAAAGAGACGGCGTCTAGAACGTCCAACACAATCTAATTGTTTCTCTTCTGCGTCTTAAAGCTAACCGATAGGACCTGTCCGTTGAGCGTGTACCCGTTGAGGGCCTGGATGGCCATCGCGGCCTCGTCGTATTCCCGCATGTTGACGAACGCGAAACCTTTGTTTTTCTTGGTCTCTGGATCTTTGATCACTTTAATAGAATCGATCGCACCATAGGGGCCGAACAGCTGCCAGAGCGCCAGCTCCTCCGTGTCCTCACCGATGTTGTATACGTACACTGTGGTCTGGTGCGGCGCGGGCGGCGCGGCCAGCAGCGGCACCGGGCTCGCGGGCGCGCCCAGCAGCGGCAGCGGCGCGTGGTTGCTGGCGGCCATCGGGTTGAACCGCTGCGTGCCCTTGTTGATGAAGGGCAGCGCCTTGCCCGGCGAGGGCAGCAGCGGCGGCGCGGCCGCGGGCGCGAACCCGGCCGCGAAGGGCGCGCGCGCGAACCCCGCCGCGCCCAGCGCGCCGCAGCCGCCGCCGTTGAACGCGGGCCCGGCCGAGCCGTTGAACACCGCCGCCGCGCCGTTGTAGGCCAGCGGCCCGGCCGCGCCCACCGCCACGCCGCGCCCGGCGGGCCGCGGCGGGTTCTTGTTGCTGCTGGGCTTGTTGGCGAACTTCACCACGATCGCGCCCGCGCCCGCCAGCGGCGTGCCGTTCATGTGCTTGATGGCGTCCTCGGCCTGCTGCCGGCCCTCGTAGCACACGAAGCCGATCCCCTGCGAGACGCGGCTGTTGGTGATCGCGCCGAACTGCCCGAACAGGCTGTTCAGCCGCTCCAGCGTCATGTCGGGCGGCAGGTTGCTGATGTACAGGTTGGACTCGGTGTCGGGCTTGTGGCTGACCTTGTTCTCGGGGTTGAGCAGCGCGAAGGACACTTTGAGCGTCTTGCCCTGCATGAGCAGGCCGTTGAATGCGGCGCGCGCCTTCTCGGCGTCCTCGTGCTTCTCGTACTCCACGAACCCGTAGCCGCGGTTGGCGATCAGCTTGCAGCTCTCGATCTTGCCCATCGCCGAGAACAGCGCGTACATCATGTCGCGCGTCATCAGCTCGGGGATGTAGTTCACCATGAGTTTGGTCGGTGACACATTGGTGATTGTATTGGCGTCGCCGCCGCCGCCATTCTCCACGTTCATTTCGTCTTTTATCATCGCTTCGCGATTGTTACGACTACACTACGGAAAACAAAATACTAATAAAACGCGCACTATAACTAAATTACTTCATTTGCGACATGGAAAATGAACAAAGAACTAACACAAAAAAAACTTCAGTCACACGAAACGCCAGCAACGCCGGTTCACTTCACAAGTTCACGTTCATCATCACACGAGTGTGCGTGTTGTTTTTTAGAATGTTACCAGTTTATAAGATCTTCATACCACATTTGTGGAAACAGTAACTTTGGTTTACTCGCTAACTGATTGTGCTATACGGCGTTTTAACTTATAACCTTCTATAAAATAAATGCACGCCGCTTTTTCAAGTTTTGAGTGGACTTTTTATTTCGTATGTACTCGTGGCATTTTTATTTTTAAATTTGTCTATGGGTAGAAAATGACAAGTCATGGTCAAAGTTATGGCAATAATATTGTTTATTTACACATGGCAATATTTAAAATGTCAATGTCAGCTGTAGTTGTGTTTTTTTAATGCATTATAGCGCTACTTTATACACCGTTTTTTAAGCGTACTCCACATGTCCGCTTAAACTTTCAGCGAAACTTTTGCCGGGACTTTGGTCGAACTCTACATTCTCGCCTATTATATTTTGTTAAATATAGGATAATAATTTTGACAATTCACAGTAGGGATGGGGTAGTGTAAAATCGTTATTGAATCTATTCGATTATCAATTATCATTCATAGAACTTGGAATCGATAGTTGCATGGTTATTCAGTACGTGTTATACAAAATAAACTATTTATTTACTTTTGAATTAATAATTTATAAATACGACATTAAAAACCCTTCCACAACGACGATTTCGACACGTGCGTATTTTTATTCGGTCAGTCATCCTATTCCGTAGAATATGCGAGAGTCGAGATAGTTGTTGTAATAGGTCTCCTAGGGTGAAATCCAAACAGGGAGTAAGAGTTATAGTTGCAAAAAATAATTTAATTATCTAAATGTAATTTTAAATGTTCGATTATTTTATTTGAATACCGATTTTCGATTGTCTGTTGTTATTCGTGGCACTTCACTTAAGGGGCGGGGCCTGCTATACACCCTCTATACCTTGTCTAAAATAGGATGATAATTTTGACAGATCACAGTAGGGATGTAGTTGTGTAAAATCGTTAATGAATCTATTCGATTATCGATTATCATTCTCATAGAACTTGAAATCGATAGTTGCATGGTTATGCTATACGTATTATACAAAATAAACTATTTATTTTCTTCTGAATTAATAATTTATTAATACGACATTAAAAACCCTTCTACAACGACGATTATGACACGGGCATATTTCTATTCGGTCAGTCATCCTATTACGTAGAATACGTGCGACTCGAAATTGTTGTTGTGGAAGGTCTCTTAAGGTGAAATCCAAACAAAGAATAAGAGTTAAGTTACAAAAAATAATAAGGTTACCTATACCTTGTCTAAAATAGAATGATAATTTTGACAGATCACAGTAGGGATGTGGTTGTGTAAAATCGTTAATGAATCTATTCGATTATCGATTATCATTCTCATAGAACTTGGAATCGATAGTTGCATGGATAACCATGCTATATGTATTATACAAAATAAACTATTTATTTTCTTCTGTATTATTAATTTATTAAAACGACATTAAAAACAGTCGTCGAGTTGTTGTGGAAGTTCTCTTTGGGTAAAATCCAAACAAGGAATTAGAGTTGTAGTTCCAAAAAACAACTTAATTATCAAAATATTAATTTTAAATGTTCGATTATTTTATTTGAATGCCGATTTACGATTGTCTGTTGTTATTCGTTATTCGTGGCACTTCACTAAAGGGGCGGGGCCTGTCTATGAAGTACGATATTAACCGTAGTACATTTAACCGAAATAAAACATGAAACTTCATGGGTGTGCGCCAAGGACCAACAATTAGTGAGCTGTCAAAATTATCATCCTATTTTAGGGTGTTTAATGTCATATTAATAAAATATTAATTCAAAAGAAAATAAATATATTTTTTTGTATAACACGTACTGAATAATCATGCAACTATCGATTCCAAGTTCTATGAGAATGATAATAAATAATCGAATAGATCAATTAACGATTTTACACTACTCCATCGCTACTGTGAATTGTCAAAATTATCAAATTATTATATTTGACAAAGTATAAAGCGCGCTCCACATGTGGACAGTTTCGCGGGAACACGAGAATGTAGAGCGAGTATTCGTGTAGTCCCGTGCATGTTTGGCATGTCTCACCTATTTCATAGACTAAGTAGAGATAGTTTGTTGTCGTCTCAATTCGATCGATTTTATATTTATATTTCTAGCGCTTTTTCC
This sequence comes from Blastobasis lacticolella, assembly GCA_905147135.1. Classification (NCBI taxonomy): domain Eukaryota; kingdom Metazoa; phylum Arthropoda; class Insecta; order Lepidoptera; family Blastobasidae; genus Blastobasis; species Blastobasis lacticolella. The sequence goes on from LR990044.1 coordinate 1,331,032, forward strand.
CGTAACAGGTTCGGGGTACACTTGACCATGATCCAGGATATTAGTAGATCAAGTAATTACAGTAGAGAAGCTGCCATCACCTCTGTGACCCTGTTTACAGTAGATTACCGATATTACACCGATGAATCGATAAAATGTCGCGCGCTTTGACACCACCACATCCCTAATACGCGAGAATGTAGAGGGTCGACCAAAGTCCCGGCAAAAGTTTCGCCGGAAGTTTCGGCGAACATGTGGAGCGCGCTTAATAGGCGAGAATGTAGAGTTTCGACCAAAGTCCCGGCAAAAGTTTCACCGGAAGTTTCGGCGAACATGTGGAGCGCACTTAATTTAGGCACAGACCTCATATGTAGTATTGTACCCATCTTTGGGCCGGTGAAACTGCCAATCTGTTAAATCCTCTTTACCCTGAATTTTCGATGAATCCATACAAACAAATATGCAACCAAGAACCCCACAGACATAAAATAGATATCTTCTGTAGATAAAATGTTGTCTCAATGAAGAACCCATGCAAACTAGATGAAATGAAAGACACAATGTAATGCACTTTTGCATTTGACTAAATTTAGTAGCTTAAATTCCGAATTAAAAAGCGTGAGAGCAAATCAAATTGGAATGTATTGCCCATGAAATAAGGTTCATTTTTGTATCACGCATTCTGAACAGAGGAGCACCGCGAAACATAACGTAAGTGATACAAAAATGGACCTTATGTCATGAGCAATACATTCGACTTTGATTTGCTCTCATGGTTTTTGCTTTTGAATTTAGGCAACTGAATATAGTCAGGTGTATAAGCGCTTTAAATAGTTCATACTTTATAGTCTGTGGCGGGCTTTGTTTTGTGATTGATTGTCGTGGAAGTGATTTCTATTTTCTTTCATTTATTTGAAGATTCTAACTAACAAAACATGTTTCTTACGAATATTCTATTCAAAAAAGCTAAAAGCAAGTGAGTTTCATTTATTTGTTTACGGAATCTTGTAATTCTTCATTTCATGTCCTCGGCCATACATAACCTTACCTATTATTATTTATTATTATTCATTTTCAGTCCGATAATTTTTCAGTAAATTCGAACCAATATCTTTATTTTTCAGATTTGTCATGGTTCTGTTGGAAAGTGCGGTGTCTGGACACAAATGTATAGCTACAAGGGAACGACTGGCTGATAAATTGGAAGTCTTGCGGTTTGATCCATTCAGTGAGTTTTTAATTAATTGACCAAACCCTTTGTTTCTATTCCAAATTATGATAACAGGAGGTACCTACTTTGTACCTCAAGCGGCAAATATCTTTTTACCGAAAGGTAGGTATCAATCAGACTTCTCAATAAAAAAAGTAGTTCAAAAGCTGAAAAACCCTGACTGCTATTAAAAAACTAAAACGATAAAAACAAACCGAACATCGGAAGGTACTGCTAGTAAAGGAAGTAATTGGAAGCTTGTTCCATAGAAAATTTACCAAAACTTTCCCAGAGATCTGGAGCCGGGCTGAACATCTGGCTTGGTTGGATAACCAAGAGATATTTTTAGGGATGTCATTACACCATCAAAAAGAAAAAAATAACTGTCTTTAAAACACGGAATAACTACATTGCAGTAAAAAGATATTTGTGGTTTGAGGTACAAAGTAGGTACTTCCTGTTCCCATAATGACTTTTAAGCATCTGAAAATGGCACCTAATAATGCTTTTGAGCATCTTTTTGTACAAACTAGCAGTCATTTGACCACCATCTCACCTGATGGTAGATAGATAGATATACTCTTTATTGCACACAAAATCACAAATGGTAAGTGACAATGTGGCCGAAGATGAAGCATGCCTGTCTAGGAACAGCCTATTCACTCTAGCCTTGAAGGTATCCAGATTATAATTATCAGAAAACACACTTGCAGGCAAACTGTTCCATTCCATTTGAGTCATATGAATTATAAATCTCTCGTACATTCATGAAATGTTTGTTATGAAAAAGAGCAGGAAGTCACACAGATGTCACAACATGCAAATAGAGCCTGCACCATCCAACACCAATAAATACTGCACATCACTTCTTCTCTAACAGAGTGGTATCAAACTAGAACAAATTACCACAAAATGTTGTGACAGCCGTGTCAGTGAATTCCTTCAAGATCAAAATGGACCAGTGGTTGAAGTCGAACAAACTATCGTAACTTGATTTAAAATTACTTTTAACACTGTGTGAGAATGATCCGGTGTCTCCTTCCACGTGGTATTAAGAGACTTTAATGTTCAAATCAAATCAAAATTTCTTTATTGATTAGGACATTAAATATCTCTTTCAATCGTCAAAAAGGAGGGGGGTAGGAAAGTAGGAAGGAAACACACAGTGACACGCTGACCGCCCTATGGCTGTAGATAAACGTATCCCTCGCCAACCACAACCGAACCGGGCTCGACAATGCCAGACAGAGCCGGAACGCTATATTATATTATATACTCACCATGTGAAGTTACTCGATTCACGATTCACTGTCTCTCACAGTTTTGATTTCCCTTTACTCTCCAACCAGAATCCTAGACATTGAGGAGCAAAGTTCGCCTTTGTTGGCAGGATTGGCGAGTTACTTACGAGCTTCCCTTCTGGCAGTCGGGCATTCTGGTCACTAGCCAAAGCTGCGGAGGGAAACTTTTGTCATGCATATAGAATAAGGCCTGACGACCTATAACGACGACGACTTGCGTATTGCGAATGAGTGAGAGTGCGGTGTAATAGCGAGCTTTTCTAGTTAGTCGAGACTCCATATTGCGTGTAGTCTAAAAAACCCTTAAAGTTCCAAACAAGCTTGCGGCCTGCCTGATGGTAAGCAGTCACCACAGCCTATGGACGTTCGCAATACCAGGGGTGTCACCCCCATGCTGCCGAAATAACTTTTAAAAACGTTTACACCCTTTCTTGAAGAACTCCATGTTGTAGTTTCCAGGGTAAACCTCTCCAGCTCATTTCACGACCTTCGATGGCGAAGTATTAATTCGTATTCTTGTACGATTTCAGTTCGCGAAACAAGCTTGTATCGGGAAAGAAAGAAGATCCGCAGCATCAAATCATCATAACACCAATGTTTCACCAAATATTTTATTGAAATGTAAATAGTAGAATTAAACAATAGTCATTACTATTCAATTATTGTATTGTATAAATAAACACTTTTGAATTAATAATGAGTTTTACTGACGAAGTTACATTATTTTAAGTACTTACTGATTATTTTCATGACCTAAAGTGAAGTTCTTTTTGGCATACCTTTATAAAATGCGCTAAGAATAACAACTGTAGGTCCATGTCAAAGCTGTTGAACAACATTTGAGTAGGTATCACCTTATTATTTGATATTGATTAACATATATTATGTAGCAACAGTTTTTAGAATATATGCTTTACACACTCCTAGACTATACTCCAAAATGTAAAATACTGGATAACTTGTGACCAAATTATTAATAGGTATAGCAATAAAGTAAAATATACACCTAGTGTTGAAAAACTCCGAATGTGCTGTAAAGAATTAAAGTGCCAGTGCTTATGAGAAACAAACAGCATTTTATATTCGATCACAAGTTTTGACACTACAAATATTTTAGATCCATTTAAATACTACACGTAAATTAGAAGAGTTAAAACTCTCATATAATTCAATTGTCCAATAGGCCAAAAATATGATAAGATAACCAACAATTTTCACCATTATCACAATTCCAATCCCTAACTATTCAATGTTGAATTCGTTAAAACAAGTTTACAATTATGAACAATATTTTCAACGTTCTTTATACATTTATAAAATGAATAGGTATACAAATATCGTCAAAACTGTTGAAAGAAAGTACAACAACATACTAATAAGAGTGCAATTTTTATTTTAGTAATAAAATATTCAACGTTAGGTTTAAAGTTTTAATAAATATATGTAGATAAATATAAACAAACACTTATTAATTACTCTCACTATAATTTAATTGTAGGTATAGCCTAAAATTTGACCGTTATGATATATTTAACAGAATTCAGAATCTTTGTTTGAAACTAACCTAGGAGTTTGAAACATCAAATGTTCAAACACAGAAGGGTGAAAGTTAAACTTTAAATGCGGGTAATAAAGTTTAAAAAGTTACTATATATAATTTGTTACAGTTTTGCAATCATAAACCAGTAACAGACGCTACGGTTTGGCTGGAGACAACCAACCGTCAGTTGCAGTATACTACTCCTTATAATCGGACGTCCGACCATCTCACCCGCAACCAAAAGCGACTTTATTTTATACTGCGTAAGGATTAATATCAACTGCAACTGACGGTGGGTTGGCTCCAGCCAAAACGGGACGTCTATAACTGGTTATATTCAACAAATTTAAAAGTAGCAGGATGTGTCTTGTTAAAAACAACAGTTTTCAAACTGGCAATGACTAGAAAGTTGACAAATTAAACGTACTACTATCTGAAATAGTTAAATTAAGGGTTACTGATAGATGTTAAAATAAACTAAAAAAGAAATTATTTTAATTTCATATAACTTTTAGAAATTGTCTAACACTTAATCAGAACAGTGAAATGGACCGTTAGAATATATACCAAGAATAACTTCCAACATGTTAACCACTCATGATAACTTGGCACTACAGTGTATGATGCCTTTGCTTATGAACTCGTCTTGCTTAAAGGATGGTGTATATTCGCATAGATGGCAAGGGCGATCGAGTTGCAACTCAATGCGCTTCGCATAAAGCTGAAATTGCCATAGCGAAACAAAACAAGTGTGATTTCATTTGGCTATACAAGTTTAAACCGTTTGCTGAGGGAATTAAGTTGAACATTCACTGTTCTCGCCGTAAGCGGTACCGTCTATGGCCTCGCCCGATCACGAAGACTTTGATTTCTTGATACTTCGAAGGCTTTTTATTTCGAACAACTCTTTGGCTTATACCATGTGAAGGTAGAATAGAACTATGGTTATAATTTAAAATATTGTCCTATCAATTACAATTTAGAGTTACAAAGTTAAAAAATTACAGTAGATGTTAAGAGTTAGTTGTTCTGTAAATCGAAACATCAAGATTTGGTCCACTACAGAAGTAGTTCACGCTAAATACTAAAAAAAATTACATTGGAATGACCTAACTACCAAACGAGTAGAAGTAAAAGTAGAAATCTACGCAAGTAGTCGCTTAACCAGTAGTTTTTTTACATTGAATCCATTATAAGTTAATAATTCATTTATACACTAATTGCATAGTTGAAAAAGATGGTGTTTTAGAAAATTGTTGTCCACGTCTGCTTAAATATCTTTAAAATTAATGCTCCATCGATGGAACGCGAGATTCAAAGTTGTGTGTAGCATGACAATTTATTAAAAATATACTTACGTTTCAAGACAATGAGCAGTTTTCCAATAGGTATCTAAAGCATTTCTAACCACTAACTAGATGGCGCCTCGACAATTTTGGTAATTGATAATCGCTTGAAATAGGTTCTTAGCAAACAGGATATAATCACTGAGTACGTTGTTTTGGATAATATTGTATTTGTCAATAGTTTTAAACCATTTTAGAGGTTGTAATAATAATGTGACATAGTGCCAACTTCTATAAATATTTCTTTTTACATTTCGTTCAACCTTTAACAGTTATGTTTATATTAATAAACATTTTATTTTTAATTTTAGTATTAGTTGGCTGCATGAAATCACGGCCACCATCATACAGATTAAAAAATGATTACCAAAATTGTAGGAGCGCCATCTATTGATGCTTTTTGAAACCAACTATCAATACCTACTGGAAAACTTCTCATTGATACTAAGGTGTAGCGCTTTATTCAGTTGGTACAGTGAGAGGACCTTCTGTGTTGCGGGAATTGCGTGCAGTAGGTGAGACGTCAATAGCTTTAAACTGAATATCTGATATTTTTAACGAAACATGAAACGTTACAAACGGAAATAATGTAAATCATAAGTAAAAGTTTTATGTTCTATCTACACTAGTTCGTAATTTAATATCGTTTTAGTTTTTTTGGAAGCTTTATGTATAGTATAATAGAGACACCCCGAGAATACCCGTGCGAAGTCGGGACTGGCGATGGTTAACTAAAATAAATTAAAATTTGTTCAAAATATCGCCCGCTTGTCTAATCTGGAACTTTGTATGTTCATTTTTTGTTTATTTTTTAAGTTACTCATTTTTTATTAAATCAGACTCGCCTGGCATTTCACCGCCATCTCATCTGATCTGGTTATATAATCGTTATGTTAATATCCTCCAATTGAAGCAATAGATCTGTATCGCTCTGCTACTGAAGAGCTATTGAATAAAACGCTACATCCTTTAGTACAGAAGACAGCACCCCGACCTACCTTGTCTAGACTTTGGACTGTCTCCGCCGGAGGCTCTCCAGTTTGTAGGCGCGACCATGATTATGGTAGCTCATTTTATACTGATGGTGGGCAGGTCGAGACGCTGCCTTCTGTACAATGATTATACTAGTGATTAACATTAACGCACTTAGGTCTAAACAACAAAAACAAATTTGATATCTATGACTAGATCGTTATTTGTAACTGATATTTCACATCTACATGTATACCTATTAATTATAATTAGGTATGACGTAATTAAAATTAGAAATTATTAATTTATTCATGTACTGTTTTAGGTGTGTTTTAATTCCGAAAGGCCGAAAAATCACGTCGCTTTAAATTTAAATACAATTTTAAATCGTTTAAAATTTTCGTTAAAATATTCTTTAAAATGACAAGACAATAATTGGGAATTACACTTACATAGTTACTTATATAAAATACATGTAATGTAATTTTATTATAAAGAACAATTAAAAACTTAATAAATATTTACTTACAAATGTAATTTTATCCTACATCTCACTTAGTTTCTTCAAATAAATTATAAGACACCTAATGTGATATAGAAACTGATTTAAATGTAAGTACAAAATTACATTTCAATCATTTCCGCGTAGTAATAGTAAATGTAATCCTTGGCACTTGACTTCGATCTTACATTCAGTGATGGTTACAATCAGGGGCACAATATCTTTCATAATTATCAATATTTTAAATATTCTTAAGTTTTTACTTCATTACAAAGTTACTAGAATCTGAATAACATTTTGTCAAATGTATTTATTAATTCGGAAATAACTTGTATACACGGCAGCACAACGAACCCATGCGCCTTTCAATTTTGATCCTTAAAGGGCATGCACACGACACAATCTGAGTGAGTGTCCAATAACACTGCCAATTGAATTGGCTACAATCTGATTGTCCGTCGCTCTCCACTGGTTAAATGACACCTTTATGTGCTGCTATCTATACTTTTCTCGTTACATAAACATTTATATCCGAATAACATTTTCTCAATATATTATTATCTATATACATTTAATAGTCATAAATTAATAACTTGTACCCGCAGAAATCAAAATAAGATAGGTAAATAGAATGGTAACTCGAGAACGCTTGTCGCCTCGGCCACTATTGCGCAAAACTGTACTACTGCGCAATAACTGCCAGGCGATACTATGGGCAAAAGATGTCTATCGACCTTCTATTGGCTTCTTATTTTGATTTCTGTGCTTGCACCGATCCAAAACGTGTACCTTAATGTATGTAATGTCCATTCTATGCCACCGTGCATCACCAACGTTCATTCACTCAGCCTTAACGTGGATTCACACCTACAACGCGCGTCCATCGGTCGCCACAGATATCGTACCGGTCGCCCGAAAATAAACCATGTTGAGTACACATAAAGGTCTTTTTTGTCCGCTATCGGACCTCGGAAACATTACGAACCATTTCCAACCAACCATAAAATAATAAATAAAAGTAAGTATTTTTTTAGTAAAAATCAGTTACTATGACCGATAGGTTTCTGTCGTAAAACTGCTGCGCAGTTTGACAGTGTTTAAAAATGTAATATATTTTTCTGTCATGGTGGAAAAAAAAACAATAAAAAATAATCAGCATTTTTAAATCTTACAAAGATTTAACTTGTAACAGAAATTACAATCAAAGTGGATCTCTGACCCTGAAACTAGTTAACTGTGATATCAAGGTCAGTGATTCCTCACAATGTGCCGTGTAGTGCGGTCTGCGGACAAAGACATAAATGAACTCTATGTATACTAAACATAGAGTTCATTTTCGGGCAACCAGTGGTCTCCGGATAGTGTTTAGAGGCTGGTGGTGGGCTCCCCGGGCGAGGCGGCCGCTGCGGCCGCGGCGGCGATTTGCTCCAGCAGCGGAGCAACGTCCGGGTACTTTCAGGCAAAGAACTCCATCTTACTGCCCATCTCGTACTCGGACTCCTCCATTTTGTACATCTCGATCAACTGGAATACATAAAAATGTATTATTTGTTACTCTTACAGAAATAATTTTATTAAAAATTTGAAATAGACAACAACACATAATAAAATAAGAGATGAGACGTGATGGGCGTGGATATATTCTAAATAAAGCTTGTAGTATAGTTGCTAGATAACGTCACTGTTTAACGCTTTAAATAAAATAAATGTAACTTTAACATTGTAACACTCAAACCCGCCCGTCGCATAATTAGTGTTTGCCTTCAATTTGAGTAAGTAAATCGTCTCAGTTGCAGTAACATTATAATTGCATCGCATGCCAAATGTGTAATTGTTATTCAAATGACAGATGTTGAGTTGCAACTTTCATGAGTTCGAACTTTTCCACAATTCGTTTTCTGGTACTTTAGTTGCATTATGGTTTTATATGGCTGTAGGCACTCCAATAAATAAATAAATTACTAAGTTGCATCTTTCTTAGTTGTCAAACTGCCTTCAATTCTGTCAACGAAAACTTATCAAAGGTCGAACAATGATCTTTTCTTTTATCTTTTATTCTTTATTGTACACAAATATGACATAATTATACAGTACAGTAACAGAGATGTACAAAGGCGAGCTTAACTCATTAATGATTTAACAGCAATTTAACTAGGATGATGCTAGGACTGACTCGATACGTCGACGTAGTTATAGTAACATCACAGTTACTTTGCAACATAATAACAACTGCATTGCACACCAGAATCGGTACCTTGGTGGTGTATCACCTGTAGCCATCGTGGAGGTAACAGAACGAATGGCGCCATTATCAAACTCTGTTGATTGGTCAATTACTTGTCAAAATGAGATGTACATCAAGTTTTGACAAGCCTCAAACTGATCAACAGAACAGATTTTGGGTTGAGGGAGGCCTATGTTAAGCTACCCTCGTGTCCTGCACTGGCTGGGAGGAGCAGCGCCGTGTCCTGAATGCGGTTGTAGGTCCGGACCTTGCGCTTCCAAGCGTAATCAAAGCTATGCTGGGAAGTGAAAGGGCCTGGGGAGCCATGGCCACATTCTGCGAGGACATAATCTCGCAGAAAGAGGCAGCGGAGCGAGAGAGGGAGGATGACCCTCTCGCTCCACCGCTCCGCAGACGCAGAAGAGGAGTGAGAAGACGGATGTACGACTGTTCTGTTCTCGCTCCCGGTGGTGGCCAGCGGGCCAGAGGTGCGGGGGCATCTCCGCCTGCATTGCACAGGCCTCCACCTGCGCTGGATGGGAATAGTCCGGCGCTTCCGGCTATTCCTATCCGTCCCCCTTGCGGGGGGCATGGCGGACCTGCCGCGTAAGGCGGGCGGTCGTCGGAGGTGTTGTGGATGACAAGGCTTGGGCTGCTCTCATGACACCTCCATTCAGACGTCGTAGGAGCGCCGCGGGGTTTAGTGGGTAGACAGGCCCTTCGTCCCCCACGGAGGGTATCGTGCGTAATGCAATCTCCGCGTTAAAAAAAAAAAAGGCCTATTTTAAGCAGTGGACTAGTAAAGGCCGATGTAAAACTAAAAAAAAAGCGGGTTTAGTTCCCTGTGTCCACACTCACGTTGTCAATGTCCTTGGAGAGCTCCTCGGTCTGCTTGTCGTGGGTGACCTTCAGCTTCTCCTTCTCGCGGTTCTGCTTGATCGTTTGCGTCTGGAATAAGGGAGATGCATTGTCATATGAACATACATAGAAACATTGCAAGTTAATTAACTCCATATCCAGGCCTTAGTGTAAGGCAGTCTTCACGTTAATGTCCCGGTTATGCTGTTGAGCACGAGGGCCCGTGACCGCCTTGACCATGATCCAGGGTTTGGCAGTTCAGGTAAGGACAACAATGGAGCGACTGCCATCGACCTCCGCGATCCTGCTACCAGGGGAACCTGACCGGATGGATTATGGTTACACATTCAGTCGCCTATATGTGCAGGTTTCATCACGATGTTTTTCCCTCACCATAAGAGAATCGGTTAGTATTTAACGAATGTACATACATATCTCAGAAAATAGTTATTAGTATACAGGGTGTTTCATAATACATGTATAAAGCCGTGAACTGGATGGAGTGCTAAACGTATTAAAACGATAGGTACAATTATTTTTTTCGTGCGTGGAATAGTAAGCGAGAAAATGACTATCGAACTTTTACCTTTTCAATGTCGATAATCGACATTTTGAAAACGAAAGACCGCATCTCTAGAAATCAGTTGTAAAAGGTCACTCAAGTTCATAGTACTAGGCGCAATGGGATATTAAGGAGATCTAAATTAGCCGTTTTGTATTTTTTGGTTTGAGGGTTCTGTACAAAAAAATATTGTAATTTTAATTTAAAAGGTTCCTTCATAGTTTTTTCGAAAGTGCACCACCACCTAACTAATAGCAAAGTAGTCTAATTCAAATTACTGTGGCATATTAATGAAGCAAACTCTAATTAATGTAGCATATTTGTCTTTATAAGTTTGCTTTCTCATGTCATGCCTGTCAGTCATGTTTCAGTGTCGCAAAGGTAATCGTACCTATCTGCTATGAGATTTTTCAGTAACTACACACACATATTTTTGTATTAAATAAAACAAATAAAATACCTTAGTGTAATAAATGAAACATAAATAAAACAAAAACAGTAGAGAGTGGAGTTTAAGACAGAACCCTCCACTAATGTGGGGACGGCTTAAACTCTCAGAGGACTGTTATGTTAAAATCCGTACGATTTCACGAATATTTCTCATCATCAAAAATTAACTAAATGAATCTTAGTTGACGGAGCTATACCTGTAAATATCCCATGCTTCACCCAGTTGGAGAACCTAGGCAGGGGCGCAACAACCGCCGTATCAGCCGTATCAATGATACGGGATCCCAAATCGTTTGTGAGCAAAAATACGTACTGTTATCCTCAATTTCAGTTAAACACTATTTCCCGGAAAAAAAAAATCTTTAGTGATTTTCAGACCAGGGTCGGGGCCCCCTCCGCCAAAGATGCAAATGAAATCAAGTGATACAATCCGTTTTCGTTCCCCTTTCACTTAGAGATAATTAACATTTTTAATAAAAAAACAACAACTTAGAGCCCCTCACGCGCACTCACTCATTACTTCATTGAAATTGTGTAAAAATGCACCTATAGCAAAAATGAGAAAAATCTTGATCTCATGTACAACATATTCAGCACTATCGGTGAGATCATAAGATTTAAAAAACTCCTTACACTGTTCATTGCTCAACGGGTCAGATGGACCTGGCTCATAATAAAATCGTTTCGGCCCACACGATTTTCGAATTTGACTGTTTTTAAGTTAATCGTGAAAACTTTATAGCCAAAATGTCAGAAATAGAGCTCGCACGCTCATTAATTAATTGTTTGCGAAGTTAATTTTATTATAAACCAGATGTCAGAAATGTCTACATCGTATGTCGTCGTATGTCGTATCGTCCATTTACTGATTTTATGTTATTCGCGCAAGTATTCTGAAGGGGTAGTTTGTGAAACTATCGAGCTCGCTACGCTCGCTTATTCAACAAATTATGACATTTTTATATTTATCATGCAAGGTTTTAATATACCAAAGTCAAGGGCCAATTTACAAAAATTCCGATGTCCACCCCGGCCTTTAAGGAGATTCTTGTCATACAAACTACCAACATAAAACATTAACAAATTATACACCTAAATCTTCCTCAATAGACAAAGTAATTCCACTTTGTCAATTGGTGAAAACCGCATGAAAATCCGTTCAGTAGTTTTTGAGTTTATCGCGAACAGGCAGACAGACGCGGTGTGGAACTTTCTTTCATACATATGTTATTCTTACTATTAAGGTGATTCAACGCCCATACTAAATTTCTCTCGATATTCTTTCATTTGTTTGAGTGTTTAGTGATTGTATTATGATTTCTACTCTTAGTAAATGTATTCAATGGTGCGCAAAGTGGTTTTCTTTTCAAAAGCAGTTAAATCGAAAAAAGCACAAATCGCCGCTTGATAGCGTTGTTTTGTGATTTAATTATTTTTCTTTTTCATTGCTTTGTTTTACATTATTAACATGTGGAAATCTATTTCGCGCACAATTGAACATATTTTCTAATAGCCAATTGCACAAAAACGTTACATAAAAATTGTATGAAAATCGTACCGCCTTAACACGCGAATGGCTTGGATTTCAGTTACTCATTAGCATCCCTTGTAGCCGTGTGGTAACCGGTAGAGTAGAATAGCACCAACCCCTTACACTCGTGGGTGTCGTACAAGGCGACTAACGTTTAGAGGCAAAATATCTAGTCTCCATAAACTGGAAAATGGGCAGCAGCGTTTTTCATTGTTATGTTTGCAACACTGCGATCTCCAACCCGCCTGCCAAGCGTGGAGATTATGGCAATAACCTCCCCTTTTGCGGGAGAGGCCCAAAGTCCTGTAGTGGACTGTTATGGGCTGTGATGATGATGATGATGATCCCTTGTAGTTGGGGGTACTAACTATGGGGCCCCAGACAGCTATTGATACGGGGCCCCTGGAAGGCAAGCAACGCCACTGAACCTAGGTCACCTAGGTGAAACACGGACCCAAACACAATTTTAGTAATTACTGTCTGTACAAATTACCCGATAAAATAGTGGTAAGCAAATGTATTCCATCACCGACATCATAAGGATTATTATTAGTCCACTGTTGGACTTGTTTGAGCCTCACTTTATTAAATAAACACAATCAACATTACGGTGCATCTACCAGGAGAACATAAGAGGCGAAATAAGTACGACCCCTAACACGCGGATCCCTAAAGCCAGTGTTACCAGCAGTAGTTTCCAAAAAAGTACGTCTGGGCTCTTAAAATAGTACGAAAATGGCTAAAAAGTTACGATTTCTTCTTATTATCTTCTATATTTTATCGACCTTGGGGGGGGGGGGATGATTTTTAGTCAATTAATGACGTTATTTTGTTGCCGGTGGCAAAATCAACCCTTCCTTCCCATTATTTTTGGTGAAATTGTGAATTTGAAAGGTGAAGTGACTACCCCCCTCAGCTAAATTCAGCATTTTGTAAAAACGTACTAAATAGTACGATGTGGAGCAAAGTACGCTTAAGGTACGACAGTCGGCCAAATAGTACGTAAATCGTACTAAAAGGTACGATCTGGCAACGCTGCCTAAAGCGCTGCCTGCTGCCACGCCTCCCGCCTCGCCTCCCGCCCCCCGCCGCCCCGTGCGCCGCGCCGAACATGTGTCGACACGCCGGAGTTTTGGCAGTGTGCATGCTGCACTTGGGTGTGTCGTTTGATTGAACCGCTGACGCCGACAGCGTGGCTTCTTGTGTTACCTATTTTCGAGTCGTGTTCGTTTATTCGGTTTTTAGCTTTTCGCGAGATCGGTGTAACTGTGATAAGACTGTAAACGATATGAATGAATGAATGATTTATTGCTTCAGGTACCAATATTAACGTAGTCTTGTTTGTGTACAATGTTCAACAGTTTAAGTATTGTGATAATCATTATTCTGTGCATGAGTGCAACCAAGCAGTAGGCCAAAGACCATGTTACCTACCTACTTACGTATTGCATAGCAACCAGTGCATGCTGTAGTGTTGTGTATCTGTGTGTATGAGTGTATTTACCTATCGGTCATCGAGCCACAAGAAAGCAAGAAAGTGTGGTTAACTGCGCTGGCACCTGACAGTTTGTTTCCATAAAATATCGTTTAAAAGGTACGTACCTACATGCTTTAAAGGTCTAGGTGCTAGCTAGACTAGGAGACGCTACCTACCATCAAATAGTGACGTTAGAAGCGCAACCGCCGCGCTCGGTTCTTTTCCGACGGGAAATAGGTAGAAAAGACAACGCTTTTATCTTTTCATAAAAACATGTAGGTATTTAGTGGAACCTGTCTGTAATGTGTTTCACCAAAACTAGATTCATAAGTGGTTCCCTAGGTACGTAGGTACTTAGATGAGGGAACCGTGTTAGTAGGTACCTAGTACTTACCTATCTGTGTAGAGCCATTTTGTCAATTGAACGAATCCCGTTTTAGTGTAGTAGATATCTACTTTAGTACGTAGCTGACTATGTTTATTTTTATTTAGTTTAAGTACCTGCGGCAGTCCACACCGCGGGTCCGGCTGTTTTCCAGACTGATTAACATGTTTTGTTTTTTATTTACGTAGGCCTACCTAACCTACTTAGATACTGTTTTTAGGCCTTTAGTTAATAAGTACCTAAGTATTATGATTTTAATTCTTATTTTACTTTTGTTGTGCTGGGGTGGTTTGTTCTGTTAGGTACCTACCTAGTAGAAATCATCTCGGTGTTAATGACCTGGTTTTGCTCTCGCGCACGAGGGCCTGGGGTCCGCCTTGACCATGATCCAGGATTTCGCATTTCTGGTCATTACGTCTGACAGTCCTGAATCCTGCCTGACCCTGCTACCAGGGGAACCTGATTACCTGACCAGATTAAAATCATGGTTAGACATTCAGTCGCCTAAATGTGCAGGTTTCATCACGATGTTTTCCGTCAGAAAAGGTCACTGGTACGTGGCGGCAGCGGGTGTCGAACCCGGTACCTCTCGCGTACGACTCGGATACCGTAACCTTAGGTCACCGACGACGCTCCGACTATTTAAGCATACCTACCTATTGAAAATAATTAGTGTAGGTAAGTTCCTAGTTAATTTGGTAGAGATTATTCATGGAGATAAGTAGGTAACATTTAAATCGGAGCCTGGTAGCAAGATGTAGGATGTTCGTTTGTTTTGTTATGAATGGCGCGAGGTTATTAAACTCTTCTTTATGGTGTGTACACACTCAACTTACGCCAACGAAGCGTTGTCGGCCGATTTGGATTTCTAAGGTCCAATAGGTAATTGCATTTCGTGGTCAAGCAAACGATCTTTGGGAGTTTTGGGAACCTATTCGGGCTCGTAATCGCACGTTTGTTCGTTGGCCTCCGTTATCCGCCCAAGCTGCGTTTGGTCGATTGCTTCTATCCGTTTGATGTTACCGCCACGCTTTTTTCATAGGGGTCGCACGCGGTTATTGAACTTCTCCTTCTAGGATCATCAACTTGAAATAGAGCTGCGCATCAACGTAGTCGATATGGTTATTTTTCTTTAAAAACGAAGATTTTTTATAAAAATTAAAATTCAATGTCTGGATAATATGAAGTCGCCAGTGTACTCTTTGCAAGCTATACTTTAACACCCTTTCGGCTTTATACATGTATTATGAAACACCCTGTATAGCCTCAGTGGGATTCGAAACCGGTACCTCTCTCTCACGAGTCGGATACCTTAACCACTCGGCCTCCGAAGCTCCTTTGGTGTAAAGCAGTCTTGGAGCACATAACCTCAAAACCCACCTTCCTCTCATCCATGAACTTCTTGGTATTATTCTGCTTCTTCTCCCTCAGCCGGCGGTCTTTCTCCTGCTTGGTCTTGAGAGTCTTGTCGTTGGCCACCTCCTTGCTGGTCTCCATGCTGATCTTGGCTTGGCGGCCGTTCATTTCTTTCAGTTCCCTGGGGAGTGACGGAGTGAGGTTTAGTATCAAATCAAATGAAATTAATCCAATCAAAATACGTTAATTCAGTTCAGGATTTTTACTCATGCTCAAGGCTCATGCTTAAGGCTCATGATCCTCAGAAAGTACTTAAACATTAAAATTGAAAGTAAGAAAGAAATGTTGAGTTTTATTTTATTATTATTATCTATTATTTATTTATTCATTTTTATTGCCTCTTTGCTCGCTTGTCACACTTACACTTTACTTGTGCTAGCCGTGATGCCCTTTCCTGCCGTGACCACTTAATATTATCACCTCCCCCTGCTAACTCAAATACCAGAGAGGCTAAGTATCGTAGCACGCGTATCAAATGGAGTAGCCAGATGAGTTGCGAGCATACGCGTAGCGCCGATTTCAACCCAATTGTTGAGTTGGTTCTAATTATTTCTCTCGTGTAGGTGCAAAAACTGCCACCCAGCCCCCAGCCCACACTCACCGCTCGTCCTTGGCCTCCAGCTGCTTCATCTGCGCCTGCTCCAGCAGCCGGGTCAGCAGCCCGCGCTGCTCGTCGAGCCGCGCCGCGCCCTCCCACCCAACACTGTCACCCAGCCCCCCAGCCAGCCCCCAGCCCACTCACCGCTCGTGCTTGGCCTCCAGCTGCTTCATCTGCGCCAGCTGCGCCTGCTCCAGCAGCCGGGTCAGCAGCCCGCGCTGCTCGATGAGCCGCGCCGCGCCCTCCCACCCAACACTGTCACCCAGCCCCCCAGCCAGCCCCCAGCCCACTCACCGCTCGTGCTTGGCCTCCAGCTGCTTCATCTGCGCCAGCTGCGCCTGCTCCAGCAGCCGGGTCAGCAGCCCGCGCTGCTCGTCGAGCCGCGCCGCGCCCTCCCACCCAACACTGTCACCCAGCCCCCCAGCCAGCCCCCAGCCCACTCACCGCTCGTGCTTGGCCTCCAGCTGCTTCATCTGCGCCAGCTGCGCCTGCTCCAGCAGCCGGGTCAGCAGCCCGCGCTGCTCGTCGAGCCGCGCCGCGCCCTCCCACCCAACACTGTCACCCAGCCCCCCAGCCAGCCCCCAGCCCACTCACCGCTCGTGCTTGGCCTCCAGCTGCTTCATCTGCGCCAGCTGCGCCTGCTCCAGCAGCCGGGTCAGCAGCCCGCGCTGCTCGTCGAGCCGCGCGCGCGCCCCGGCCGCCGCCTCCGCGCGCCGCCGCGCCGCCGCCAGCCCCCACGCCGCGGTCTGCTCGCCCACCAGCGTGCGGAAGGAGGGGTCGGTGGACAGCTGCTCTTTGCTGGGGGGTGGGAAATGTAAAGTCAGTGAAAAAGCGCGTCTGCTCCCTCAATAAGATGTGGAAGGAGATGTCTGTCAAGAAGTGTTCCTTGCCGTGGGGAGGACGAATCTATAACACCTATATCTTGCGAACTTGGGTATAAACATTAGTGTCCATACTCATGTGCTAAACTATCACCATACCGAACTTCATCTATGTAGTAATTTAGCCGTGAAAACGTAAAAAGCCCTGTACCATTTCAGGCCTAGAGCGGCTGCTTCATTCGCTCACATTTGGACCGGCGATAGAAGAGCCCAAAAAGAGCTAGCATAACAACTAGAATTCCCTAGCATTACATATTGTGTGTCATCCTGCCATCGCCATAGAAATTGAAGCACTCCTCACGGAGTAGGGAGAGGAGTTTCTTCCGTCATCGCTTCCTAAGTAAAAAAATCTTAGCAGCTAGTATTGATCAGTAACCTCAAACTCACTTCTTCCCCTTAATCATCTTCTCCAACTGGGCGCACTGCTGCTTCTGCAGTTGAGTCTTCTCCTTGGCGTGTCGCTTCCTCATCGCATCCAACTCCTTCTGCTGCTTCCGGCTGGTCTTCGCGAAGCCCTTCTCCTGGCGGAGAGACTCCACCGTGATGGGCTCGAAGACTAGGGGCTCTGGAAGAGGGGTAACTCTTTAGTTCTTTTATCTACACTCATAGCGTAATGTTCCAATTTCATATTCGAAAACAGTTGTTTAAGGATACACTTTTTTCAGCCAGTCTATAAAATTTTAAAAAATTACTTTTCGATACAGCATTTCCAATACTAATTTTATTGCAGCTGTAACGTAAAATAACTTTTTAATCATTATGCAACACTTTTATTTTTTAAATTTTTGTCAGGCGCCGAAACACGGCGAAATGTAGGCTGTATACCTAAATGTCTTTGACAAATTCAAAATTCAAATACAAAATTTAAATTTTCCAGTTCATATTTGTGTGTAATTTTCCCGCTAAAAAGAATATTTTTTATAATTGTTGTAATTTGTGTTTGTGAATGTTTTTTCTTGTTTGAAGCAAATAATAGATAAATGTTAAAGTAGTGAAGTGAATTTCCCGCCGCTTGATATCCTTGACGCGTAGATACAACAGAACTGACTCGCAGCTTACTTCCAGCAAAGTTGAGAAAGTTATAGGTACGATATTTTAACATAAAAATATGAGTGTAGATAAAGTAGTGTATGCAACTGCATCTTTTATATGACAGTTGCATAAACTACTATTATATCATACTAGTGTCCCGCCTCGGCCCCGCACGGGTAGTACCGATACCTATTATACACCTAAGCCTTCCTCCATTCCTCCTCCTCCACTCCTTCGTCCTTCCATGAATCACTCTCTCTATTGGCTCTCTCCGCATGAAAATACGTCCAGTAGTTTTTGACTTTATCGCGAACAGACAGACGCGGCGTGGGTTTATTTTATAATATCTAGTGATAGTGACGGTAGGCAAACAGCAAAGCGGAATCATGGTCACCGCTGCCTAAGCTGCTGCTGGACATAAGGAACACCA
This sequence comes from Blastobasis lacticolella, assembly GCA_905147135.1. NCBI lineage: Eukaryota > Metazoa > Arthropoda > Insecta > Lepidoptera > Blastobasidae > Blastobasis > Blastobasis lacticolella. The sequence continues at coordinate 1,349,726 of LR990044.1, forward strand.
GGACACCAGGGGTACCACCCATGCTTTGCCCACCTCTGAAACCCTAGGCCTCGTTCTGGAAGTATTATAGACAAACGATAGGCCCCCCACTGCCAAAGCCACGCTTCCCCATGGAGTACTGAAGACCTTACTCACCGGCAGGTTACTATTTAAAATAGTATTGTTTGGCTGTGGAATGCTGGTACGGTACATCCCCAGCCGGGAACTCTCTTTAAAGGGGTACCAGGGATATAGGTAACTTGGACAGGTTGCGGAAAAATTAAGCTAAAGTTATTTTCTGGCAATAATATACGAAAAAAGGAAATGTAACTCGAAGCTATTAAATATTCTATAGCCTTTACCGCTGTCTTCGTCGTTGTATACCTTCTAAAATTAGTCGATTTAAAAAGGAAACGGGAGGAATAATTACAACGTCACTACGACGAACTACGAATGTAAAGAGTAACAACAATATCGATATCGCTCGGTTTCATGTAATGATGACAACAATGACAGACGTTGAAGGCCACGTTTCGTAAAAGAAACAAACATTCACTTTTTAAATATTATTTAGCATCACATACCTCTCCGGAACCTCGGACCACGTATCATGGTGAGAGCAACAAATCACATTCTAAACGATATTTCACTTCTAAACGAGCTCCTCAGCTTGCAACGCCCGCTTGGCGTAGTTAAAGAGAGTTATGATTACGCGTGGTCCAAGTCAAGAGAGGAGATTATATTACCAATTTGTATAGATAAAAAATAATTATCTTGGCGTTAACGTCCCGGTTGTGCTCTCGCGCAGGATTTGGTAGATCAGATATTTATTTATTTATTTAACCATTTATTGCGCACAACATTGTTCCAAAACTATATGACAGAATATATCAGACACAACAGGCCAACTAATTTCTGTAATCATTCAGATAATTACAGTGGAGCGACTGCTATCTGACCTCCGTGACCTTGTTTCAGGGGAACCTAACCAGATTGGATCATGGTTACACATTAAGTCGCCTGAATGTGCAGGTTTCATCACAATGTTTTCCCTCACCGTAAGAGCATCGGTTAGCATTCGGTGAGTCGGGTACCTTAATCACAATTTGTACAGGTATCGGCTAGTTCCGCCTCGGAGAGCGTCGTCTCTAACGCATGCGTGTGAAGCTGAAACTAGCCGATGTGCATTATTTTTGGCCTCCATAGCCATGATCCAAGTCAGGTTTCCCTGTTAACAGAATCACGGATGTCAGATGATAGTCGCTCCACGGTAATTACTTGATCTGACAAATCGTGGATTATGGTAAAGGCGGACCTTGCGCCCTAGTGCGCGAGAGCATAGCCGGGACATTGACGCCAAGATTATTTAATAATACGGTGCTAGAAACTCGGCATCTGCTTTCAAACCCCGAATCAAAAAAGGGTGTTGTCAAGACTCAAGACAGGAATCGATCTGCGTGGGTAGCGGGTATTTCTGCCGCCAGGCAACAGTGGTTTAGTTGTTGTGCCCCGGTTTTAAGGATAAAGTAGCCAATATATTACAGGCAATTCACCAACGGTGATGGATTGGCGTGGAGTGGCGATGGATTGAAAGCTAGTTTGGCATCTAAAATACGTATGTATAAAGAAAATAATTATATTTTATTCGAAGTTACAATACCTAATAATGTATGTAGCTGTACCAACTAGCTAAGTCAATTGTAAACTTTGTAGGCTATCCTATAATTCCTTGTAACTACAATAAAGGAAGCATACAAATGTTTCTAATTTAATTTGTTAGTAACCAGAATTAGCTGCACCACTGCTATATTTATATTTAGAAAACTATAGGTTTATACGTAAACATATTGGTAAATGTAATCAACCACAATGTAACCGTTTGTTTCAAATAAATAAGAGTAAATAATAAATAAATAATAAGTCAACAACTTGGACCATAACCCACAAACATATATCTCATTTGTTCCGAAAATATCGTACATCATCATCAGAACGCGTAACATAAATTATGATTCCGCCGGCTATTCCTGGCAGTAATGAGGTAAACAGAGCTCCCTAAATTTTGTAGCAAACTTCAACCTGTCATGTTTTTAATAGAACTGGTATGGATAGTTTATGAGTGTTGTAGGAAGACGGGTTCTGCCCGATTCCTGCCGAAATATTTGCACATATATTTATTTTATATTATTCACTTAAGGAAATAGCCGTGTGGTGTCCGGCAGAGTAGAATAGCCCCTTACCCTCGTGTGTCGTACAAGGCGACTAATGTTTTCGAGGCAAAAGATCTAAGCGCCTCCGTAGACTGGAAAATGGGCAGCAGCATTTCCCATTGTTATATTTAAACACTGCGATCTCCAACCCGCCTGCCAAGCGTGGAGATTATGGCAAAAACCTCCCCTTTCGTGGGAGAGGCCTTAAGTCCTGCAGTGGACTGTTACGGGCTGTGATGGTGATGATAACTTAAGGAAAACTAAATATAAAATAATACTGGCAGCACAGAGCCAATTATAGTTTTCCACCGTAAGAAACTGGATAATACATACTTAACTAAAAGTTAAGCATGCCGAACAGTCTATTGGACTTTACAATTTCAAATTTAAACTAAAATATACCTACAATACCCGTAAGTAATACAATAATAGTTTATTCAATAATATGGTTTGAAAAGATGCTACAACGTGTCGAAGTAATACTTGAGTATGCGGTTTCTCGCAACTTGTGTTAAATAAATCAAGATCAATTCTCCTCAATCATTCAAGCCATCCTCGATCAAATGATTATCATCACAGCTCATAAAAGTCCACATCCAGACTAAGGGCCTCTTCCATAAGAGGGGAGGTTATTGCCATAATCTATTAATCTCCACACTTGGCAGGCAGGTTGAAAAATGCTGTTACCCATTTTCCAGCCTACGGAAACTCCAGAAGTTTTGCCTCGAAACATTAGTCGTCTACACTTGGTAAGGGGTTGGTGCTATTCTACTCTGCCGGACACCACATGGCGAATATCAAGGAACAGACTTTTCTGTGGGGATCCGAATAACAAAAAAAGACCACCGCCCGCCTAAGTATCACGAAATCTATTTAATTTTAAAAAAATAGGTGGGTAGCGTAGATGTCTGGAGTTGTATATTCTGGACTGGATTCGACCACTTCTTTTTAATGCCTAGGAATAACTTGATGGATCTATCTATTCAGGAGCTACAAAACGACGGACAAACAGACTAATGACTTAAAATTATTACTACATAATAATTATATAATGTGAGAATATTGCAAAAACGAATCCTACGAAGAACGAAGTGAATTGAATGGTGACTGTGGTTTATTTATAAGACTGAGAATTTGTTTACGTTTTAAGCTATTTTAAAACCAGGCCTTGACCTGCAAGTTAAAAGTGTCGTCGTCTATGCCTACCTACCTACATAGTATAAAACAAAGTCGCTTCCAGCCGTCTGTATGTATGTAGTTATGTTATGTACAACATGGAGTTCTTCAAGAAAGAGGTAAAAAGGTTTTTACGGGGTCGGCAACGCGTGGGTGATGCCCCTGGTATTGCAAACGTCCATAGGCTGCGGTGACTGCTTACCATCAGGCAGGCCCTAAGCTTGTTTGCCACCTTAGTGGTATAATAAAAATTTGTTTTGGCGGGGCCTGCAACACGTCAGTGATACTGTAATGCATACAGCCATAGGCTATGGTAACCACTACCATCAGGTGTAGGTACTACGTAATAACCACGCGGTGTTTTCCATTTTAGTGGATAAGCAGTTATGTGAAAATGAAATGTTTATGTAGTCATGATTCATGAATCATGATTCCCCATAATTATATAACTCAAAGGCTGGCACCGCATTCGCGCGCCTTATGTTGCAGATGCCCTGGACGACGGTGGCCACGCGTCCTTAGGTGGACCATCCGTCAGTGTGCCGCGCTAGGTAATAATAACAGAGAAAAAACTAGCTATATTTAGATGGCAGCAGCGTTTTCCATCGTTATATTTATAAATATAACACTGCAATCTCCAACCACAGTGAATAATTGGAAGGAGTCGCTTGGAGAACCGCAGTCTGAAGCTAAATGTGGCAAAGACAGAGTACATGTCCTGCAACAGTGTAGATCCCCTACTCGTCCGCATAGGCGAAGTGGGGTCAAGCGAACGGGGTCAGATACCTGGGGCTCTATTTTTGAACCGTTCGCCTCAAGTCCAACGGTTTTCAACTTTGATTTTCGACAAGAAAAATTCATATTTTTTGAATTACATTGACCACACATTAACTAAGATTCATAAGACAGCGGATGGATGCTGGATGTGGCAAGCTGAGAATAGGGTGCATTGGCGCTCATTTGGGGAGGCCTATGTCCAGCAGTGGACTAGTATAGGCTGATGATGATGATGAAATTACATTGGCAACACCGAAAGCGGGCGGTTCAAATATAAGGAAAACGGGCATCGTGCATCAAAATATTGCAGTTATATTGCTGAAAATCAGTTTAAAACCGTTCAACTCGAGGCGAGCAGTTCAAAAATGAAGTCCCAGGGGTCAGTACTTAGCGCAGTCAAACAAGACAGCGACGTCGAAGCCCGAATATCCCGCGGTTTGGGCCATAAGTAACGGATATCATTTGTGACCTTAATATGCCGACTAGTCCCGGCTTTAAACTGCTACGTCCACTGCGCGTCGGTCAACTGCATTCAGTCCCTCTCCTCACATAGGTGAGAAGATTTTTTTCTTTTTTTTTATATTATTCACAAGACAGGCTTTCGACCGCCATCTCACCTGTTGGTAAGTGACGATGCGGCCGAAGATGGAGCATGCCCGTCTTGAAACAGCCTATTCACTCTAGTGTTGAAGGCATCCAGTTTATATTGATCAGGTGTAATCAGAACGTTCAGCGTTCAGAACAAAAACATACTGATTCGCACTCTACTAAATTTCGACTACCGCTTTCCGGCTCTCTCTTCTCCATCTCACGTCGTAAGCCCTGTCGAAAAACTATAGATGTAAACTCTCTAACCTTCCTTCTTCTCCTCGATGGTAACCTTTTTGTCGGTGGCAGCCTCCTCGATGCCTAACTGCTTCATGTTGTCGGTGCGCTCCTTCGCGGCGCCCATAAACGCGCGAGGGTCTGATAAGGCCGCCATGAAGTCTGTAAAAGGACACGTGTAAATTCGACAGGAAATTGCTTTATCAGCCTTAGCTTAATTGAGATGATTTTTTGATTTAAGAAAGTTTATAGGATTGAAGAGGCTTGGTCAGCGCCATCTATGTGCGATGATTTCAAACTTCGTACTCGTACCTAATGACATGGAGAAAAAAGTACTACGTCTAATGATGATTGTTGAGTTTCCCCATAGACGTCGCTATACACCTTCAAAACCCATTTAACATGGGGAAGTTCGCTTCCATCCTTAGCGAGATGTGTCGATTAGGCATGTTGGTATTAGACTGTCTTATCATAGGCTGGGAAAGCTGCAAAGCATCCACCTTCGAAAACATCCGCGATGTAGGTTTACATGGAACGTTGATATTTGTATGGAAAACGTTTAGTCAGCGCCATTTATGAGCGATGCTTGACAAGTGCCAACTTTGTACTCTGTTCAGTTTCTCTATTGCAGCGATAGATGTCGCTACACATTGTCCTAAAACTGCGCAGCAGTTTGTTAGACCGACTTTAATGTAACTACAGGGGACTTACCATGAGCTCTTATAGCAGGACCTAAACAGAACTGCCCTGCTTAGAACGATACCAGCTTAGAAGGAGACAGTGCTATACGTGTCACATTGTCACGCTTGTCTTGTCCTAACAGTACATTTCTGTTTAGGTCCTGCTATAAGAGCTCATGGTAAGCTCCCTATTCTATCTTTTTACTTAATAAACACCCACCTTCAAACCCATCCGGCACATATATCTTCAGCTCTATATTGCAGAACAGCATGGGCAGCGACATCGGGAAGTTGGCCTCCGTCCGCAGCGAGATGTGTCGGTAGCCCGCCTGTAGACCGTCCAAGGGCAGGATGCGCTGGCCTAGGAGTTTGCCGTTCTCGTCGTACACGCCGAAGCGGAGCACTGCTAGGTCGGGGAGGACCACCTGGGAAGACCAAGGGTTTGAGCAATGACGAAAGATACTTTGTTTTCGAAGAGGATTTTCGAAATACCTATCTTAATTAAGATAAGAAAATAGATACCACGACTTCAGATTACTTTGATAGATTGTGGAAAAAATTAGCATACTACATTAATTTGACTGGCTATATTAACAATATAGAGTAAATATAACTTGACGCTATTAAGTAGTCTATAACCTTAATAACTCGCCTTCGTTATCGTACACCATTTTAAATTAGTCGGATTATACTGTCTAACTTTGGTGTCCAATGTCTTTTACGCCAAATGTTGTCATATTTGACAAGAATCATATTTCCATGAAAGAGGGCGCTAGGTCTTTTTCCATATTTTCTATATTTGATATGTTAGTTCCTTTTTCCGTCACGTTCCTTCTTATCCATGTTCCATTGTTGGCGACATTCGAATTCTGTCACAGAATACTACATCCTTCCGGTGTTGCTATATAAAATGCGGAACTAGCGGTCTTCCTGGGGCCTTACCATGAACTCTTATAGCAGAACCTAAACAGAACTGCCCTGCTTAGAACGAGACAGCGCTATGCGTGTCACATAAGCTTGACTCGTTCAAACTGAAAGCAATTCTGTTTCGGTCCTGCTATAAGAGTTCATGGTAAGGCCCCTGGTCAGGCTTTAGGTAATAACCACAAACTTATTTTACCCGATTGCCAAAACTGAAACTACGTGTCACCATTTTGAAATGTCATTTTTTGTCAACAGTGACTCCGTCGCAGGGTCAGATAAGTTTGTGGCACTGTAAGGTGATATGACGTCGAACAAAACTGGACCAGTCTCAGCTTATTCCTATTAAAGGGCACAAGTCCAGGTGTTGCTTCTAAAAATTACACATATTTTACCCACCTTTCTGAACAGGAAAGGCTCCTCATTATAGACCGGATTGAGTCCGTTGGCGGGCACCATCCGGGTCCGGAACTCCTTCCGGATGGTATCAGTCGGCAACCCGTACATGTCCACTTCCACGTAGGTGCCAATCTTCTTGTCAGACAAGAATTGGCCGGCTATCACCTGTTGGAAAGGGAAAGGTTTAAGATTTTGATTTAACGTAGATCGGTAGGAAAACAGACGAGCGCCACCTGATGGAAAGTGGTCACCGCTGCCTATAAGGCTTATTACACATGGCTAAATTCTGAAGAAAAAAGCGTGTGAGCCAGTTTTAAGTGGAATGTATTATTACTTATAAAATAAGGTGCATTTTTTTATTACGCTTTTTGGAACGGAGCGATGCGTCACAACATAGCGTTTAACGCTTCTGAATTTAGACGACTAGGAATTTAGCCAAGTGTAATAAGCGTTAATGGGCGGACAATAGCGGATATTAGATACACCGGGATAGGGAAAAGGTTGAGATGTGGATGGGATGGATAGAGTTATAAATGTTAACAGACGCTCCGATTTGATTGGAGCCGACCAACTGTCAGTCGTAGTTGATACTCGGCTCAGCGCATCCGATTTAATTCGAAAGGGACTTTATTTTGTACTTCATAAGAATTAGTATTAACTGCAACTGACGTTTGGCCGGCTCCAGCCAAATTGGAACATCTGTTGACACTTTACGATCGGAGTACTCGTGTTTTTCTACTGTTGATTGTTCAATTTCATTCACAGTGTCAATCGGCACACAACAGACAAGTACAACTTGTGCGTTCGCGCCACGTGTGTATTGTGTTATTAGACCTTTGTGACGTGGTTCGCGCGCACTGTAAGACCTCATAGTAACATTTCATCATAGAGAAAATATTTACTAACGTAATAGAGCAGCCATCACAAACAAAAATATTGTACCAACCTGTCACGTGCGGGAGGTGCGGGGGGAGGCTGCTAAGTCATAGAATGACCGATGAAATGTTATCATTTTCTTTAATTTTGGCCCTCGAATGGTTCGTACAGTTTTTAATGCACAAGATGGCGTTTTTTTGAATATCCAAGCCAATGTCAGATTGGTCCGCGTCGCGTAATGTCTCAAAACTGACTGCGGCCACTGTTGTCCATGGACCGCAAAGCGTGGTTCAAAGAAAATACTTGCGTTGTCTCCTCTATTACTTTAGTAAATATTTTCTCAGTGTTAAGACCTCATAGTATGGTACTGAACACAGGTTACAGAATCGATCGTCGTGGGGTATATGCGGAGAGAAGGGGAGTAGTTATTATAGTGCGTGTGTATGCGTGTGTCTGTGTGTCTGCTCACCGCGACGGCGCACTGCGCGGCGATGACGCCGTCGACGGGCGCGTCGGCGAACGGGTCGAAGCTGCGATCCGCGCGACGCATGAAGTCCGGCTTCAGCAGGTACCTGTAGGGGAGAAGATATGTCACTGTCACTGTCACATGTCACTGTGTATGTGAACCAGCCGGTAGGTACTGTTATCATTTGTAACGTGACGATATTATCGTGGACGCCTACGATATAGGGGAAAGATGGATGTCGCAGCCGGATGGTTAAATTAGCCGGTTAACTAAACGGCTAGCTTTTTGAGCAATTATTTAGTTGAAAATTTGCCAGTTTCATAAGATTTTAAAGTGATGTTGAAAGAACGATATTGCCTCGAGTTTACGCAGCTCTTCCACACATTGTTCCAATACTAACCTACCCACAATAACTTCAAAGTATAATAATAGTTTGCATTAGGTTTCTATTCGGTTAGTTTAGGTTAGCATTATGACAATGAATGGAAGAGCTCCGTAAACTCGAGGCAATATCGTTAATTTGATTTTACTTTCAAAGTTCATGAATTTGGCCAATTTTCAATTAAATAACTGCTTAAATAGCTAGCCGTTTAATTAACCGGCTAATTTAACCATTTGGCTGCGACATGGATATGAAAGGGATAACGGATAGGGGAGACGACAATATTTTTGTTCTGTGGCAAAGCACAAATATTCGCACCGAAAACGTCACACTGCTGTCATGTTAAATATGGAGTTCTTTAAGATAGTGGTTAAAAGGTTTTTACGGAGTCGGCATCGCGTGGGTGATGCCCCTGGTATTGCAAACGTCCATGCGGCTGCGGTGACTGCTTACCATCAGGCAGGCCGTAAGCTTCTTTGCCACCTTAGTGGTATAAAAAAAAATATGGCCACCTCTCCCCTATATCGTGGACGTCCACGACAATATCGTTAAAAATTTTTTATTCCACGCAGTGGCCTGACGCAACTATCGCCCATAACATCTGCGATTCATGCATTTAGGTTGCAGGCAACAAACACGCAGAACCGCTGGTGCGTTGTCACTCATGTCTGTCATTGCGCTGGCTACCTTATCCTTCAAACCGGGACACAATACAAGCTTCGTTGCTTAGCGGCAGAAATAGATATGGCAGTAGTATTCATCCAGGTGGACTCATCAGGCTTGACAGCTTCCTAAGACCTGATAACTGAGTTGATCAAAATAATTGTAACTAAACTAAAAAGCCAATAATGTAGTTACCCGCAGTTCCCATTGTACTCGAACTTGCCCTGGTTGAGCTGCATCGGGAGGTCGGACGTCTGGAAGTTCAGCGACACCATCTGGCAGCCCGCGTTCCAGAACACCTGCAAGGAAGGGAGAAAGTGAGTCAGGTTTGGCTGATATCGTCTTGAGTTCTAGCCGTTCTCAGCGGTTTTATCACGACCTATATTATTAAAAGTAGTCAATGTTGCTAAGTGATAATCATTCTATTGGTTAAAGAATTTTTTAAATCGGTCGTTGTTTTCGAGTGTAGGTATTTATTACAAATAAAAATACAATAATAAAATTTTATTAAAAAGTAAGACTTCGACCGAGCTCCTTGGAGTTCTGAAATTCGTCTAGAGTAAAAATACGAAACGGTTACCCGTCCAGTTCCCGGAATCTGCGTGCGTTGCTTAACTTTGGTTATGGATCTCGCAAGGACGCTGCTACTACACCGGGGTCACTCTAATTTATTACTGAACTGGCGGTACCGGCGCGACTTCATTTGCTTGGCGTCCTACCTGTATCCCTACCCAATACATATTCTACATCTATTCTACACCTACTTTATCCCTAAATACCTTTTTTGTCTTGACTATAAACCTTAAAACCGTATTAAAATCCGTTGCGTATTTAAAAAAATTAAAGCGTACATAGGTAAATACAGATGGCGGGAAGCGACTTTATTTTGTACTATGCAGGTATATAGATAATCTAGTGAACCCGCGCAACTTGGTCACTATACACCATACACCCCACCTTTTCTACTTGCTTCTAAACCTTTTTCTTGAATCACTTGATTTATTATTGAAAACCGCATTAAAATCCGTTGCGAAGTTTAAAAGGTCTAAGCGTACATAGATGCATAGATAGATACATAGGGACAGACGGCGGGAAGAAACTTTGTTTTTTACTATGTACAGATAAATGGATCATAAACATATCAGTGTTGACCAACCTGTGGCATATAGTTGGAAGAATCGGCCCGGGTGCCCTTCGGGTAGATGCGGGACATCTGCCGCTTGTTGTAGTTGACGAAGTCGATGGCCTGCGTCTTCAGGTAGTTCATGCCGGTCGTCTCCGCGAACGAGGACATGTTGTGGTAGATGTTGCGTTCTGGGGCGGAAAATAATAATAATTTTAAATAAGAGACAAGACAGGCATTTGGTCGCCAACTCACCTGTTGGTAAGTGACGATGAGCCGAAGGTGCATCATGCCTGTCTAAGAACAGCCTATTCACTGTAGCCTTGAAGGCGTCCAATTATTACTGGATCGTGTGGCACTCGACAATATATCCCGTTTTGTGCTCTCTCGAGGGGCCGGGGTCTGGCCTAACCATTATCCAGGATATGATAGATAAAGTATTTGCAATGGAGCGACTGCGATCTGACTTCCAGGAAAACCTGACCTAGTCCTACTAAGAAGGACCTACTTAGATGTCTACTAAACTAGCTACCAAGGATAGCTAGACAAGGGGTACTTGACTGTCAGCTTCCTCGAACTTGGCTCAGCTTACTTCTAGGCTGAGGACGGCGCAGAATTCTACGCCTTTTTACGCGATTCGGTAGATTTTAATTGTAGATTTCTACGCCTAAATAATCAAATAGTATTACAGATAAATGGAAAGGTTATTATGGCCTCCACACTCGGGCAGACCTGTATCGTGGGGCTAGATTGTATCTATACTGTAGATGTATATATACTGACTGTTTGTTAAACTCCACCTACGCCTAGTAGGCTGTGGGAGGCGTAGAATTCTTCGCTTTTCTACACAGTTGTAGTTTTCTACGCCTACTACAAATCGAATGGGATCTATTTCTAATTTTTTACTAGCTAAAGTCCAATACTGACTGTCAGCCTCCTCGAACCCCTGGAACTTGATGGGCTGCGCGTAGTTGACCATGGAGGACAGCCAGGGGTGCACGTTGGTGGTGGAGCCCGTGTAGGCGGCCGGCGGCGGCGCGTCGTCGCCCGCCGACGCCGCTTCCGCCACTATCTCTTCGGGCTGGAAAGGGTTATTAATAATAATAAATATTCGTGGACAAATTCACACAGCGCCATCTAGCCCCAAACTAAGCAAAGCTTGTACTATGGGTGCTAGATAACTGATATACTTCTTAAATACTTTTTTAAATACATACTTATTATACATAGAACACCCGGACCCGTAACAGAAATTAAAATTCATGATTTCAATTTCTGCCCGGCCGGGAATCGAACCCGGGACCTCTTGCGTGGCAGACCGGCATGTCGACCATTGAACCACTCAGGTCGTCAAGTTATTACATACATACCTCAAGTTATTACATACGTGCGTAAGTAGCCGTGTGGTGTCCGGCAGAGTAGGCAGAGAGATAATATCCTTGGACAAATTCACACAACGCCGAAAAATGACAAAAGTAAGAGGGGAATACGGGCAAAACGCCTGCCATAGCTCAATCGTCAAATTCCTCTTTTCACCCTAGCTATGATGAAATGGCCAGTAGTCTAGACAGACTTAAGGCGTAACTTTGTAGATAGGGCTTGACCAGGGGTCAATGGCCTTGGCACGTAGAGTAGAAGAGTAGTTGGAGCAAAGAAGTCTGCCTGATACGGCAGAAGATTGTGCCAGGAGTCGGCCTGCTAAAGATAGTGCTTAAGAGACTAGTCCAATTTTGTAAAGAACGAAAAAGTACGCGCGTAAGAGCCAACGCAACTTCCATGATATGGTCTGACGTAGTCTGTATGACCGACCAGGCTCTGCTTGGCGTTGTCGGACACTGCCTGGCCGTATGGGCATGGGGTGAGTGTGCTCCGGTTTTGAAGCGGCCAACATGACACTGTTTGTTTCCTTCCTACTTTCCTACCCCCTATAGTCTAAGAGCCTATGAGGGCCAGACCTTCCTATTGTCCGTAAGTATGAAAGTTTTTCCATGTGTGTCCCCAACACAGGTAAGAATTATCCCCACCCATGAAACCTGGATCGTGGTTCCTTTGGCAGGTAACAGGTAACAAAGGTGTATAAAATCTTATCTCCAATTTCTTAAGTTACCAAGCTCAATATTTTTGTATTTTATTCGTAACAGCATTAATACTTACGATGCTCATTGCCAGACACATAGTATAGTTACAACCCTCCGCCGGGCACCCCTAAACTATAATTCTCTGTAATTATACTTACCTTATATTAGGAAAGATGAATTTTATAAATGTTATTCAGAGAATTATTAAACTGAGTTTTCTCAGTAGCCAGACAGTTTTTTGGGTTCTATAATCCTGTTAGACGCATAAAAAGTGTCTCATATGCAACAACTGGTGCGAGTGAGACAGAGCGCTCAGTTCATTGCAATGTTATGCTAATTGTTTAGTGATTTTTTTTTATAATTTATCAAGAAATTTAATAAAATAAAATTATTACAGTCAGAATAATTATATTTTGAAAATAAAAGAACACATGCATACATGTGACATAACTATAATAGTTAGACATATACTGTCGCGACACTTTTTGTAGATAATGATGTGTTCTGCAAAGTCGTAGTACATTATTTTGTTCTATCATTAATAGTTTTCGCAGCACACGCGATGTAAGGAATTTTTTGGGTATTTTTTTACACCTTGGGTTACATTATTGGAGTTTTATTAATGATCCGTAATTTTTTAGAAAATTACGCTCCCGCTCCGACCATGTACCAATGACTGTTTTCTGAGTTATGTACATTAGTTGAATACTAACCGATGCTCTTACGGTGAGGAAAAACATCGTGATGAAACCTGCACATTCAGGCGACTGGACATGTAACCATGATCCAATCTGGTCAGTTTCCCTTGTTAGCAGGGTCATGGAGGTCAGACGGCAGTCGCTCCACTGTAATTACCTGACCTGCCAAATCCTGGATCATGGTCAAGGCGACCCCGGGCCCTCGTGCGCGAGAGCACAACCGGGACATTAACGCCAAGATGATGATGAATTTTTTAGAAAATATAATATAGCCTATGTCACCCGGGGATAGTGTAGCTTCCCAACGGTGAAAGAATTTTTGAAATAGGACCAGTAGTTTCGAAGCCTATTCAATAAAAACAAACAAACAAACAAAGAATCAAACATTTCCTTTTTATAATATTAGTGTAGACGACAGCTAATGCGCAGTAAAAGATCGCAACGAACCGAGCGCTCTGTCTCACTCGCACCAGTTGTTGTATATGCGCCCCACTCTCGCAACTATTAGACACTTTTAATGCGTCTGGCAGGATTATAGAACCCAAAAAACTGTCTGGCTACTAAGAAAACTCAGTTTAATAATTCTCTGAATAACATTTATAAAATTCAGCTTTCCTAATATAAGGTAAGTATAATTACAGAGAATTATAGTTTAGGGGTGTCCGGCGGAGGGTTGTAACTATACTATGTGTCTGGCAATGAGCATCGTGAGTATTAATGCTGTTACGAATAAAATACAAAAATATTGAGCTTGGTAACTTAAGAAATTGGAGATAAGATTTTATACACCTTTGTTACCTGTTACCTGCCAAAGGAACCACGATCCAGGTTTCATGGGTGGGGATCATTCTTACCTGTGTTGGTGACACACATGGAAAAACTTTCATACTTACGGACAATAGGAAGGTCTGGCCCTCATGGGCTCTTGCTCTACTACTCTGTGACGATTGAAAGAGATATTTATTGTTCTAATCAATAAAAAAATTTGATTTGATATGATTTGACCGAGAGGTTAATAAGACCATTAGCAGCGGTTTCGGTAGCAGCGGCTTAGTACAAGCCTATTCATAATTGGCGAGCCAGGACAGGCAGGTCATTTTCGTTATGAGACAATGAGCAGTTTCCAATAGGTATCTAAAGCATTCCTAACCACTCACTTGATGGCGCCCCGACAATTTTGGTAATTGATAATCGCTTGAAATAGGTTCTTAGCAAACAGGATATAAACACTGGGTACGTTGTATTCGATAATATTGTATTTGTCAATAGTTTTCAACCATTTTAGAGGTTTTAATAATAGTGGAACATAGTGCCAACTTCTATAAATATTTCTTTTTACATTTCGTTCAACCATTAACAGTTATGTTTAAATTAGTAAACATTTTATTTTTATGTTTAGTATTAGTTGGCTGCATAAAATCACTGCCACCATCATACAGATTAAAAAATGATTACCAAAATTGTAGGAGCGCCATCTATTGATGATTTTTGAAACCAACTATCAATACCTACTGGAATACTCCTCATTACAACGCCATGCTTTCCCCTTTTCCTGACAGTTACCAACCTTCTTATCAAGAACCACAGCACTGGCGTCCTCCTTCTCCTCGTCCTCGATGACGAACTGCCCCTGACGGAACAGCTCCAGCTCCTGGCGCTCCACCTCGGGCTTCAGACGCTTGTTCTTGATCAGGATCTTGCGTTTCAGGGCCGAGGGGGGAGGCAGCGGGGCGCCGGGCTCCAGCTGAGGGGGAGGGGGAGGTTTGTTAGCAGGACATAAGACCAATAGGAGACCTCAAAACCACCTGTCGTACGACCATGGTTGCACGATCGTTACCAATTAGGACAGGACCTAACAGGCCTTTTCTGGACTCGAGCCTCTTCCACATCACTGACGGGTGTTGCCGTAATTTTCACGTTTGACAGGCATAGTGAATGAAACAGGATGTGTGATGGAAATGAGTGAGCGAGATAAAAGACACAAGTAGTACGTATGTGCTAGCTACCGTCGATGACTTTGGTTTCGAAAACTCGGTTATAGCGTAGTCCCGCTTTGAATATCAGGGTAATCAATTGTCCATATCTAAACAACCGCCCTCGCAAACTTTTGCATTAATAATGTAATTTTAAACTGTAACTATTACTAAAACAATTCATCTTATTTCAACGAAACTCTACTGTCAAAGGAAGTATACGGGCTACCTGACGAAAAGTGGTCACCGTTGTCCATTAAAAATCAAAATACTCACAGGAAAATCAGGCAACGCCTCCTTCAGCAGTAGATCGCCCAAGATCTCGTCACAATACTTCGCTAGCTTGTACTGCTGGGCCTTGCAGCAGTGGTTCTCAAAGGACAGTATAACAGGGTAGTCTGACGTCACGAAGGCAGTGTCTCTCAAAGCGTAGATGACGTCTTTGAACAGGATATCGGTGCACATCGCCATGCCGTGGGTGATGATGGGCTCCTCATCCTCGCCTTTGCCGTCCCAGCAGTCTAATTCTACGCATCTGGAAGGCAAAAAGAACAGAATCATAATTATTTATTAATTTGTAGTACACAGGTTTTTATTTTTTTATGTTATACGGCAGACAAACAAGTTATTTATGTAGTTTTACAGTTTATAACAAAATGGATCTTTTGTGTTTTTTTTTATTTTCATTTCGATTGTCTACAAATTTAAAACATAATTTTTAATCATGTTAGACGTATTTGTATAAATCACAATAATTCAATTAATTCTGTTCTGAATAATAATTAAAAAGTCAGTAATGAATAATGTCAATACTAATTCAATGAGGAGTTTTCCAATAGGTATTTAAGGCATTCCTAAGCGCTCACTAGATGGCGCCCCGACAATTTTGGTAATTGATAATTGCTTGAAATAGGTTTTTAGCAAACAGGATATAAACCCTGGGTACGTTGTATTGGATAATATTATATTTGTCAATAGTTTTCAACCATTTTAGAGGTTGTAATAATAATGGAACATACTGCTAACTTCTATAAATATTTCTTTTTACACTTCGTTCAACCTTTAACAGTTATGTTTATATTAATAAACATTTTATTTTTAAGTTTAGTATTAGTTGGCTGCATGAAATCACTGCCACCATCATACAGATTATAAAAAGATTACCAAAATTGTAGGAGCGCCATCTATTGATGCTTTTTGAAACCAACTATCTATACCTACTGGAAAACTCCTCATTGTCAAAAATAGAATCAATGTCAAACGTAATCTCTAAAACAAAAAACAATTCAAACAAACGTATTCATTACGATGAATAAAATAAAATAATCATCATCTTGGCGTTAACGTTCTGGTTGTGTTCACGCGCACGAAGGCCCGGGGTCCGTCTTGACCATGATCAAGGATTTTGGCAGATCAGGTAATTACAGTGCAGCGACTGCCATCTGACCTCCGTAACCCTGTTACCAGGGGAACCTGACTAAATTGGATTATGGTTACACATTCAGTCGCCTGAATGAGCAGATTTTATCACGATATTTTCCCTAGCCGTAGGAGCATCGGTTAGTATTCAACTAACGTACTTTACTCAGAAAAGAGTCATTAGTACGCAGCGGGATTCGAACCCGGTTCCTCTCGCTTACGAGTCGGATCAACCGACTCCGCACCGCTCGGCCACGACGTATTTATTACGAAGATAATTATACCTTAGCCAGTACCGTATTCAGAAATGTTACAATGAGGCCTCACAATGCATACTCAAGTTTGATATATCGTGACAAAATGTGGCAGCTAGGCTTCTAGGTCATCACAGTGACTGGAAATTTCCACAAGTAAGTAATAAAAACAACAGTCACGAAGCACCACTGTGAGCCCCTCAATTTTAGGTGGTACTAATGCCATTAACTAGCTAAGTATGTTCTATGAGTTTATTACCAGCTGTCCTTACTGTTATTATAATTAGACAATGGCGGGCTACACGTGTATGTCTGTGTACCGTGTGAAGCACGAGACTTACTTAATATGAGGCGGAGCGTCGGTGGTGTAATAGTTAAGAGGTCTGACTCGTAACCCGAGGTACCGGGTTCGAGCCCCGTGGTGTCATGTACCAATGGCTATTTTTTGAGTTTTTCTTACATTAGACAAGACAGACATTTGACAGCCAAATCACCTGTTGGTAAGTGACGATGCGGCCGAAGATGGAGCATGCCCGTATTGGGGCAGCCTATTCACTCTAGCCTTGAAGGCTTGAAGGTGAGTTATTACATTAGTTAGACACTAACCGATGCTCTTATGGTGACGGACAACACCTTGATAAAACCTGAACATTCAGGCGATTGAATGTGTAACCATGATACAATCTGTGACGCCGCACGTCTGCCACGCAAGAGGTCCCGGGTTCGATTCCCGGCCGGGCAGAAATGATAAATTTTTAATTTCTGTTACGGGTCTGGGTGTTCTATGTATAATAAGTATGTATTTAATAGTATAGTGGTGTGTGGTGCCGCCACCTCAAAGAATAGCACCACCCCATCTCTTCCCGTGGGTGTCGTAAGAGGCGACTAAGGGACAAATCCGAAAGGTGGGCAGCAGCATCTTTCTGGGTAGATTTACATCAACTGCACTGCGATCTCCAACCCGCCTGCCAAGCGTGGAGATTATGGCAATGACCTCCCCTTTCGTGGGAGAGGCCCAAAGTCCTGCAGTGGACTGTTATGGGCTGTGATGATGATTTAATAGTATATAAGTAGTTTATCAGTTATCTAGCACCCATAACACAAGCTTTGCTTACTTTGGGGCTAGATGGCGCTGTGTGAATTTGTCCACGATTATTTATTTATTCATTTTATTTATTTAATCTGGCCAGGATCCCCTGTTAACAGAGTCACGGAGGTCAGATGGCAGACGCTCCACTGTAATTACCTGATTTGCCAAATTCTAGAGACCGTAGCTTGAGTCGATAGTCTCTGCCAACCCCTATAGGATACAGGCGTGAGTATATACGAATAAATGTAGCTACCACACTATACTGACCTGCACCCAGCCAACAGCACCTGCCGGTACATCTCCACGGAGCTCTTCCCGCCGAACTGTCTCCCCGACAGGTACGTGTTGTGTGAGGAGTTGATGTAGTAGTGTGCAAGAGGCTGGTCCATCTCCATGTAGTTGTCCAGCCTGTCGAGGAAGACCGGCGCGTTTTCGTCCGACATCAGGTACCGGATCAGCCCATCTTTGGTAAGGCACTCTGGAATTGAGAACGAGTTTTTGTGGGTATTGAAAGTTATATTTGTTTTGATGGGACCTCACGTGCTGCGTAAGCCCAAGGGATGCGTGGGAAATGGTGCCTAGAATGCCGGTGTTAAAGAAGACATCCCGAGGACTAATGTATGTATGGAATTGTGTGAAAAATATAGTTTCAATGTGGAAGCCGGAGAAAGGTATTTTGCGCAATGGCACGGGTGTAGATTAGAAGCGTATTACCTATAATTAGTAACATTTTGTTCCACCTCTTATATAGTAGAACCATTTCAGTTGTAAATTGTAATGAACACTGAACACTATAATCACAGTCATAATTTATGGCATACCTTACTTCTTCCTCCTTTCCTTTATTTTTAATTTAAGATGTGAATCAGGGTTCGGATTTAAAAACGGTTAATTGTACATAACAATACAAATATATACATACATAATTATATACTATGTTTTTCAAACAATCCTCTAAGAAAAGGATATTTTTCCTACTGCCACAACCGAGAGTGCTCATAAACGGTTGGGAATTCGAAAAAGTGTGGAAAGGAAAATTTGTAGAGAATTTTATAGGCTTTCATTTAGTTATGAAAGCCTATAAAACGTCCATTACTAAATGAAAGCCTGTAGGACGCACTGTTTTCGAAATATTTACGAATAACCAAAAAGTGGAACCATTCGGGCCCCCCCTTACACCGAAAGCACCAAAGGTACATGTGTAGATTAGTATCTTGATTATTATCGTGTCGTATTACCTACAACGTGCCGTAATAATAATTTCCGTTACAATTAATTCCATCCTAAGCTATATTTTCGGTTAATTCTACTACACTATTACACTTGTCGGATTATAAATCGGGCAGAGAACTACTTTGCGGGATAATTTGTTAACTCACATGTGTTCCGCGAATCCCTTAATCCAGACTTTAATCCCGGGCTCTTTGGGGCGTGCGTGGCCTAGCATAGGATAGATTTAAAGTAGACCCTGTTTTGCTTTAATTTATGAATGAATTATACCCATCTTGGTACTAACGTTGTGGGAGTCGATGTGGTTTTAAATTATTCGCTATGGAACGGAGGAATATTCACCCACTTTCTAAAATCTAAGAACACTGAACATGAACGCTTACAGCGTAAGTTGAAAGCTAAAAGTAATTAAACTGTAAACGGCCCTTTAAGTAACTATAGGTAAGTAAAAGTACTTTTATTGTCGGTTTGGCACGGATTTATAAACATTACACAAATTTTTACAAACATAACTTAAACGATTTTTTTTATGTCATACGTTAGGCAAACAGGCAAGCAGGCCACCTGATGGAAAGTGTCCACCACTGCCTATTGACATTAGCAACACCAAGAGTATCGCCAATGCGTTGCCCACCTCTATAACACGTTGCTCTGGCAGCAAAAAGACAAATGCCACACCACTGCCAAAGCCACGGTTCCCCAAATCCCCACCCATGGAGCACTGGAAACCTTACTCACCGGCAGAAAGACAATACTAAAAGAGTATTATTTAGCTGCGATATTCTGTAAGGTGGAGGTACTTCCCCAGTCAGGCGGCTCCAATTCGAACGAGATACCTCGCTGTTCCCTACCTTTCTTAAACGTTTGTAAAGCTGCGTTCTATGTGTTTATCACTTAGCGGCTTTTTGTTAAGTGAATGCACTGCGTTCATCTAACAAAAATCCACGACAACTCGGCTCTATGATTGGTCAATTTCGTTCAGATTAACGAATGCAGTGCCGATCGCTAGTCAAGCATTGTGAGTTGGAACCAAAGAAATTTGACGTAGAGGCATGGAAGGAGCCTACTCACAGCTGAAGTCACAAAAATATGTTGTTTCTTTTCAATGGTGCATATAACGTGTCCAAAAGAGAGGGCTATAAGTTGTCAAATACCGCTCCATAATCACTGCTATTGTTAGGTGGCCATTTGTTTCGAGTTGTGACAGATTGGCAGTGTACATTCCCTATAGGTCGAGGCTCCATCAATGCTTATGTCCAACATCTTTGGTTGGAACGCTATGCGCTTGCGCGCACTAACACAGCGAAACCACAGAGTGACGTTCCTGATTACGGGTGTTAGCATCAAAAGAAAGTAAGTCACTCACTAGTAGTCCGAGCTTCCTCATTCTGTTCGTAGGTGGTAATGATCTCCGAGGCTCGCTTGTCGTCGTACAGCGGGTACAGGATCTCGTTGAGTCGCGGGTCCCTCTGCTTCTCGTTGAGGAAGTTGACGAACTGCTCCAGGTTGATCTGGTCCGACTTGCCTTGCGTGCTGTGGGGAGGGGTCACTGTTAGTTGGTCGAGGTGTTAGGGTGGGTGAGAGGGCACTTGTGTGAGCTTATTTACGCGAATGGATTTATATTTTATATTAGATGGAGTTTAATCCATTCGCGCAAATGTTCGCTCGCGCATGTCTTTTGCGCAAGTGTCTTTCGTGCAAATGTTCATTCGCGCAAGTGGATTCGCGCAAGTATCTTTTGCGCAAGTGTACCAGATCCGTTTGGGTGGTCGGTGGGTGACAATTTTAAACATTATTAGTGGGTAAAGCTTGCGTGAATCTTTATGGCGGCTCGGACCTACGGAAGTAGCTGCGAAAACCTCTGATAAAACCTACATATAGGTACAACAAATATTTTTCAAACTACTGAACCAATTTTAATGAAACAGAACCGTCTCGATTAAACTTGTTTTCAATTAAAAATATTCATCGAAATTTAAAAAAAATCGGCACAGGTTCATTGGCTGCGTGCTCGCCTGCAGCGTGCTAAGCAACGTTCTCAGAGACCGGGAACTGGATCCTTTTGTACTTTAAAGAGTTTGAAGCTAGTCGAACTTCAGCATTAGACCAAGCCTCCTAATACCGTTGGCGAAGCGAGATTGAGGCCTTCTGGAGTGGACCCTGGGAGTGTAACGGTATCGGAAGCATCCCTGGCTGGTTTTACAAGAACTAAATATTTTTGTAATGTATTTTGATCTACATATATTGTAAAACTGTTTGTTGTTCCTAATAAAACAAAATAAAATAAAAATCCCGATGGCATCCCGTGACGATATTATAAATTTCATCGAAATTGGTCCTTATGTTCACGAGCTACGACGCCACAGCATACTACCCAATTTTTTTGCTAATAGAACGGCCTCTAACAAATTTCATTTTTTTATTTTACAGTGTATTGTACACATGAAAGTTTAAGGAAAAATACAAAGTTATAGATAACACAACAGGCGCTACTTATGTCTAAGGAAGAAATCTCTTCCAGAAGGCCTATCAAAGAGTTAATTAGTGTGATAAGTAGTTTCACTTCGAATAAGTGCTAGTAATGGGTAATAAATAACGTCACCAGTATAGGCAGCATGTTAGTACATTTTTACGCTACATTAATTGTCCTAACATACCGCCGATTGGGAAACTATGGATGAAAATACACGGACGCCCTCTCACCGCCCTTTATTATCGTGTATCCTTTAAGTTATGGCGTGATTTTGATGTTTCTAACATAGTTTATTTATTAATTTATTAAACTATTTATTGTACACAGTAAAACATCCACGTAAAAATACTATTATAAATGACACAACAGGCACAACTTATTCCTAAAAAGAAATTTCTTCCAGCAGGCCTACAGAAGTGAGATGTTACATAAGAAACGCAGATACGACGTGCACAGTACAGAATAAAAATAATTATGCTACTAGATACATACACATATACATACATGCTTAAATATATAATGAATGCGTACATGCATAATTATATAATAATTTATAAAATAATATACATACATAAATACATATCTATTTAGGACTAGACAGGGAAAGTTAATGCTCTTAAATAATATATATAAATTAATAAAATTGGTAATAGTTCCTTCGTGAAAAGTCACAGTGACACTATCGTGACGTTATTTATCACACATCTCTAGCACTTATTCGAAGTGAAATGGATGATATTCGGACAGGTACTTTAAAAAGTGTAGTTCTGCTTAGATAGGATTCTCAAGCATTGAATTTGGCAACCGAAGTTACTCGGAAAGGTGTTTCGTTAAAATATTACTTAAGTAGTTTAAGTACCTTTTCTGATACGAAAGCGCAAAATGTCTTTTTGTACATCTAACAGTCTTATTTTGATTTATTTTTGAGAATCGTGTCTATTTTAATCTAATTATTTGAACTATTTTTTCTTTTTAATCAGCTCTCGGAAAGTCCCCTATTAGGGAGATGTCGTCCCATTAGCAAAAAAATTTAGCTATATATAGACATACAAGTGTAAGTACCGCTCCTCTTTTCGTGTAGGGGATAAGCGCCTAATTTTCATTTAGACCTGGCCTCCTGGGGGCAGGGGTGTTGTGAATGTTCGCATCCGCATCCGCAAACATCCGCATTAATTTAGACATCTGCACCCGCGTCCGGCTCTGCATAAATTATTGCGGATCTTTTGCGGATGCAGATGTGAAATAAATATAAATGTTCTTTAAACTGGTGGGACGTCATCGAAGAGAATTTAAAATATTGACAAGCTTCGCAGGCAGATACTTTTTTACCCCCACCAGCAAGTGTTTCGAGGGAACATCTATTTAGCGGCGCAGGTTGAATTTACGAAGCTTTAATAATAATAATAATAAATTCATTATTTTAGATATTTATTTTGTTTAAGAAATAGGCTTGAGCCTGAAAAGGCAGTAACCGGGCAAATTTAAAGTACTATTAAATATTTGCTCTTTTGACATGACTGCTTTATTTACAAGGCTCATATAAGTAGGCCTGCTGGAAGAGATTTCTTTCTAGAGATAAGCAGTGCCTGTTGTGTCTTAATCTTCTGTTACATAACTGTATGCTCTATCGTGTGAACAATAAACTGTTAAATAAATAATAAATAAGTTAATTTCTTGATATTAATTGCTATTCGGCACTATAGGTCGATAAATTGTAACAAAATTTTATTATAACTAACTCTGTAAATGGATATTTGTGCCAAAATAAATGAGAAAAAGAAATAGTAAAATTGCCTACTTTTTAATATTTATTAACGGAAGTTAAGTATCTCATGAAAATGTTTGTCATCCGCATCCGCGAATGCCAAAAAATTCTACATTCGCAACATCCCTGCTCCGGACCTAACGAACACGGCACCGGGGATTATTTTTAAACCGTCTGTATTACAAAGGATCAGTACAGTGACCCAGTAACAGGACAATAAGAGGGTAGCTAAAGCTAAAGCCTTCCCGGAAGGCCTTCACGGTTTGCGAGCGGAAGTCAACAAGCCCAGTACCGAAATAGCCCTTTGAACTTTAGACCGATGTACCGACATGTGAAGCGTTTCCATGGTGAAGAGAAAACAACTGGGTGCTATGAAACTGAAATCACACTGAGGGATCTATCAGACAGAAAGCGGTCCGCGTGACAGCTTTCGCGCGTGACATTCTCACCGTAAGAGCAACGGTTAGTGTTCAACTAATGTACATAACCCAGAAAAGAGTCATTGGTGCATGGCGGCAGTGGGATACGACCCTGGTACCACTCGCTTACGAGTCGGATACCATAACCACTAGGCCACCGACGCTCTCTAGCTTGCCTAAATAAAGGTTATTGTTAATTTAAGGGCGAGCGAAGTCGAAATTTTTGGCATTTTGGCTATTAAAACAGCTTGCTGGATTGTAATTAAAATAACCTAAACATGTGCGAGGAAAGAGAGTTTTGGTTAACTAAAAAGGAAAGTAATTAAGCTCAGTAGTAGCAACGGCGGAGCAGCCTTCGGCCTTCTGTCTTTTAACTATAAAAGTTAAGTTCTTGAGACATAGGGCCCATAGATAGTCGTCATAACTCTAGGTTTCAAAAAATCGAAGCCAGGGGGAACAGGCCATAAAAATTATACCACCCAGTAGATCGTTATCGTAAATATAAATTGATTGATTTGCGACAGTAGCGAGCTCGAAATTTTAGCCATATGACCGTCAATAGTCTTTTTTGCAGCATAATTCCCTATGGGCGGCGTGTTAGTTCTTTTTTACTCTACATTCCGTTGTCACGCTCAATTTTCGTCTTATATATATTTTTTGGTTATGTTAGGTTGTTTTTTGGTTCTATTGTTTTGGTCACCTGTAGGTATGTGCTCACCAAAAAATCTAAAATACATATTTGATAGGTAGGTACGAGTACATACAGATATATAATGGAAGCGTTCGTTCTGTCTGTCTCAGAGCTACACTTTTGTATTAAAAATAGAGTTTGCAAAACATCAAAGCGGTTTCAGACAAGAATCTTTCTTTCATCGTGTTAGAAATACGTTTGACAGTGGAAACAAAAATTTATTCGCTTCGTATTAGCCTCACATAAATTAGAAAATGTGGTAGAGCTCGTCTAGTCTAAGATGACGCGCCCCACTACTTAGTTAGTTGATTTCGATGTGTGAGTGCAAATATTAATAACGACACTTCATCTGTGTGGGAGCCAATGAACGGCGCGTGCTCCGACGTTTGAATCGTTGACGAACGAACGTTAATGCGATAGTGGGGCGCGTCATTTTAAATTAGACGAGCTCTACTGGTAAACTCCGTATAGTCTGTACAGTCAAGGATACTGAATGTTCAGCAGTTTACTCGTCTTCTTAATTTGTTCGTAAGAAATAGTGTCCGAAGGTCAATTTCTGGCCGAAGCCGAAGCCGAAGGTTTAAAGGCTCTAAGAAGTTTTGTTCAAGATTGGCTGCAAGCCACAATTAATAATATGAATAATTTTAAAACTTTAATATTAAAAGTTTGTATTGACTGTATATTATAGAAAGGTAGTTTAAATCATCTCTAGAACTTGATACAGAGGTGATAAAAAAATTACCTTGCAATTTATTTCTCATTAATAATAACATTTCGAATTGATTTATTTACTAAATACACTACTTTGCAAAAAAAAACGGACACTAGGTAATTTTCATACAAGCGACATAATTTGAAGACCTTGGATATATCTCCCCCTGAGTTCTTTCTGGGTTTAATCTGATTGCACGTCTAGAGCATAGAGGAGGTCTAAAGGTACCTAACTGGTCCAAAAGGCCGATACTCCAAAATTTCTATTACATAACAGGCAAGGAATCGAAATTCCAACGCAAACCTTTCCGCTATGGCGTAAACGGCCTTTTCAATCGGTTAGGTACCTTTAGACCTTATACCTCCCTCCATCCAGGCTGTAGATGTGCATAATCATATTGCACCCAGAAAGTTCCCAGGGGAAGATCCAAGGTCTCCCAATTGTCTTTGCACATGTGCTTGTTTTTTTATGCAAAAGGGTTCACATATATGATGTGTCCAGACTATTTGGTGAACAAACAATACTCATACTCACGACTTGCCGTATCAATCACGCTACGTACATTGTGTTTGTATGAGAAACATATAGAATGTGAATTTCATCTAATACTACTGTAAATTATCCATTTAAATACATAATTTCCATAACCAAATAAGACAAGTCTGTCTGGACAGATTTTTAGTACTCACATAGATCTGAACAACTCCTCAATGTCGTTCCTCGGACAAATCTTGTGGTAGAGAGCGTAGAATTTGTCGAAAGTAAACGCCTCCTTCTCCATACCATCGTTCTTGCCTGACGGCAGACCCAGCTCCGACAGGCACTGGTATACCAGCTTCTCGGTCTTCCCTGACGCGAAGGTCCTGGCCACCACCTTGACAGGAACCTTGCCACGGGGGTCCGTCAGGAAACACAGGCGCATCCAACTGGAAGAATGTCAGTGATTAGCATAAGTCCGTTTTAAAGGTTTTTTATGTCATGAAGGTAAGTAGGTTAAGGTTTTTTGCTTTTGCAACCTCCTGATACATAGATAGTTTAGCTACTGTCCGTAGATTCGCTTGCCCTACCACCTAACTAGTTACGATATCATTGCGATCGATTTTTGTAATTTCATTGTATATCCTAAAATTTATTGTCCAAAAATAAATGCAAAAGTAGTTTTTTTTTATATCATACGATAGGCAAACAGGCAAGCGGGCCACCTGATGGTAAGTGGTCACCACTGCCTATAGACATTAGCAACACCGAGACTATCGCTAATGCGTTGCCCACCTCTATAACACGTTACTCTGGCAGCAAAAAGGCAAATATGCCTCCACTGCCAAAGCCACGGTTCCCCAAATTCCCACCCCATGGAGCACTGGAAACCTTACTCACCGGCAGAAACACAATACTATTTAAAAGTGTTGCTGCGGTATTCTGTAAGGTGGAGGTACTTCACCAGTCGGGTGGCTCCAATTCAAACGGGATACCCCGCTATGCCCTACCTCTCTTCCTCTACCTAGGTTAGCAAATCATACATGAATATTTTAGATAAACTCCGAAAAATATTGATTTAGTTCATAACAACTAACATGCTCATCGTTTCGCTCCTCGCAACCTAACCCCTTTGTGACATAACGACATTTTTGATAGATCGGTTTTGTAGCTATTTCAATGCACATCTAATATCCACAAATTCAGGCGACCGGTTTCTAAATATAACTCATTATTTAACAGAGAATTGGGAAGTTTTATTAGATTGACAAATTTAGGAAAATCAGGTTAGGACAATTGACTTTAGGACTATAAACATTAGGACAAACAAAAGATAACCCCTAAAAAAGGCTTGAATGAACGTTGTAATTTAAAAGTGAATATTTCATTAAAAATATATTTAGTTTTAAAATTAGGCACAAGGGAAGTAATTTCTATTCTACATAATCCTATTTACCTACTTATGCTAAATTGGTAAGGATGGAAGGGTGGATGGATGTATGGATGTTTGTTACTGTCGACGACCTGGATATTAAATAATTAGACATAGACATAGACATAATATTTATTTGGCAATTTCTACAATATAAATTAACTAAAATATTTGTTACTAACGTAGATTAGGTTAAATATTGTAGTGTCATGCCAAACTAGACCTCAGCTCAGCATATGCTGTAGGTAGTAAGACCACAGCGCTGATTTTCAGCTGACCCCTACATTTAGTGCGTGAATTACTCGCCAAGTGGTCAGACAGGTAACGTAGTGTACAGACATTTGCCCATAATTAGGTCCCTACCATAAACCATAACAACAGTAAGTTAATGTATTGTTTCGGTTGAGGAAGGAAATATGAAATAGGTATGTCTACATAGGCTATCTACATGCCTGTCAAGTTGTTACAACAAAGTTCTAAGTTCAAATTATTTGTAACATAGGTGTATAATAAAGTTGTATGTCTCTCATGTCTAGCCTTATTTTGGGCATACAAATATTACATTAAGTAGGTATACAAAACCATAATGTTTTAATCGATCACGGTTTACCACACATTTTAAAGTCTCCAGTCGTTCCGTGACCATTATGCTTTCAACTGCCTCGAAATATCGGGCTATTCTTTAACAAAGGTATGCGGTAGGAAACCCGGAAACATACCTTTAAAATGTAATAACCATAGTTATTACATTTCACAAAATTAATAATTCATTGCACTTAGGTAAGGATCGGGCAGTGAAGAAAGCATACTTGGGACGACCTAGGTCGGCGACCAGTCGGACGTCCCAGGTATCGCTGGAATGACGAAGTTCAAAGAGACCTGTTGGAACTCCGGGCTGACTGTTGGCAGGAGGTAGCACAGGGCAGAATGGAATAGAGCCATCTTAGTGTCGGAGGCCAAGATTCATTTTGGGTCGTTTCGTCAACATAGTAAGTAGGTATAGATACATAATTTAACAAGAACACGACGGCACTATACCGCTTAATCCAGTTTCAGTTCAATATTAATAACTTAATATATTGTGGTGTATTATAATGAATTGGATCGTGTTAGACCATTACTGGGTGCACGGCTTGGGTCCATTAGCGAAATTGACGGGGGCACCGCACGCATTATGGCATTATGTATTAAGTTTGATGATGATGATGATGATTGAAAATTACGGATTTTAGGGGAAAATTACGGGAGAAGGCGTTTTTTCACAAACTTCGTAGTTATACATATAATAAAAAAAATTAACATTATAAAGAGGCTCACGAAAGCCGTCCATTTTTATGCTGAGTATTGAGGTATGGGAGCCGTTGATTCAAATATACGGGACCATATATGATCCGGTATTTTTATCGTATACAGGACTGAAAACGGGATGTCCTGTAAAATATAGGACAGCTGGCTGACGGTTTCAGGAAAGGGAAGGCCAAGGGGCTTATTTTGCTAAATCGCAGTGTCTCCGAATCGATCACGATTTCGGAATCGGACGAGCATCGGAAGTTGATCGTTGATATACTCATAACGTTAACCTACAAAGGTACAAATAAAATGAAATTCTGCGGAATACTGCGGTCTGCCCTGGCTTCGCATGGATTTTCTCAGCTTTTCTTCACTATAATATCAAATTGAGAAATTCTCTAACTCATAGTTAAAACCGCAGCAAAATCAGTTGCGTGATTTAGGAGTTTGGGGATATACAGACAGACAGTCGCGGTAGCGGCAGGACAAGGAAAGGTAAGGATATTTACAGGAAATACAGAAATCTGTATTGCAATAACAATTTAAGAGGATAAAACAGACTTACCTTGTACTCTCTCACTTTGTAATATATTTGCTAGACATTTTAGGTACTAATTAACAATTAGAACTAAGGACTACCAAGCTGTTAGTAAGTTAGTAAGCATTTAGCACTTTGTGTTGTGACTTCATGATGGGACTCCATTATTATAAATTAAATTTATTTATTTAATTTATGAATTAAATAACTCTTTGTACACTAGTTCCACTTTATTAACTAAATTTTATAAAATTTATTTTAGTGAGTAAATCTTGAGGAGTAATTCGAAACCGGTTATATAATAAAGTGGAACTGGTGCACAAAAAGTGATTTCGTTCTTTGTAAGTGTTAGCGTGAGACACCCTGGATTGATTTCCACACCACATGATAGTCCTGGCCATTTGCCAACAATATTTTTTATTATCCTATTAGATACACTATATGCACTATACACTAAATAGCTGGGTGTGCTTAATAGATCAAAGCAATACTTCACGCCGCGGCAACGGCTTTTCCTTTACGACCAAGCTGATATGCGGGAGCACCGGCATATCAGCTTGGTCCTTGTGACTCGATCCAAAAGCGCGCTGTGAGAATTGTATTGAGCCGCTGAGTCAGCGGAGGGATTTCGCCTCCCTTTGTGTGTTCTACCGCTTGTACAACGGTGTTTGTTCTGAAGAACTGTTTGACATGATGCCTACAGCTACATTCTATCATCGCACCGCTCGCCATCGACAGGGAGTTCATACTCACACCTTGGAGCCAAATTGGTCGCGAACTGTGCGGTTCCAAAGGAACTTTCTCCCACGCACACTAAGGTTGTGGAATGAACTACCTAGGTAGGTTTTCCCTGGAGAGTAAAGGGGTTAAAAGGTTTTTACAGGGTCGGCAACGCGTGGGTGATGCCCCTGGTATTGCAAACGTCCATCGGCTGCGGTGATTGCTTACCATCAGGCAGGCCGCAAGCTTGTTTGCCACCTTAGTGGTATAAAAAAATATACACAACCTGCTGTAAAATTCCTGCCTCAAATTCTGTAAAGGTTGCCTGGAACAGATCGCTTGTAGCGATAAGGCCGCCTTTGCTCATATGTGTTCCTTGTTGTTGTAAGTGATCGGTACTGTGACATTTTATGAGCAATAAAGTGTTTATCTTTCTATCTATCTAATTACCTAAACCAGGTTAAAGATGGTTTATATTTTACGAGTAACCATTTATAGTTGCTACAAATACACTGAAATATTTACTTCATTAGCGGCAAAAAATTTATCAGTCATTTATTTAGTCATTAGTTGACTGGTGACGAAATATCGAGGAAAAAACAATACTAACCGTGGTAACAAACCCGATAATATGTGTAGTGAAAGGGTAGTGAATAACCACAAAAGTATTAAAACCTTTATTAAACATATAAGGGTTTTACCGACAATATACACTTATACACGGTTTTAGTTACACGATAGGACAGAATCGATAAGAAATCTCCAATTTGTTATATATTTATACACTAGCCTGGATTTTCCCAAAGTTAATTGAATGTTATATATTGTATAGTAATTGTTTATAGTGCCTACCGTACCTAACGGTAGGCACTATAAACAATTACTATATTTATATTGCCTACCGTAATTAATAATTCTTAATTACTTTTAAGAATGACGTTTAACGTTTCTTTGTATAAAGTTTTATTGTTCAAGTATCAGCAAGCATTTAAGAATTTGGTACTAGTCGTCCTCAATGTATACTAGGGGATCATTTCACTCTGCAGCTGACTGTACGTACGTAATGGTATGCAAACGTAAAATTATCCGACTACGCGTAAGTAAGCGCTCTTACCACTAGCTATTTTATGATATTCATAAGAGTGTTGTAAACCTAAATTGAATAAAAATTATTTGACTTGACTTGACTTGACTTTGGCTCGTCTATTATGTGGTGCGAATATCAATCTATACCATGGAATATTAATATTTACTAATTAATATTAATACCCTACAAAATTATATCTCTACAAATATTTGGAACGTTTTCATTTCGTTTTCAGACCGATTTGCTTGATGATGTACGTAAATTTAAAATCAGAACAAATTAAAGTTTCAATAGGTAGGTAACATGCCCCAATAATGTCTAAACTTGCGAAAACCAAAGGAAACATAATTCCGATTGTCCTAGAGAGAAATAGCGCCAGGTATGTACAATGCGGGACAACAAAATACGTACTGTTTCATGAGGTTGGTCTGCGGGCACACGTTGTTGATTTTGTTGTTATGCGTGATCTCGCGCAGCCCCTCCTTCCACACCTTGGGAGCAACATAGGGTGAGCATGCGGGCATGCTGCGACCTGCGCACATTGTGTATTGGGGTATCTAATGCAATTTTTTTTTCGTAGTATACATATTGTAATCTCTTTTTTTTTTAATTTTTTTTTTTTTGCTTCGAATGCAGTAAGCCATTTGACCATCATCGCCATTTCACCTGGCGGTAAGTGCATTTGGAGGCAACGCAATTAATTTTTTTATTATATTTTTTTGTTTATGTAGGAAGGTTATTTGTTATTCTAACTTCTTTGGATTCAAAATTTTATGTTAGGTCTTTTGCCCGGACGCCGACCCCTTGCGCGTCATTTGTGGTTGCATGACGCGACATGCCACTATCGTTTTCCAGTTAAATAGCATTAGTACTTGAAAAGCTACTTTTGACCCTATGCTAATGAGTATTTTACCTTTATCGTAAATTACAAGAAATCTAAACAAATTATACAACTTTATAAAATTGTAAAATTCAAGTATTCATACCATATTTTGAAATATAATATTAAATGATTTAAAAAAAGTGTAAAATTCAAATTTTCTTACCAAATTTCGAAAAATACTACTTGATGATTATGATTTTAGATTGTAACTTAACTTTAGTAATTTTCATAAAAATAAACAATATGCGGTATAAACGCTAACTCCGTGTAGCCTTGCCCCAAACATAACAAGTACTTAAAAAAATATACTGCTAACAAATTCATCGACATTAGCGAAAATATTTTTCTTTTTACTGGCTCTGCATTTGACCGACCAATTATCGGGTCAAGGGCTAACTTTCCCTTGAAAATGGAAAGCAATTAGGCAACTGTCAATAACAAACACAGCAGCGGGTGCAGGTTTTTTTTGGGTCCGACCTAGGAAACCTATGGACATGGAATAACTACGACATAAACGTACTCCATGGTAATTGTCTGATCTGCCAAATCCTGGACAGTAAACATACTCAAATATTTTCAAAACTACAGATGGTATGAAAAAAATTGCTAAGAAACATTTGGATTAAACTGGTTCTCAAATAAAGAAAACAGCATTGAAATCGAAATACATCGTAAATTTTGCAATCCCTCGTTTTGCGTCGGAGCTTAAAAATAACATTTATTGACAGATAGATCACCAATGACTGTTAACAGCAGTATTGCTCTATGTCTCTTTGTATATGTCAAAATCTTTGAAATTTTGTAAAATTAGATATATTTAAGCTAGAAACAATAGCGCCACCCTTCAACGGTACTAAATGTTGAAACAGATTTAAATAGAGATATACTTAGTTAAGCTATTTTAATGCCATTATTTTCTTAGGTTGATGGTTGATGAATGTTATGAGAATAGAAAGTAACCTTGTCAAAGTATATCGAAATGTATGTTGATTTTGTTTCGACTAGGTTTCTCAACCTGAATTCGCTGGATAGCGTTCTGTTGTTTTCTTTATTTGCACGGGTTTTTAAGTACTCATTACTAGTATTTGTTAGTAGTATTTTAAATACGAAAACTAAGTAGATTTTTAAGTATATTTAAGAGACAATTCGTTTTACCGGCTTTCTTTTTTACAATATCTGTTTTGTAGGGTAACTTTAATGTAGGTATATTTTCAAATGTACAGGTATCTAATAGTAACTCTGTACATGGGATATGAATATATTTTTTTTGTTTTTAACTAAGTAGGTATTTACTTATATGGCTTTTAAGACTTTATTTAATAATTGCATTCGATCTATCAGAGAGCTTTATTCAAAACAATCATGACAATGTGCACAAATCACTTGCAAAACAAAATTAAATATGGAGGACAATTAAGAAATTGATATTTCATGTAAAACTTTGGATCCAATTTTTTTTTTATACACTTACTGGCAGAAAAAGTAGCCCAACAGCGAGAGCTAGCGGGTCACCAAAATATATTTTTTTAAAGTGGGAATTAAAATATACTATCGATATCTTAGAAGCCCTCAAACAAAAAATACGAAGCTTAAAAATATACACCCATCAATAACAAATGGATAACTGTAGGTACTTAGATAATACTAAAAACCGACCATTAGTAAGTAATAAATAACATTATAAAATAACAGAATAACAATAAATCTGCAAACAAAGGTGGTATAAGCCATGCCGTCATGTAAGTATAGGACTTACTGCTTCTTGAGGCAAGTCATTGGGCATACGTTGTTGGCTTTCACATTGTGTGTGATTCGTCTGAGGCCTTCCAACCACACCTAAGTCAGAGGAACGAGAACAGATACGGTTTAGTATATGGTTATATCCTAAAGTAATTTTCAATAAATTATTGACGATTTGACCAAGGCGTAAAGTAGTTTCAATGCCAAGAAAATGACTTTCAGCTAAGGGGCCGATTACACATTTACTTTATCCAGCAGTTTAAATAAAAATGGAACGTATGCTCACAGAATAAACTCTATTTTTGTATCACTTATATATTTTACGCGACCGCTCCGCTTTCCAAATGGCATGATACAAAAATATAACTTATTCCGTGAGTAATACCTACATTTCATTATGAACTGCAAAGGCCTAATCGGCTCTAACTTCTAAACTCATGTACTTAAAATACAGGCTTTATTCGTTTTAAACCCTACATTCGCTACAAACTAAAATAAATCAAATGATTAACTAAAAATGCACATATACGAGACACTAAAAATATCAAGGACAACGCAACACAATCAAAGGGATAATGAAGATAATTACCTACTTTTATATAGTTAAACGAAACTTGTCATCTACATTGCATGATATAGCTAATGGCTCGGCCACTCACACAACAAAGTTGCGCGGGAAAAATACAGGTGTTTGTAAAAACGTGACTCTGACAAAGGGTTTCTGCTCACAAAGCCAGCCCTCACGGGGCACGAGGAGAGCCTATTCACTGAGTAGCCGTTTTACCGGGTCATTATGTCGCCCAAAAGGTATTATTCGATAGAATTCTAGACCTACGTAAGTAGGTAACTCGATTTCGGAGTTTCGCACTTAATGACAAGTTTAGGGAGGGCTATTGTATGTCGTGGCTCAGAAGGGCATCTAATTTCTAAAGCGAAGTTGTCATTACCAATATTCTATATAAGATTTACCTCTATCGGCTTAAGGGAAATGGGATATTTACAAATTTCATTACAAAATGATAACTCGAAAAATGCAAGAAGAGAGGTTATTTGTAAGTAAAGTTACTATCCCTTTTCATTCGAGAAGAGATGCCACTAAAGCATAGTGATGCCACTAAAATCATAATCAAAGATAAAATTGATCTGGAGAATGATAAAAAGAAAATCTCCTTGCGTTTTAGTATCTATCTCATTATTACTGATTGTCATGAATGATGACGATGTAGCTACATAGATAAAATAAAATTTAGTTTAGGTAATTGTTCAACGAAACCAAAATCCCTTAGGCGCAAACGAAATGACACGGGAAAGTACTCATCAAACGCAAAAAGCAATTAATAATCACGAATAGAATCTTTCGAATCACGATGGAATAGAATCGAACCTCAATTAAACTAACCACATTTGTAATTTGGAGCGTAAATTTCCCGCCATTTTCTAGTTTCAACGGCCATCTTTGCACGTGATAACTCTGGCACGTGGTAGGGCTCAACTTCAATTATTCATAACAGATTTATTATGGGTAGAGATATTCACTTTGTTCGACCTACGTCCGACCCATGGACTTATAGCCATGTACTAACCTTTTTAGTATTTACTTAAGTAGATATTTTAGTTACGTCAACACAAGATGGACCTCCGAAATACGTAAAGTACTGTTATTTACTTACTTAGTGGGATTTTGGGCTAAAATTAGATCTATTTTGTGACATTGATCGATATCTACCATGATCTGGTAAAGTTCATGATAAGAATAACAACATTGCTCTAAACCAAACAAACGATTAATTTCCAAATGTAGTTCCTGGATTTTTTGATATGCGGCCTAGCTACTTGCTGATTGGTACACATACGTTACAAAAAAGTATTAGACATAGGTAATAAAATCTGACCTTTGCTGTGGCTGCATCCGGGCAGACGACATGCTGATAATTTATGTTGATATAGTCTGTGCCGCTGCAGATGGTCAGCGACTTGTCTTCCAAGCTGTCTCCATGTTTGTTCAGCAGGTTGAAACTTAGCTTCGAATCCTGTTGAAAGAAAGACGAGGAATAGGATGACACCGATTCTTGCTTTGTTTTTTGGCAGGTTTAAAAGCGTAGTGCAGGACTAGCAGATGAAGAGTTGACTTGCGAAAGACTCCAAGTGTAGGCTGGATGTCCATTTGTGCATATTGAGAAGACCTATTAAATACAAGACCATGAAGGTAGTTACTAAAACTACTCGGTTCAGGATACTTGTATTGGTAATATTCAAATTTATTTTAATTTATTATTAATTATTCATTTACATGAACGTACAGTGTATTAGTATTTTGGGATATAATAGGAAACAGTAGACACGTAGAAAAAGTTTCAAGGCACTATTTGAATTTTTTTATCTAATGTCACTGTAAGGCAGTGGAACAATAAATCTAAACTTTACAACACACAATATATCTAATTATCATTATCTCTTTGCCCATAGTAACATTATACGCTGTCGTTATCCCTGATCGGCAGTCGGCACAACATTTTATTATCTCTTTTCTATTTAAACCCAATCATTTTCATACCGCTGTAATTTTTTACAAGCTTTTATCTTTCATTTTACAACTAATTTTGTTGCTCTAATAGACAAGAGATACCTTGCTTTTTTCTAAGCAAAAGTTTCTCAATGAAGTATTGAAATTGATATTCTCGATTTTACTTCACTTGTTTTGTGACCTTTTGATCATCTCCTCGATGGGCCCCTGATTTATCAATACCACTATTCATCGCGGCATTTACTTATGTCACAAGCATGTCGCAACACAAATTAAGATTTTCCGAGAGCCGATCATAAAGAAAAAGTTGTTCAAATAATTGTAAGAGATGGCGTTGATTAGACCGATTCTCAAAAATAAATTTAAATGAGTCCGTTAGATGTATAAAAATATAGACATTTTGCGCTTTGTTCTCAGAAAAGGCACAAAAACTAAGTATCTTGTCACGCAACAGCTTTCCAAGTAACGTCGGGCACAAAATTCAATACTTAAGAATCATGTCGAAGCAGCGACATCTAGTGAGGCACGTCGAACTACACTTTTTACTTTTTAAAGTCTGAAAATCCCCCATTCACACAGTCCATCTCTTTTATTTATTTGACCAGCCTCTAGATATAGTGTCTTCTAACTAGGTAGGCACTTATTTATTCTAGATGTTACAAAGTTCTATTCCAGGACCACCTTTCTCACTGTGCATAACAAATCGCACGTGTTTTATACCTAACGAAAGAAGGGTAGGGCCCAACTTGTTTAGATGTTAAATATTAATTACGTTCAACCCTCTGGGGCTGTGCGTGTTTATTCTGTTTTGCAGTTAGCCAAAAAGGGCAAGAGACACAAGGTGGTTTGTTATTAGTTAATTGAAATCTGGATATTCCAAAACCTGACCTGGACCGGTTGGAAGCTGAAGTGGTGAATTTTATAATAATAACCTAACAGTAATAACCTAGCCGACAGACAAATGTCGGAACGCCCACAACCAAGTAAATATTCACTCAAACATTTCCAACTACTGAATCGATTTAAATGAATCAAATCTAAAAACCGATTAATTGGCTTTAAAATGTAGAAAACTGTATCGAATTGGGTCCATCCGTTCGGGAGCTCAGATGCGACAGATAGACACCTTCCTCCTGATACTCGAATAAATATTTTCATTCATTCATTCATAGACAGACACACGCATGCACAGAGCCAAGATACACATTCATACCTATCTCTGTTTTGCGTCGGGGTTCCAATATATATATATATTTTTTAATTATGTATTTAAGTAGGTACCTACTATCACTTATCAAGCACCCTTTTTATGTTTGATGCTAAGGTCTAGACTGAAGGAAGTTTACCGCCTAAGCTTTGGAATATTATGAATAAGTACCCGCTTCAGAGGCAGCTTACCTTTGGCACGCCGCCAGACCTCACATCACTGACTTGGCACAACTCGATGACGTCACCGTCCTGAAACAAAAAAAGAAGATTAATGACGTCCATTTTAATCTATGAACAATATTGTGGCTGGGATGTCTTTGAGGACGTTGACCTGCTATGAAAAACAAAAATTCATCAATTTCATAGTTTCATTCTCCAAAACTCCATTCAGGACGTTAGTGGATTTTTTTACATAGGTAATAGAGGGAGGGTCACCTGATGGAATGTTTTTTTTTAGTTCTACACGGTGACAAACGAGCAGATAGCCCTCTTGATAGTAAGCGGTAACTGTCATCTATAACATCTACAATTAATGCATTTAGGTTGCAATCAACAAAAATGCAGAGCCACTGGTGCGCTATCACTGTGAAGTCTTAAGATGAAATGCCTGAAGCGCTGGCTACATTATTCTTCGAACCGGAACACAACAATGCAAGCATTGTTGTTTAGCGGCAGAAATAGATAAGGCGGTGGTACTCACCCAGGCGGACTCCTCAGGCTTGACCTATAACGGAGTCCAAATTCGTTCAGCGCTTTGGGCGTTGAAAAGTGGCAGACAAATAGACAATTGTCATAGCTTTTGTGTTTTTATTAGTCATTGAAAATGTGGAACATGTAACTACACACAGATATATCACATTACACACTGTTGATAGATATTTTTAAAAAATATTACATTGGATACCGCGTACTACCTGGGTCTTGGCTGAAAATCAGTGTGTTGCCTTTCAAGGTAATACTGTGCTGAGCTACAACCCTTTTGTGTTGCTGCAGCGCACACATACAGCTTATATATTAAGTGATATTTTTTGTTTTGTTTAATTAGATGTATTTTTTTTATATTTATTGTTTAGGTATAAGTTGATGTGTGTGCATGGAGTGCCAAATAAATGCCTTTCTATTCTATTCTATTCTATTCTATTCCTACCACCTACACCTGATGGAAAGGGTCACCGCCGCCGCCTGTACAGATAGCTGTAGATTCGTATTCGATAGCCAGACAAATTGGGTATTTTGCAAGAACTTGTAGGTAAACGGAATTGAGTAAACGAGTCGACTCTCAATCGACGCTCGCTTTGATACCAAGAGACTGAATAAATGAACGTGAAATTTGCACGATTTTTTTATTTTACGTGAACTAAATTGCCCGCAATGAAATCGAGCTATGATTGAAAGACCAATCGAAAACCAATCAAATTAGATTGGTCTTTTATTAGTAACAGAATACCAAAAACGTGTCAAATTGCGATTGAGCTGCGGTTGCGATCCAATTTCAATTCGATCTACGGTATGTTTTGATATCAACACCATATCGAATAACACTTAGTAGTTTATTTACAATTATTTTTTATGTCTTAAGATGGGCAAAAAGATAATTTCTTATTTGGGCCACATTTTGTGCCATTGAGTGTATAGGTACATAAGTGGTGGTGTACCTAGGACACCTGATGTACCTGCAGACAGAGTACACCATTTTACGTACTTCATCGCCTTTGCACTTAATATAGTCTTCTTCATTTGTTTGTATTAATACAAGAAACATCGCTTAGTGGTAAAACCACACGTTAGAAAATATAATATGTCCAATTTCAGACATATGTCAACTTGCTAAACAATAAATTTACTCGACTGTACCTACCATGTAGGGGTAAAGATAAGGATACACATGCTGTCTAGGAGGGGAAGACGCTCCAACCATCAACTTCAGAAACATTAATCATCGTGGCGTTAATGTCCCGGTTGTAGTCTGGCGCACGAGGGCCCGGGGTCGGCCTTGACCATGTTCCAGGATTTGGCAGATCAGGTAATTACAGTGGAGCGACTGCCATCTGACCTCCGCGACCCTGCGCTACCAGGGGAACCTGATAGAATTGGATCATGGTTACACATTCATCTGAAGGTGCAGGTTTCATCACGATGTTTCCCTCACCGTTAGAGCATTGGTTAGCATTCAACAAAGGTCTAAGGTACATAACTTAGAAAAAAGTCATCGGTACATGGCAGTGGAATTCGAACTTGGTATCTCTCGCTTGCGAGTCGGGTACCTTTATGACTAGGCCATCGACGCTCTAATAACTAGCCAAACTACACATTAGAAAATATAATACGGCCAATTTCAGTCATAGGTATGTCAACTTGCTAAACAATCTAATTCGTCGACTGAACCTACAAATGCATACAATATAAGAGTAAGGATGACTGTAATTACATATGCTTTCAACGAGGGGTACACACTCCAAACCATAAACATCAGAAAAACATTGCGCACACAAATTGAATCCGGGAAAGTGAAACTTCATCACCGTCGTAAAACAGTGTCACCGTCAAGGTTTTCAATAACCAACTCGTGATTGCATTTGACGTCTCGACGTCGCAATCTCGGACGGAAATTGAGCCTTCATGAGGCGGATGGGAGCCTGTGTATGTATGAGAGGGAGGCTAGTGCAACTAAGTATGTGTATCTACTGCGCATCAAGTATATATAATGTCGTGGGATGAGCTGGACTGATCGAAA
Organism: Blastobasis lacticolella; assembly: GCA_905147135.1. Lineage (NCBI taxonomy): Eukaryota > Metazoa > Arthropoda > Insecta > Lepidoptera > Blastobasidae > Blastobasis > Blastobasis lacticolella. Next base: position 1,389,639 of record LR990044.1, read on the forward strand.
TCTGTCTGGGCGCATTGCGTCGATAGAACTTTTAATCAAAAGTGAAACTGCAGTAGAGCTCGTCTAATCTAAAATGACGCGCCCCACTATCGCATTAACGCACACAAGCAAGTTTAAAATATGGACGCATACATATACTGGACGCATACATATACATAACTGGTCAGTTTCCCTTGTTAGCAGGGTCATGGAGGTCAGACGGCAGTCGCTCCACTGTAATTACCTGACCTGCCAAATCCTGGATCATGGTCAAGGCGGGCCCCGGGCCCTCGTGCGCGAGAGCACAACCGGGACATTAACGCCAAGATGATGATGATGATGACATATACAAATGCCGTTGTAATTGGTCATTCAGTTGCCGGTGATATTCAAACGTAGGAGCACGCGTCGTTCATTGGCTCCCAGACAGATGAAGTGTCGTTATCAATATTTGCACTCACACATCGAAATTAACTAACTAAGTAGTGGGGCGCGTCATTTTAGACTAGACGAGCTCTACGTGTACAGTTCGACCACACAACTGTATGTGTATGGGAGGCTAGTGCAAGTAAGTATGTATCTACTGCGCGTATCTATCAAGTGTAGATATTGTCGTGGGATGAGCTGGACTAATCGAAATCGGTCTGCAGGCCGAGCACGAGTGTGCCCGCGACACAGTTCGCGCCGCGACAGAAATTTGTCTGTCGGTCGAGCCATTTTCTCAATTGCACTGTCAGTTGCATAGCACATGTGGTCACTTCGAGAAGTCTGGGGGCCTAAAAAGGCCACATTAGCGTTTCATAATATGATTAATTTTAATTTATCGCACACTTATCTGCAGCGTCGCTGTTGTTGACATTGACATTCAAAATTGCCTCACTTAGTTCCAGTATTGGCCACCGGATCAGTAGCTGTATTCACAATGGCTCGGAAATCGAATTCGGATACGGATTCGACAAAGGACCCTGCAAAAGTTCTTAGGAAAAATGTGGTTTCAGTTAATTTTGATGACATTTTCATATGTTATAGAGAGTAGAGTTTCCGTGGAATCTATCGGGATTCTGAATAACAGTTTTCGAATCGTTCGACACGGATTCGCCACTCACGAATTTCGTGTCGAATCGTTCGGAAACGGTTTCGAATCATTGTGAATACCGCTACAGATACGTTTGTGGCACTCAAATAGGAATCATAATATAAAACGATAATGTGGTCTTCTTAGACCTCGACAGCCTGTCTAGCGGGCGATCAAGGACCAAGAATGGGCGACATAGCTGTGTTGCCAATTATCAAGCATTTCTTCATTCCGGGTCCCTGGGCGCGTTGCGTCTATATAAGTTTTAATCAAAAGCGAAATTGCACTACCTGTACAGTTCGACCACACAACTGATATCGATATCGCCTGCGGTTAGGTTAGCGGAAGGCGACGGGGCTGAAAATACATGTCTACTCTTAAATTGATTCTGCCGTTTGTTTCCTATAGAAAAAGACAAAGACAGAGCACGATAAGTATTAGGCATGTATTAGGTATTCATAAAAATCTAAATTGGTTTACTTATTTAATTTTCTTAAATAAGTAAATCTTAATTTCTAATGAAGGAAACAGTAGTAGTCTTGAATTGATTAAGGTACACATAAAATATTAACAGTTATAATAAAAATATACACTAATACCTACATCTAAAATACCAAAAATATACATTAATACATTTAAAATAGACTAAACTAAAACCCTATAATAAGTTACAAATATTTTATTATCTAACTAAACAAATTTCTTATTAAGATTTCTATTTATTGAAGTTGTCATTGTCATGCTCTGTAGCCGTATTCACAACGGCTCGGAAATCGGATTCGGATACGGAATCGACAAAGGACCCCGCAAAAGTTCTTAGGAAAATGTGGTTTCAGTTAATTTTGATGAAATTTTCATATGTTATAGAGAGTAGAGTTTCCGTGGAATCCATCGGGATTCTGAATAACAGTTTTCGAATCGATCGACACGGATTCGCCGCACACGAATTTCGTGTCGAATCGTTCGGAAACGGTTTCGAATCATTGTGAATACGGCTACTGGTTCAATTTGTTTTTTTTTTCACTCAAACTTTCGGCATGGCGGCAAGGACATACGACACGGCGGCAGGGCCGATCTAGGAGCTATCCTTACAGAGTATAAAGCACGGGCAATTCGACCTTGGTCGGACATCTGACCACGTCCTCCGAAGAGAAAGAGAGAAAGCTAACGGCAAGGGACGGGAACTCGCTGCCTGCACATGTTTTCCTTGAGCACTACAACTTGGATTTCTTTAAGACAAGAGTGATATGTATTTAATAGACAGGTACGCTCTACAGTAGACTGCATCTGCACTTAACATCAGGTGAGATAGCAGAAAAATAACTTACTATTAAAAAAAAATTAAAATATAAAATAAAACTGCTTGGACGATTCACACAGCGCTGTCTAGCCCCAAAGTAAGCAAAGCTTGTGTATAGGTGCCAGAAACTAATAAACTAGTCATATATTTTTAAATACACACTTATAATACGTAAAACACAGAGTTAAAGTAACAGAAATTAAACTTCATCATTTTAATTTCTGTCCAGCCGAGACCACTCAGGTCACCATTAAATTGACAATGTATTTAGGTGGGTAGAGCTCGTCTAGTCTAAGATGACGCGCCCCGCTACTTAGTTAGTTGATTTCGATGTGTGAGTGCAAATATTGATAACGACACTTCATCTGTGTGGGAGCTAATGAACGACGCGTGTTCCTACGTTTGAATCTCACCGGCAACTGAATGACCAATTACAATGGCATTTGTATATGTATTGCGTCTATATTTTAAACTTGCTTGTGTGCGGTAATGCGATAGTGGGGCGCGTCATTTTAGATTAGACGAGCTCTACCTAGATTTCTGTATATAAAAGTTAGCGTTGTCGTGCTCTACTTATGTCCTTTACCATTAAAACGTAGTTACAGGAAGCCCCGTGGCCCGACCTTTACCTACATAGTGCAGTGATGTAATACCTCAGAAATATGAGACACGTATCCCAAGCTTGTTAGCGTCTGCCGAGGCCGCCCCTTGGAACTCTCGAGTGACCTGTGAGTACGCTGCCGACCGTACTCGCTTTAATGACCTATTTACGGGGCTGCGTTTGCTGGCTGTACATTACTTCACTTCGGCCATTAGGAGGGACCATTAAAACTTTCAACTTCTGTTTTATATTACCTACTTAACTAGCTTCGTCTTCGAGCAAAATTTGGTTATGCCATGTTCCTGAAGAACGTTCGCTCGGAATCTGTAAGATTTTTGTAGCCCCTTTAATGTTCACGTCCCCTAAAAGATTTCACATCTTAATCGTAATAGCGGCCATAGCACAGTGACATAGTCTTATCTGACCCAGCGACGCCACTAATTAGTTCCAGTTTAGGCTACAGGTAGCTTTGTGGCACTCTTAAAGTTTTAGACATTTTTTTTAAATTAATAGTATTACTATCATATCTTGAAATCTTAGAAAATGTAGTCTCAATTAGAGATATACGCCTGAAAAGGTAGGAATTAGGAGGAAAAAAAAACTACTCGCATCACGAACTGCAAAATCACGTAATCCAATATATACAATAAAAAATTTCATTTCACGTCATGTTCTTTAAACAGTTCAAATACCTAGCTCAGGCGCTGCGAGGCGCTCCCATCTACTCATTCCCAAACTAATTAGATGTTTCTTTGTAATTATCTAAAAAAAAACTGGATACAAGATCCTTTTCATGCTCGAGCTTTAAAATCACTAATTGGCTTATTCGATTTGGTCCATTTTCATGTTAATTTTCATGAAAATTTTAATTTACAAAAACGTAAAAAAATGTAGAACTTGCTGCGCTCCTTCAATATCTCAGTTTTGCTCTCGCGCAATGCGAATCTATATTACATTATAGTACACACATAAGATCACGCCTTTTTTTCATAGGGTTAGGCAGAAAACACTTTTTAACCTAAGACGAAAAAAGGAGGGGTGTTATAAGGCTTAAATATCTGTGTATCTGTCTATGGCATCGTAACTCCCGAACGGATTCACCGATTTGGATGCGGTTGCTCTATTTGATAGCCAGTTTAATCGACATGGTTCTTAGCTTTGTTTCATTAAAATTGGTTCAGTAGTTAAAAAAATATTTATGTAACCTTGGTCGGTGGTTATCCGACTTTTTCTGTCGGTTGGGTTATTGTCCACTTTGTAGACGGATTTTAAGATTAACGTACTTATTTAGGTAATATAAAAACGGCCTCACTTCATCCAAGCACCCAACTGCGAAATTTAGCGGAAAAGCAGCCACGCTACAAAAGAAAATGTCATACAATATCTTAAACAAAAGGCTTAAACGGACTTACTCGACGATTCACCACAGCCAGAGACGCTTCCCGTCTATGAAAGACGTGGGCCATTTAACCTGAGTATGGCGGGCTGTTCCACACTGTTACGTTCAGAGTTAAGGTTGCCAACTTTTTTTTGGACCAAATATGGTATTTTCGAGTTTATAAGCCATAAAAATATAGTAGGTAGGGAATTAATCAATAATATATAGTAGGTTTTTTAAATAAAATTTTCGTACCTATATTATTTCTTAAATGTATATTTTCTGCTACATTGAGCTTCATAGCTGTTTTGTTTTATTTGACTTGAGGTTGACGTCACGTCATACAAATGTCAAGACTCAACATCGTTCTGTAATATTCGATTTGCACCAGGATTTTTCTTCTTTTGAGGATCTTATAGACGCGTTCCGTTTTGCGGTAAGTGGTAATGTTGTGCTAATTAAATATAGTCTATATTTTAATTTTTAATTTATCGTAGGTAGACTCTTAATATAGTAGAATACTATATTATATAGTAGGGTTGGCAACCCTATTCAGAGTATAACGTTAATAACAAATGCATAGCAGCTGAATAATCCAGGCGTACCTCAGGGTAGTGCTCTGGGGAAATAACGCCCACTTTTATTATATTATAAGCTTCTGCCGCGTGGATGAGTTTTAGTATTTGCAATTAGTGTTTGTTTGACATATTAAAACGGTATTCCTGATTTTAGTGGTGGAACTTCTATTGTACCAGTTAGTCACTCTGTACTGTAGTTCTATGAAGAGGTCATGCTCTGTCTCTGGTTCTACCCATCCGAATTAGATGAAACATGGCTTAGAGTTGAAGGTGGACCCCAAGCTATCAATCTGTGTAAAACCCTTTAAAATACGTTCAGAGGGTTTTGCGTGCTACGCGCACAGCTAAACAGACAAAAACATTGGAGCTTTACGTTACGTTTTAGCCTGCTTGGGTAAGCAGCCTACACCGACAATTTTTTCTGAAATAACTTTAATGTACAGCCACGCCTTTTTACAGTTTTATAATCGTAAGTAGATTCGAGTATTTTACCTAACGTATCTTAAACGTGTGTGAGGCCGTAAGATATACTATAATATTATCGTATCTCTGCCGTGTGACGCCCTTATGTCTCAGGACAGCTTACTTACTCGTCATAAGCCACTTCGGAGACTCCGTGGGCGGATCGATACTACTTAGATACCTATTAAAATTTAATATCTATTTCTTGTTATCTATTTCTGCCGCCTAAAAGCAATGCTTGAATTGTTGTGTTCCGGTTTGAAGGATAAGGAAGCTAGCGCAATTATAGGCATGAGGCATTTCATGTTAGTCCTCACAGTGCGCTTCTGCATTTTTGTTGCCCTCAACCTGCAAATGCATGAATCGTAGATGGGGCTACAGTTACCGCTTACCATCAGGTGGGCTGTCTGCTCGTTTGTCACTGCGTAGAATAATAAAAAAGGTATCACCAAACAATAGACTCTATTTTTTATTGTAACCTTTCGCGGCCACTGAAGCACAGTTTTTGATGACAGCGTTAACAATGTATAAAGATACTAAGAATTATTTTATTTCACGTGAAAATAGCCACTGTTATCAGGGTCATAAAGCCCAGTTTTATATGATTTTTTGGAACGCGAAGTGTCATTCGCTGCGGTCACGTCCGTGGCTTTATTTTGATGACAACATTAACAATTTATAAGAGTTTTTGTTGTTATAGGGGTTTTGTATTCAATAGGTGGCCATTTTAAGGTTAATAATGAAGCAAAAATGATGAGATTCGGGATTTATCGTCGATAAGGCATTGTGTTTTAATAGCTGCTGTTAAAATTCATATTACACACGCTATTAAGTCCGGAACTCCGGACGTGTCCGCGCTCTATTGTAGATAAAATTTGTAATAAGTATCGGAAAGTCACCTGTAGACTCTTGGTCGTTATTTCCAGTCGTTATTTTGTGCAACACATTGCTTAGGTACTAGATGTATGCTGACCTGAGCATAGGCGTAGGAAGAGGGGGGGCCGGGTGGGCCGTGCCCACCCCAGAATGGTCTGGTGCCCACCCCAGGAGCGGGTGCTCACTGACTGTACATTGGCGATTGACTCGGCTTCATCGGCCACGTCAGGGGCCAGGCCCCCTTGGGAAAATAGCCCTAGATACGCTAATGGACCTGAGTGGTTTAGTTGGTTAACATGCGTACATGTCTGCCATGCAGAGGTCTCGGGTAAGATTCCCAGTCGGACATAAATTGAAACGACGAATTTTAATTTTTGGTACGGGTCAGGGTTTCTTGTTCTCTCTCTTTCTACTGTTATACTATCTATAAATTTCGGTCTTGAATGTTTGATATTTTAATTTAATTAATGTTATATTTATTATAGTCTATTTAATGTTATTTTTTCATATTTTTTGTTGCACCGCCTTGTAATTTTTGTTGATTGCTCTCTGGTTGACTGGTAGAAAAAGCTACGTAGCTTTAAGTCTGCCATTGTACTGTAATGTGCATTAAGTTTCAAATAAGTAAATGTATAATCAGTATGTATTTTAAAAACATTTTATTTAATAGATACTACAAAGTGCGCAGTCACCGCAGCCTATGGACGTTTGTAATACCAGGGGCATCACCCACGCGTTGCCGACCCCGTAAAAAGATCTCTCCAGGGAAATCCTCTCCAGGTAGTTCATTCCACAACCTTAGTGTGCGTGGGAGAAAGTTCCTTTGGAACCGCACAATTTGCGACCAATTCGGCTCCAAGTTTTTACATATCTATTTAAAAATATATGAGTAGTTTATTAGTTTTCTGGCACCAGTAACACATGTTTTGCTTACTTGGGGCTAGACGTCCAAGCATATTTATTTATAGTACCTACCTATTTTATAAAATCTGTCTATAGGTATATCCGCTAACACTTAAATGCGTCGTATCTGCATTTTTTAGCTAAACATTTCCTTTCTGTAGGCCTGCTGGAAGAAATTTCTTTTAGAAATAAGTAGTGTCAGTTATATCTATGTTATATCTCTGTATTTCTTTATTGTGTGCAATAAATTGTTAAATAAATAAATAAATAAAACACGCTGCGGTTTTCACCATCGGTTAGAGAACTTGCCTATGCATCATAGGCACTAAAGAAAAGTCAAGAAAACCCGTGCAAAGCCGGGGTGGGTAGCTACCCGTTACTAGCTAGTAAATCATATTATTGAAGCGAACAATCGGATCGCGTTGATGGAAACAACAAAAGAAAATAAAATCCATGGATTTTATTACACCGGTCTTTATAAAACCTGAAGATCACTGAATAATTTAATACAAGGCACGTAACGATTATTAAGGTTTTAATCAAAGGTTGCTCAGAATATTCAAAACTTTTACACAGTTTTCTGTGATTTCTTCGGAAAAATCTGAAAGTAGTAGTGAGTAGTATATTCCTTCATTTTTAATTTTTGTCAAATAAAAACATATTGTCGTTCGGGTTGTGCTCTAGCGCACGAGGGCCTAGGGTCCGCCTTGAACATGATCCAGGATTTGGCAGGTCAGGTAAACAGGTTACAGTGGAGCGACTGCCATCTGACCTCCGTGACCCTCCTACCAGCGGAACCTTACCAGATTGGATCATGGTTACCATGGGCCAGAAAGTGCAGGTTTCATCACGATGTTTACCCTCACCGTGAGCATCGGATAGTATTCAACTAATGTACACAACGAAATCTTTATATACTTAACAAGCTTACGGCTGCCTGGTAAGCAATTACCGCAGCCTATGAACAATTCACTCTCGTGCCGCGGCCCCCGACCATGATATTGTACAGAAATGGGACAGACATCTTCCCTATATATATATCCATGCTTAACTACAGTATGAACAAATACGTACCCGTCCATCACTCTTCCAGTATATGAAGAAGCCATACTCGTCGACCTTGAAGGTGCAGTTCTGCTCGAACTCAGTGTTGTCCTTCTCCTCCGTCCACCGGTCGAACACGGCGCCCTGGGGAACAGCTACGGGTCAGGCTTGGTATAATTTGTTGGTTGTTTTTTAGTTAACCAACCTACAATACATAGGGCAAACAAGCAAGCAATGGCTCTATTATTTGAATCGCTGGCCTCGAATCAGAGAGGCTGGCTCAGCCTTGCTCCGATTGGTCACTATTCAATTGGATTGAAATGGCGGCGTTCTATCGAATAGGGAAAAAAGGAACGCATCAAATTATTGAAATTTTCATGTCCAAAATCAAAATTCAAAATCGTTCGACTTGAGGCGAGCGGGTAAAATTAGGAACATGTCTAGCAGCCCGATCGTCTAACTCGAATTGAATGTCGCCATATTTAAGCAATAGGATCGCAAAGGAAGCTCTACCAGGCACATACTCTGCAATTCGTAGAGATTGCTTTGCGATCCTATTGCTTACACCTAGTTGGCCACGTACAATTCGAGTTGGAGGTCGGATCCCGGGTTTCAGAAGGCTTAGTTTTACTTAAAGTTACCTGCAGCAGCGGCTCCGGCACGGGGATCTGCCAGTTGAACTCAAAGCGCTTAGTCATGGTGGCGTGGCGGCGGCGGCGGCGGCTCACTCACGGCTTCGCATCGCGGACCACGGACTCTGGAACAATGGGATGGATAGTATGTTAGGTATATAGTATATAGTATTATAGTTTATGGTATAGTATATTTATAGCGTATATAGTATTCAACATTATAGTTATATTTAAATTTGCACAAAACTCGATATTGCTACCACCGCTCGTTAAATAGCTCATTTCGGACTATCCAAGGTAAGGTTAGCTGGAAGAAATCCCATTGTGGGATAAGCCCGCCTTTGCAATGTATATTTATTTTCTTTTGTTATTGTTCTTTATGTAGTTATACGCAATAAAGAGTTTACATACATACATACATACATTCCATCAGCTCAGACGACTGAATGAACCATGATCAAAACTGGTCAGGTTCCCCTGTTAAAAAGGTCACGTAGGTCAGACGGCAGACGCTTCAGACGCGTGATTAAAACCACCCTATCTGCCAAATTCTGCATCACGGTCAAGAGGAGATATTGACGACAAGATGATTATTTATATCATCATCGTCTCGGCCATCAGAATCAATTCATGCCTGTTGAATATAGGCCTTCTCCACACCGATCAACTCGGCATCCATCGTCCATCACACAATGGGAGACCTTAATTATAATTCCAATTAGAGAGAGATATTCGAACTTTTTATTAGACAATGACTTTTCTCTGTTTGTAGAACGACAAAGATGAATGGAAGTTAGAAAAGACACACCCAATCAAAATTGGGGGGTGGTCTTGTTCAGCAACATGTGTCGTATTTTGCTTATTTATTTATTTATTTAACAATTTATTGTACACAAGAAAATTAAAGATATAGTACAAATTAGATATAAGACAGGCACTATTTATTTTTTAAAGAAAATCTCTTCCAGCAGGCCTACAAAAAGGGAGATATTTTTGTTTTCACAATCTTTTCTACTTTACTGTTACTTTAGCTTGTTGTCGTGCGCGCGTGCCTGTCAGGCGGGGCGAATGTCAAAACTCAAGTGCTGTGTGTGGTTGCTGCTGTAAACGGAGTTGTAGGTAGGAATGAGCAGTGGGGCGAAGCCCTATAAAATATGAAATGACAATGATGCAGTATCGAGCGACCTCATGACCTAATTAACATGTAAATTCATTAGATGGACGTGTTTATTTCAATTCCATCAACCCATTCATCACGATGGCAGCCATTAAAATGAATGAATGAATTATCTTTATTGCAAGCACGAGACATAAAACAAATAATGTTTTTATTATAGGTAGATGCATCGTGAATGACATGCACATAGGTATGTAGATATATAGATAGATAAACACTTCCTACTATGTACTTACTTATGTATTACCTACTAGCGGCCCGCCCCGGCTTCGCACAGGTAGTAACCGCACCTTAACAAACTAACCTTCCCACCTAAACCTTCCTCTTGAATAACTCTGTCTATTGGTGAAAACCGCGTGAAAATCCGTTCAGTAGTTTTTGAGTTTATCGCGGTTATTAACAGACAGACAGACACGATGTGGCACAATGAAATGTCTAAGCCTTAAATTCCCATTCCCAGGAAGTTACCACTCTCAGTGGCAAAAGATCGAGCAGACGGATAGCGATAACTGTCGATTCATGCACTTTGGTTTCGCGACAGAATGCAGAAGTGCGCCGTCACTGTGAGGACTGAGATTATTATGACTCTGGCCTGTAATTCTGCTGGTGGGCTATCTTATTCTTCAAACCGATATTGTTGTTTGAAAGAAATAAGTAGATAAGACAGTGGGTGGTACCCGTCCACTTGGATTCCTCTGGCGCTGTCTTAAGCGGTTATTTCATTCCTAAATTCAGTAACTGAATTCAGAAACAAAAAGCGTGAGATCAAATCAAAGTGGAATGTATTGCTCATAAAATAAGGTCCATTTTTGTATCTCGGATTTTTGAAAAGCGGACCGACGCGTGACTTAATATAAGTGGATTTAGGAATGTGTAATAAGTGCATTAATCCTAACGTCCGTCGTACGACCATGGTTGCACAACCGTTGCCCAATAAGAAACCGCCCGTCGCACGGCTGTTGTCAATCAGGACAGCGCCTCTGGGTTGTCTTGTCCGAGTCCTACTACCGGAGACCACTTAATCTTTGACCACTTAACTTCATAACTTGAACTCTCTATAAAGGCACCTACTTAAAGACAATTGTCTTGACATCGGAAAGCCCTCTGCACGTCCCCAGCAGCGCTGTGAAACTTACTGACTTTAGCGTTATTAGACCGCTAACAACAAACAACAAAACAACATACTAACTTATTAAAATATTGTGCGGAAGTGGGTAAGAAACAGGAGTCCTCACAGTTTCGTATCTACGTATAATATAACAGCACTCGAAGGACCGCCGGAAATTTCGAAATCGGAACGTTGCGCAAGGAGTTTACAAACAAAGAAGTTCCATTCACAACCTCGGCCCGATATTAAAAGAGTGCGCGCCGAAAATAGCCGTTTACGAACTTTACGAGGAATCGAGCTAGGGATGCGCTGATACCTATGTACGATTAGATTAAATCGATTACTGAATTAGAAGCATGATATCGTATCTAATTTTTGGAAACGATTCAACGGCATACGATATCTAGACTATCTAGCTAGTGGATCCATTATAGTACTTAAGATCGTATAAGGAAGATCAAAGAGATCGCAGAAAATTATTAGTGCGATTAAAACACTGATATGGACGTAAGGTTGGAAATATTTGTATAAATTAATATTTTTCCTCAATCACTTTTAAATATCCTTAAAAATAGTTTTAGGTAGGACAGTCGAGGAAAAAACATGCTTGAATAAAATTTTTAGCTGCGGCAAAATAATAATTTTAATTAATCAGATGTTTCGGCCCGCGGGCTAAAACCAGAGCGGGCCGTAACGCCTGAACAGTCCTGCCGAATCATCTGATTTATTAAAATAATAACAATCATTGATGACATTTTGAAGTACGTTTTTTTATGTTATCCGGCAGACAAACAGGCATGCGGGCCACCTGATGGAAAGTGGTCACCGCCGCCTATGAACATCAGCAACACCAGGGGTGCTACCAATGCGTTGTCCACCTCTAAGGAAACCTCTAATATACCTCTTGAACGATCCCATGATAGTCCAAAGGAAACACTGTGGCTGGGAGCTCATTCCACAACCGAATCGTACCTACGTGATCGAATTTAATTCACTATATAGAGGCAGGCAAATAAGTAAGCGGGTCAATCTAATGGTAAATGATCACCGCTACAGTCACAAAAGCCGTGAGATTTTGACGTAGGTCTCGTTACTTGTAGTTAATCGGTCACTCGAAGATCGATTCCACACTCCACAGCGACAGATTAAAGCGAGTCATTGCGATATATCACGCGTCAACGACATCCCATCCCTAAAAGCCGTTTGTTATTCAACCGCCCATATTGCAAACTCCGATCCAATTTGGGTCGAGTGGGCTGTCTGGTGATAGCAACGAACTGGTGTTAAAGGAATTCGGTATCATTGGCTGATATACTTAATATAGCTATACCTACTTAGTTATTATTTGATTGGAAGAGTTTTAATTAGAAATAGTGTATGGGTTCCGGGTAGGGTTGGTGAAAATTTTCAAGAAGAAGGTTTGCATTTAGGGTGTCATAAAATAGTATCTATAAAAAATATAATATTCTTTATTTATTATTTTTAAGCAGATTTTTTACAATTTATATAGGTAGTAGATTTGTCTACTTTATATTTTCCCAACAGTATATAGTATCTTGACCCAAAATATAGTAGCATACTATATTATCTTGGCAACCCTAGTTCCGGTCGACCACCGCACGATTTCCACTAAGCGCCTTGACTTTTTTCGACTTCTTTCTCAAATTGGCTCGAAGTTTCCAAACAGTTACGACATTAAAATCTTCAAGAACCGAGATTGAGAGACAAGAAAATATATTTACCTATCTACTATAATAATTATTCATTCATAAAACAGACAAAATGAAAGGGAATTTACATTGAAAGGAGTGGAAAAAAACCCATAAAAAGCACTATACTCTCCCCCGAACAGAATTATAATGTAATAAGGTTTCGAAGGTACATTACCCGCAAGCAATCTCCAACTCGTTAGAATAATTATCAATTTATCCTTCTTGTAAGATTATCCAGCGACATCTCTGACCCGGGGTCAATGCTGCTTATAAACAATCGTTTTAATTCAATGCTACTGGCTTCATTTACTGTATTATGGCAGCGGCTTTGAAATTAAGGAAATCATATTTAGGCCATGAACGAAGGGAAATGTACGTAATGATGCGACAAATTAATATTGTCACGCTACTGGGCTTGCTCGGGTTAAAATGATACACTGAATAACAGTCGTTTTATGACCTCTCATCTGCTCCACGGCTTTGGATGGGAAACATTGTTTCCTCGACACGGACTTGGCGAGGCGGATGGCACAGATCAACTGTCATCATCATCATCTTCTTGGCGTTAATGTCCCGGTTGTGCTTTTGAGCGCGAGGGCCCGGGGTCCGCCATGACATGACATGAAAACCAGGATTTGGCAAATCAGGTAAAATACAGGTTTTTCAGTGGAGCGACTGTAACCTGACCTCCGTAACCCTGTTAACAAGGAAACCGGACCAGATTGGATCATGGTTACACGGTGGAATGTGCAGGTTTTATTACGATGTTTTCCCTCACCGTAGGAGCATTGGTTGGTTAGTCATCATCTAATACGTAGGTACCCATAACACAGAAAAGTGTCATTGTTATATAGCAGCGCTGGGGTACGAACGCTCTACCTCGAGGTACGAGTCGGACCCCTTAACCAATAGGCCACCGACGCTTTGGAAAACACTGGAAATATAAGTATTCCCCTTAAATTCCTTCGATTGATCGCACGATAAATATCGAAGAATAAGTCCAAAGATATTCCCTAAATGATTTCAATATAAAATTGTTTTAACAGTGCCGCCTAATCTATCATTCATTTGTAGATAATAACTATAATTTGTCCCCCGTGGTGCCCCTAACGCCTCGAATCGAGATACGTCAAGCAGACACGACACATTGGTTTTAGGCATTCTGACTTACATCGGCCCTCACATTGGTCAAGGACAATGACACCGAATCGACTGTCAATGTGACGTAGGTACGCTGCAGAATTTGAAATCGCGAATAAAAACATACTTAGGTATGTTTCATGCAAAATTGAAAACGAATTCTGCCAAAATGCGACCAATCCCGCTGTCCCCAAATCGACATATGTCTTTTACACTCAAAGCAACTTACCTCAAGTGTGAAAGAGATAAGTAGATTAGGGGGACCACTTAGGGGGACAACGAGAATGATAATGCTATAAGAGTTTTTTGCGATTTCAGAGCTGATACCTTAGTGAAAGTTGTATGTTATCACGAGCGCATGCATACCCCTTGTTATCAAGAATTAATTTAAAATAACGTGTATATATAGGTACATGGTACACACACATCCCCTTCGGTAAAACTTTCAGGGCTGTGTCTAGCAGTGACTGAAGTTCAGCCGCAGAGTTGCGGGGTTCTCGCCGGAAGGGGGTGGGGGGAGGCTTTTAACAAAGTTTCTTTTGTAAAGAGCTCGGGTCTTGTGAGAACGTACTTACACTTTGTGTAGGTAGACAGTTTCACTAAGTGCGATACTTGGCGAAGTTAAATTATAGCGGTCGCGGTTGGGACGTGATGGGTGCGATTTTAGGGTTCCGCACACCTTTCCGTGTAAAAAAGGAACCCTATTACTGAGCCTTCGGTTCAGCGTGTAAAAGAGAACCCTAGTGATTTATAATAGTCATTTATTCATTGGATCACATGGTATTGTAATAACATCAGATCTAAAATGTAGCCAAAAGTGTCTCATGTGATCATGAGAGGGCACTGCAAATTAATTAATAATTAATTACTAAGCAACTCTTGAATTTTTTACAGAATATGGGTTAATATATTGTTGTTTACCTAAGAATTATTCTGTGCCATCTATAATACATAATTACTGACCTCCCAGTACGCTTGATATATTGAAACTCTCTTAGGTCTTTATTTACAGATATAAACGTATAGAAAATCCTTATTAAACTAACTAAAAAGGCGGAAATCTAAAAATTAGACGAAGAACATTTCAAGTCAAAAGTCAAGGTGGAGGTCATGCCTAATATCTGGTTAACTTAGGTTGCTAGTAAATTAAAAGTTTTCGTCCAAACGTATATGGTCGTAAGTAGTAACTGGTAAATGCTGAGTGGAGCTTTCTCAGTGTTAGGTAAGTACTAATTGTATTATGAACTTCTCCCTTTGACATCTTAGTCCTCGAACGAATGAACCAATGACAATGCTATGTCTAAACTAATAATAGGTACCTATAATGAGTTTGTGTGTTAGTAATTTTGGGTAGGAAAGTAAGAAACTCTGAGCCGACTTCGAAAATTCTTTCGCTGATTGGATCTGGTACATTTGCGCGAAAAACACACGTAACCAATTGCGCGAAACACATTTGCGCAAATAGGTGTATCGATGGAACCATAACTGACAGATACTTAAAATGTTCAGGGAATGTGTGTTTCTGTGGCCGCTATAACAACAAATAATAAAATTTTTGAAAATCAAGTGGCAACCCTCCCCTTCCCCATAGATAGATAGATAGATATATCCGGGCCATTTCCGCATTCGGGCGAACTTGCGCCCATTTTGCGTGGATATGGTATACTCCAAGATACCCTATTGTTCCTGCCATCCCAACTCCTCCAGGAAACGCAGCAATCCTTTCAGCTTTGCAAACGTCTCTGGAAGGGTTTGTGGTTGTCCGAGATGCTCATGCCTGTATGTTGTCACCCCCTCGCATGTCCGCAGGATATGTGCTGCTGTCTCCTCCTCCCTCAGGCAGGCTCTGCACAATGGGCTGTCGGTGAGACCTATGGTGAAGAGGTGTTTATTAAATGGACCGTGTCCCGTTAAAGCTCCGGTTACCAGACGGAGTTGTTTTTTGGTTAGTTTTAAAAGCCTTTCTGAAAGGGGAGGGTTAATTTTCGGTAGAGCCTCCTTGGCTTGTCTGCATCCCTCTAGTGATGACCAGAGTTGGTTATGTTTTACCTTGATTCTATCCATCAGGTGTTTACGGGTCCATGCAAATGGCATAGGTATAATTGGTTCTGGGCCAGTGGGCTTCGTGCTTGAGCCTCTTCTGGCCAACTCGTCAGCTGCGTCGTTCCCTCTCGATCCACTGTGTCCTTTAATCCATTGTAGGGTTATGGGATTTGTTTTACATACCTCATTTAAGCAATTGCGGCAGTCGAGTAGAAGCCCCGAGGTTGTGTTGTTGTTTTCAAGGGCCATAAGTACTGCCCTGCTGTCTGATAAGATCCTAATAGGCTGTTGTTCTACCTTCTTGTCCCGTACCGCGTGTGTGGCTAGGATGATTCCCATGCACTCCGCTTGAAAGATCGTGTTGTACTTACCCAGTGGGGCAGCTATTTTGATGTTTAGGTCTTCGGAGAAAACTCCGCAACCTGTACCTGAGTCTGTTTTGGACCCGTCAGTAAAGATCCTTACTTCTCGTATGTTTTGGCCCTCCCGCGGGTCCTCGTACAGTTGGATCTTGTACTTCTTGACCGTTTCTACCTGCTTTGATATTCGGTCGCTAATGGCCTCCATCATTGGTTCCATTTTTGTTTCATCGTAGTAAAGTACCGTATGCGGGAGCGGCACTTTGTCCAATAGATTTGAGTGTTTTAAGCGTACCATAGCTATTGTTGCCTCTTGTTGTACGTGAAGGTGTAGTGGTGTTAGGTTGAGCATAGCTTCCAGGGCTGCAGTTGGGGTTGTCTTCATGCAGCCGCTAACTGCCATGCAGGCTAGCCTTTGCAGTTTTTGTAATTTTGCTATTGTGGTGGATTGCTTGGTTTTAGTCCACCATACTACCGCTCCGTAGCAGAACATAGGCCTAATCACTGTTTTGTATAGCCACATTATGACTTTGGGGGATAATCCCCAGGACTTCCCTATCATCCTCCTGCATTGCCAGAAGGATATTGTAGCTTTGTTGTACCTTGATTCAATGTGGTTGTTCCAGTTTAATTTGTTATCAAGTATTACTCCTAGATATTTTACCTCCGTTGATAGAGTAAGTTGTGTTTTAAAGAGACTGGGTAGTCTATAGTTACCTAAAGTCCGTTTATTCGTAAACATTACCATCTCTGTCTTCGTTGGATTAACTGAGAGTCCATACTCATTACACCACAGTTCCACCATTTTCAGAGCCCTCTGTGTAACTCCAGTGACGGTGTCCGCGTTGTTTCCAGTAATGAGTATGGCCAGATCATCAGCATAACCTACTGTGAAAAAATAATTAGAGTTTAGTTTAGATATTAGTGTATTAGCCACCAAATTCCATAGAAGAGGTGACAGGACTCCACCTTGTGGACAACCTCTTACCACTGATACTTGTTTGTTAGGATTACTATCTAGTTGAATGACTCTTTTGCTAAGCATGTTCTCTATCCATCCCGAGATAGTTTCCGAGACATTGTGTTTGTTTAATGCGTTTTTAATGCTTGTGAAATTAGTTTTGTCAAAGGCCCCCTCTATATCTATAAAAGTACCTAGACATATTGCTTTATTTTGAATTGCATTTTCGATTTTCCCCACTACTGCATGCAGTGCCGATTCTGTAGATTTACCCTTTGTATATGCATGTTGATTCTTGTGCAGGGGATGTTTTATGAGTGCCTTATCTCTAATCTCCTTGTCGCACAGACGTTCAAGGGTCTTGAGGAGGAAGGAGGTAAGACTGATTGGTCTGAACGATTTCGTATCGGTGTAATCGCTTTTTCCTGGCTTTGGTATAAAGGTGACTCTTACCTTCCGCCATTTAGACGGTATATATATGTGAGCCAAACATGCTCTTAATATATCCGTCAGCAGGTGTATCATGCGTTCGCCTGCCCATTTTAAAAGTCCAGGGAAGATTTCGTCTGGCCCCGCTGCTTTAAATGTTTGGAAACTGTTAATGGCCCAGTTTACTGACTCACTGGTAACTACTTCACTTGCAATTTTCCAGTCCTCTGTGGTGGGTGTGTATGCCTCCTCGGTGATATCCGAGTTGTTTGTATTGTGGATTTTACAACCGGGGAAGTGTGTTTGAAGCAGGGTTTCCTCCGACTCCTCAGCAGTGCTTGTCATTGTACTGTCTGGTTTGCGCAGTACACCTTGTTGTGTTTCCATAGGTTTGGATAGGACTTTCCTTACCCGGTTTGCCTGTTCGTTGGATTCGTTGTTGGTACAGTACTTATTCCATGTTGTGTACTTCATGTACCTGATTTCTTTTTTGTACTTTGCTTTTTCATCTTTGTATAATTCCCAGTCTTCCTCAGATCTAGTGTTCATTGCTCTGTTGAACCGTTGTCTCACCTTTTTCCTAATTCTGTCTAATTTGGGACCCCACCACGGTTGCTGTTTGGCGGTGGGGTTGGAGACTCCTGGTTTGGGACAGCTGTTATGATAGCAGTTAATGATTAACTTTGTTAGTTGTTCTACCTGTTTTTCTATTTGTTGCGTGTCGGTTAGTTTTAGTGGTTTACTCATGCGTTTAACCTCTTCCTCAACCAGAGCTGTGTATTTATTAATGTTTGTCTTTCTCGGGTTTCTACGTAGCACCGTGTTAGTATTAGCTATGTTTAAATCGTACAGAATCCACCTGTGGTCTGAACAGGATGCCTCAGAAGAGACTCTCCAGTTCGATATTAGTTTGGCCGCGGTTTCTGTAGCTAGTGTTAGATCAATTATCGTTTGACTTCTTTTGTTTACAAAGGTCGGTTCTGCACCGTTGTTAATAATTAGCAGGTTAGTTGTGAACAGGTATTCGACTAGCAGTTTACCTCTATTGTTTTCATTCTTCATCCCCCATAGTGGATGATGTGCATTTGCGTCCGTCCCAATAATGAGCTCCAGCTTGGATTCTTCACACCATTTCACTAGCTGGATTAGTTCATTAGATGGCGGGTCGTCCTGTTCTGGCATGTAGACTGATGCAATGACCATGTCCTGCTGCTTGGGATCTAATTTGTTGGTTATCCTTATAGCTGTTAGATCTCTGGAACAGTAATTAAGGAGTTGTTGTGCATGTATATTGTTACTAGTATATATGCATGTTCTGGGTGATTCAGTCGAATTGTATATCTTACCTCCTGTATGTAGGAGACCGCATATGCGGTTCGCCCTGATCCAGGGCTCTTGGATTAGGGCGATGGTGGTGTTGTGGACCTCCAGCCACTTGCGTAGTTGAGCCGTGGCGGTTTGACTGTGATGGAGGTTGATTTGGATGATGTTGATGTTGGGGTTAGGCGAAGTCAGCGCCATCATCCATGAGCGCTCTCTCCTCCTCGTCCAGACTCATGTCGCCTAGGTTACGGGAGCATTCGTCGTCGCTGCCGCTGGATCCCGGTATGGCGGTATCCATCGGCAGCGCCGACGATGGCGGTAGCAGCGACTCTGTCTGGAGTGTTGTAGGGCCTGGAATGGCCGTATCCACCACAACGACTGGGCTTGGTTCTTCCGTCTGTGCCGGTGGGGTGTCTTGCTTCTCCTCCTCTTCGGCTCTTCCCGCCGGGCGCTCCGAAAACTTCCCCCCCACGACCTGAAACTTCACGTAGACTGACCCCAAACAGAAACACAGCCTACGTTCTCTCTCCAGCAGTGTGGGGACGATAGTTTCCGGAACGCTGACCACAACGAAGGTATTCCCCTTTTGCACGTCGACCTTGTGGACTCGCCACGCGTCCACCTGAGCCCAATCGTTCTGGTAGCGCAGCGTCTTGCCTATAAGTTTTGCGTTAGGCCATTCGCCGGGTACCAGGATACCGCAGCGAACGCGTCGTTGGAGCTCGTGCTCTTCCTTTACACAGATGGTATCTCCACTGCTCAGGATGACATTCTGTAGCGTGTTCCTGACCCACTCTTTGGCGTCAGTACTAAGGCACCACAGCTTCAGATTACCATCTGTGTAAATCGGTTTCCCTTGGAAGCCCGGGCCCAGCCTTAAGTTATTACTTGCTGCCTCCATGATCTTCTGGCAGAGTAGCATTTCCACCTCAGTGGCTTGTTCCCGGCCCAGATGATTTTTCTGGTTGGTGACCCCCACCACCAAGTTTGGTTTTGCTGCATCAGCGTAACTGCCAGGCTGTGGTCTACGCGGAGTCGCAAACTTCTGTCGTTTAGGACCCTCTCTCGGCGTGATGGTATCGTCGAGACGGTTCCTCTTGACTGGGGTCTGCGCCTCCTCGTGACCAGCAATACCTTGTAGCGTAGTTCCGGGGTTCCTACATGGCCGGTACGCCTTTGGAGGCGGTCTGCCCACCACAGGATGAGTTGCCTCATCCGTGGCCGGCAGCCCAGCGTCCTTGGACGTCCCAGGTCGGGGTTCCCCTTCGCTAGAAAGAGAGGCAAGGCGTCTATATTCCTTTGCCCTCTTTTTCTTGCTTGGCCTCACTTTCCGGGTCCTCTCAGCCACCTTGGCCGGTACCCTCGGGGCCACCAGAGTCCATCCCTCGTCCATCGGATCGGGCTCTGGTTGTTGTTGTAAACCCCTTCCCCATATGGAAAGCCCATCCTCATCATCATCCACTCACACCTGAAGAGACATAAGTCCCGTACTGTTCGGTGCCAGAGAAAATGCTTGCCACAGACAGGTACTTGAATTTTCATAGAATATGTGTTTCTATGGCCGCTATGACAACTAATAATAAAATTTAAAAAATGTTGACTTTTTGCGAGTTGCATAAATTACTATTATGTTACAGCTATAATGAAAATAGTATGGGAAATGCTGTATCATAAAGTAATTTTACAACGAATTAAAACGACTGTTATTGAATAATGTAATTGGAACATTACGCTTTGAGTGTAGATAAAATTATTTGCCAAATATCTATTTTCGCGAGGAACTGTATCTACCTACAAAACCACGGATAACCCATTCGTTCTATTACGTAATGTAATAAAATTGCCCATTCTGAACCTAGCTATAAAATGGGAATATTTAATGGATTTTCAAGTTTCGTTGCTGGTGGTGGTCGTGTGGTGTCCGGCAGAGTAGAATAGCACCAACCCCTTACACTCGTGGGTGTCCTAGAAGGCGACAGGGCAACAAAAAATTTTATGTATTTATCACACCTGCCATTTTAACATGTATGTAACTTATTGTATTTTATATAAATAAAGAGTATTATTATTATTAAAAAAAAGGCAACTAATGTTTTCGAGGCAAAAGATCTAGTCTCCGTAAGCTGGAAAATTGGCAGCAGTGTTTTTAATTCCATTGTTACATTTATAACACTGCGATCTCCAACCCGCCGGCCAAGCATGGAGATTAGGGCAATAACCTCCCCTTAGTGGGAGAGGCCATTAGTCCTTTAGTGGACTTGAAGTGGATTGATTGCTGGTGGCGGAGTACTGCAGGGACCTACAGTACTCCGGGGACATTTCGAATTCGACATTTTTCTTGCGTTTCCGTTAACAATGACACTGAAATGTCCATTGAAGCCAAAAAATATTATTGCAACTATTTTCGACAATCTTATACTGTCGAAATTAGATTTCAGTGACGTTTTAACGCGAATTTGTAGCTCAAGAAAATGTAGTATTTGAGACGTCACAGCGCAAGAATATGCCCCTTTGAGCTCGCAAAAACCGGCTACGAGTCGAATCTACATTCCAAGAAGAAGGAAATATTTTGTACATGTGCTAAACGATTTAAGGCCTAGAGATCACGTCTATTTCCGATCTAACTCTTGCACTAAACAGCTCCGTTCCTCGGTCAGTGTAAATAAATACAGCTAATGTTATTATGAAGAGCTCGCAGGGTTTCTGTGAAGTTTTGCAGACTTTTACAGCTAATCGCATCAGCGCGAAGGCCGAGGCTTCCGTAGAAGCCGGCTAAGTATATTAGATTTGCTATTGTCAGTTTGTCAGTAATCTGATTCGCTTTTCTCACGTTTTTGCGGCGAAATGATCTCCGGAATGGTTTGTGCGGTGGATTTATTGTTTTGTTCTTGGGGAGTTCGATTCGCGCACGCTATATCTCGTGTCTGCGTTGGTTGTAGAGGATTGTGTCTAGATTCTAAATATTATTATCTATACCTTAAAACGAATACTTAACTGAAAAACATTTACTAGTCAGATTAGTAATGTTCCCAAAAAACCTGGGGTCCGAAGTGGCAAGAATAAAATGAGATGTATGAAAAGAATTGTGGATATATGCGAGGCTAGGGAGTTGTGTCAGGCAGAGCAAAGTGCAAAGAGCAAAGCGGTCCATAGTCTGCTTACCCCACCTGTGGGACAGAGGCGTGAGCTTTATGTATGTATATTACAAATACAAAGCAAAAACATTTTTAACGGTTTATACGTATATACGTTTACGGGTATTCATAAAATCACTACATAACTATTTTAAAAATTCTTGCTTCTATAAAAATCTACATTATCCGCGCGGAGCACAGACTGTATTTTGTTTTCCAAAAAGTTTGAGATCTCTACGAAAATTGTAATGATGTAACAATCTCTGAACCGATTTCGAAAATATTTTTCATAAACAGGAAACTTCGACTATCACAAACGGAGACTTGTAATTTTGGCTTCCTGTTAACTAGGTACATAAGATGTCTATAGTAATGTAATAGCTGTAACTCTTCCAAAAATAAATAAATAACATGATAGTCGAATGTTCGAAAAGTTCATCGTCACTTACCATCAGGGGCCTTACCATGAACTCTTATAGCAGGACCTAAACAGAACGGCCCTGCTTAGAACGAGACAGCGCTATGCGTGTCACATAAGCTTGTCTCGTTCAAACCGAAAGCAATTCTGTTTAGGTCCTGCTATAAGAGTTCATGGTAAGCCCTCAGGTGAGATGGCGGTAAATGCCTGGCTAGTCTAATAAAAAATAAAATAAGGAGTTTCCAAATCCAAGCGGGTTCAAATAGCATCGATACTATGACTAATAGAAATACATAGGTAGAGCTCGTCTAATCTAAAATGACGCGCCCCACTATCGCATTAAAACACACAAGCAAGTTTAAAATATGGACGCAATACATATACAAATGCCGTTGTAATTGGTCATTCAGTTGCCGGTGAGATTCAAACGTAGGTGCACGCGTCGTTCATTGGCTCCCACACAGATGAAGTGTCGTTATCAATATTTGCACTCTCACATCGAAATCAACTAACTAAGTAGTGGGACGCGTCATTATAGACTAGACGAGCTCTACGTAGGTATCGTTGATGAACTGTCAAACTCGAGGAGTGCCCTATCTTATGATGACAATGCGCTTGCGATAGCTACACCAGATAGGGACCCACCGATTTTTTGTCAGTTAATATACAGTTATCAGTTACGTAATATCGCGTCAAGTCGACATGGCAATTTTCAAGTCATAATCGATGTCGACATTTCTTTTTACTACTTGTCCGAATCTTCTTCCTCATAATAATATTGTGCCACGTTCCGTCTTCATCATCAGATCAGCTCACTGTCACCATCATATTGGATGGTCATCTGAATCTACAGTATGAATCGCAAATATAGATGCTATAATTTACCGCTTACTTTTAGAGTATTATTATACTAGACGGGACTTGCACGCGACGTACCTTTTCGATTTGTGTTCCCGACGTTTCGGTAGGGTTACACCCACCGTTTTAAACTTGTATTTACTTGTATTTGGCACTTTTAGAGTACCTTTAAATTTGTATTCATCATCATCTTGGCGTTAATGTCAAGGTTGTGCACTTGCGCGCGAGGGCCCGGGGTCCGCCTTGACCATGATCCAGGATTTGGCTCAGGTACTTACAGTGTAGCGACTGCCGTCGGACCTCCGTGACAGTGACCCTGTTCACAGGGGAATCTGACCAGATTAAATCACGGTTACATTTAGTGGCTTTAATGTGCAGGTTTCTTCACCATGTCTCCCCGCACCGTACGAGCATCGTTTAGTGTTCAACTAATGTACATAACTCAGAAGAGAGTTATTGGTACTGAAAACTGGGATTGGAACCGGATACCTCTCGCTTACGAGTCTGACACCGACGCTCTAACGCGCTAAAGCTAATATTAAAAAGCGTAAAACTACTTCAGTAAACGAAAAAAAAGTCACCGTAAAACGCCCGAAAACAAACCCCGCCATAACTTTATGAGTTTTATGAATTGAATGTTTAATTATGTAATGATTTAACAATATATTATAAGTAATTTAACTAACACAATATAATATGGACTGTTAAAAATAATATTTGTATGGTCTGAAATAAATGATTAATAAAAATAATAATAATAACATCTAGCATGTTAATAAAGACTACATTTGTTTAACCCCAAGAACTGTGGACGTGCCTCATCGCAACGCCAACACAATTGCCAAGCCGTATTGTCGCAAACAGTCCCCTTCACGCGATCTGGGTCATACTTTGTGCTACTCGGGGAACATTGCCGATGACAGGCCGACAGGAGACATAAACTCGTGCGATAGACGCCGGAGCACAAATGGAGAAAACAGCAGGGGACATTGTGTAGGCGTGAAGGTGTTACGTGAGGTACTTGGAAAGTTCATTGAAGTGTGTTTTAAACTGTCGCGGTTATTATCGCACACTTTGAAGGGCTGGTACGGGTCTACGCGTGGGTTGCTGGGGAAACGCGAAACATACCTTTAAAACTTCCATTGAAGTGGTTAGCGAAGTTAGTAAGCATAGTTAGTGAGTAGAGTGATGTAAACCAGGACAGTAAGAGAGTCAACTTGGCTTGCAAAATTAATTTTTAATTTTTTAAATAAATAATCGTGGACAAATTCACACAGCGCCATCTAGCCCCAAAGTAAGCAAAGCTTGTGTTATGGGTGCTAGATAACTGATAAACTACTTATATACTATTAAATACATACTTATTATACATAGAACACCCAGACCCGTAACAGAAATTAAAATTCATCATTTCAATTTCTGCCCGGCCGGGAATCGAAACCGGGACCTCTTGCGTGGACCAAATGCCTTGCAAGTGGCCAGTGGACCATTTGCGTGCCCGTCGAGCAATGCCTGATTTACATTGAAGTGTTTAGCGAAGTTGGTAAGTACAGTGGTGTAAACCAATCGGACAGTAGCGACTCAACTTGGCTTATAAGCTGCCTAGTGGTGAGCGAACGATAAACACGCGTGCGGCAACGCGGCAACAAAAGTTTCGCAGCAGTTGCTGAAAAAGCAGTTGCAGTTGCAGTTGCATATGAGTGCGCAGCTCGCGAGCGGTAGGCGAGAGCCGTTGCTGCAACAGCGCATTCGCAGCGCACACGCACGATCTGGGCACACCCTAAACAAAATCTGAATATTTCATGACCTACATGAACGCAATAAAACTGATAACTTATCCTTTATACCGGAAAATAACAACATAAGCGCTGTTACATTAATTTGATAACTTTATATCCTACTTTGTCGACTAGTCCACAATCCAGTACGGATATTTTTATTTAATTTGAAAAAAGAAATAAACAGCGACAGGTAAAGAAATATCTATCTTAATAAAAATGATAATGAATGGTCATCTAGGCGTTAATATCCCGGTTGTGTTCTCAAGGGTTTGTCTTGACAATGATCCAGGATTTGCCACATCGGGTAATTACAGTGGAGCAACTGACCTCCGTGACCAGATTGTATCATGGCTACACAAAACAGTCATTTTCACAGTCATCAAAACATTTAGCGTTTATCTAATGTATTTATATAACTCAGAAAAGTCGTTGGTATGTGGCGGTACTGGGGTTCCAAAGTACCTACCTCGAGTTAATCAATAAAACATTATAATCAGTACCGCTAAGTAAACAAACACAAAGTTAAATCATCAGCCGAATTTCCAAGCAGAAACTTGTTATGTGTGACTTTTATAAACAAACATACCTACATAAAAGGCGTATACAGTCGCCGCAACGTTTATATCAGATGAATGAGTCATGGGTCGATGCGATGCGCGGGCGCACCGCGACGTAAACAGCTAGCCGTAGTGTTTACACAATCTAATACGCTACCGCCATGCTTGAGAGATGGCTCGCCCGGCTGTTTTGGGGCTTCTAGCTTTGAGTTTAAAAAAGGATGATCCATGTCATTTCCACGAAGAGCTAGAGAATAAATTATGTCCAGGTAGAGCTCCGCATACCAGGATTAACAGGCTAGCCACCTGTCAACGGATAACAACTGGCTGGTCGATGTCCGCAATCTACCCACTGTTTGAGTTAAATGGCTCCTAGAAGCCTTTGAGCTCCGGTAACCCTTCAGGTAGACTCTCCGTGGGAAGAACTCGTACCGCCCACTCAAGCCTCACCAACCCTACCATTCAGAATGGAATAGCAATTTATTTATTAAATATTCCTTTTGCGCGACATTGTAAGCATTCAGATATTTATTATTTTCGATGAAGCGTATCATCAAAAGGAATTCAATTAGGTATTCCGATAGTAGACGTCCAACGATAAAATTTCAATGGAGGAAGTATAACCGTATCGAATTCTATGAAACCATTAACTACTTCGCATTCAATGAGATCCTTGTCGATAGAAAATCCATTGCCACTTTGAAAATAATTTTCTTTGCAAATTCAGCAACATACGGGGTATTTGGGCCCTTGATATTGTGGCTGAAAGATTTGTGGCGAAGTGGCGAAGGGACCATTTGCTATCAGCACTCCTGAAACCGGTGACTGCAGGTTTCTTTTTAATGATTTCAGATAGCGGTAGTGCGACGGAAATGAAGAAATTGGAAATAGAGGCATAGAAGGAGACATACTCACAACAGAAGTCACAATCAATATTATGTTTCGGGATCTACAGGTAGGCGGATACACTCGTTAAACTTACAACAAAAATGAAACTAAAGCAAAGTGTTTTGTAAGATAATGTTTTCACTAACATGCAAAATACTTTATTTTGTAAGTATTAATATACCAACAAGAGATGCTACTCGGCTCTCGGGACTGTTCAATCAGTCTCCGGTCCAGACCTTGGTCAACCTCGCTACGCCAAATACTGTTGGCGTTAGGCACACCTTCACTTGGCATCACCTTGGCAATTCAACTAGCCTCGAAAGTTCGAAACGGTCACCCATCCAGTTCCTGGACTAACGATGCTTAACCTAGGTTTTCGGTCTTTCCTTATCTTATCCTGAAAATTTGCTCTTTCTAGTATCTCCAGACCGAAAACATGAGGGACATAAAACCGAAATAAGAAAAATAATCAATCACAGCAGATAAAAAAACATCCTGCTAGTTTTTGCATGGCTTGGCTGAGGCACTTCCGTGTCCTCAGTTTATTCTAACGCCGTCTAAAAAGGCAACATACTTGCATCTATCTCTTTAACAGCCAGTGGCCATACCAAAGTATACAATATCTATGGGCGAGACAGAGACTACTTCGCTGACAGCTGAATCCGCTGTGCAAAAAGGCGGGAAACAGCGCGTGGGCGGGAAAGCGGCGTTCCTTTTGTCTAGTCGGGTTTACATAAGTTGTTTTGTTAGAAGCGTAGGTGTGTAGGGGTGGATAGAGCACATATTTTATAGTTCGCATTGTAGGTAGTAGGTATGCGAGCATATTAAATAATAAAATAATAATAATTTATTGGGCGTGGGTATCAGGGTAAGTTTTACGAAAAAGTTCAGAAAATTCTCATTTTTAGATATGTAGGTAGTAGAATACGTACTGTTTTTCATTACTACAGGTTACCTAGGTACCACTCAATGCAGTAGGTGTTCGCGGGAGATGGTGTGGGCTACCTACATACATAGAGCTAAATACGTAGAGCTTGTCTAGTCTAAAACGACGCGCCCCACTACTTAGTTAGTTGATTTCGATGTGTGACATTGTGAGTGCAAATATTAATAACGACACTTCATCTGTGTGGGAGCGTCGACTGCTCCAATCGTACGACGCGAGCTCCTACGTTGGTGTCTCACCGCAGCTGAATGACCAATTACAACGGCATTTGTATATGTATTGCGTCCATATTTTAAACTTGCTTGTGTGCGTTAGTGCGATAGTGGGGCGCGTCATTTTAGATTAGACGAGCTCTACCTACCTATCTATACTAGCGTGTTGCCTAATCCCTAAAAACCGGACAAGCAAAAGCAACACTAGGTGTCTACCGTGCGCTCGAATCTAGCTACCTACCTACACCTAGCGTATAATTAATTAGTTCGTAGCACGAGACCAGCAAACTGTGTGCCTATTCTGGCTAGCAGGTCTTTGACCCCGCCTATTTGTCTCGACGCGGGATGAGACAATATTGGGGGTTTGTGTTTGTAGGTTTAGCAGACAGAGAGCGGCGGGGTCCTATGGCTAGTGGGTGAGGTTCGTAAGCGAACGGTACCTGGTTCGATCCCCAGTGCCAACATGTGACCAATGACTTTTCCGAGTCACGTAGACACCTAAATTAGTTGAACCTAGATCTAGGAATAAAAAACGTTGCCACAACACTTAATATCTTATTAAGATAAGACTCGCTTGCTATGGTACGGGCACAAACCTCTTTGGTTTTTAAGTAATTGTTATAGTGTAAGTTTTAAAAATGTGAAGAAGACAAATACTTACGGTAAGGGAAAACGTCGTGGTGAAACCTGCACAGTAGCACATTGAGGCGCCTGACCCAATTTGTTCAGGTTTCTTTGTTAACAGGGTCATGCAGGTTATTAATCCCTTTTACCATTTCTTTGCAAGATTCCTGAACACATTATTTATCCATGATCAACTCACTCATCATCTGACATCGAACTGTCTGTTTTCTTCATTTCAATCTGGTTTTTATCAAGACCACAGTAATGACAGCACTTACGAAAGTCACGGATGTCATCCGTCTTGCGACGGAAAGTAGTAAAAAAAATATCTTGGTGTTAATGTCCCGCTTGTGCTCTCGCGCGCGAGATCCCATTAACCATGATCTATATGTCTATGTCATGTCATGGTCTATATGTATGATGTGTCTCTATGTATTTTACTGTGTGCAATAAAATGTTAAATAAATAAATAAATAAATGATCCAGGATTTTGGCAGATAAGTTAATTATAGTGGAGCGACTGCCATCTGACCCCCGTGACCCCGACCAGTTTGAATCATGGTTCAATCCTTCAATCGCCTGAATACCTACGACCTACGACCTCGAAGGAGTCCGTAGCTATTTGTCCGGCATTCTATTCTGACTCGAGGATGCTTTTGTCTGTGTGCGATCGCCGATTTGAGACGTATGTCTTCCTGAAACGTCTGAAAGATTCTGTGACGTCACTCCAGAGGGAGGTATCATGCGATTGGAGATCGGCGGTGCCGCTACTGCTACTGGGCTGTCTTTCGATCTGGTCGTAACTACACACCGAGTGGGCCTCCTCGATATAATGTTATTTTAAAGCGTTCAAATTTTTTTCTTGAGGCAGTGGTTTTAAAATTGGTACGTTCTTTATCTCAATCTCCAATCCCTCTAATGCGCTGATTACATTTGACCATATTCAGAAGCAAAAAGCGTGAGAGCAAATCAAAATGAAATGTGCCTATTGCTCAGAGGATAAAGTCCCTTTTTGTATCACTTATATAATGTTACGTGTCGTTCCGCTTTTCAAAAGTCGTGATACAAAAATTGACCTTATTGAGCAACACATTCCACTTTTTCCACTGATTTACTCTCACTCTTTTTGAATTTAGTCAAAAATCTAGTCGAGATACCTCGGCTAGTTCCTTGTAGCCGTTTTGCTTATAGTAGACACTGGACACTTTAGCAACTGTGTCGGGTGACTATGCAAACTGTTTCACGTTATTTGCTCGGTTGAAACAGATTATGTGCCCAAATACACATTGCTCATTGTAGTTAGTATAGTGCGGGCAAACAGCAGTTAGGCAAACTGGCCAGTTTGGTTCACAAACTTGTATAGGATATCTACTGGGTTTCGTTCAGTGTTTGTTTTGTTAGTTTCTGTGGAGGTATAGAGCATACTGAATTCTGCGCTAATGGCCGCTCATAAATTTTTGAATTTCGAATGTTATATATTTTTAAACATTAGAAAGTCAATAATTGTTTTTATCACAAGTTTGTCGTCCGTAGAAAAAATGGAAATAACGCGAAAATATTTTAGGGCGATGATATTTTATGTTGTTAAAAGTTCAAGTCAGTCTCCGCAAGACTGCAATGATCCTCGTTAAAACGCTGCTGGGAGGGAAGCACCTCATTTGCGCACCGTAAGTTTGAACACATAATTTGATCGTGGCCGTGTTTCTCTCCATGATGAAGTTCCTGAAGGTCGGCCCTCAACTCCGATTACTGAGGAAAACGTGGCTACTGTCAGCAACTTGAAGAAGAACGGCGTATCACCTATAAGGAGATTCGAGGACATTTGGGGATTGGTATGAGTCAAATTAAAAAATCTTACATCAACATTTATGAGTCAAAAAACTTTGTTAACGCTGGATTCCTAATGAACACACCCCAGAACAAAAACGGAGTTGATTGGTGTCAAAAATGTTGTTATAATACGATCGCGGATGTTCAAATTACATTGTGACAGGAAATTATACATGGATATATTGTTACATGCCGGAAACAAAGCAACAGTGTATGGGTGTTCGAACGCGACAGCAAACTAACAAAATTGCGGCAGGCGAAAAGCGTAGGCAAAGGCGTAGGCGTAGGTTTTTTTTCTCCTGGACTGGTCCTGCCGGCACGATCCCGCTTGAAGAACAAAGGACAGTTAATGCTGAGTGGTACACTATCATCTGTTTGCCCAATGTCTTTGAAAAGTTAGGGAAAACGACCAAGAAATCGCATCCTATTGCACTAAGACAATGCCGTGGCGCACAGTCCCAGTCCCACGACCCAGCCCGCGCATAATCCAGACCTGGCACCATGCGATTTCTTTATTTTCCAAAAATCAAAGATTTAATGAGAGATTTGACATTGATGGTCCCGGAAGAGACGTGCCAACTTGCAATCAGCACGTGAAAACATGCCTTCAGACCACTGATTCTCAAGTTTCCGATTAAAAAAGTGTTCAAAATGTAATGCAGAATACTTCAAAATTAAATTGTTTTATTAATGAGTTACGCAAAACTTTTAGTGTGGCCCACATAATATGTACCTAATGTAGCCGGCGAAACTTACTGGCACCTGTGTTTTGTGCACGGGCGAATTACGCGCTGGGTCCAAATGTTTGCCCGATCCAAATTCGCCAGGCACTGAATAAAAGGCTAGACGTCGTTAAGGATGACGTGGGTGCCAACAAGCTCACCACTAACGATGCCGAACACCGAGCGAAGCGGACAAGGAATCTCAGATAGGAAGACGGACCCCGGGCCCTCGTGCGCCACGGTTTAGAACACAACCGGGATTACCGCAGGATGATGAAGGATAGTTTCTGCCTAACACTATTGGATACGGAACGTGAGTGTATGACGAGTCTATGTATGATGATGGACAATTGACGCAGAAACAGTCGGAATGTACGCGCGCAAGCACACGCGTACCTATGCGTTATAAAAATAGCAAGCAAATCAATAGCAGGGGCTAGCCCAATAGAGCGTGAACAAGTATAAATAAAAGATAGCAATCTCTCACATTACTATTCATGGTACACTGGTCTCGCGACGCGGGTCACTACTCACTGGTACACTAGTTTATTTTGCCACCCCTCAGCGGAGGGGTGCGAAGGTGCAAGGGGACTATTTTAATCAC
The DNA here is from genome assembly GCA_905147135.1 of Blastobasis lacticolella. Lineage (NCBI taxonomy): Eukaryota > Metazoa > Arthropoda > Insecta > Lepidoptera > Blastobasidae > Blastobasis > Blastobasis lacticolella. The sequence goes on from LR990044.1 coordinate 1,421,293, forward strand.
AGCGGCATGGCTGGCCCGTTTCATAACTACCCTCATTAGTCACCCCTTCGCACGGGTACAGAAGTTGCCGCAAACTGTTATTAGTTTAGCCCTAGGGGTTCTAGGAGATTCATCAAGCAGTAGCGGTTCACTGCTGGACTCGAGCCTCCGAAACATTAAAGCCGAAGCGGTACCGATATGGGAGCACGATGATGATGATGATGTCCTGCATAGCTGGCACAAGTGTGCCCGTGACATGACTCACGCCCTAGAGCCTTTGTTTCCCTCTCAATACTAAAATAAAGTATCTTAATCGCGTTTTGTTGCTTGTAGCGCGCGAGAGCACACTTGTTCTAGCCGTGCTGGATGATTACGTGACGGATGGCGGCATCCGTTTTTATCCGACGGCACCCCCAACGATAAAAGATAGGTGTCATAAGTTTGATGTGTGGACCGATTTGTATTCAGTTTCCCGTATTTGAAAGCCAGTTTCTTAAATTATTTACATTAAAATCGGTTAAAGTTTAGAAAATATTGGAGTTTATGTAAACTTGGTTGGCGGTTATCCGACTTTTTCTGTCGGTTGAGTTATCTTATGGCACATAGGCATTATTTTTTTTTGCCATTACAATACTCATAATACAAAACTCATTGAGCCAGTTACGTTTGTATATCTAAATTTAACATAAGTGTATATGTATGTAAGTATTTATTTTGTCGTTCTTGTGCTCGCACTTGCGACTCATAGCCAGCTCTCAAAACCTCCGACGAAAATCGAGGACTTAAGCCTCCCAACGGATACCGGTATGATCGGTCATGATCATGATATCCTGGCCGATTTCGGCTATGGCGACGGCATACGTTTTTAATCACCCAATTAAAAAAAGGTGTTATAACTTTGACGTGTGTATCTTGTCGATCTGTGTGTCTGTCAGAGGCATCGTAGCTTCCGAACGAATGGACCGACTTGGATGCGGTTTTGGTAGTGAAGGGGCATTTGCTTTTTTGCTGCCAGAGCAACGTGTTATAGATGTGGGCAACGCATTGGAAATACTTAGATACAGTGTTGCTAATGTCTATAGGCAGTGGTGACCACCTCCCATCAGGTGGCCCGCTTGCCTACCGTGTCATAAAAAAAAGTTTAATTAAGATTTGTCTAGAAAATATTTAATTAACTACCTTTGTCCTACTTTTCCGGCCGGTTCATTAATAAAGATGCGAGTCGGGCTTTCAATTCGTTACGTTTCGTGTCGAGATCAGTGTACCGTTGAGTTTCGAAGACATAGACTGTGATTCCACTCTGGTATTTTGGAAAGTAGTTAAGTTTCTCCCGCTAAGTGGGTTCTATGGCGCACTTCTTGATGCCTTTAGCACATCTTTACCTTGATTCTTGTACCCGAGGAGCCGAGTGGTTAAGGTAGCTGACTCGTAAGCGAGAGGTACCGGGTTCGAATCCTACTGCGGCCACGAACCAATGACTCTTTTCCGAGTATTTTTTATACCACTAAGGTAGCAAACAAGCTTACGGCCTGCCTGATGGAAAGCACCGCAGCCTATGGCCAGTTATGTGCATTAGTTGAATACTAACCGATGCTCTTACGGTGTGGGAAAACATCGTGATGAAACCTGCACATTTAGGCGACTGAATGATCTGGTCAGGTTCCTCTGGTAGCTGGGTCACGGAGGTCAAATGCAGTCGCTCCACTGTAATTACTATCTGCGAAATCCTGGACCATGGTCAAGGGACCCCGGGCCAGAGCATAACCGGGTCATTAACGCCAAGATGATTAATTTATTATAATGAATATGTATACTTGGTCGGAGACTATCCTACGTTTTCCCGTTGGTTAAGTTATCCAGTCTGAGGAAGTCGTGGCTGAAGCCTCTGAAGACTTTAGTTGCCTTTTACAACACCCGTTTATGACATCGAGGGGGTTGAAACAATTCTACCCAGACGGATACCCGGCAAAGTACCTACTCTGTAATTGATGAATAATTGACGACTGTTAGCAAGGGACTCTCACGAGCATTTACCTACAACCAATGTACAATTATAATTAGGTCGATACATTCATAACTTGCGATAAAAACAGCCGACACCAAGGCATATTCACGCAAACCATTTCACACCGCGCACAAATATGACATTATACTTGACCCAGTATTCGATATTTTTGTAAATAAAAAGAGTCATCAAGGTTCCCAGCGTGCCCGTCTAGCTGTAACTGGATATCAGACCGAGTGCGTGCGAGCGTGAGTGATAATACATATTGACGAATTGTGTACGTATTATGGCGCGGATTATCACCGCGGAATGGAACTCCCAAGGTTGCACACACCTAACCGGCAGTAAAATTGAAAGAACGAAACGTTTCGTAAGCTTCCCGAGCCGAATTACAGACGTAACTGGAAACAAAGGAGTCTCCAGCAACAGTGGCATTTTAAACCATTCTACAGTAAGATTGGCACATTACAGGGTAATAAAACCAAACGATCCTAACGTAGCAACATAAACATCGGCGTGCAAAACAGACCGTGTATGGATCCAGGCGATTAGCAGCGGATTTCAATGGTCGGAGAAACGTGATGGTAACTAGTAATCGGTGTGTAATACCAACCTTATCGACTGTGGACAATGTAGCCGGTAGAATCGTCGCTACCAACTGCGAATGTTGCACGCACGATAACGGGTTTGTTTTGTTGGTTTAGGTTTTGTGAGGTCGATTGTACGCGGCGCGGGCGTGGACGCGACACACGTCCGTTCGCGGGGCTCGAGGCCGACTGACTGGCCGAATGTCGTCTGACCACCAGTGTTGCCGCGAGGGGCCGCCGCGCACGCGCGTTTGTTTACCCTGTTCCGGCCAATCAGCCCGCAATGGCAACATTTAGCTGAAAATATCAAATATGCCGCTGAAACGCGTGTGCAGTGCGAGTGATGGATAGGATGAATGAACGCTGCTGTTCCGCGTGTCTGATTATAAATAGTGGTGCGGCTTTGACATTGTAGCCTGTGCTATTCTCGTGAGACGATGCCAGCATTACTCATTGATCAACTATTGTCGATATTATCTCAGCAATAAGTAGGACGTCTAAAGCTGGTTATAGGTCACACCGCAAGCCTTTCAAACGAATTTTTTTCTTTCTACATCATGCCCGTGTAAGCCAGGAATTCAGGATATCGAGAGAACCACTTTAAATTCTATTAATACCTGAGACAAGTATTTCCTAAACTGCTGAAACAAAGCTAAGGACTATCTCGATGAAACTGGCTTTCCAATTAAAATAAAACCGCATAGAAATCGGTCCATCCACCGTTCGGGTTCTGAGTATAATAATGATCCCTTCGGCCGCCTACGACACCAATGCACACAGACATACCACAGACACATTGACATATAGATACACACTTCAAACGCATAATAACACCTCTCTTTTCTACATTAGAAGCGTCAGTGACCGAGTGGTTAAGTTATCCGACTCGTAAAAGAGGTAGAGCTCGTCTAGTCTAAGATGACGCGCCCCACTACTTAGTTGATTTCGATGTGTGAGTGCAAATATTGATATCGACACTTCATCTGTGTGGGAGCCAATGAACGACGCGTGTTCCTACGTTTGAATCTCACCGGCAACTGAATAACCAATTACAACGGCATTTGTATATGTATTGCGTCCATATTTTAAGCGTGCTTGTGTGCGGTAAAGCGATAGTGGGGCGCGGCATTTTAGATTAGACGAGCTCTACCGGGTTCGAATCTCACTGCGGCCATGTACCAATGGCTCTTTTCTGAGTTATGCACACATTAGTTGAATGCTAACCGATGCTCTTACGGTGACTGAAAATAATCGTGATAACACCTGCACATTCAGGAGACTGAATGTGTAACCATAATCTGATCTGGTCAGGTTCCCATGGTAGCAGAATCACGGTGGTCAAATGGCAGTCGCTCCACTGTAAGTAATTATCTGATCTGCTGGACTTTCGATCATGGTCAAGGCGGACCCCGGCCCCTCGTGCCCGAGACGACCACCGGCACAATAACGCCAAGATGAATTTTTGGATGGACATTGCGATGCAGTTTTCTTTATTTGTAAACTAGTTAAATCAAGATGATTCTTAGCTTTGAGTCATAAAAGTGTTCGAGTCGGTGATATACCTATTTAAGTTTTATAGAATTTGTCGGGGGCTTTCCGACATCCTGTCGGTAAGGATACGACGCCTTCCACCGGCTCCCCACGACCCTCGCAAAAGCGTCCGTCGATCTCATAGGGCTGCTGCTGTACTCTCGCATCTCCATCTAGGCACTGCATCCCTGGTACATGTGGCCGATATGGTATCGCTCATGAAATGAAAACAACAAGATTGTTTTACAAACAAAAGTTCTTCATAGAAAACAAAATCATAAATCTATACAAAAACAACGAGATACACTACAATTTATACTTAAAAACAAAACAAAACAATACACAAGTATTACCTATGTGATCTTTGAACATGATTAACATAAATAATTGACATAAATTACAGTTTAAACTTATTAGGAACCACCTTGGCAGCATTAAGAGTGTTTTCCGAGCGTGATTTTTCCGTGAGCTTGTTTATTTTTGTTAAAATATATCGTTTCAAAGTTGCACGGGATTTAAAGTTTGTATGGAAATCCTAAATCCTGTGTAACTTTGAAACGATAAATTTTACAAAAATCTGACAAACCACAAGCATAGAATAGATATTGGTATTTGGATCACGTCCGTCTACAAAATTTCATTGGCTTTGATAGCGTTATATTGAAAATATGATTAAGCTACGTTTGTATGGAGCACGCTCGGGATACACTCGCTTTAAGAGAGAAAAAAGGCAAATGATGAACTTTTCCACTTAATAATTTGCTAGTCCATTCGTCTTAGCTATTTGTTAAACAATTTTATGCACATAAATTAAGGTTTAAAATGGTCCATAGCATTTCGTTACAATGTACGTTTTAAATTACACTAATTAGCCATTCGAGACTTCATTGAATTTCAATATTTAGTTTGACACGCTATTGGTATTCTGCAACTAATCTAAGACCAATGGTTTTCCATTGAACTGCAATTGTTTTAACTCGATTTTGGACTGAAATGGCAGCCAATGGGCAGATTTTAGAAGGTAACACCAATAACTACTCAACTGAGAGTCAATTACGACTCTATTGCCCGATTGCATTAAACTTAAGGCCAGCCATGTCAACAATACGGCCCGCGGGCCACATCCGGCCCTCAAGCTGTATTAATACGGCCCGCAGCCAGAATCTATACAATAATGATGGTCGCTACGCTTGTTCTTTATTACTTTTATTATGTTGAAAAATTTCGAGCTCACTACGCTTGCTATAAAACAATATGAGTAGTTTAACTACCTATCCTATCTAAATTATATTAATAAATAATCTTTTAGTTTTTCTTTTTAGGTCAAACATAAACCCTAATTTTTATAAATGACCCTTTAGAAAACACAGTTAGACACCCCTGCTTACAAATTGATTTATGATATAAACACCGACCTTATGTTAAAAATAAACTCGCTAACTCAATCTGAACTTTATGATACCGATTTTGTGATGCCTAAATGCTCACTAAGACTCCGTCGCTTAATTTTAGTGCAACGGGCATATTACATATTTTTTTGCAGAATACCCACTTCATCGCAATCGTAATGGAGTCTCAATTGAATATCAATAGTATGAGTAGGTATTAGGGTCCTGAGTAGATTTGAACCTGAAGCGCCCGGTTGCTAGGCGGACCGCTCTCGCAGCTACCAATGTCTACAACTCTGAATAAATAAGTGCATTTAAATAATGTAAACCAATGTAAACGGCTAGTTTTTCCGTTACTATCCAATAAATGACCATAACAACACAATGCGATGTTAATGTATGTACCTAAATCAGGGAATAAGCCACTGAATGTTATAAATACTAAACACGAATATGTTGCTGCTTCATTGAATGTCAATACTTTTCATGACTTATATCTGGATATACCGCACTGTCGTTGCGTAACGGGCAGTAGCGACATAAGCGTACTATGGGCCTAATTCTTACGCTGTGATATTTCGAAATCGACATTTTTTTTAGCTAAATATCTCTACTAATAATGTAATTTTAAAATATCTTCGACAATAAAGGATTAGAGAAAATCTTTGAGAATAATTTTTTTGCTTTCAATAGAGATTCAGTGACTTTTTAATCGATATTTGTGGCTAAAGAAAATGTCTAATTCTAATGTCGAAAGCCCGATAATCGCCCCCCATGGGCTTAGTGTATCCAATAATGCTAGTTCATTTTATACTCGTGGCGGATAGGTTGATGCGCTGCCTTGTGTACCTCCGGAGACGGTCCAAAGCCTTCGCAGGGTATGTTGGGATGTAGTCATCTGTACCTCAGTCGCTGGCAAAAGCTAGTACTTTATAGTTACGTAAATGCCAGGCCAAGTGCAAACCAAAGGCTTCCCGAAGCCCACAAAGTAATAGGTTAAGTTTAATCCAGATTTAACTTTCTATTGTAAAACATGGCCACAAAGTCAATCACAAATTAAATTGGTTCTACCAGTACCGTGAGTAAATATACAATGGAATTACATGTTCGAGACCCTATTTCAGACTCGAGTTACACAATTTCTTTGAAAACTAGCTTTCTAGATTGCAAACACTATTTTCTAAAAGTATTTCATGACAAAAGAGGATGTTAATGTCTAGGTTAATTCAGCCCAACCTACCGCTTCCGCTGGGGTATCTGTCTCGAACAATCTCAGGGTACAATTGGCACCCCGTGACGTCACTGTATGTTAATTCAGTTGTGATATGAGATTTTAATGGTATAGCTAGTGTCAAATAAGAAGAGACTTGGCGGGTCACGTGGTTCGACTTGCGCTGCATACGATTACCTGCGCGAAATCCCCTCCACTGCCATTTGACAAGTCTCTTCTTTCGTGACGCGGGTTATACATGATATTTTAAACAAACAATATTTAGATGACGACCTGAGTGGTTTAGTTCGTATAAATGCCGGTGTGCCACGCAGTGGTCCCGGATTCGTTTCCCGGCCGAGCAGAAGTTGAAATGATAAGTTTTAATTTCTGCTACGAGTCAGGGTGTACTATGTATAATAAGTATGTATTTAAAAATATATATAGAAAGATAAACACTTTATAAGTAGTTTATCAGTTTTCTAACACCCATAACACAAGCTTTGCTTACATTGGGGCTAGATGGCGCTGTATGACTTTGTACATAATTATTTTACATTAGAAAACTTATGAAAATATTTTTTACGAGTATTTACTCGATAGGTTTAGATTTAGTTTAGTACATTGCTTTAGTTTCATTTGATTTTATTATTATCAGTCTTTCTTTACATTATATTCAAATAATTAGTCTTACGATTTCACTTAGGTACATAGGAACTATTCAGTTTTCAGATTATCTTCGATCTAATGTAAACTTCAAAAGTTTTCCTAATAATAAATCTGGTACGTAATTTGTACGAAATAACAATAAAAAACAAAACACACTATCCTAATATGCGACTACATACATAATTACCTGTAACTACCACCACCAAAATAGTTCAATTTTGACCAAAAAGAATAGAAAATGCAATGAGGGCGCAACGACGACTAAAAATTAGTTTAGATGGCGCTTATGCTCATTGAGCACAACATCTAAGGATCTGACATCCACTGATTCGACCAAAATATACTAACCAGAACTTTATTATTATTATTATTATTCCTGAACAGACAGGCAGTTGGAACAGCTCATAAGTCTGTATCTCATTATCCTCAACCCATTGACATTCTCAATTAATGCCACTGGACTTCAATAAATTGCCCTGAAATCTACTAAATGACGACACGCTGACGCTGTAACGACAGTGGAATTTTAGCTTCTTTTTACTTTACTTTACTTTACTTAGCTTTTAGTTTACTGCGTTATTTTGACAGTGACAAGATCTCAGTCGCCGGTAACGACGTCTAGTGAGCAAAAATACGCCAGATAATAGAAGACATATAAAATTAAGGCAAAAACTGGTCGCTTTTTCTAAACGTTTTGGTCAACTGCACTTTCTAACAAATAAATAAACCCAAATACATAACAAACACGCTAAGAGCTTGCACGCACTAGTGATTTCTTTCACCGTGATGGTCCTTTCACTCTTGTCCGGGTACAGTCAGCTGCGGAGCATAGGCGTAGGAAGAGGGGGGGCCGGGTTGGCCATGCCCACCCCAGAATGGTCTGGTGCCCACCCCAAGATGGGGTGCTCACTGGCTGTACTTTGGCGATCGACTCGGCTTCATCGGCCACCTCAGTGGCCAGGAAAATAGCCCTAGATACGCCAATGCTGCGGAGTGAATGGACTTGAAAGCCCCCTCTTCTGCACATCTTTGCAGCTAACTGTACACCGGACGAGGTGACGACAAAACAGGCACGACGACAAAAGTCACTAGTGCGCGCCCGCCCCAACAAAAAACTATCTATAAAAGGAAATTGTTTCTAACTATCAAAACTAGACGGCGCTAGAGTGCCAGCCTCTAGGTCTTCAACAGCTTCTTAGCCGTCGGTATTTCCATACCATGTTTATCGGCGCAGTGCCTCTTCAGTTCGGAATACTTCCTGAACTTTGCACCACATAGGAGGCAGTCCGCTATGATTTTCCTAGCGTTATGGAGCCTCCACTCGTGGTCCCACTTCTCCTTCAAGGTCTTGAAGTATTCGTGGCAGAACCTACAGCGGAACCTACTGATCAGCTCCTTGGTATGAGCACTGCGTATGTGCTTATTCAGCATGGATTCGAAATGGAACTCCTTCTTGCAGAAGCAGCAAGGCAGCGGCGGATGTCTGTTGTGGTACTCCATGTGCTGTGTAATCATCTGCCTGGTGTTGAACTTGCGTTTGCAAAGGTCGCATTGAAAATACGTGACGCCGTGTATCTTCTTGTGTTTGGAGAAGTTGCTGGAGTCGCTGAAGGACTTGTTGCAGAAGGTGCATTGGTAAAGTGTCAGTTTCGCGTGTTCTCGAAGATGGGCCTTGTACTTGTCTATCTTGTTGAAGGTGACTGTGTGGCATACCTCGCATTGTATCTGGAGTTTCCCGCTCTTGTTGACTGGTGTGTTGGCAAGCGTGCTCCGGATGACGTGTTCGATCAGATGCCTCTTCAGGTCGCTCATCCGGTCGAAGGTCTTGAGGCACATGCGGCAAGTCTGCGGGGAAGACTAAGATTGGTTTGTGTGTAGAAAAGTAACACCGGGATTCGGAAGGTTAGTATGAGGCATAGAGAAAATATTTACTAAAGTAATAGAGGAGACACCGCAAGTATTTTCTTTGAACCACGCTTTGCGGTCCATGGACAACAGTGGCCGCAGTCAGTTCTGAGACATTGCGCGACGCGGACTAATCTGACAGTGGCTTGGATATTCAAAAAAACGCCATCTTGCGCATAAAAAACTGTACGAACCATTCGAGGGCCAAAAATAAAGAAAATGATAACATTTCATCGGTCATTCTATGACTTAGCAGCCTCCCCCCGCACCTCCCGCACGTGACAGGTTGGTACAATTTTTTTGTTTGTGATGGCTGCTCTATTACGTTAGTAAATATTTTCTCTATGGTATGAGGTCTCACAGTGCGCGAACAGGGTTAAAGAGGTATATTAGAGGTCTCGTTAGGCACCGGTCGGCACAGCATTGGTAGCGCCTTTGGTGTTGCTGATGTACATAGGCGGCGGTGACCACTTTCCATCACCTTTTATGTACATTCTATGACGATTTTTTCGTAAATGATTTCTACGTTTGTATTAGTTATATGTTAGTTGGAGCGTTGGGAGCCAAGCGGTTAGGGTATCCGATTCGTAAGCGAGAGGTACCGGGTTCCAATCCCGCTGCGGCCATGTACCAATTACTCAGTTCTGAGTAATGTACATAAGTTGATAACTAACCATCGGTGGAAAAACATCGTGATGAAACCTACACATTCCGGCGACTGAACGTGTAACCATGATCTAATCTGGTCAGGTTCCCCTGGTAGCAGGGTCATGGAGGTCAGATGGCAGTCGCTCCACTGTAATTACCTGAACTACCAAATCCTAGATCGTGGTCCAGGCGGACCCCAGACGCGAGAACACAACCGGGATATTAACGCCAAGATGATTTTTTTATTAGTTATATGTTAGTAATATAAAACAAAGCAATGAGAAACAAAGCAACGCCATCTAGCGGCGAATAAGGTTTTAACATGTAGAAATCCATTTAAGTTTCAATGGGATACATTTACTAAGAATATAAACTATAAATACGATTAGTAAACACTCAAACAAATGAAAGTGTGGTAAGAGAAATTTAGTATGGGTAACAACCTACATGCATAGTAACGCATTGTTTGTGAATGTTGCCATAGGAGTAGATTTGCCGAGTTCCTGTCACACGCGTGTGACGAGTTAATACGAAGCCAGCCGCTGTGTGTTCATCGCAGACTGTAGGTACCCATGATAGTCCCCATAACACCATTGAAGGCAAAAGCAACCGAAATGCGACTTAAATGTATTCCGCATACGGCTGGATTTTACAAAAAGCTTTTGCCCGCTACTACCGCATGGAAATAGTTTTTTGACAGTTTAGCTTTTGCCCGCGTTACCATTTTCAATGATCTCGGTATTAATGCTAGTACTACGGGGAGGTCAAGCTGTATCTCTGGATCTACCAACCCGAAATATATCAAACATGGCTTAGATTGTACCCTGGACTTCAAGCTATCAAACTATCAAAATCGAATCAAAATCCGTTCTGTAGTTTACGCGTGATGCGCGACCAGACAGACAGACAAAAAACTTCTAAAATTATTTTTGCTACTGAATTAAGGCAAATGTTATAAACGCATAAGCCACACATGATGCTACGGTTTAAGACGAATAAATGTACTACGACGCTGGTTCAGCGTGCCTCTCAGTGCGGACGAATTGATAAAAATAAAATACACATTACAGACATAAGGCGTCGAAAAATCCCAGAAGTCTACAGATAGGTAAAATCAAATAGTTCAAAAATTACTAAACCGATTTTCATGTACGGGTTTAAAGAAAACGCATCGAATACGGTCCATCCATTTGGGAGCTACGGTGCCATAGACACACATATTCGTGTATCCGTGACAGATATACAAGTCAAACTTATAACACTCCTCTTTTGCGTCGGGGGTTAAAAACAGAAGACAAAAATAATAATGGCAATTTTTTTACATGCGTCGCAATTTGCGTATCCCATACAGATTTATGCGCGATCTAGATACGCTTCATCACAGCCCATAATAATATGCCAAGGCCGTGTGGTGTCCGGCAGAGTAGAATAGCACCAACCCCTTACACTCGTGGGTGTCGTACATGGCGACTAAAGTTTTTGAGGCAAATATTTTTGCTTTACGTAAGAGAGGCCGAAGACCTACACTGGATTGTTATTAGAACCGTTTCGGTTGGCAATATATCCACATACAACGCCTATGATCTTAGGTAAAGAGAAAATTATTTACCAACATTCCCCTTTGATGCAGTTTTCTACTTATTACATAAATGCAAAAGCTATTTTTAACCTATTCTAATGAGCAACTATTCATCTTCAACTAAAGCACTATACCTTTAGCCTTTACATGAATGCAGCTCGCCTGCAATAGATATTCTTAAAAAGATTTTTATTACTCGCTACATTAAGCTTCTTAAAAAGAAGTCAAAGGGAGGCAAATTTGTCTTTTCATCGGTAGGTAATTAATTAAGTATTTAGTATTTAGTCAACACGGTCGCTGCATTGCTGTGGAGAGTTATTTTCTTCTGTATTTCTACGCAGACGACATGGTTCTGCTTGGCGCGTTAGTCTGTGGCCTGCGTCATTTGTTGAAGGTGTGTGAGTCATACGCAGAAATGCATGGGCTAGAATATAATTTTGAAACAGAGGTTTGAGGTCGGTTCTAAGCGTGTAGTTGAAGTACCACCCATTGTATTTAACATGTCTTCCCTAGAGAGAGTGGAGAGTTTTAAATATAGATATTGAACGGGAGCGAAAGGCCCTATCAGTGGGAGCAAATATGATAGCTCGCAGGTTTGCACGTTGTTCACAGCAGGTCAGGGTAGCTCTATTTAGAGCCTTTGTGTACATCCTTTTACATATGTAGCCTATGGGCTAATTATACTCGAAAAGCGTATGGATCCCTTCGCGTCCAGTACAATAATGCGTTGCGGCTGGGTCGCTACTGCAGTGCCTCAGGCATGTTTGCGGAGGCGCGCGTGGATTATTTCTACGCCACAATGCGCATAAGAGCAGCATCCCTGGTCAGCAGAGCGCGGGCCAGCCCCAACAGCATCCTGGCAATGATCGCAGATAAGCGCGACTGCCCATACATATCTCACTGCTGCCAACGACATGTTGTGAGAAGTGTTTATTATATAATAATTAATTAAAATTGTATTGTTTACAAATAACTGCACTAGCAAATAGATTAGGAAATTACTAACATAATGAGTCTGGTCACTTGAATAAATGAATTGTAAATTCAATTACATCATCACTGCCATAGAGGAAAACCCTGTTTATTACTACCTATCTAAAATTATCCAGGGCAGCCAGGAATTATGTTAGACTGTCATCATCTTGGCGTTAATGACCCGATTATGTTCCCGCGCACGAGGGCCTGGGGCCCGAATTGATCATGATTATGTTAGGTCCTAATATCAGTTCGATATATTAGAACGGGAATCGCTCTACGTATTTTGATATTGAGCTAATAGCCCGGTAGGCAGGTAAAAATTAGCGGCCTTCATAATCTTGACGTTAATGTCCCGGTTATACTAAAATAATAATAATAATAAATAATCGTGGACAAATCTACACAGCGCCATCTAGCCCCAAAGTAAGCAAAGCTTGTGTTACGGGTGCTAGATAACTGATAAACTACTTATATACTTTTAAATACATACTTATTATACATAGAACACCCAGACCCGTAACAGAAATTAAAATTCATCATTTCAATTTCTGCCCGGCCGGGAATCGAACCCGGGACCTCTTGCGTGGCAGACCGGCATGTTGACCACTGAACCAGGGCCCGGGGTCCGCCTAGAGAATTTTATGTCCAAAAATATCGAGTTTTTTTTTTAGTTTACAAGATTTTAAATATTTTTGTGATCAGTTTGTAAGTATTTTTAATTTTAAGATACGATATATTTATTTTCAATAAGTATTGGTACAATAATGGTTCAATCGCATCAATTTGCATCTAATGTCTAGTTATCTTTGCTATGCCTGCTTTACCGGACACGTTTACAAGCCGCAGAACCAGAATTTTTTATTCAATTTTTGAAGTATGCGACGTCATGTACCTACCTCCTATGATATTATAAACAAACATGTAAATTAACTAGGTACAATGTATAAATCTCAAGGTCTCAAAAATATGGATACATTCAAAACCTGATAAGTACTTCTGTTATGTACGTACACAATTTGGGGCGTCCGCATCGATGCGCCATCTAGTGATGTTATGTACTAGTAAACTATGTAAAGTTTTAATACTTCTCTGATAATTTCACATCACAGCTCGTAATAGTCCACTGCAGGACTTAGGGCCTCTCCCACGAAAAGGGAGGTTATTGCCATAATCTCCACGTTTGGCAGGCGGGCTGGAGATCGCAGTGTTTAAATATAACAATGGAAAATGCTGCTGCCCATTTTCCAGACTATGGAGACTCTTGATCTTTTGCCTCGAAAACATTAGTCGCCTTGTACGACACCCAGAGTAGAATAGCACCAACCCTTGGTGCTATTCTACTCTGCCGTACACCACACGGCATCTGTTAATTTATGAGCGATTTATTCGAACCTTTCGAAACCTTCGACTAAGCATTCACCATAACTTGACATAACATAACATTTTTACGTGAAATAATACACAAAATATTTAGCAACTACCATCATCTTGGCGTTAATGTCCCGGTTGTGCTCTCGCGCACGAGGGCCCGGGGCCGCCTTGACCATGATCCAGGATTTGTGCAGATCAGGTGATTACTGTGGAGCGACTGCCATCTGACCTTCGTGAACCTGTTACGTGGGGAACCTGGCCAGATTCAATCATGGTTACACATTCAGTTGCCTGAATGTGCAGGTTTCATCACAATGTTTTCCCTCACCGTGAGAGCATCAGTAAGCATTCAACTAATGTACGTAACTCAGAAAAGAGTCATTGGTACATGGCCGCAGTGGGATTCAAACCCGGTACCTGTCGCATACAAGTCAGATACCTTGACCACTCGGCCGCCGACGCTTGGTGAGCAGTATTATCAGTTGTTACTAACGAGTATGCACAAGCGCCGGCAAGATGTAAGAACCAATATGCCCAGGTATAAGTCTCGTCATGCAAAAAAATGAAAGGAATTTGGTTCCAGACAAATCCTCTCCCACCGCTCAGCGTTTTTACAGACCGTGTACAAAGCGAAAAATTGTCACAAGATTTCGGTTTATACAGGTCCCGCCAACACTAAAGAAAACAAGATTCTTGTGCAAAATCAGAATAAGCTGGTATCCTCATAGTGGTCGCTCCTTGTGACTTACTACCAATATTATACCATATAGTGTTCCTGTATGAATCCTTCCTTCTGTATGCAGTTGAGACAATCAGACACAGACGCAGAGATAATCAAAAAGTGATTCATAGGACTGATAAGATACTGCAGTGATTGATGACTTGAAAGCAACGATACACATTGATGTCATCTATTCATATAATAAAACAGTAAAAAAGTGTGTCTGTATATTGCATAAATTTATTTACAAAAAAAATATTTAGGGCAATGAAGAAATAGTAATAGAATAAGAATATTTAAAAAGCTTGTCTATCTGTTTGTCTGTTCGCACACGCTAATCTCCGAAAGTACTTGACGGATTTGAATGAAACTTATTTGTATTATAGCTATTAAGCCTGGGCAACATAATATAGGCTATAATTGATTTTGGAAACTGAAACACCTGATGTAGAACCTTAATAGACTAGCTAATCTATAAGAAATATGGAAAAACTGCTGAACGGATTTTGATACGGTTTTGATAGTTTGGTAGTTTAGGCTCCTACTTATAAATCTAGGTCATGTTTCGTCTAATTCGGTTAGGTAGAACCAGAGATACACCTTGACCTCTCTGTAGTATTAGCTTTCATACATTAGGGAGGCCATTTAAACTGGTTCACAGGAAAAAGATAAACCGCCCTAAAAACGATATCCACGCGGACGAAGTCGCGGGCAAAAACTAGTTAATCATAAACGTAAATATAGTGAATCATGAAGTAACTACCAACCTTGTTATACCTCCTGCTCGATTTCCCCTTCTTGATATCAAATATGTCGCTGGGCATGATATCACTTAGTCTGCAACTCTCATCGGGCTCCTTATCTCCTAGCTCCTCCAAGGAATCCTGCTCCAAGTCTTTAACATTAACACAAACTTCTTCCACCTTCCAATCCTTGCATTCAGGAGACGGAGTGATTCCATCCACCGAGTTCTCACTTATGACATCATCAAAAAGAGACTCGGCCAAGTCTGTCTCACTGGACGTAGTACCGTAGAATATGTCATGGATCTCCTGATGGTCGTTCAAGTCTGTCTGGTTACTCGCAACAAAGTCACATGAGTTGCAAGCGTGCAGTCTGTGCTTCTTCAGTACATGGGCTTTCATTATTTCAACATCCATGAACGTCTTAGAACAATGGTTACAGGAGAACCGTCTGTTGTGCAGCTTGGCATGAGCTCGCAGAGTAAATTTTGAGGCAAATACCTTCTTACATACGTTACATTCGAGTTCAGGGTTGCCGTGGCCCAGGCAATGCATCTCATACTTTTCCTTGGACTTCAAGAGCTTTCCACAGTCTAGACAGGAGTAGTTCTCATCATCAGACCTCAAGAACCGACTCAGTCTAGGAATGTTTCTAGGATGGTTCACCATGTGGTCCCGGAAATCCGATATCTTTTTGAATATCTGCGAGCACTTTGCACACTGATACTTCTTATGTCTAGTTTGCTTTATGGTGTCATCTGAAATAATAAAAAATACGTACTTTTATAACTAACTAACTACATTATTATTTGGCGTTGGTGTATGTGTAGCTTCGGTGGCCGAGTGGCAAGGTATCCGATTCGTAAACGAGAGGTACCGGGTTCTAACCCACTGTGGTCAACAACCAATGAATTTCCTGAGTTATGTACATTAGTTGAATGCTAACCAATGTGAAGGAAAAACATGCACATTCAGGATAACTGTCAAATCTCGTAATCGTGAACTACTACGCTCCCAAAATAAACCGATATTTTTGGAAAAACAGTGATCCAGTACTGGAAGATACTTGCCTTTTAAAGTATAACACCTAAATTTCGTGTGTTAGTGTTGTTAAAGTGCAAAACTCCGAAATAAAGCTGAAAACCTGTGCTAAATATCTAAAGTGACACCTATGTGATTCCCAAATATTTTCAATTACCCACATTTTTCTTTTCTTTGTTTTGCCACCTAATAGTTTATCAACATGACAATGACAGTTGACAAATGGAAAAGTGTTGCCAATAACAAATAAAACCTACTAATCTGGCGAAAAATAGGAACATGGAACCCATGGAGGTGGGAGACAATGTTTACAAACAAGGAACATGCCCAAGTACCAATGGAACAAAAAAGATGGTGCAACAAGCATTCCATCCGAGTCTTTTTGTACCGAGACCCAGAAGCTCTTCTATGAGCAACATGCCCTCCTCAGTGGCACCAGAAACCCAGATTGTCGTTGGGGCTACTGAAGAACACGAGCAGAGCTCTGCGATTTCTCCTTTAATTGGCTCAGGAGACACTGACGAAGACTGCCAAAATGAACATGAAACTTGGCAGACAGTGCAAAACCGTAAAAGAGTTAGAGGTAGCCCGGAAGCACCACTACCAAACCAGAAACAGACGAAGCTAAATTATTGGCTAGCGACTCCAATAACAACATCAAATAGATTCTCTGAATTAGAAGATGCCAACCAAACAACAGCAAAAGTAGACAACCAACCGTCAGTGCGACCTCCTCCACTGTATATAGATAGGGTTGGAAATATACAACCTCTCACAAGGATGTTAGAAAATGTAGCACACGGAAACTACGAGATCAAAGTCCTACAAGGTGACCGTGTAAAAATCCAAGCAAAATCCTCTGACTCGTACTCAATTATATACAAAGAACTGAAAACAAGAAATACTGAGTTCTTTACCTACCAACCAAAACAGGAAAGGAGCTTCAGAGTAGTGTTAAAAAACTTGCACCCAACAACTGAAACTGAAGAACTGAAACATGCCCTGGAGGAACTTGAGCACAAGCCTACAAATATCTGGAATATCAAAGACAGAAAAACTAAACAGCTTCTACCAATGTTCTTTATAGACCTGCAACCAAGCCCAAATAACAAGGACATCTACAACATTAAAACGCTACTTCACTGCCGCATAAGTATTGAACCGCCAAGACCTAAGCGCCAAATCCCCCAATGTTCTAATTGCCAACAGTATGGACATACACAAAAGTTCTGTCACAGACAACCCAGATGCGTGAAATGTGCAGCAGTGCATCACACAAAAGACTGCCCTAGAAAAGAGCGTTCGGATAAAGTAAAGTGTATACTTTGCGAGGGAAACCACCCTGCTAATTATAAGGGATGCACTGTATATAAAGAGTTGCAAAAGATTAAATACCCAGTTACTCATCCCATGAAACAACAGACCGCTAAACCAAAACACACAACTAAAGAAAATAAAATTGGTGACGAACAAACAAATCCCATGAACACCTATGCATCGGTCACCAAAAATAACTCAAGACCACCCCTAAAAGATCAAACTAAGAAAGTTCCTGCAATCACAGAGCAAAACATATCTGGTGTTTTTATTTCACTTAATGGAACAATGCAAGAGCTAATGAAGCAGATGCTAAAAATTACTCAAATGCTGTCAGAACTCATGTCAAAGCTACCGCTACTTTCACAGCAATAAAACTATGTGTATGGAATGCGAATGGCCTGTCAAACCACTCAAATGAGTTGAAAATATTTTTAAACATACACAAGATTGATATCATGTTGATATCTGAAACGCATTTCACCTCCAAAAGCTATTTTAAAATACCTGGCTATGTTCTATATCACACCATGCACCCGGATGGCAAGGCACATGGAGGTTCTGGAATCCTGATTAGATCGAATATTAAACATCATCTATCCCATTCATACTGTAAGGACTATATCCAAGCGACTAGTGTAGTAGTATTCGATTGGATTAATACTATCACAATATCAGCCCTTTACTGCCCACCAAAACATACCATTAAAGAAGAACAATTCAATGAATACTTCAACACACTAGGTAGTCGCTTCATAGCAGCTGGCGATTATAACGCCAAGCACACATTCTGGGGCTCTAGAATAATTCTACCAAGGGGTCGTGAACTTTTGAAGTGTGTTCAGGCAAAAGGTATGGATGTGGTATCATCGGGTCAACCTACATACTGGCCCACAGACAAAGGAAAGGTACCAGATATTATTGACTTTTGTATTACCAAGGGTGTGCAAAGAGACAAAATATCCTGCAGCAGCTGCTGGGACTTATCATCAGATCATTCCCCTATTCTGGTGGAAGTTAACACAGAGGTCAAGGCAAATGCTGAGAAATGTATGCTGCACAATAGAAGAACAAACTGGCCTCTCTTTCGAGAACTTCTTGATGAAGTATTCCTTGAACCCATTCGACTCCAGTCTGAAGACGACCTAGTAAAAGCTGTCGAATTTTTTAACAGCACAGTCCAAAACGCTGCATGGAATTCCACACCGATAAACCAGCACAGGCCGACTGATCGATTTGTACCTTTGAATATTGTGGATAAAATCGAAGAGAAAAGAAAACTTCGTAAACTTTGGCAGCAGAACAGAAGTCCCGATGTTAAAAAACGTCTAAACCATAAAACAAGAGAACTTAAACATCTTCTTGAAAACGAGAGAAACACAGTTTTCCAGGAACATCTGAGAAGTCTTGATGCAACTGCCTCCACCGAGTATTCCTTGTGGAAGGCCACCAGAAAAATAAAACGGCCTGTAGTTACCTCTTCCCCATTACGAAAAGCAGATTACAGCTGGGCACGTACGGATATTGAAAAGGCTGATACATTTTCTGGGCATTTAGAGAATGTCTTTCAACCTCATTCTTATGAAGGTCCACCAGAACACGAGAGGGAAGTCATGAACTTTCTAAATGCCCCGAGCTTAGAAGATACTAGCCTAGACAAGTTCACGATAAAAGAGGTCAGAAAAGCAATAATACGAGCTAACCCTAAAAAGTCACCAGGTTACGACCTTATCACAAATAAAATCCTGCAGGAATTGCCTTATTCTGGTGTGAGACTCCTCACTTCCATCTATAATGCTATAACAAGACTGGAGTTTATACCGCCACAATGGAAGGTTGCACAAATAAAAATGCTACTGAAACCAGGCAAGCAACCTGAGGACCCAAAGTCATATAGACCAATCAGTCTCCTGCCCATCCCATCGAAAATCTACGAATCACTGCTGCTACACCGAATTTTACCTTTTATTGAACAGCACAAGCTCATTCCTGACCATCAGTTTGGTTTTCGATGCAAACATGCCACCGTGGATCAGATACACAGGCTGACCAACGAAATAAACAAAACCTTCGAGGCCAAAAAGTACTGCGCGAGTGCATTTCTCGACATATCCCAAGCATTCGATCGTGTGTGGCATGAAGGATTACTATTCAAAATTAAATCTTTATTACCAAATTATGCCTATAAAATTTTAAAATCCTTTGTAAAGAATAGGCACTTCTTTGTCCAGAGCGGAGAGGCAATATCGGGCCTTCGCCCGATTAATGCGGGAGTTCCACAAGGGAGTGTACTGGCACCGATACTGTACCTTCTTTACACGTCGGATCTGCCAACTTCACACCACATTATCACTGGTACTTTTGCTGATGACACAGCGATCCTAGCTTCCCATCAGGACCCGCTAGAAGCCGCAAAAAGCCTTCAGAGAGGATTAGACGAAATATCTCTTTGGATGAAAAAATGGAGGATTAAGGCCAACGAATCAAAATCCGTGAATGTCACTTTCACCTTAAGGAAAGGCATCTGCCCACCTGTAAAACTCAACAACCAAGAAATTCCACAAGAAGACCATGTGAAATACCTAGGATTACACCTGGATAAGCGGCTTACCTGGCAAAAACACATTTTTACTAAACGTAAACAACTGGGACTACAAATGCGAAAATTTTACTGGCTGTGTGGACGGCGGTCTCAATTATCGCTCAGCAGCAAACTCCTATTATACAAGGCGATACTGATTCCAATCTGGAGCTATGGTATTCAGCTTTGGGGTACAGCCTCAAACTCTAATATTGAAATCATACAGAGATTCCAGAATAAAATGTTGAGGACAATAACTGACGCCCCATGGTTTGTCACAAATGAACAACTCCACCACGACCTAGAAATAAATACCGTTCGACAGGAAATTGTCCGCCACACCACATCATACAAAAAAAGAATCGCTGACCATCCCAACAATTTGGCAAAAGATTTAATGGAGGAACACCATGTATCCAGAAGACTAAAACGCAAAATACCCCAAGACATACTAAAATAGTAAAATTAAGTAGGATGTGACACAGGTCGCATACCGAGCATGCCTTCCGAAGATTCCGCCAAACTTATTGTTTAATGTCCTACAAGAGAGACAGATTGCAGTACAAATGTATCAAAAAAAAAAAAAAAAAAAAAAAAAAAATTCAGGATACTGAATATGTAACCATGAATCTGGTCAGTTTCCCATGGTAGCAGGGTGACAGAGGTCAGATGGCAGTCACTCCCCAGTAATTGACCTGATCTACCAAATCATGGATCACGGTCTACGAACCCCGGATCCTCGTACGCGAGGGCACAACAGGGACATTAACATCAAGATGATAATTATTTTGTTGGATTTATGAATCATATAGGGAAACCTACCCAAAACCAGTATGAGCTATCATATCTATAGATGCACAATATACGTTTTTTTCCAATACCTAGGTACTTATTACACATACTACACCCAGATCCGTAACAGAAATTAAAATTCATCATTTCAATTTCTGCTCGGCAGGGATTCTAACCCAGGACCTCTGCATGGCAGATCAGCATGTTAACCAACTGAACCACTCAAGTTGTTAAAGTATATAGTTAAGCAGCAAGACAGTTCAGAATTATCCAGATGGAGATCATTGAACCTTATCTAAACAGGATACAGTTTTAATAAGAATGACATGAATGTGTAATAAACTCAAGATAATAAATAATATAACCAAAGTGGACTTTATGTTATGGGTATAAGGTTTAAATTATCTTAGTTCTCTATTTAATTCTGAACTGATCTTTTGTCTGATGACTACTATTTCATATAGGGCTCTATTAAATTTGAAAACCTAAATATTTAAAACCTATAATACACAGGCACATTCTAGTGACATTGCAAAACTCCATGTTAAAAAAGTTCATTAAGATAAAACAGTTTTAAAAGTTTTTTAGTTGTTGAGCAAATGTGAAGCAAAAAAAAACAGATAAATGGAACATATCCATTAAAATTGCTACTTATTTATAGTTGCCTGGTAATCAGACGAGACACTATTTATCTATTTACTGTGATAACCAGCATATATTAACAAAAGAAAGTTAATCTACAGATTAACATTGTTATTGTTTACATAAACCAGCTAATAACAAAAATGTGGTGGTGCATACATGAACATTATGTATGTAACAAAATAAATAAAAAATTACTTTTATATAGGACTATTTAAGTCATAATTATCAACACATAACAGTCAACAGCTGGACTTGAGCCTCCTCCGCGTGAAGGACTTTGCCATAATCTCTACAATTGGCTGGCAGGTTGGAAGATTGAAAGTAAACTAATTAAGTAGACTACTAATATAATTAAAGATTTAAAATTGTACAAGTTGTGGTTGCCTGCAATCAGGATGGCCAATTAGAAACAATACTATGTATACAATGTTTACCATGCAAAATTGTTGACTCAGTCAGCAACCCTAAATACCCGGCAAAAATAAATATATAGGTCTATAAAATATAAATGTCACAATATAGTTTTACTAGGCCCATAAGAATCCAATTATTCAGCTGGTCAAAGTAGTATGTAGGTATAGTAACTACATACAATGTGCCTACATAAGTATGTCATCCTTATTAGTCAACTATTTTACTATCACAATTGCTCTTTCCATCAGGTATCTGCCATGTAACATAAAAAGAAATATATGAAAACTAAATATAACTTACCAAGAACAATCTGCTGATCCTGCATATCCTCATCTTTAGAGCTTCCAGAACATTTTAGAAGGGGATCAGTGTATGCTATCTTCTGAATGGTCTGTCCCCTCTCCGAGTCTTGCCCGAGAAACAGAATGGTCTTCCTCTGCTTACTAGCCGATTGTACATCAGAGGACATCAACTGCTTCAACGCCCTATTATCACAATTCATATCAATATACTTCCGTTCCTCTCTCTCTTTATTCTTCTTCTGGTACATAATTTCTTCGGGTAACTGAGACAGAAACAGCCCGCACTCAATCTCTTCATCCTGATAGATGTTGCCTTCACCAGCACTGGCCTGTTCTTTGGAGTCACTGCGCACATCAACAAACTTCTTGGTGTCAGACTCATCTGGCGAGCCATAATGCACTGCCTCGTTGTAATTGAACACATTCTTGGTGATGTAAGTGTTGTGTTGCTCCACTGTGATGTGGCCACTGGTAGTGTGGGTCTGATGGCAGACCGAGTAGTGGGTTTGGGACTCGAGCGCGTCACAGCGGTTGTACACGAAGGGGCTTCGAGAAGGATCGATCCACACCTCCGCCTGGCTGTAGTTGGGCAGCGCCGGCTCCTGACTGGCTATTATCACCGGCGTCTGGTCGTCTATATCCTCGTGCATGTACGCCAAAGGGTTATCCTCTTGCACGTTCACATCGTACGTGTCTATCAGCTTGATGTTGCAAAAGCCGGAGTAGATACGGGTCTCGTTCCCATCGGTGTCGGGCGACGTGATCGTCAGGTCGATGAAAACGTTGTCCGAAGCGTCACAGTTGGTCTCCAGCTGCGTGCATTTCTTCGGAATGAACAGCAGCGGATACGCACCGTCCGGGTCATTAGCCTGTTGCTCCATTTAGAAGGCTTGAGTTCCGGAAATCTGAAAACGGGATGGACAACCATTTTTCCACAACAACAATGTTCTTAAAACGGGCAGGTGGGTAAATGGAGGTAAATTAACAAAAATAATTTCGCAATTTTTTTGAAAAAAGAAGGGAAATTGAACTCACCACGTGCAGCGACCGCCTCGAAAAATTGTGCAGAAGAAAAAGAAATTCGTGGAGGTAGGCAGGTACTCAAGTTGCAGTCTATCATATCACAAAAAAGTTCTACCCGCCAATTCACACCACCTAATTAGCTATATCTACCTACCTCAAGCAGCAAACTTTTGTTACTTTGCAAACTTGCAAGGTAGGTCAGTACTTTATTCCATTACCAGCTGATTATGTTATTCCGGAAATCGCAACTTTTTTTATACTACTTTCGCATTTATTATATAATCTGTGACACCACCAAGGTTCCATAATACTTCACTGAAAAATAAAATTAATCATGCCATGTTAAACATACGGACCAAAATACAATAATCAAAAAAGGCCAAGTTTCACACTTACGAACAAAAGAGACAACAAGAAGTATTCCTTAAAGTGCTCAAACTATTATTTTCAGTTCCCCCTCACAAGTCTGAAAAGAAAAATAGCGCGCTTATTTGACTTTTAGTATCCGATCTTGAATGAAAGCAATTTAATCTTTTGCAAATTAGTCATTGAAGTCAATGATTTTACTAAGGTCGAGGGCAAAAACTAAAAATTTTACTTCGAAGAAAGAAAGCCATTTAGACAAAAACAATTAACCGATTAAGAAGCCCTTGGATTGCTAAGGTTCATACACTTCCGATAAAATTGAAATGATAACAAATGAAAATTCTATAAAAACAATTGTAAATGCTCGAACAAATGCAGTCAATTACTACAAGTTAATACCTAACCGTATTTTAAAATGTCTCAAGTTTATATTTTTAGTGCACTTCTAGGAGCATTTGGTGTTTTATGTTTAGGTTTGTTTCAAAATCTTTGATATGAAGTTGTTTTGACGTACTTATGTACAAAATTATAACTATCTGTGGCATCGTAGAATGGATGGACCGATTTCGTTGCGGATACTTTACTTAAAAAAAAGTTAATTGAGATTGTTGTTTGCTTTGTTTGATTAAAATCGGTTCAGTTTGGAAAATGTTTTATTAAATGTAGACTGGTATGTAACCTGAAAAATTACCGATGACAAAATGTAGATAATTAATCCAAATATTAATTACTTGTGCAAGTAACTTTAGGGCGTCACTTATTTTTGTAATAAAAGTAATGAGACCTAGAGCGTGTCACTCGGTCGCAAAAGTGTTTTTCCTCGGAAACCGTACTTTTTATCCCTCGCTAGCTCAGGATTCATAATAAAAATAATTCGTTTCGCTTTGAATCCGAAATAGAGCAGTCGCTTTTAAAAATACATTATTGCGCCCTTGTAACACAACGTTATCTTACAACCCCCCTAGGCGTAAGGCGCTGTCCTAATTGGCAACGGTCGTGTGATTATGGTCGTACGATGGGCGGTTTTGAGGTCTCCTGTTGGTCGGGCGATGTCCGTCAAACGACCATGGTCGCACGATCGCTGCCAATTAGGACAGCGCCTAATGCGCGGAAATAGAGCGACGTGACTAAATATGATTTGCATGAAATTGTATAAGACATTAAGCGGCAGCGCAACCATGCTGCCGCAGTTGCGTCTAGTGCGGTCCCACCTTTACTATGTGGAAGAAGCAAAAGAGGTGTGCTGATGCCTATCCGCACGAACCACTGTGGCTCGACTATTCTAATGCCTAAGGCATTAGGCTAATGAAATGCAGAACTGTACAATCTGGACTTCTTCAAGGCCAGAATGAATTTAATAGGCTGTTTTAGCATGTGGCGTTTCAGCATGTGCGATGGCGTCAAATGCTCGGCAAAAATTTTCTGAGTAAGGAACTTATGTACCTAATATTTGTTGCCCAGGTCTTCCCCAACATGGATCTCAAACCGGCCGATGGGATTTGTTATCAACACGTATCATCGGCGGTGTAGATGCCCCCGAGGGGTTTGCGCCGCACATGGTCGCTTTGGTGTTCAATGAAGTACCAGTAATGCATGTTTGCGGAGGGTCCATTGTCACTTCAAACCACGTCCTCACTGCCGCACACTGCATTGAGGTATTCATCTCGTGGTGGACAGGAGAACTAGCGTCGTAAGTATAACGTTATTAATAATATTGGGGCTAGATGGCGTAGTGTGAATTTGTCCAAGCATTTTTATTTATTTAATTTAATTCAATAATGAAAAGAAATTACATGTTTTTATTTTAGCTTTATGTGAAATAATTAGGATCTAACTAAATTATACTTACGTCTTCTTGGCGTGACATTGTCACCAAGTTTCCTAGAAATATATTATTACAATTTTTTTTTATAAATGAATATAAAATGTTTTGGTCAGTCATCTTTTATCATAATCATCTTCATTAGAACGGTCAATCCCGGCTTCTGCCAGGATCCGCTTTTCTGCTCCACTTTGCCCAATGTTTCGGTATCACCAGCTGTTAAAACGCTGGCTCTCGCATCAGACTTGGTGATGTCAATCCATCGCTTCTTGAGTCTCTCGCGGAACCTCTTTCTTGATACCGACAAGTTTAATCACTTATTTCCCACATATCCCTAGGGCTTACCCAACCCATAATATCATTATATTTTATTAAAGTAGAACTAATTATTATCAACCCTAGATTTATCTACCTAATAAAGAGTTGTTTTTTGTATCTGTACTAGATCAAGTATCTAGAGATCTTTACTTAGACACGAAATTTCAGATCATTCCGTGGAGTCATTGGATCGAATAGATTTGATTCTACAACAAATCTTATACAATTCTCAAAACACATTATGCATCCAAATTATAATGCTTGGACGATAAAGTATGATATTGGCGTATTAACAACAAGCGAAGAGATTATAATGTCTGATCGAGTTGCTGTAATAGCCTTGGATTACAATTGGATTGGTGGGGGCGAAGACAGTTATGTCACGGGTTGGGGTGACACATGGGTGAGGACTATTTAAATAATCACTTTCTTTACCACAACTTGCAACGTCATGATTCTGTAAATTATCGTTAAATTAATAACTTTTGTGTAACCATATCGTAAGTCTAATTTTAAATTTCCAGCTTTACCCGCAAACAAGCAAACTTCAATACCTGAACGTGAGTACTATAACTCCAAAACAATGCATAGAGGGTGTAGAAGAAGCTTCCCAGGTATGGCACAACACTCCTCAAGTTGATCCAAGCCAAGAAATATGCACTCTGCAAACTGCGGGACATGGCATGTGTCATGTAAGTAACTACCTATTTTTACTTTACTAAATTACATTGTACTGTTTAATTTTGTTTTTAGATATACCAAAGCATTGGCAAAATCAAAACTAAAACATTTCTTTTTTCAGGGTGACTCAGGAAGCGCTCTGGTGTCGTTGTTGACCGGAAAGCAAATTGGAATAGTGTCCTGGGGCTTCCCTTGTGCCCTTGGATACCCAGATGTGTTCGTCCGGATTAGTGGATTCAAGGAATGGTTACTGCCTCTACTACGCGTAGAAGCGTAACTTTAATTGCTTGGCGTGCATCTATGATCGTAAAGCTGAAGGAGGATACTTGTTAGGCGTAGTCGGCAGCCTTAGCGTTGGGAACGTCATGATAACCATATCTACTTACAAGTATAAGAAATTAAATAAATAAAAATTTAAACTTAAAATAATCTTTTAATTCTTTAGTCATTATTTTCACTTTCTGACGACGTCACAACGTATTGATGTTTAATGTCCTTTTTTAAACGATGTATTGGTTTATCCAGTCCTCGTAAGCGCTTACTCTGACGAACATGTCGGGTGCGCCTCGTGCACACGGGATACCCCACGAGACGATAGCGATCTGTTGGCCATTGTCGGCACGGACGAGCGCGCTGCCGGAGTCACCCTGCAAATAAAAATATACCGCAATAAATATTAAATAATCGTGGACAAATTCACACAGCGCCATCTAGCCCAAAAGTAAGCAAAGCTTGTGTTATGGGTGCTAGATAACTAATATACTAAATATATACTTTTAAATACATACTTATTATTCATATTATACATAGAACACCCAGACCCGTAACAGAAATTAAAATTCATCATTTAAATTTCTGCCCGGCCGGGAATCGAAACCGGGACCTCTTGCGTGGCATACTGGCATGTTGACCACTGAACCATTTAGGTCGTCAAAATAGTAACAATAGCAATATAATAACAATAGTAGTTCGCTTCTGCACCGGTCTCTGAATGAACAGTAAAATGAAGACTAAAAATCAGTAGCTAGATTTATCAATTCAAACCAATAAGTACAACCATGTAAACTCGAAAAATATTAATTGAAATTTGTGCAGATAACTTTGGACGTATGAATGGTTTAATTACACCATGTCTATGCTTCAAATTTTAAAGTTGTGACGCCTATATGATAGTGGAATTCTTGCACTAGTTATTATCTGTTACTTGTTTTTATCATGATAACAAGGACATTAATAAAAACGAGTCAATGTCACAACAATGTCCAGTCATCCGTCCCTCTCTTTCTTTTTGCTTGGCCTCTTCAAAGGCCTCAACCCATTTCATTTGGGGTTATGTATCTTCGCCATTTTCTCCTCTCAGTTCTGGTTCAGGTCCGCTGAATTGAACACTTGGGTTTTCTTTAATTCAATATTGATGGCATGTCCCTCTTAAGTGCTATTAAAATATAAAAAAATTACTCACATTGCACATGCCGTGGTTGACGGAGTGGACGGTACAGATCTCGATATGAGGCTCCACGGCAGGCGCGACCATGTTGGCTGCAGCGGCGGCTTGAGCGACTTCCGTGACGCAGCGGTTTCCATCGATGACGGTCACGAATAATTCCAGAAGAGTGGAGGCCAGGGCTCCACCTTGCTGGAAGATATGGCATGCTCGATTATCAAGATAGTCTATGATCAATTGATAAGGTAATGTGTGCGTTTACAATTTTAGTGTTTGTTAGCTTGAACTAACAAATCTTATCTGGGTCAATATTTTTAACATTTATTTATTGTTATTAAATATCTCTTAGCGCTCAACGAATAAGGAGAACCACAGCTAATTCTAAGCTAAAGTACTGGAATGTGATGAATTACAAACATTTGGTATAATATGGGGGATGTTATTAGAATTTGAATGATTTTATACTTACAACAATCCTTCCCCAACCGGCAGCACGGGCGCTGACGCCTCCAGGTGCAAAGTTGAAGCTCAAAGGCACGATGCCGACGACGTTGGAAAGGGCCACGTTCTGGTTAGTGATCAAGATACCAATGTCGTTTTTAATCGTTTGAGACACGTAGTTGGCGTGGGTGACGTTACGCGCGAAAGTGTAACTTTGACCACCACTGGACCATACGTTAGTTCCGACGGTACCTTGGAGGGTGCTGAAAAAAAATTAAAAAAAAAATATTACCTAGATAAAAATAGTTCTAATTTGAGTAAGAATAGCGCTAAATAATATTTATTTTTCAAATGCTAATCTTGCTCAAAGTTTTAAAATCAGGGACCCCATTTAACTATTATAAAAACTACTTACAGACACATATAAAAAAGATACCTAATGTGAACATATCAGGTTCATACTTCACTATATTATTAATAATCGCATTATAAGTTATTGATTATTATCAACTCAGGGTTAACTTATCAATTAGTCAGCTAGCCTATCTACAGTTATCTGTCTGATTTGGACTAGGTAAACAAACCTGCTGAGTTGGCCCCAACTGAACACGGCGGCGATGCAATGGGCGGCGGTGAGCACAGTCCTCACGGATATAAGAGAGCCGCCGCAGAGGAAACTCCTGATAAAAGTGCCTTGTGTTAAGCCAACCATGTACGGTACGCTGCCTTGCGGAGCCGGGGTGCCACCGACTATGCGCGCGGCGGGGTCCGCGTGGATGAAGAACGGAGAGTCGATGTCATTTTCCGGCTGGGGTTGGGGCAGGGCTGTGGAAGAGTATAAAAACGATAGATATAATAAAAAAATTATGTACTTGTAATTTAGACCTTGGCCTAATTAACTACCACCACTGCCTTAATCTTTTATAACAAAACTCCCAATGCACTGGATCTTGTCACCTTTACAGTAGGTTTGAAAATTGCAACACCAGTTGAAATGTCGGAATTGATCAAGGCGAGGTTTAGGTACCTATCTGCCATAAATAAGCACTAGCGACTCAGTAATGCTCTATATCGAATAATATGAGCTTGAGTCGATTGTTAATGAAACTCTAATCTTAGTGGTAGTCACTGGAATCGATAGGTAGTTCACGTAGTTAAGTACATAGGTATTTAGAAATATCGGATGATTTGCGCTATTTACATTCTCTCTCACACTAGATCTACAGTTTAGTAGTAAACTTTTAGGCAGTTACTAACTACTATTACGAATGATATACCTACTTACCCAAAGTCCCAACAAGAAGGGTTATGAACAAAGCTGCTGTTGTTTGAACACCCATTTTAGTATGTCGGAACCAACTATAAACTAATTCTAATAGGTAACAAATACTTATATAGTCTCGTTTGTATCGACAATATTATCTCTTTAATTACAGCGATTTCTTAACGCTAATACTGATTGATTGATTTAACGGAACTGATAAAGTAATTCATAGGACACAATATTAACGTCATTTTTAGCGATAATTTTGGTGTTTAGTTGGTTTTATAATTCCACGAGAAATACCCAAACTTAATCAACAGATAAGAGTGGGACACTTGTTATTGAGATATGTTTATTAGGGAAAATAATATTTTACAATGCATATATTAGGCAATTCCAGTCCGACAAGGATAAGACGGATTGGATTTAGGCTATAATATAGGTAAGACCCTGCCTGGAGAGCGTCGGTAGCCGGACGGTTGAGTATCCAACTCGTAAGCGAGAGGTGCCGTGTTCGAATCCCGCTGCGGCCATGTACCAATGACTCTTTTCTGAGTTGTGTGCATTAGTGGTATTCTAACCGATGCTCTTACGGTGAGGGAAAACATCGCGATGAAACCTGCATATTCAGGCAACTGTTTTTGTAACCATGATCCAATCTGGTCAGGTTCTCCTGGTAGCATGGTCACGGAGGTCAGATTGTAGTCGCTCCACTGTAAAATTACACTGATTGCCAAATCCTGGATCATGGTCAAGGCGGACCTCGGGCCCTCATTCTCAAAAGCACAACCGGGACATTAACGCCATGATGATTATTTTTTATTTATAGGTAAGACCCTGCCTAAAACAAAGGCATTTTGTATTCATTATCATTTTATCGTCATCTGAAAGGTAGGTAAACCCGCCTTCTGCCATTTTTTGCATTTGGACTCACAAAGTCAATTCAAAACTAATGCAGTCATCGGTTAAGAACCGACTATAGAAGCCAGCCCAACTCTGTCCGAAGTCTATCTCTTAGGACGTTCACAAGCTTCTCGAAGAGACCCTGTTCTCAGCGAGACTCTAACCCGTTTTCCGATACACCAAATATCGGATTTTGATTAGTTAGTAGAGTTATAGATTAAGATAGATTTCTTTAGTTAAATCATCACATTTCAGGATTGCTTAAGCTTTTGTTTCCTCCTAAACTTTCTGCCTAAACATCCTTTACACAGGGACCTGTCTGTAGCAGGAATATTACGGAGCTTCACTTCCGATTCCAATATGTCGGAACTTTCGATTGATAACGCACCTCCAGTTTCGCCTTCGATTCCGATACTATTCAATTGGAAGTTGTAATCGGTGGTCGATTAAAGATTCAAAGCACAACGGGCGGCGGCGGGCGGACGCGAACGGTCAAGAGCAGTTTATAAACAGAACAAAAAAAAATATTAGTCTATGAAGTCCTAACTATTTAATATTTTTGAGTTTATACATACTGCGCTCGCGGAGAACCTTCCGCGAGTCCCCACGTGCTTCCTGTCGATTCATGCACTCTTCAACATTTGTTTCTTCATCGCTCTTCTACTTCCGATTCAGATTCTGATTTTGGATCCGATTTCGATAATCCAAATTCGTAAAACCAACCCCGTTACATCCCTGATCTGTAGCTCCGATGATATGCAGCAGTTTATTTAGAGGGAGGTGCCCTAGGTATACCTAATTATATCAACAACTGGCTTGAGTTCACTCCACTCCATAGTACCTATTTTTGTTAGCTTTGGATTGTTTGTTCACCACTAGCGATGAATACCTACAGCTAGGTGTGCTTTTCCACCGCCTATTGTGCTGGTCTTTGTGTATTTCCTCACCCACATCCGTAATGTACAGAAACAGAGGGATAAAAATGGGCAGGAGAGTCAATCCTAATACCCTATTCTTTCCTTGCCAATTCATCAACGATATAGTTGCCTATTGAGTTGCTATGTCCTGTGATGTATGTATTGTAGAGTAACACCGAGGGAATGTCCTCTAGTACACGGTGACATTCTAGGAACGGCAGAGCAGTTTTATACAGTTGCGTATTAATGCTTTCAAATGACTAGGTGGCGTACCTACGCTAAGGCATGCAACTAGCAGAGCAGCATGGTGTGATTGCCCCACATTCATATTGAAAGACAAATATCATAATGAACGTGATATTACGGCGCTAAAGTATTTTGCTTGCAATTGCATGTCACCATATTGAAAATGAGCGGTCTCAAATAAGAGCGAAATGTTAGTCCCTTTTTATGACACTTTCGCCACGATCGTTTTTAGTCCCAAAAGCAGGTGAACGTGTTTTCCGTGTAAACAGAATTCATATATTTGGCTTGACTGGGTTTACTCATTGTATTTAATTTATATTGGTACTCCAATAAATAAATACATTTTTCTTTCTTTCCTTCATCGCACAAAGGTAAATATATGTGTGTGTAATTTGATTTGATTGATGTGTGTGTAAAAATATATGGGTGTGTGCCAGAGTGGTGATTGATTTGATTGATTCTGGGTGATCTCTGCAGTGATCTAAATAATATATATCGTTGTATCTTAGCGTCTACATGCTTGTATTCGATAACTAAACATCACATATTAACTGTAGGAATAGATATTGACACACGAGCTTATTTTATATCTGCTACTATAATTATTGCAGTTCCATTAGGAGTTAACATTTTTGTTGACTTGCTACTCTTCATGGAACACAAATTAATTTTAGACCGTCAACTTTCTAAAGATTAGGATTATATTTTTATCATATGGATGTTGGTATTTCCTGTCGCGTATGAATGTCCTGTTTTTTAGGCCAATAACCCGAAACTATAATTGACGATTTTTTCATATTCTTCGAATTTATTAGACATCAAAAGCCCATAACAGTCGACTCCTGGATTTGAGCCTCCTACATGTTAATGGAGATCGAGAGGTTTACTACAAAAATATTAAACTGCTAAAACATTGTCTAAATAGGAGCTTAATTGCATTTAGAAAGCCATTACTCATTATTTCTAACATAACAAATCGGTCATCACGGGTGGTTCATCAACAGGTTGTGGATGAATAAGGTGTTGTGTCGTGTATACACATGATAATTTTCTATTGCAAATCAGAGTTATTAAACCGGTTGCCCTATTTTCCTCTGTTAAAGTTTCATGTAACTCTAAGGATAACCTGGAATATAAAGCCTACATGGCTTTAAGTCCGCCAATTGTGTTATTGTGCAATAAAGTTATTAATTAAAGAAATAACCATAACTATTATTATAAGTTAGGTATAAATGAAAACTCTGCATTAATGAGCAGTTTTCCAATAGGGATCTAAAGCATTTCTAACCACTCACTAGATGGCGCACCGACATTTTTGGTAATTGATAATTGCTTGAAATAGGTTCTTAGCAAAGAGGATTTAAACACTGGGTACGTTGTATTGGATAATATTGTATTTGTCAATAATTTTCAACCATTTTAGAGGTTGTAATAATAATGGAACATAGTACCAACTTATATAAATATTTCTTTGTACATTTCATTCAACCTTTATCAGTTATGTTTATATTAATAAACATTTAGTTGGCTGCATGAAATCACTGCTACCATCATGCAGATTAAAAAAAGATTACCAAAATTGTAGGATGCTCTATTGATGCTTTTTGAAACCAACTGACAATACCTACTGGAAAACTCCTCATTACATTATAGTTTCTTTTATTAATCTCCTACATCATCTGGTACTCCTAATTGACAAAATTCAAAATTCAAAATTTCTTTATTGATTAGGACAATAAATATCTCTTTCAATCGTCAAAAAGGAGGGGATAGGAAAGTAGGAAGGAAACACACAGTGACACGCTGACCGCCCTATGGCCGTAGATAAACGTATCCCTCGCCAACCGAACCGTGCTCGACAATGCCAGGCAGAGCCGGAACGCTATATTATAATATATAGGTATGTCTAGTATAATTAAGAAAAAAACCACCTAAAACTACAGCAAGAGTAACCCAGTCCACCAAGGCAGCACCCGTTCACGAGTATAACGCAGGGCCCAGCCATCGTCCAATTCAACCATATTTGAGGGAAAACAGCGACCCGGCCCCCACGCCACCGCCAGACAGACTTTTAAGTGAGCGTGCATCACACATGCTGTATGTGGTAGGTAGTCGCTACCACCCTACTCTATCCTATCCCTTCCCTATCGCTACCTTACCCCTACCTTATCCTACCATTGCCTTAACCCTACCCTACCACTACCTTACCCCTACCCTACCACTATCTTACCCCGACCCTACCACTATCTTACCCCTACCCAACCCTATACTACCTTACCGCTATCTTACTCCTACCCTACCCTACCCTACCCCTACTCTAACTACTACCCTACCCCTACCCTAGCGCAGACAGGAGACACCATGTGTGGGAGAGGAAGGAAAATTAACGCCGCTTCCAAGGTGGTTCTCCGTGGGGAAAAGAAACGGCAAGAAACCCACAGAGCCTACGTTAATTCTTTTTTTTTTTAAACATGTCTTATATACTAATACATTATTTGTCCTATATACTACCTTAAAAGTAAATACCTGTATAGAACAGCAGTTCAGTCCCATGGACTTTTGTCATTTACATATTCAGATATACTATAATAACTTTATTGATATAATTTGTTTTTTATAGCGACTTTAAATTTATTCAATGGTAAATTCTGAATATCTGTTGGAACCTTATTATAAAAGCGTACACATTGACCCATAAATGATTTGTGGACTTTGGCTAGACGACAAGCACCAGCAACAAGCTTATCTTTATTTCTCGTATTAATATGATGAACATCACTATTCTTCTTAAATAAGTGTAAATTTTTATGAACATACATTAAGTTCTCATATATATATTATGACGGCATTGTCATTATATCAATATTCCTGAATTTATCTCTTAGTGAAGTTCTAGGTCTCAATTGATAAATCGCGCGAATAGCCCTTTTCTGCAATACAAATACATTGTGCCAGTCGGCAGCGTGTCCCCACAGCAGTATGCCATAGGCCATAATACTGTGGAAATAACTAAAGTAAACTAATCTTGCTGTAGCCTCGTCAGAAATACCTCGTATTTTCTTTACAGCGTATGCTGCAGAACTTAGCCTTTTCGCCAATTTATCAATGTGAGGACCCCATTGCAATTTATTATCCAGAGTAAAGCCTAAAAATACTGTAGAATCATCAAGATTCAAATTTTCGCCTTTTATTTGTACATTAGTGGGCACTGATCTAACATTTGGCAAAGAGAATTTTAAACATTTTGTCTTCTTGCCATTCAGTAATAAATTATTAACCGTAAACCAGTTTACCACTTCTGCAATAGCCTTGTTCACGTCTTCATATGTTAATTGTTGTCTTTTTACTTTAAACACTAAATATGTATCGTCCGCGAACAAGACAATTTCATGGGTATCTTTTACAAAGTACGGTAAGTCATTTACATAAACAAGAAACAAAAACGGCCCCAAAATAGATCCCTGGGGGACACCCATAGAGACAACAGACCCCATAGATCTCTCTCCGTTTACATCAACTTTTTGAATTCTATGACTCAAGTATGAATTTAGCAAGTTCATGGCCAAGTGCTTTATTCCATAATGTTGTAATTTCCTGACCAAAATATCATGATTAACGCAATCAAAGGCTTTGGATAAATCACAGAAAACCCCTAAGGCATCACGTGATTCCTCCCAGGCCCCAAAGATATGTTTAATAAGTTCAACACCTGCATCAGCTGTTGAACGACCGCAAAATTTTGCAACACCCAGGTTTGGTACGCGCTGAGTCGCACGAACATGTCAGGCGCTCCAACTGCACAAGGGATCCCCCAGGTGACCAGGCCAATCAGCTGACCACGCATCTGTTCCACAAGAGCACTGCCGGAGTCACCCTGCAGAAATTTTTATGTAAGTAGGTAGAGCTCGTCTAGTCTAAAATAACGCGCCCCATTACTTAGTTAGTTGATTTCGATGTGTGAGTGCAAATATTGATAACGACACTTCATCTGTGTGGGAGCCTATGAACGACGCGTGCTCCTACGTTTGAATCTTACCGGCCACTGAATGACCAATTACAACGGCATTTGTATATGTATTGCATCCATATTTTAAACTTGCTTGTGTGCGTTAATGCGATAGTGGGGCGCGTCATTTTAGATTAGACGAGCTCTACAGTATTTTTAGGACAAGAGAGAACTTGTGGCGCACCCAATATCCAGCGCTTCCTGGATTCACTATAGTATATTTCAATGAAAAATAGTTTAAAGTAGAGCACGACAACGGTAAGTATTAACTATCCCTAGAAACCTAATTGAATTGACTTATTTAATTTATTAGCCGCAGAAATGTAAAGAAAAATATATATATTTATTGAGATTAGTAATTTTGTTTTTGTTACTGCTTTACCATTCTCAATCTCGGTCTTTTTCCATTGAAATGTACTTTAAACCCGCAGAAGGCCTACCAGGGTCCAAGCTACAGATGTCAATCTGGAAGTCATTAAATGTCTATGAATGCAGGTTGGACGCTGCAAAGAATCCTTGGTGAAACGGGACTCTGTCGACCAGACACATTAGCGATGCGAATGAAGATTTCGATTCTAATCTATGGCGCATCTGCTGTTGTCCACTTTGTCCTAACACCTGCACTATGGACCGATAATGCAGTAGATAAGTTGGCAGATCGCATCGTCAAATCGGACAAGTGTCGAACCACATCTTCAGCCTTCCACTTACTGAACCAAACACAGAATAGCTCTTTTTTTATGTAATACGGCAGATAAACAGGCATGCGGGCCACCTGCCAATGCGTTGCCTACCTAATTGCTCCTAAAGCTCTTGTTGCAAATCTCAAATGAATATTTATGGAGCATATGCGTAATGCGTCGGATTGTTTGATTAAATAGAGCATTAGCAAGGTGTGTCTTATTACAAACGAAAAACATAAGTGCAAGCAGACCAAAAATCTGGTAATTTATTAGGTATGTTGCCGATCACTTACATTGCACATGCCATGTCCTGGAATTCCAAAGTCCTTGGTTCGCTTGCGGATCTCCTCATTTCTGACTCGATCGCGCAAAGAAACTCCGAGCATAGCTCTTTCCATTGCCCTTTGGGCAACAGTGAGCTTTCTTATAAGGCCCATAGTGAGTGGCCACGTTTCAGATCCGTAAGTCATCACTGGCAACACACATTGGTCAAAGACCTTCGTCTTGAGACACTGCGGTAATTGGGACGAAAATATGTGGCGTAGCTTCCCGAACGCTGCCCAACCGAGTTGGATTCGTCGATTGACCTCTTTCTCGAAATTGGACCTACCTAGCCGGACTATTTGTCCTAGGTATGTATAGTCGTCAACAACTTCAAGTGGAGTGCCTCCAACTGTCACTGGAGTAGGCACAACATGGACATTCGACATAATTTTCGTTTTCTCCATGTTCATTTTAAGACCTACTTGTTGAGAGGCACTACAGAGGTCATCGAGCATTTTGCCCAAGTCTTCCAGGGTTTCAGCCATGACTACGATATCGTCAGCAAATCTGAGGTGCGTGAGGTACTCGCCGTTAATATTGATGCCAAGTTCGTCCCAGTCCAGAAGCCTAAAGATATCCTCCAGTGCAGCGGTGAACAACTTCGGTGATATGACATCACCTTGTCTAACACCTCGCTGCAGCTGAATAGGTTCTGTGGTCTTGTCCTGGAGACGGACTGACATAGTGGCGTTTTCGTACAAACACTTCAGTGCTTCGATATATCGATAGTCAATTTGGCACCGCTGTAGAGACTGGAGCACCGCCCAAGTTTCGATCGAATCGAAGGCTTTCTCATAGTCCACAAACGCCAAGCATAATGGCCGGTTATACTCTTCCGCAAGCGAACCAAGGTCACCGACATAGCTCTAAGGATTGCCAGACTGAAGTGGCAGTGGGCAGGGCACATAGCTCGAAGAACAGATGGCCGATGGGGCAGTAAAGTTCTCGAGTGGCGACCACGTACCGGTAGACGCAGCGTGGGTAGGCCTCCTACAAGGTGGACCGACGACCTGGTAAGGATCGCAGGTACCAGCTGGATGCGGAAAGCACAGGACCGGTCTTTGTGGAGATCTCTGGGGGAGGCCTATGCCCAGCAGTGGGCGTCTTCTGGCTGATATGATGATGTCCTGGAGAGTGGATGGTGCAGATTTCGAGGTGGGGTTCCACCGGTGGCGGGATCATGTTCAAAGCAGCTGCGAGAAGTGGCACCTCTCTCACGCAGCGCTCTTCGTCAATTGTAGTTACGGTCAGCTCCAGTAACGTGGCCGAGACCGAGAACCTTGCTGCGAATTGATTTTTTTTTCAGTTTCAGTATGAGTTGAGATTATTCTTCTAAAGTTTTTGTGGATCGAAATCAGTTAAAAGATTAAGAAACGAATGAACAACAATTTTTTTATAAATTTCGTAATAATTTGTCGTAGTGGGTTTAAGAGAGCATAATCATAATCAAACATAAAGGGCTTCGAGAGAGAGAAGTCTTCTACCACTATCTTTCTCTTTTTTCGCAAAAAAGAGGTCAGCTTTAGGCGTATATCATTATCACTATTTCAGCTACAGTATCTCTCTATGTCCACTCTTGATTACCTACTGGAAATTCAGAATACTGCCTAAAAGTAATCAATAATCTTAATTAAACGCCGACGTGGTTCCCGGCATACGCTGAGTGAGTAGGTTCCTTTTACACTGTCTATGTGGTTCTACCTCAGTGTTGATGGTCGACTATACCTATATAATATAATATAGCGTTCCGGCTCTGCCTGGCATTGTCGAGCATGTTTCGGTCGTGGTTGGCGAGGGATACGTTATCTACGGCCATAGGGCGGTCAGCGTGTCACTGTGTGTTTCCTTCCTACTTTCCTACGATCCTTTTTGACGATTGAAAGAGATATTTCATGTCCTAATCAATAAAGAAATTTTGAATTTTGACTGTTGTTATGTAGTTTATAGTTAGTTAATTAAAATATCTCAAGTATTTGTTTACTGTTTTGTGTCATGTCGTAGTTAGTTTGCTGTAATATTTACCTTATGTTTAGATAGGAATTACTCACTCTAATCCTGCCCCAACCAACGGCCCTAGCGACGATTCCAGCCGGCATGTATGCAAAGTTCATCAGCAGGATGGCAACGGAGCGGATAGAGCGGTTCACCTGATGGAAAGCGGCCACCGCATTTGCAACCTAAAGAGAGTTATATCCTACTTATAGTTACCTACCTAGATACTAGTAGATACCTATAGTTTATTTACTTGTTTTTTTTTGTTTGTTTATTTACTGGCAGGTTTCCACTGTGCGCAGCGTCCTTATTTTAGTAGCGACATGTTTGTCGCTACTGTCACCACTTATTATTATTTAATATAAGTACCTACCTAAGTTTATGTCATCATCATCATCATCATCATCACAGCCCATAACAGTCCACTGCAGGACTTCGGGCCTCTCCCACGAAAGGGGAGGTCATTGCCATAATCTCCACGCTTGGCAGGCGGGTTGGAGATCGCAGTGCAGTTGATGTAAATCTACCCAGAAAGATGCTGCTGCCCACCTTTCGGATTTGTTCCTTAGTCGCCTCTTACGACACCCACGGGAAGAGATGGGGTGGTGCTATTCTTTGAGGTGGCGGCACCACACACCACACGAACAAGTACACAATAGTTTAACTACTATTAATAGTTTATCCACATGTCATTATGAAATATGTATTTAATTGTCTTAATATAACTGTTGGTGTGTTTTAACAATTAAATAAATAAATAAAAACTTTTTTGCAATGAGGAGTTTTCCAGTAGGTATTGATAGTTGGTTTCAAAAAGCATCAATAGATGGCGCTCGTACAATTTTGGTAAGGATTTCAGTGATTTCATGCATCCAACAAATACTAAACTTAAAAATAAAATGTTTATTAATATAAACATAACTGTTAAAGGTTGAACGAAATGTAAAAAGAAATATTAATAGAAGTTGGCACTATGTTCCATTATTATTACAACCTCTAAAATGGTTGAAAACTATTGACAAATACAATATTATCCAATACAACGTACCCAGTGTTTATATCGTGTTTGCTAAGAACCTATTTCAAGCGATTATCAATTACCAAAATTGTCGGGGCGCCATCTAGTGAGTGGTTAGGAATGCTTTAGATACCTATTGGAAAACTCCTCATTATGTTACAAATTATTACAAAGATATTACGAAAGGCGTAACTTCAATTTGTGCGAGGGGCTAACGTTTAAGAAGTTTGAGAAACACTGCACGCCAGTCATACGTACCTATGCACTTTTATTTTGTTAGATAAATAGTTGAGGAACTTTAAAACCCGATAAATTCTATGTTTGTTAGGTTTGTAGATACTTTTCGTAGGAATAGAGTATAAGTAGGTAGGTACTTTTTGTTACAGGATAAATCATTGGTTCGTAAAATAGATTCAATTTCTAAAACCTAGCGCCTGTTGGCACATGTACAACAAATGGATTAATCCCATATTTGGGCCGGTGAAACTACATACCTGTTTAATCATCTTGACTGCGTAAGTACTTAGGTACAGTGGCTCGCAATACGGATCCCTTACTAACAAAGTATACTTAAGATAAAAATGACTGTTCGAAAGGCTTTTTTTCTATAGGTATAAGATGAAGGCAAACAAGTCACCTCATGGGCTGTTTGTCGGTAGGTAAGTGATCACCACCGCCCATGGACATTCCCTTTGGCTCCCTGCGTGTACTTTACCGGCTGTAGGTTTATTGGAGAATGTTCTGAGGAACTTTCTGATCTGGTTGTAGGCACCACCCGCCGCGGGCTGGGTACTCTTCCCCACTACGTAGACCCTCTGGTGTCCATGCGAAGGTTCGAAGAACGTTCTCGCTCATACTATTCGGATGTGCAATGAGCTCAGCCACAATTGGGGATACTACTGGTGTTTCTGATGTCCATAGGCGGCGGTGATCACTTCCTATCGGGTGGGCCGCTTGAATGTTTGTTTGCTGTCTTTGCTAGCACCCCGCCCCGGCTTTCTTAGGATCATCCGCTGGGCTAATCACAAGATTGCCTAAAAATTATATTAAAATCGGCGCAGCCGTTTCGTTCCATAGAGCACATACTCTCCATCGATTTTGATACCAGCAGTCACTTAGGTATCTTATTGATTTTATGTAAAATTATTAAGTCTGTGATTGAGCTATGTTACTATTATGTACTTACCAAAACACCCCGCTAGGAGTGATAATAAAAAAATCCCAGTTTTGACACCCATTTTCGGTCCGCACACTCGGAAATCAAGCTACCTACGATTAGATTGTGACCACTGGAAGTTTTCATATAATTTGAAGAAGACAATTTGCTATCGCATAATTATTCGATGTGATATTTTTTATGATAAAAATCTTTCAAGTATCTGCAGACCGTATTTCCAAGCACGCGGCAATCGATGTCGTCATCCGTAGGGCACTTATTACCGTCAACGTACCGGCCGTATTGGAGTCGAATGGTACCGTACGTGACGATGGCAAGAGGCCTGACGGTTTAACGGTTGCTTGGCAATGTGGGACCCTAATACCCTATTTTCGAATCGCTTGCCTTACCTTCTAATGCCTCTTTTCTATCCATAGCAACTTACCACGAGTGTAAAAGAGATAGGTAGTGGATGCGAGCGGTTCAAATCTGGTGGGAAGGCACTGGTGTGGGGCGCTACATGTAAAGGAACTCTAGCGCCGTCTTCCCATTAACTTGCCGAGGGCTGGCTCATTACTCGGTCGAGAGAATTGCTATTCAACGAGGCAACGCAGGGCACAATTCTGAAGGGCAGCAGTATGGACGACTTATGTACTAACTAGCGACCCGCCCCGGCTTCGCATGAATTAAACATATAAACCTTTCCGAAGAAATTCTCTAACTGATGGTGAAACGCAACGGGCGTTGCGTGGTTTAAAGGAGTTAACGGCAATATGTACATACAGACAGATAGATGCTGCAAGCGACTTTAATTTATACTATGTACGGATAGTATCTACCTACTTTTTTATTTCTAATGTAAACAACTCAGAGAGGCATTGGTACACGGCGGCAAACGGGATCGAACTCGGTCTCTAATTATTTGACACTAGTTATACTTAAGGCTCTGCCTGGCATTGTCGAGCACGGTCCAGTCATGGGGTGGGTTTGCTGCGGTCAAAGGGCGGTCTGCATGTCACTGTGTGCTTTCTTCCTACTTTCCTATTCCCCTT
Organism: Blastobasis lacticolella; assembly: GCA_905147135.1. Lineage (NCBI taxonomy): Eukaryota > Metazoa > Arthropoda > Insecta > Lepidoptera > Blastobasidae > Blastobasis > Blastobasis lacticolella. Next base: position 1,463,354 of record LR990044.1, read on the forward strand.
CTTTTTGACGATTGAAAAAGATATTTAATGTCCTAATCAATAAAGAAATTTTATGATTTGAATTTTAAGGTATTTTTGTTTTCCAAATTACTTTGATATTATCGCATCGAATATCTATATCAGGGCTTTTCGATTTAGGTTCTTAAAAATATATTGACTAATTTTATTATAAGTAACAAAGTAAAGAATGGGGGAGCGACCGTACCAAGCCGCATATTAGCTTTACATAAATTGTAATAAGGAAGTCATTGCCAGTGTTTAATAATAAAGTTTTCTATGCCGTAATTCAGAAGCAAAAAGCGTGAGAGCAAATCAAAGTGGAATGTATTGTTCATAACATAAGGTCCATTTTTGTATCACTTATATTATGTTACGTCACGTGTTTACAAAATCCGTGATACAATAATGGACCTTATTTAATGAGCAATACATTCCACTTTGATTAGCTCTCACGCTTTTTGTTTCTGAATTTAGTAACTGAATTTAGGAATGTGTAATAAGCGCATTAGCAATGTCAATTCATCGCATTCACACCACTCAAAAAAATCATCTTGGCGTTAATGTCCCGGTTGTGCTCTCGTGCACGAGGGCCCGGTGCCTTGAATATGATCCAGGATTGTGCAGATCAGATTTTACAGTGGAGCGACTGCCATCTGACATCCGAGACCCTGCTGCTAGGCCAGGGGAATCTGACCAGATTGGATCATGGTTACACATTTAGTCGTCTGTATGTGCAGGTTTCATCACGATGTTTTCTAAGAACTAAGTAACTCAGAAAAGAGCACATGCCCGAAGTGGGTTTCGAATCCTGTACCTCTCGCTTACGAGCCGGATACCTTAACCACTCGACCACCGACGCTCCACTCATTCAATATCATCAGTTATCACTGCATGATGACATATTACAGTAATCTAATAACGCGTGATTTAACTCTAATCTGTTAGGAAAGATAATACTCCATAATCCCAAATAAAAGAGAAGTATAATATTCAACCACGTGCTTTAATAATAATTATTACATTCATTACAATTAATTACAATACTCACTTAACTAACAAAACATTTGACAAGATGAACAAGATTATGTACTTGGAAATACTCATCACAGTCTTAATTCAAGTATAATAATAATACGGTATTTGACTACAAGTCAAATCAGCAACTCTTTATGAGCTGTCAAAACACAGATTTTGTATGAAACTTGTATGCAATACAAGCTCGTGACGTCACTGTCAAATGTGTACCTTTTCACGTTTTATGTGGCTTGAAAAATATAAAGAATGGGATTTCCATTATTCTCATAAACCGACTAAGTTTTACATTAAATTCTTTAATTCTAACATTAAAACGTTTAGGAAAATACTATATTCTCGGAAAACATTTGCCCGATTGCACTAAACTTTAGACGACGCTAAATTACACCAACATTAAAAAACCTTGCACCAAGTTCACCAAGTGAGTTTCGCTGAGTTTCTCTTAACTTTATTACCCCATTTTTTGGGCGTTTATTCTAGGGCTTAACATGCATGTAATTTATTGATTTATTTTATTTGTCAATTTAGTATTAGCTTTATTTAATTTATTCCCGTCATGTAAAATTTCTTTTAAAATTAAATTAGATTAATATTGTTTTTTTTAATTAAATGCATTTCAAAAATAAATGAGATAGAAATATCTTTAACACTTAAATGTAAATCCAATAACAAGCAAACTTACGTTCACAATAAATCGATCGCGCTTAATTAAGAAATAAATCGACATCTACCACATCTCAAACTTTACAACTAAACAATGATAATGTTAGTGTAAACGGCAAGACAGTATTTATTTATTTATTTTTCACTTTATTGTACATTAACAGTATAATTATCACAGATTCTGTAAGATTATAACTAGTACAAGGGCCTTATCGCCACGGTACACGGTAATGCATTAATTAGTGCGTAATTTTTTACTAATGCACCTACCTACCCTTTTTATCTTGCTTATAAACCTTCCTCTTGAGTCACTATCACTATAGAAAACAGCATTAAAATCCGTTGCGTAGTTTAAAAGATCTAAGCGTATATAGATACATAGGGACAGACGGCGGGAATCGACTTTGTTTTGTACTATGTATAGGCTATGTTTTATATTTTGCTAGTGGCATTATGTCATTAGACAGTAAGCGATAGCTCGGGCCCAGGTGGCGGTACCTTGGACACGTCAAAGGGATTTAGCGGAGTTCTAGGTCCTATCTCAAATATCAAATGACAGGGAGGCCCATTTAGCGCATAGTTTTAAGTAATTATTAGGTTCATAATGTTTGAAACTATCGCGGTTATTATTACACATTTTAAAGGTTTTTAGGGCCAGTCGTCCCGTGACCATGCGTGCAACTGTGTCGAAATATCGGGCTACTCGTCAACAAAGGTACGCGGTAGGAAACCCGGAACATACCCTTAAAATGTGTAATTATTAGGTTATTTGGACGTTAAGCGTTACGTAGAAGATCTAAGTTTAGAAATATCTTAAGGCGTCAACTCAAGCGTCGGTTAAGTTTGGTGCAATCGGGCAATTATCTTCCGCTGAGGAAACATTATCTTTATTTTTTAAGTTTTATAATTTTGTATAAGTAAATATTTTTACAATATCGTAAATACATGTTGTATATTATATTGTTTTGTATAAAACTTAGTGTTCGCTATTTACAAGCACTCGACAGTTCTACAAGCACTGGTTTAGCGTGCAAACAAAAAATGACAAGAGACCTACTCAGTAATGTAATAATGTAATTTATTGTTATATTTACTTTTAATTATTTATATTGTATTTCTTTTATATTGTATATTATAGGGCTTTTCCTGAAATTAAGGAAATTATTATCATTATTATTTACATTGGCAAACAAATCAAGACTCAACAAAAAACACAAAATTGAAATTTTTAGTAAGTATCTAAAAATAAATAATATCATAAATGTACACTACAGTAACTAACAATACATTAGAATTAGTTGCTAGTTTAACCGCAGGTATTTATGCTAGTTGAACCAAAGAAGAATATGTCATACGAAGATAAATATAGTCATGGACAAACTCACACAGCGCCATCTAGCATCGTATGGATTAGCGAACTTACATAGCATACTTACATAGCACATGTAACCCTACCGAAACGTCGGGAAAAAACATCGAAAAGGTACGTCGCGTGTTAGTCCCGTTTAATACAATAATATTACATACACAGCATAAAAAAATATTACTATGTCTATAAAAAAATATTCCTTGGTATGTCCGCTCAGCTAGAGTACCCGAAATAATTATTTTCCCGCGCTCGTCCAGATAAGGCGGTGATAGGTACTCACCCAGGCGGACTCCTCAGGGTTGACTGAGACCTACCACCTGATAAAACCACACATATATGATTGTATATAATAATTATCTTGGCGTTAATATCTCACCATGATCAGGTCAGGAAATGACAGTGGAGCGACTACCATCTGACCTTCATGACAATGTTGAAAGGGGAACCTGACCAGATTGGATCATGGTGACACATTTAGTCGCCGGAATCTGCAGAATTCATCACGATGTTTTCCCTCGCCGTAAGAGCATCGGTTACCGTTCAACTAATGTACATAACTTAGAAAAGAATCATTGGTACATGAACGCTATGGGATTCGAATACGGCACCTCTCGCTTACGAGTCGGGCCCTCTTACCACTAGGCCACCGACGTTTGTTTATAATTCAATACCCGGCAGCAAATTTCTATATTTATACCTTAAGAAATTACGTTCGCATAGCGAATACCACTATCCCTCTAAAACTCCAACAACTACTCGCCAATATTTTTCCATATTTTCGGTCCCGAAGGCTGACGCCGCACACGCGGTCAACGCAAGAAATTACGTCCGCGTATCAGGTACCACTCATCATCATATACTTATTTAAGAGACTCTGTGGCACTAACGCACTAAGCGACAACTTCACATTTTCCGCCACAAAACCGTCACTAACGAGCTAAAAGTCCGACAACTCCACGCCACATTTTCCGACACTGTCACTAAAGCACTGTAACTCCACTAGCACTCAGTCCAGCACCAGCCGTCGGCGCACTCTCCCAGGCACCGCGACCGCGTCCGGTGTCCGGTGAAGTTCCTCCGCAATCATCTGGTCAGGGCCTCGATCTTGCTGGCGGCTTCCACGCTGAGGTTGGTCCCGGACAGGCCGAACAGCATGTCCAATTCGCTGCTGTCTTCGAGGGTGCTGCGGAGGATGTTGCGAGGGAGGTCGTGGTATACCTGGCGGGAAGGGATTCGTTGTGGTTAGATGGATGTTAACTCCGGTTGAGTGGATGTTAACTCCGGTTGAGTGGATGTTAACCTGCCTTAAGTGAACATGAACTCTTATTAAGTGGATATCAATTCCCATATCATTCCCAATATAGCGTTCCGGCTCTGCCTGGCATTGTCGAGCACGGTTCGGTCGTGGTTGGCGAGGGATACGTTTATCTACGGCCATAGGGCCGGCGGTCAGCGTGTCACTGTGTTTCCTTCCTACTTTCCTACCCCCCTCCTTTTTGACGATTGAAAGAGATATTTAATGTCCTAATCAATAAATAAATTTTGAATTTTGAACATTAAGTGGATATCAACCCCCATTATTTCAACAACCCGCATTCAGTGAATATCTACCCCACTAAGTGGACATTAACACCGCATGAAAATCCATACAGCAGTTTTTGAGTTTATCGCGAACAGACAGTCACGGCTTGGGACTGTGTTTTATAAGGGTTAAGATCTATAGGCAGAGGTGAGCACTATGCATGGCGACCCGCTTACGTGATTGCCTAACGACTAACATAACAACTTAAAAAGTGAGTAATAAATAAACTAAAAACCCTAAACCGTTAACGCTATAACCCTTGCCACAGAAATAGACATTAAGACTTACACATTGAGCGCGAGTTCATGACCATCGGGCACGACCGCTTAAATAATTCGAGTAGCAATTATCGAAGGCTCGATATATTGCCATCTCATTCGGTTGCGGTTTCAGCGAGTGAGATGGCGATGCATAATCCGTTCAAGTTTAAATGGTCGGGTCCGATGGACATGAACTCGCGCGCACTCAAAAACATAACTCTCCCAACGCAGTCGGGCAAAAACCTCTCCTTACCAGAAACGACGTCAAGATCTTCGTAGTCTCATCATCGCAAGAGGACATCTTCCGATGCGTCGGCAGCCCCAGATACTTCCTCAGGTACGGCGTGATTTTCAACTCGCAACTGTCGAAAATGCTAGAGACCTTCTGCTTAATGGCTAAGGTGAATTCGCTAGATATAAGCGGCTCGTTCAGCGTGTCCTGTCCGTCTATCTTCATTTCGTTGAGCATTTGCTTGTTGTGGTTCTCGATTTGGGAGAGAAGGAGTTTGATCTGCCATGTGTCGTACGTTGAAGGGTCCGTTTTCATTCGCTTTAAGATCTGAAATGGATAGTGTGGCTTTTTATTTCATAGTTTATTGCACACAAAAATGGTAACAAAGACATGGCAAATATATACATGACACAAAATATTTTATATTGTCAATTGTATTTTATACTTAAATGGAAATAGTGTTCATGACAGTAGCTTTTACCAGAACGACCATTTTAAATGACCTCCTTATTGTATGAATGCTAGTACTATGGTGAGGTCAAGCTGTATCTCTGGATCTACTCAATAGAATTAGATGAAACATGTCTTAGATTTTAAGTTAGTCCACAAGCTGCCACCGTAAACACCTCATAAAAATCAGTTCAGCGGTTTTCGTGTGATGCGGGGACAGGCAGACAGAGTGACAAAAATTAATTGGTATATGGCAGCACTGGAGTTCGAACCCGGTACCTCGGGGAACGAATCGGACCTCTTAACTGTGGATGACGAAATTGTGTATCTCGTAACTATCTGTTTGTAGATGGCCTCTGGATCTGGTCGCCATTGAATGAATGAATGAATGAATAACGCTTTATTGCACAATCAAAAGTATACAATGGGTAACTTAAATTAACAGCAGGAGAAGCAACAGGCGGCCTTATCGCTTAAAGCGATTTCTTCAGGCAACCTTTTTGGGTAGTTAACTGTTGACAGAAGTGCAAGATAAGGAAATAGGCTGAGAGTAAGCCCGTTCAACAAAAAGACATAGTGGTGTAATTTTAATTAATACTAATAAAACTATAGATAAATTTATATTCCTAGCATAATACTATAAATACATATTTAAAAACAGAATAGAAGAGAGTAAGGTCCATTTTGAATTTTTATAAAAATTTCGCGAAACTTATCTATTGCTAGAATACACTCATATGTTCACAAATTATGACGCGTGCTTTTGTTAGACCGGTTCAGTACATTACGTAACTCAGTTGCTAACAGTTGCTCTTTAAATTCTTCGCTAAAAGTTTCTTTTGCGATTACGTATCATCGATTACATGGCTTGAGTTGCTAACAAAGTTCCATTGCAATAAACCGAAACTATTATTTGATCAGCCGTAATCGCAAAAGTAACAATTTCAATCATTGAAATCATCTGTAAACCTCTAATCCAATGAGAATTACTATAGTTTAGTTAAGGCTGTGCAGAGAATACTAACCTTCAAGAACGTAGTCCAAACAGGCAACGCGCACAATATATCTCTCACTATACACTCATAAGTGACCATACTCAGCGCTTGTATATGTTCTTGCTCCTCCAAACTATACTTCCTGCACTGACAGTCTTTAGGCACTAGAGGATCAGTCTTCATACCTCTCCGCCTTCTGCTTCCCAGGATACAATCCCCACAAATACTGTCACCCTTGGCCTCCTTAGTGAGGTAGTGCTTCACGAAGTGTTTGATCTTTTCGTCGCTGGTGAACAGTTCTATGTTGCTGGGCGTCACCGACCAGATATTGGCCTTGTCGAGGGTCAACGTCTGCGCCAGTAATGTGAGGAAACCCTGCGGGTCGTCCAGGTAGGAGAGACACCCGGCGCGCTGTTTGATGTCTATGCACCATGTGTAGTCGAGGAATGTTCTGGAAAGTTTTTGCAATTGTTAATACTAGGCCTCAAGGCAAAGCACAAAAGTTGTGAAAATGTACTACTGCTTTTGTAACAATAAATTACTGTTACACTGAGTACTGCGGCTGTCATGTTATAGAATGGTAGCGCCACAAACTTTTCACGACTATCCTGATAGACTGAACATTTCAATGACTGCGACAACGAAATTACTGAATGTGGCGTAAAAGCTAACTCATCATCATCGTAATCGCGTTGAATCGATTTGATGTATGCTGTAGAATCACACTTTGAATGAATAGGAGGTGGCAGTACTTTGTCAAGCCTGAGGAGTCCGCCTGGGTGAGTACCACCGCCTTATCTATTTCTGCCACCACGCAACAAAACAATGCTTGCATTGTTATGTTCCGGTTTGAAGGATAAGGTAGCCAGCACAATTACAGGCATGAGGCATTTCATATTAGTCCTCCCTGCGAGAGGTGTCAGGACCATAATCTCCAGATACGGGCGTGAGTGTGTATGTTATGAATGTATATATGTCAATGAGGAAAGAAATTTCTTTTAAAGAGGAGAGGGCATAAAATCAAATAAAGCGTGTATACCTTTTGATATATAAAATGGCCAACGGATGTGCCTAAAGAGAACTAGCATAAGAACTAGAATTCCCTAGTATCATAGTAATCGGCCGTCAATTTACGCTCATGACCTGTCATCGCCATAGAAATGAGGGTTCTTGCGATTCCAAAATGCTCGTGCATTTCAGATGGCGCTACTGCGATGTGAGGTCTCATGTCTCAAAACAAAGCTCTGTCATTGGCTAGAATGGGTCTGGAATGGATCTGTCACTTCACAGTTGTTATATATGTCGTCGCGTGAAGGAAAGGGGTGTATCAGGATCATTGTCATCAGGGTGGTGATATCAGTATTAGATCGTATTCGTCCAGATAAATTAAAGAAAAAGTTCACATTTACTCCACTGTATTTATTCCATTTCATTTTTGCACATTACTTATAATTTCACTAGAATTCAGAGCGGTATTACAAATGTAGGCAGTTGAGGTAATTAACTTTCTTATTTCAAAGGTGATTTTAAAATTACTTTATTTTTTAAACGTAAATAACACTTTCTATTAACGAACTTCAAACGTAAACAAACGAAATGTGGAGACAGTTTCAAGACGCGTCACTCCTCGGCGGCGGTCGCACCAAGAATGGCCGCCACTCGGCCCGAGTCGTGCCGTCGAGACTCTGTCAGCACGCCCCACCAGAGGGCGCACTCCCACTTCCGTTTTCATAGTCATGAGTCCGTACTATTGACCACATGATTCCATACTATTGACCGCGATCCGTCACGGCCGTCCTGCTGTACACACGTCCTCGTGTGTAATCTGAAACATGAAAACCATAGCACAGTACTATATTCGCTCGGTCACTTCTGACCACAACACATCACCCAAATAAGTCTTATGAATCATGTGATTGGATCTATCACGACTGCATTAACCCACCAATTCTTCACATAAAACATACGTCCATTATCATTTATCATACTAAACTTCTGTAGATTGAGAGATAACAACATCATCTTGTACATAAATTATTATTTATAAGTTGCCGACATAAATTCAGCTACGACTTCAGTTCATTAGAGAGGCGTGACAAGGTATAACACCAGACTATGAACCGTATCACAATTACCACCAATGAAGAAGGTTTAATCATCGTCACCAGTGATTTCCCCTTGATGCTCTTGTTGAGTGGGAAACAAGCCCCAATCACAGAGCTCGCGTATCGTCCCCGACGTCCATTACTTACTACATAGATTCACTACAAATATGTGACATACCTACATAAAATTTTCAGTACTCAGCAAAAGACCCAATGTTACTTCGAGTGGGATCGAAACACTCCTTCATTAAATGCCATATGATTTTCGGTCATCCGTCAGCGCCATCCTAATTTAAAAAGAATAAGTAATGTTACCATACAGGAGAAATGACACACAGGCGACGAACCACCACACGACGGACGCCATCAGTCGGGCCGCCACGCAATCAGGCCGCCACGCAACTGGACCTGCACACAAGCGAAATACCACACAGACTAGGTGCCACACAGGTTGGGTGTCACTCTGGTCAGTGTCACTCTAATTGTCAAACTATGAGTTTATTCATCATATATCCTGTGTCACGTCTGCCATAGCACGATACAGGTAAGATGTCACACAAGGGTAAATTTCACAGAGGCGAAATGCCACACATAAAAATGCCACACCGGCGAAATGCCAAACAGGTAAAATGCCTCACAGGCTAAATGCCACACAGACTAAATGTCACACAGACTATGCCACACAGGCGAAATGCCAAACAGGCGGGATGCCACACAGGCGGGATGCCACACAGGCGGGAGCCACACAGGCGGGAGCCACACAGGCGGGAGCCACACAGGCGGGAGCCACACAGGCGGGAGCCACACAGGCGGGAGCCACACAAGCGGGACAAATAAATAGAAGTTAATAAACATTGTCGACATATCAGCTCAGTAATGTTCATTCGTCATATTTTTGAAACCAGTAGGTACTTAACGACTGTAGTAGTACCTCTATCTATAATATAGGGGCACCACTGTAGTAGCCGTACTTATATACCTGTGCGTAGGTATCAACTGTTAGACTATACAGTATACTTTTCAATATGAAATTGCTAAAATCATAAAGTAGTAACATTAACACGCTTCACTAATAGCTGTCTATAGATTCTCAGCTCGTGGTCAATCCTTCGACCAAATCTGTACTAAGTCAGTGATAGGTAACAGTCTATCTGCTATCATAACCCGTAATAACGGTCTACGAGTTACACAACAAGTAATCGTCACAGATCCGAACAACTGTTTACGGTGTCATCTCTACAAAATTAACAAAATAAAATAAAATAAAAATAAACATTATTTCTACTGCCCAATATCAAAACTAAAGCAGAAGTTTAATAATAAGAAGCTCTCACGTCTATTTGATACGCCAGTTATAGGTAACAACAGTCCATTTGTTGCCACACCAAAACTAAACAAGCAATAATCATCGTCATCGATTTTAACTGTTCGAACGAGTATACTCTATCTAGACTTTACGTTACGTTTAAGCTCACATTTTTAAACCATTTAACAATGTTTGTAATAACGAAGGCATCTAATATCAAGCCGCCTTCTAAAAAAATTACAAAATAAAATTTGCTATCTACAGCCACAACATCCGAGACTTTCGGGGCTCTTAGCCCAATGAGTCACACACATGACTCCCGGGTCACTCCAAGTCAGCCAAATAAATCTGGATGTTAGACCTCAACAACAATTCAGGTACTTAAAAACTTGTACTGGCAGAAGGATATGAAATCTCACCATTGCTTACACTGTCTCATCTTACTGGCACAACAACAGAACTCAAAATAGTTACTTTATATCAGTAATCAAGGAAATTTCAGTACTCGAAGCTAAAAATAATTTATAAAACCGGCTATTGAACTATCACCAAAATATCTGGATTTTCTCATCATCGTTATCGTTCAACACTTTCTCACAAAGCTTAAAACAACTACCTGCTATTAGCCACGCTCCCATAGCCTCCATCAGGCCGGTAAGCAACCATAAAATTCTCCCATAGGCTCCATTAGCCCACCATCACTGATAAAACACGATCACCTTCATCCGATGATGCAACAAATTTTGAGAAAACAAAACGATCACATAAATCTCATAAAAACCTCGGCTCGATAGTCGTCACGTATTGGGTTAGCGTCTTAGATTGATCCGTCTAACAAAGTCTTTATCCAGGTCAAACTAAGTCACATTAACTTAGTACACATGGTTTTCGGTCGAACTAAGTCACAGGTTTATCTTTAGTTACTCAAAACATAATTCGAAATTATCTACCGTCAATCAGTTCACTTACTCGTGTTTATTTTTTTTTCGATAAATAACTTGATACTAATATAAAATTACGTTACTAACCAAACAACCTTTTTTTTGTAGTATTAAAAGAAACGTATATCGGTGATCCCATTTTTACCGCGGATATCTTATCTCTCTATTCTACAACATTGGGAAACTACGACAACAATAACAAACATTATACTGAAATATGGAACATTTCGTTCGAATTTCTCCGGTTAAATGTAAACAAACACGCTAATAATTTTTCTCTTTTTTTCTCTCGATACATGTTTGCACCCTCCCGCTCGCACAGAAATCGCGGAGATCGCGGGGTCGTTATTGAATTTGCACATTCGAAGCCTATGTGAAGCCTATCCTATCTCTAAGACAACATCCTAAAGTACACCAGCTAATTGTTCTACAAGCTCTCTGCTACGGCATCCCTGCCACACTGTTATTATCAAATATTTACTTAATCAGCAATCTGGAACGACTTATGGTGACGGGAAAAGTCGAAGGCAAGAGACCCAGAGGCCGAAGTCCGAAGAGATGGGTGGACCAAATATCCGAACGATTCATCGAAACCGATGGAGACATGCAGTTTACCGAAGATGTCAGGATCCTCAGCAGTGAGGCAACGATCAAGAAGAAGAAGTCAGTCAGCAGCAGCACCACCATAACTATGCTTACGTACTCAATTTATAAAAATAATAGCACTATGCTTTCCGTCTTTCTTATTCTTGTTTTCTGATAACTGACGTGATGTTGGTAATACGTAAAATCATAGCGCACCATATTTCAAGATAGTAAAATAATCTTAGATTAAATAACACTTTTTTTACTTTAAACACTGTTTAACATTGGGACGGATTTAACATAATTCTTACTATTTTTGTGGAGTGATTTTTTTTCTTAGTAACATTCTATCAGACAGCCTACATTGACATAGGTACCCGCAAAAGCTAAAATTTATTAAACTTAGCAGTAGTTTTCGACATTTTTACCAACAAATTGTAACACTGACGTAACTGACGTTGTTTATATTTTGTTTACATTCTTTCTATTTGTAGTTTCACTAAAGATACAAATAAACCTGCCATTCTCTCTACTAAGGGTATCAATAGTGTTTCTGTCAGAATACTTTTCTGAATTGTCAAAGTAAATAACTCCTAAAATCCGCTAGGGAGCCTCTTCAGCACAGGTTTTTACTAAATAATAATTATGTATAGGACTCACCAGATAGAGGGAACTGTTAATATCACATCATTTCTCAGTCATGTACACTCGCAGATTGTCTAGCATCGTCCCATGTTGAAACAATCACGTGGAGGCTACCAGTCCAGCGTTGCATTCCAATGTTGTTCTCGTAGGTAAAGCGAACCGTTGTGCACCATTGTTATGCAATAGACGAAAATAATTTTATTAGTAAAACAAAAATAAAAAAATAATATACACCGTTTTTAATTGTTTGATTTTATTTTATCTGCAGAAATCTAAGCAATTAATTTAATTGTGGTGTCAAACCACACTGCTAAATGAATCTAAATGTAAGCGTTTACTTTAAAGTCATTGAATAATCTTTAGCTGGCTAATTTAGAACTACGCAAATTATTTAACTAACACAATTTTATATTTAAAAAGGAAAATATTTTACATGAGTAATCTAAATTAAATTTAACAAAAACAAAGAAGCCATACCAAAGTGCCGTCCATAGTAAGTTTCACTCGATTTTTAATAATGTTGTCGATATCCCAGTGGTGCTCTCGAAGGCCCGGGGTCTGCCTTGACCATGACCCATTTGGTACAGATGATCTGCTGTTTACTTTATGAATCCCCCAATCTTTCTGACGAAGTCTTTGTCTTATATTTCGGAGTGTTTGGACTCTTGGCTGCGCTTTGAACATGTTAAATCATTTTACATTTTAATGTAGGCAACTCAATTGGATCGAGTAATCACCTTTCTTTTATTATGACGCTTTCACGTAGCGTATCTGCATTTTCTTTGTTGCTTTTCATCATACCATCTCTTGGGCGTTGCGTTCGTCATCACCGCTTCTGATGTCGTCGCGTGAAGGAAAGGGGTGTATCAGGATCATTGTCATCAGGGTGGTGATATCAGTATTAGATCGTATTCGTCCAGATAAATTAAAGAAAAAGTTCACATTTACTCCACTGTATTTATTCCATTTCATTTTTGCACATTACTTATAATTTCACTAGAATTCAGAGCGGTATTACAAATGTAGGCAGTTGAGGTAATTAACTTTCTTATTTCAAAGGTGATTTTAAAATTACTTTATTTTTTAAACGTAAATAACACTTTCTATTAACGAACTTCAAACGTAAACAAACGAAATGTGGAGACAGTTTCAAGACGCGTCACTCCTCGGCGGCGGTCGCACCAAGAATGGCCGCCACTCGGCCCGAGTCGTGCCGTCGAGACTCTGTCAGCACGCCCCACCAGAGGGCGCACTCCCACTTCCGTTTTCATAGTCATGAGTCCGTACTATTGACCACATGATTCCATACTATTGACCGCGATCCGTCATATATATCCAATAGCGTGGCAGTATTTTGACAACAGACCTTACCTCACTAGAGCGCCATCTGAAATCGTTAAAACCCTCATCGAACCATAGGGTCCTCCTTACGAAGTTTCATTCATCATTAATGTATGCATGAACTAACTTGAGCTGTTTCCAATTCCGGTCCCGCTGGAAGCTGATGGGCCAGTAGCGCGGGTCCGCGATCCTGACTTCCTGCAGCGACTCCAGCTCGGGCAGGATGCAGGGCGCCTTCATCTCCTTCACGGCGCCTGATAGGTCTACCACCTGGGACGGTTGGATATGTTGTATATGTGGTAGCGATTACTAACAGATCAGATAAATCAAAATAATATGTACAGCGCGACCGTCTAACATGAACGGATTATACATCGCCATCTCACCGCTCAAACCGCAACCGAGTGAGATGGCGACGTATCGAGCCTTCAACAATTGCTATTCGAACTATTTAAGCGGTCGTGCCTGTTGGACATGAACTCGGGCGCGCAAATTACATAAAAGAAATGCCATGTGGGGCGCCAAACTATCGAGAGCGCTTGTCGCCACCTCGGCCACTACTGTGCAAGACTGTACTACTGCGCAGTAACAGTCAGGTGTCAGCATGTGTCAGATACTATGGGAAAAGAAGAAAAGAAGGTGATCGGGTCATCTGCATGGCGATAAATTTACGCGCACATAGTACTTGACGACCTGAGTGGTTCAATGGTCTGCCACGCAAGAGGTCACGGGTTCGATTCCCGGCCGGGCAGAAACTGAAATGATGAATTTTAATTTCTGTTACGGGTCTGGGTGTTCTATGTATAATAAGTATGTCATCATCACAGCCCGCAACAGTCCACTGCAGGACTTAGGGCCTCTCCCACGAAAGGGGAGGTTATTGCCATAATCTCCACGCTTGGCAGGCGGGTTGGAGATCGCAGTGTTTAAATATAACAATGGAAAATGCTGCTGCCCATTTTCCAGACTACGGAGACTCTTGATATTTTGCCTCGAAAACATTAGTCGCCTTGTACGACACCCATGAGAATAAGTATGTATTTAAAAGTATTCAAGTAATTTATCAGTTATCTAGCACACATAACACAAGCTTTGCTTACTTTGGGGGTAGATGGCGCTGTGTGAATTTGTTCACGATTATTAATTTATTTATTATTTATTTTACTTCTATTGTTATTTCTGTGACTTTACTAGACAAAAATCTACTATATTTTGATAGGCATAGGGACTTATTCTTATTCAACAACAAAAATATGGCAACTCCCATGTTCGGCATAACCCATCTTTAGCAGGAGACTAACATTTACAAAATAAATATTAGCCATGGGCACCATATAAATAAATCATTTTGACGTCAACAACCCGATTGTGCTCTCGTACGCGAGGCCCGGAGTCCGCCTAGACCATGATCCAGAATTGCGCAGATCAGGTAATTACAGTGGAGCGAATGCCTTCTGACCTCCGTGACCCTTTTCCTGGCGAAATTCATCATCATTATCATATCAGCCGAAAGACGCCCACTGCTGGGCATACGCCTCCACAATGCCCGGTCCTGTGCCTTCCGCATCAACCTGGTACCTGACCCGATTGCATCACGATTACACATTTTGTCGCTTGATAGGCGTGGGCACCACGAAGACAGACAGCCAGACACTCACCTGTATATGTGCGTAGCACAGCT
Organism: Blastobasis lacticolella; assembly: GCA_905147135.1. Taxonomy (NCBI): domain Eukaryota; kingdom Metazoa; phylum Arthropoda; class Insecta; order Lepidoptera; family Blastobasidae; genus Blastobasis; species Blastobasis lacticolella. The sequence continues at coordinate 1,478,544 of LR990044.1, forward strand.
TCCCCGAGTGTATGTCTCGTGGCAGCAGCAGCCTGGGTTCCACGGCCAGCACGTACAGATGCCGGAACGCTTGCAGGTGGTACCTGGGTTCGATAAAGGTCAGGATAAGTATCACTACTTACTATTATTTTTTTATTTATTTTAGAAAGACCAACAGCTTTTTATACAATGGTTATCCATATAAGAAATATAGGTCTCCACAGATAGGTATCAAACATTAACACAGATAATACAACACAACAAAAAGTGAGCACTTAATTAACATAAAAATGACAGATATCAGTCTATCTATCTATAAGTACATAGTCCATAAGATAAACTTTACATTTTTTGTCAATTATAAACTCCAATTTAATTTTAGAAACCGCTCATTACTTAAAAGTGTTAAAAAGATCGAAATCGAGTTTAATTCTTGCCCTATTGAAAACATGTTAAAACAAAGTCCTATGCCGCGTCTGTCTCCACATTCTAGAGACTACAGTTTTACTGAAAATTACAGTTTTTGCCATCATTATCACAGCCCGTAACAGTCCACTGCAGGACTTAGGGCCTCTCCTACGAAAGGGGAGGTTATTGCCATCATCTCCGCGCTTGGCAGGCGGGTTGGAGATCGCAGTGTTTAAATATAACAATGGAAAATGCTGCTGCCCATTTTCCAGACTAAGGATACTCTTGATCTTTTGCCTCGAAAACATTAGTCGCCTTGACCGACACCTACGAGTGTAAGGGGTTGGTGCTATTCTACTCTGCCGTACACCACACGGCCAATAACATACTATCTTTATATATATAATTCTTCTGTGAGTGTGTATGTCACTGAACTTCTCTCAAACGACTGGACCGATTTTGATGAAATTTTTTGTGTGTGTTCAAGGGGATCTGGGAATGGTTTAGATTCACAATTTTGTCAGAATGTTTTAGCTTATTAAAAAAAGTTTGAAATTTTCAAATTAAAGACGTGTAGACAGGACAACGTCTGTCGGGTCCGCTAGTAATAACATAATATTCTCTCAGAGTGACAACGACAACGCACTTGGCTGTCCCGCGTTTTGGCTACATGAAGCCTGCGCATAAATAGCGGATATTACGGGCGACAGTTACCGCAAACTATCAGGCTGTCAGTTTGTTTATTATTGAGTAGCATAAAAAACGTGGTGGTGTCAAAAACAAAATCAAAGTCAAATCAAAATATAACAATCATTGGCATGTCCAATTAATATATGCTAGTTATAATTCAGATTGAATAGATAATAGCGATGTCAACATGATAATAGGATACACAATAATGTCAAGATTATGAAATAAGAACAAGGACATTTATTGCTATAAGATACCACGACACGACAAAAAACAACGTCCTACGTAGATAATTAACGCGCGGCGGCCAGTGCAAGAGAATCCCACTCAGCTTGTGCTGTGAACCGCGAGGCGTCTCACAGCGCTGATTTTCTGGGGGCCCTATTATGGCAATAACCTCCTAGTAGGAGATCCGGACGTAGTAATATCTTCCCTCATCTGTTATTCAAATAAATCGTGCGTTTTATGAAAGAATATGACTCAATAAAGATAAAAATATATAGGTTGCCTATTCTCACCCTGGTCCTTCTATGGGGTTGCCATGGTGACAATCTACTCTTAGCTAATGTCAAATGAAAGTTACTTACTCGTATTTCCCCTTCTAAGATTTACCTAGGCAACCATATATTGTTAGACATATTTCTTTAAATAATAGATAAGGGAAACTATTGTATGGTCAGATCTTAGACCATCCCCTTTCCTGGGAGACGCCCTAAATCCTGCAGTGGCCTGTCATGGGCTGTGATGATGATGATGACAACGTGATCATACATGGTGATACGTACCGGTTGTCCTCGGCGTGCGTGGGGAACTTGGGAAAGAAGGCCGCCAAGAGCGCGGCCGTGGCGGCGGGCGCCGTGGACAGCGTGCCGCGCCCGCCCAGCAGGAACAGTAGGCCCATTGCCATGTGGACTGCCATCTGGGGGGGAATTATTTTACTTTATTAGTTTTCCACCAGATGTTCACTAAATCGAAGGTATTACAATTGTTATTAATAGTATGTAGAGTATAAAGGAGGGAAATATTGACCCAGCAGGAACAGCAGAGCCATAGACATGTGGACCGCCACCTGGGGGGATTTACGAGTAGCATGTGGAGTATAAAGGTAAGAAATATAGATCTATCAGGAATAACAGATCCATTGCCATGTGGGCTGCCATCTGGGGGGGAATTATTACTAGGATTTATTTATTTATTTATTAAATCTTCATGCACAAAATAATACAAAGGCGGACTTAAAGCTACAATAGCCTTATCTACCAGTCAACCAGGAGATAAAGGGTAAAGATAGGCTGCGGTGACTGCTTACCATCAGGCAGGCCGCAAGCTTGTTTGCCGCCTTAGCGCTATAATTTTTTGTTTTACAAAGTATCAAATACAACAGTTGCGCGCGCGTCGTGCGAGATCGGGTGCGTTCTAATGTCGATCGCGACGGACGGTATAAAAATGTCGAATGCGCTTAAGTGTAACGTGTGTAATATGGTTATTGACGAACTATTAGCGTATATTCGAAACAAGATTTCTGCGATGGACGAAGGAGCGTTGATAAAAATATGCACATCGGCGTTTACTAGTGTGGAGATAAATCTACAGTGTTAAATAAAACCTGTGTACGAATACGCCATCGTGTTAGAGCGCCCATGCACGAGTTCGCCCGTGTGTTACAGAACCTGTGTACGAGTAGGTCAGTATATTAGAGTGTGCGTGTAGGAATACGACAGTGTGTAGCGCCTGTGTACAAGTACGCCAGGGTATTAGAGTACATGTGAACTAGTATAACTAGTAGCACTAGTGTCAACTCAGAACGTCTGCCTATGTACGCCAGTGTGTGTCCTACAATGTCCTTATACTGCAGTATGGATAGACAAATAGATATACAAACACATTATTACTCATATAATACATACAAACAAAATACATGGCAGTTACAATACAATCAATAACAGACAGATGACAAAGGGCGGCGTTATCGCTACAAGCGATGTCAGATTGAGCTATTTTATTCTTGTGTTTGTGTGTGTCTGCGTGGCTGTGTCTCTGTCTTTGTGTCGCTGTGTCTGTGTCTTTCTCTCTCTCTCTATGTGTGTCTGCGTTTTTTTTTTATACTACTAAGGTGGCAAATAAGCTTACGGCCTACCTGATGGTAAGCAGTCACCGCAGCCTATGGACGTTTGCAATACCAGGGGCATCACCCCCCCGCTGCCGACCCCGTAAAAACCTTTTTACCCCTTTCTTGATGAACTCCATGTAGTACTCTCCAGGGAAAACCTCTCCAGGTAGTTCATTCCACAACTTTAGCGTGGGAGAAAGTTCTTCTGGAACTGTACAGTTCGTGACCGATTTGGCTCCAAGGTGTGAGGATGAACTCCCTGTCGATGGCGAGCGGTGCGACGATAGAATGTAGCTGTATTCTCGTGTTTGTGTGTGTGCCTGCGTGTTTGTGTGTGTGCCTGCGTATTTGTGTCTCTTTCTCTCTCTCTGTGCGTGCGTGCATACCTGTGCCCCGTGCGTCAAAGGCTGGTGCTTGGCCTCGGCGGCGGGCGGGCTGGCGCGCGCTCGAAGTCTCCGACATAGCCGGAGTACCGCCACGTCGCCGCGACCCGCCATTATCTGCCGACATAGCAGATACGATATAATGACACAACTGCGGCCTTAGCCAAGAGGTTTCGTTAATCTACAATCGTTTGTGGTAGAAATTTTTTATGGGATTTGACATAAGCTAACGTTATCTGACATAAGCTGTTTGTGGTAGAGATTCTTGGTCCATAGACAATTCACGTACTTTCGGTGTACAAAGGAGCCGGATTGGCGGATGATCCTACGCAATCAGAGTCAATGTAGATGTTGGTAGAAATAGTCGAACTTCGACCTGCCAATTTTCTACCATACACGCATCACGCAAGCGGAGCTGTCAAAGATGGCTAGACCAGCTGGTAATGTTAGCGTGTAAGATACCATGAAGTAGGATCTATTACGACTTTGAGGCCGATTTAGATTTCGCTAAGTACAGTAGCGTGTTTAATAATCGGACAGTTAGCTAAGCAGCAAGTAATAAGTAGCGTCCAAACGTTGGAGAGTGGGTTCAGTTTTATATGAAAAAAACATAGGAAAATATAAACGAAAATAAAAAATCTGTTGCAATATTTTATCTTTGAAAATATTTAACTTTCTACATTGAAAAAAAAAAAACATAAAAACTCAAATAACATGTAGCTCCACGTCCATCTCGATAAACCGCGAAATCTCAAATGAACGTCGCCATCTTGTACCTTTTTATACTACGCAGTAACAAACGAGCAGACAGCCCACCTGATGGTAAGCGGTAACTGTCGCCCATGACATCTACGATTAGCTTTTTGGTTGCAGGACTCAAAAATGAGGACTAAGATACCTCATGCCTGTAAATGCTGAACACCTTATCCTCCAAACCGGAACACACCAATGCAAGCATTGTTGCTTAGTGGCAGAAATAGATAAGGCTAATGGTAGACACTCAGGACTCCTCAGGCTTGACAGAGTTCTACCACCTGAGCGTTTCAACTACTACAACACTAGCTGAGCTAGTGCTGGACCCTTAATGTAGAGGAGGCATTAGAACATCTTGGCACGACGCACTGAAATTTTAGAAAGTGGATATAATACTGAAATTAGCCGTGTTACTATTTTCCGACAGGTAGGTCGGACCCTGGGCCCCCGCGTGTTGCGCGGAAGCGCAACAGGGATTTAACGCCAAGAGGATTATGATTATTTTCCGAAAGGTGTCCTTATGTTGTGATGTTTCTCAAATTAACAGGAACAAATTAAGATGAAATTAAATTGCTAAATATACTAGATTGTGTGGGCTCATCATCATCGAGTACTAGATACAAGTAATTAGGTTTGTTGATCTATCTATGCACAACCTGGCAGTTTCTGGCTTATGCACAAACTGGTTCTTTCGACTTTTACCAGCCATAGTACTTATCTTAAGAATAAACAAAACCTGGTCTGCCTTACATGTTCTTGGCAGTTTCGCTAGTCACCCACATTTAAAGTCACCAAAAGGCGACTCACAAAAAGGGGACTTTTTGTGAGCTAGCGAACTAGCGAAACTGCCACAGCATATACAGTTTCCCTATCAGTACATCTTATCTTACACTCACCATGCCAGCAGCCAACAGACAGACACACAGGCAGTTCTCCAGCGTGGACCTTCCTGCTAGTTCGCCCCTGGTCTTCCCCGATAAGGTGAGGAACAGCCTGGCATAGTGCAGGGCGGCGTCCCTGGCGTCCTCGTCGCCGGAGCCCGCGAAGCGGAGCCCGAGGGCGAAGCACGCGCCGGCTACTATGTTGCAGTAGGCTTGGCTGCGGACAACCAGTTAAGTTAGATTCAAAGTATCAAAGATTCGAAATATTTATTTGTAAGAGATGGGTATTACAGATGTTTTCACTAATCTTCAATAGTTTCTCCATCCTTTGCCGGCCGGCATGCTGGGGCGTACAAATAATTAATATAACTGTTTCATTTTTTATTAGGTTAATAATCTTTTTTAAATAACTAATTATAAAAATATTTAAACGTCAATAGTGAAGTAACCCTACGTGTGAATGTTTTGTTTGGATTGCGAGGTCTAGTAATACTAGTTGGTAGAAGAAACTATTAATTATATTGAGTTACACTATATACCACGTTCAGTGCGGGAAGTAATAAAAATCGAATGTTAAACGTATACAATCGCAAAAACAGATCGACTTCAGCTTCGCGTGAAGACATGGTGAGTTTCGTGTGCGAAAAACAAGAGTAACAATGATAGTGGTTTGAGAAATCGAAGTGACAGAAATGTATATCCTTAGGAGCAACTTCACACAGCTTCACCAGTCTACTCGTGACCATGACGCATGCAACTGCGTCGAAATATCGTGGTAAAAACAATACTAACCGTGGTAACAAATCCAATGAAACTTTAACAGGGTCACGGAGATCCTCCAGAATGCAACTCGGTCCACTGGTGAAGCCTTGGTATTAGATCTGTAACGATCTTACTGCTCCAATACAGAAACTCAACTATACTAACATTACGAGAAGACGCACACAAGGTTGGCAAGCATCCGCCCATAGATGGCGCTGACCGTCCTAAATCGCGCTAGAGAAGTGTGCCAACTTATATGGCATATATACTACGCCGACGATTAACTGTAGGACGCCTGGTTCCCTGGTCACAACACCCGGCCAGGTTGGTAATTACCCTTTTCCCCCTTCTCCATCTTCGCTTGCCAACATTGGCGGCTGCCTATAACCTTTGGATTGAGTACTCACTTCATAGCCTCGTAGTCGATGCTGTCGTCGACGGGGCTGACGAGGCAGTGCGGCCGCACCGTGGCCGGGACCTGCGCCTCCACCCATTCCTCACTCGCCTCGATCGAGTCCCAGAGGATCAGCCCTGGGGGTGAGGAGAAGAATAGTTTATTGCCTTCATCATCACATCACAGCCCGTAACAGTCCACTGCAGGACTTAGGGCCTCTCCCACGAAAGGGGAGGTTATTACCATCATCTCCACGCTTGGCAGGCGGGTTGGAGATCGCAGTGTTTCAATAAAACAATGGAAAATGCTGCTAGCCATTTTTCAGACTACGGAGACATTTGATCTTTTGCCTCGAAAACATTAGTCGCCTTGTACGACACCCATGAGCGTAAGGGGTTGGTGCTCTGCCGGTCACCACACGCCTTAATTTAATGAAATATGACTTACTACTAAATTTAGGATGGTCTTCAGTCTTTTTTAAAAGAAGGCTGCGTAGAACAAGTCTATGGAATGATCTTCTCCCAGCGGTATTCGCGAGGCTGTACGACATTTTATTTCCCCATGATCGTTGACCGTTGACTAACTTGAAGTTATAAGTCCTTTTGAGCCATGACTGATTGGTTCTACCGAGCATGCATAGTAGTTGCATAGCGGCTGGGCTAAACAAACCGCTGGGTTGATGCTGCGGCACATGGCTTTTTTTTGTTCATTGTGTATATTGATTGATTGATTATATTGTTATGATTAATCATATACCTACTCTCTACGAGATATTTTGTTTATATGAAAGATAATACAGTGTAACCTAACTCTTTTAAAACGAAGACTTACCTCTTGCAATAACCCTCAGCATGAGCAAGTCAGGCCGTACGAAGTCTAGCTGGTAAGCCGTGGCAGGAGCCCGCAGCCAACTGGCCACTGCGATATCCCCAGTCCTCAGATACGCCTTTAATTGACTATACCCTAGTCGGACGCCTCCAAATCCAACGAGATATCGTTCTATACCTTATCTCTCTTAAAATCAGGTGAATTGAGGTCGAATGCAAGCCAAATGACAATAAAAAAAATGAAAATTGTGGCTCACCTCTGGCAATAACCCTCAGCATAAGCAAATCAGGCCTCACGAAGTCGAGCTGGTAAGCCGTGGCAGGAGCCTTCAGCCAGCTGGCCACTGCGGTGTCCCCGGTCCTGAGATAGGCCAGTCCTAAGGCGGCGGTGGCGCCGGGAGAAGTGACATCCAAGTTGACGGTGGCTCCCTCCCGGACGGCGAATGAGCCTTGCTTGTATTTGTCCTTTTGGGAGGCTGCGAGGGAGGGGAGAATATGGTAGGTTTATGGTCAAAATTTAGCCTCAAAACATGGATGATACATGGAGTTAATTCTCATAGCTTAGGAACTAAAATACTGTAAATAATAAGTGATACAATTTTTGTTTGTGTCCTAATGAGCAGTTTTCCAATAGGTATCTAAAGCATTCGTAACCACTCACTAGATGGCGCCGCGACAATTTTGGTAATTGATAATCGCTTAAAATAGGTTCATAGCAAACAGGATATAAACACTGGGTACGTTGTATTGGATAATATTGTATTTGTCAATAGTTTTCAACCATTTTAGAGGTTGTAATAATAATGGAACATAGTGCCAACTTCAATAAATATTTCTTTTTACATTTTGTGCAACATTTAACAGTTGTTTATATTAATAAACATTTTATTTTTATGTTTAGTATTAGTTGGCTGCATGAAATCACTGCCACCATCATACAGATTATAAAAAGATTACCAAAATTATAGGAGCGCCATTTATTGATGCTTTTTGAAACCAACTATCAATACCTACTGGAAAACTCCTTATTGAATTAATGAACACTTCTCATAAATACAGCATTCATAGTTGGGTGGTAATTCATTCTGGACCGAGAAAAAAATTAATAACGGTGACTGTTCGGTGTATTGCATGTCACCGAACACTGCGAATGACGTCATACGGCCAGCGGTTCCGCCGCCGCGTGACGTGAGATCAGTGCACTATCAAACGCCGCCGGTTCCGGGTGCATTTGTTATCATTATCTATCATTTAAATCTAAGCCTTTTGAGCATTATAATATTTATTATTTCTCTATCGTATCTATCGTATTTGTGTTTATCCCGAACAACAACAATGGAATCAACCTTGAGGGCCCAAAAAGCCTCGAAAATTTTGGAATCATGCCAGTTTTATGTTTAAATCTTGAAAACAGAAGCAAAAAAATGTTCTTACTCTAAGGTAATCTACATAAACTTCTCTACAACTTTTGAATATTTTTACAAGTTCCCAACTGTTTACGAGCACAATAGTTGACTGCTGCCATTCATAGCATTAAGCTGAGGCTGGTCCAATTTGGTCCAAGGACGCATCGTCGTGCTTTCTTATTATGTACTTATTCTGTTAGTTTTAAGTTGTTTTGAATGTGTTATTGGACCAAATAAAGATACGTCTGTGTATTAATTGTGTCGTCCCTAAGTCCTGTAATGGACTGTTAAGCGCTGTGTGTGTAGATGGAAGTATCCTAAGTTTTCACCTACCAACCGAGCTACTCACCAGTAAGTGGATTCTTCTCCCCGCCCAGCATGTAGGTCCTCAGCCGATGCGGCAGGCACGCGGGCGCGGAGTTAGCCGAAGCCACGCACACGAACCCCAGCGCCAGCCCGGCGGCCAGCGCGTAGCCTTCCCTCTCCACGCAGTTCTCCATCTCCGGCCCGGGGGGCTTGCCTGGGGGTGGTGGGGGTTATGAGATACTAGTGGACCCGGCGAACTCCGTACGCGTACTCCTACCTACCCTTTTTATTCATTCATTCACAAAATCTAAGCATATATACGTAGAGCTCGTCTAGTCTAAAATGACGCGCCCCACTACTTAGTTAGTTGATTTCGATGTGTGAGTGCAAATATTAATACGACACTTCATCTGTGTGGGAGCGTCGACTGCTCCAATCGAACGACGCGAGCTCCTACGTTGGTGTCTCACCGGCAACTGAATGACCAATTACAACGGCATTTGTATATGTATTGCGTCCATATTTTAAACTTGCTTGTGTGCGTTAATGCGATAGTGGGGCGCGTCATTTTAGATTAGACGAGCTCTACGTAGATACATAGGGACCGATGACGAGAGCCACTGAGTACGAGACTAGCCGTACTCAACGGCTTTCATCAGCGTGCTGTTCGGATTTATGGAAACAATCAACTATTCCGCGGGACCCTACCATTTAACGGGATAAAAAGTAGCCTGTAACTCGGAAATAATGTAGCTTCTATAAGTGTAACTTATAGGAACTTGTAACCACTTATAACAGTAGCCGGATACTGTGGCATCACACTCCGATTCCCGTTGCTGCTCAGTGATGCAGAATCACCCAAACGACCCATCCGTGGGTCAAAAAATATCTCATAAAAACGAGAAGTTTGGTAGAGGTAGAGGTTTAAGACTAAAAAAATAAAATAGGTCCGCTTAGGAAGTTGTAAGTAAAAGAATTGGCGTTGATAATGTAAATAAAGTAATGGCAATCAAGACCCTGTTTATACAGAGAGGGTGGCAAGCCAGTAGGGCGCTGGTGCGGTGGATTAAGTGGTAGGGCAGTTCGTGGGACGGTGGTACAGACCACCGCGTACCGTGGTGGTGCGCGGACTGCTGGAACAGCAGCCCCAGCCCCAGCAGCGCGGCCCCCGGCAGCCCCCCTACCGACCGATCTCGTCCAGCAGCACGCGGGCGTAGTGGTGGTGCGCGGACTGCTGGAACAGCAGCCCCAGCCCCAGCAGCGCGGCCCCCGGCAGCCCCCCCCGGCCCCCCTACCGACCGATCTCGGCCAGCAGCACGCGGGCGTAGTGGTGGTGCGCGGACTGCTGGAACAGCAGCCCCAGCCCCAGCAGCGCGGCCCCCGGCAGCCCCCCCCGGCCCCCCTACCGACCGATCTCGTCCAGCAGCACGCGGGCGTAGTGGTGGTGCGCGGACTGCTGGAACAGCAGCCCCAGCCCCAGCAGCGCGGCCCCCGGCAGCCCCCCCCGGCCCCCCTACCGACCGATCTCGTCCAGCAGCACGCGGGCGTAGTGGTGGTGCGCGGACTGCTGGAACAGCAGCCCCAGCCCCAGCAGCGCGGCCCCCGGCAGCCCCCCCCGGCCCCCCTACCGACCGATCTCGTCCAGCAGCACGCGGGCGTAGTGGTGGTGCGCGGACTGCTGGAACAGCAGCCCCAGCCCCAGCAGCGCGGCCCCCGGCAGCCCCCCCCGGCCCCCCTACCGACCGATCTCGTCCAGCAGCACGCGGGCGTAGTGGTGGTGCGCGGACTGCTGGAACAGCAGCCCCAGCCCCAGCAGCGCGGCCCCCGGCAGCCCCCCCCGGCCCCCCTACCGACCGATCTCGTCCAGCAGCACGCGGGCGTAGTGGTGGTGCGCGGACTGCTGGAACAGCAGCCCCAGCCCCAGCAGCGCGGCCCCCGGCAGCCCCCCCCGGCCCCCCTACCGACCGATCTCGTCCAGCAGCACGCGGGCGTAGTGGTGGTGCGCGGACTGCTGGAACAGCAGCCCCAGCCCCAGCAGCGCGGCCCCCGGCAGCCCCCCCCGGCCCCCCTACCGACCGATCTCGTCCAGCAGCACGCGGGCGTAGTGGTGGTGCGCGGACTGCTGGAACAGCAGCCCCAGCCCCAGCAGCGCGGCCACCAGCACGCCCTGCGCCACGTCCAGCTCCACGGCCATGGGCGGCAGCAGCGGCTCCAGGTGCACCGACAGCGTCTTCGTGGCCTGCACGTCCTGCGTGCCTGGGGGAGGGAGGGATCCAATCATTGATGGAAATTCCAGTACCGGAATGTTCAATCCGCAAATATTGTAATTAGAATTCCCCGAATCTACTAATTCCCGCCCCGAATTATCCATTCACGGAATCGACTAATTCCTATCTCGAAATGACCAATCACGGAATCGACTAATTCTTGTCCCGAAATGTCCGATCACGGAATCGACTGATTCCCGACCTGAAATGTCCAATCCCCAAGTCTACTAATTCCCGTCTGAGCCACGTCCACAAATCTACTAAATTGCCCCCCAAAATATTAAATCCCCGAATTTATTCATTCCCGCCCCGAAATGTCCAATCCTTGAATCTGGTAATTCCCGACGCGAGCACAATCTTTGAATTACTGATGGCCGCTGACATGTCCAATACCCGAATTTACTAATTTCCGCCCGGAGCCCAATCATCGAATTCACAAATTCCCGCCCCGAAGTGTCCAATCCCCGAATCCACTAATTCCCGCCCCGAAGTGTCCAATCACCGAATCCACTAATTCCCGCCGTGAAATGTCAAATCCCCGAATCCACAAATACTCGCCACGAAATATCCAATCCCCGAATCTATTAATTCCCGTCCCGAAATGCAAACATGCAAAAAAAAGAATGGGTATCCCAAAGATGTCCTCTCTTCAGTAATTCAAACTACTCAAACTCACCCCTATAAGTAGCAGCCAGCCCCAGCAGCAACCCGATGCTGGTCATCTCGCTGCACTTGACCAGGTACTCGTACACGTTCATGTACGGCAGCTCGCGCAGGTGCCCGTTCAGCCCCAGGGCCATCAGGAAGCCCGCGTGCTCGGTTGACATCTCGCCTGCGTTCTGTGAGAAGAGGGTTAGTTACGGTCAATGAAGAAAAAAAAAACGTTTCTGAGGACAGGATATATTGTCAAGTAAAGCGTGTATACTAAAACATGGGTACTATACTAAACTAGGTCTATTTACAGTAATTTTAATTTACATCTATATTTGTTTATTGTTTGTTCCAAAATAAATGAAAAAAAAACATGCCTTTAACAAAGAATCGCCGATGGATGTGCCCAAGGCAAAGGGGGCACACTGAAAATCAACGTCACGAGTGTCACAACGTTTGTCTGACGTGGTCCGCCACGGACGGCCTTAACAGGCCTCACACATTAACAGTCCGCCTGCAGTCTCTAGTTGTACCGGGCGGCCTGCCGTCGTATCAAATCAAATCAAATCAAAATTTCTTTATTGATTAGGACATTAAATATCTCTTTCAATCGTCAAAAAGGAGGGGGGTAGGAAAGTAGGAAGGAAACACACAGTGACACGCTGACCGCCCTATGTCTGTAGATAAACGTATCCCTCGCCAACCACAACCGAACCGGGCTCGACAATGCCAGACAGAGCCGGAACGCTATATTATATTATATACTCGTAGGTATGTCTAGTATAATTAAGAAAAACCACCTAAAACTACAGCAAGAGTAAGCCAGTCCACCAAGGCAGCACCCGTTCACGAGTATAACGCAGGGCCCAGCCATCGTCCAATTCAACCATATTTGAGGGAAGAGAGCGACCCGGCCCCCACGCCACCGCCAGACAGACTTTTAAGTGAGCGTGCATCACACATGCTGCATGTGATAGGTAGTTGCTCCCACCCTACTCTATCCTATCCCTACCCTATCGCTACCTTACCCCTACCCTATCCTACCATTGCCTTAACCCCACCATACCACTACCCTACCACTATCCTACCCCGACCCTACCACTATCCTACCCCGACCCTACCACTATCCTACCCCTACCCCACCCTATACCACCTTACCGCTATCTTACTCCTACCCTACCCTACCCCTACTCTAACTACTACCCTACCCCTACCCTAGCGCAGACAGGAGACACCATGTGTGGGAGAGGAAGGAAAATTAACGCCGCTTCCAAGGTGGTTCTCTGTGGGGGAAAGAAACGGCAAGAAACCCACAGAGCCTACGTTAATTCTTTTTTTTTTTAACATGTCTTATGTACTAATACATTATTTGTCCTATATACTATCTTAAAAGTAAATACCTGTATAGAACAGCAGTTCAGTCCCATGGACTTTTGTCATTTACATATTCAGATATACTATAATAACTTTTTTGACATAATTTGTTTTTTATAGCGACTTTAAATTTATTCAATGGTAAATTCTGAATATCTGTTGGAACCTTATTATAAAAGCGTACACATTGACCCATAAATGATTTGTGGACTTTGGCTAGACGACAAGCACCAGCAACAAGCTTATCTTTATTTCTCGTATTAAAATTATGAACATCACTATTCTTCTTAAATAAGTGTAAATTTTTATGAACATACATTAAATTCTCATATATATATTGTGACGGCATTGTCATTATATCAATGTTCCTGAATTTATCTCTTAGTGAAGTTCTAGGTCTCAATTGATAAATCGCGCGAATAGCCCTTTTCTGCAATACAAATACATTGTGCCAGTCGGCAGCGTGTCCCCACAGCAGTATGCCATAGGCCATAATACTGTGGAAATAACTAAAGTAAACTAATCTTGCTGTAGCCTCTTAATAAATTTATTATCCAGGGTAAAGCCTAAAAATACTGTAGAATCAACAAAATTCAAATTTTCGCCTTTTATTTGTACATTAGTGGGCACTAATCTAACATTTGGCAAAGAGAATTTTAAACATTTTGTCTTCTTGCCATTCAGTAATAAATTATTAACCGTAAACCAGTTTACCACTTCTGCAATAGCCTTGTTCACGTCTTCATATGTTAATTGTTGTCTTTTTACTTTAAACACTAAAGATGTATCGTCCGCGAACAAGACAATTTCATGGGCATCTTTTACAAAGTACGGTAAGTCATTTACATAAACAAGAAACAAAAACGGGCCCAAAATAGATCCCTGAGACAACAGACCCCATAGATCACCCATAGAGACAACAGACCCCATAGATCTCTCTCCGTTCACATCAACTTTTTGAATTCTATGACTCAAGTATGAATTTAGCAAGTTCAGGGCCAAGTCCTTTATTCCATAATGTTGTAATTTCCTGACCAAAATGTCATGATTAACGCAATCAAAGGCTTTGGATAAATCACAGAAAACCCCTAAGGCATCACGTGATTCCTCCCACGCCCCAAAGATATGTTTAATAAGTTCAACACCTGCATCAGTTGTTGAACGACCGCGAGTAAAACCGAATTGTTTATGATGCAATAGGTTACTTCCATAAAAATGAGCTTTTAGTTGATTTAATATGATTTTCTCAAATATTTTACTTAGAGTCGGTAAAATTGAAACTGGTCTAAAATTTGTAGGATCCGTTGTATTACCAGTTTTCAACAATGGAATAACTTTACTGTGCTTCATCAGGTCAGGAAATTCACCATTATCAACACAATTATTAAATATATTCGCTAAGTGGACAGCAATAACATCAATTACAGAGCTAATAATTTTTACCGACATACCATCAATGTCGGCAGTTGCTTTCATTTTTATGGTTTTAAAAGCCTTAACTATATCTTGAGGTGTTGCATGCTCGAACTTAAAATCGATGACACTCTCGGGTACATTTTGTTTTAACAAGGATTCAGCGAGAGCAGGAGACGAACTTAAGGATTTCGTAGTTGACACTGGAATGTCTGTAAAAAATTTATTGAATGCCTCCGCAACTTCCGAGTTTTTGGTAACAACGTAGGCCAATAACGTCTACACACTAAAGCGATTATTGCCTGCCGGCAATGGCCTGCTGCAACGTCTGCGACTACACTGTAGCAGTTGTAAGTCGTTAGTTTCTGTAAAACTGAAGGCGCTCGACTGACGGTAAACAAGCCGCCGGCCGACTACCTCTTAATGTGTGTTTATTTGGGCTCAAGGCCAAGGACTGTACGGTCGATATTTGTCAAGCTGCCACACACTCCCAGTTCGTATTAGTCGTCAGTCCGAACTGACGATTAACTGACAGGCTGATATCGTCCAGCGAACTGTTAATCTGTGGGGCCCTTTACTCACCCTCGGCTTGTTATACAGCACCCAGGCGGGGTCGATGGCGGTGGCGGCGGGCGCCAACGCGAGCCCGGCGGCCGCGCCGTTGTGGAAGGCCGGCCAGCCAGCGGCGGCAGCGGCGGCCTCGGCGGGCGCGGCCACTGCGGCCTGGCGCGGCCACGGCCCGCGGCCCGCTACGGACAGCCGCGGGATGCTGATTGGCTCGGTGGCCACGCACGGCAGCGTGCGCAGGGTTATCATGCCTCTGTTGGGGGCGAAAGTTGATGGTTACATTTTTTTGGGTATTGGGGCGGTAAGCGATGGACAGTATTTTGTTGGACCTCGATTGTCTTTAGGGTTAGAACCCGTTCCCGCCTCTGCAACTACTGTTCAACCAGGAATTACAGCGGCGACCCAAGAGCCGCTGAGTTTTGACATCCTGGCGCTTTCAACTTTTTTTAATTCAATACACTAAAAAAGCTTTTTGTCTTTATTGCTAACCACTTCTTATTGTTTGAAAGTGTATATCAATTTTACTGAATTCATCGTAATTTTTTGAAAAGATTGCCAGTATTCACGTACACTTACAGCATAATATTTTTACAAGATTAAAATGTATACAGGCTACGTCAAACAATTAAATTAACTCGGCCTTGGAACGTAAAGGAGACAGAATGAAAGACTTCTGACCACTAGTCGACATAATAAATAAGCCTTAAAAAACGTAATGTCCTAACGTAATTATTAAAATTCTTTTGCTAGCTAATTTTTTTACATTCATGTTTAAAATATTACTAATTGCGCTATGAAACGATCGCGTTCTTGGCATGAAACTCAGAATAAAAACTCTACGCGGACGCGCAGGCATCATCATCATCATATCAGCCAGAAGACGCCCACTGTAGGGCATAGGCCTCCCCCAGAGATCTCCACAAGGACCGGTCCTGTGCTTTCCGCATCCAGCTGGTACCTGCGATCCTTACCAGGTCGTCGGTCCACCTTGTAGGACGCTGCGTCTACCGGTACGTGGTCGCCACTCGAGAACTTTACTGCCCCATCGGCCATCTGTTCTTCGAGCTATGTGCTATGTCGGTGACCTTGGTTCGCTTGCGGATCTCCTCATTTCTGACTCGATCGCGCAAAGAAACTCCGAGCATAGCTCTTTCCATTGCCCTTTGGGTAACAGTGAGCTTTCTTATAAGGCCCATAGTGAGTAGCCACGTTTTAGTTCCGTAAGTCATCACTGGCAACACACTTTGGTCAAAGACCTTCGTCTTCAGACACTGCGGTAATTGGGACGAAAATATGTGGCGTAGCTTCCCGAACGCTGCCCAACCGAGTTGGATTCGTCGATTGACCTCTTTCTCGAAATGGGACCTACCTAGCTGGACTATTTGTCCTAGGTATGTATAGTCGTGAACAACTTCAAGTGGAGTGCCTCCAACTGTCACTGGAGTAGGCACAACATGGACATTCGACATAATTTTCGTCTTGTCCATATTCATTTTAAGACCTACTTGTTGAGAGGCACTACAGAGGTCATCGAGCATTTTGCCCAAGTCTTCCAGGGTTTCAGCCATGACTACGATATCGTCAGCAAATCTAAGGTGCGTGAGGTACTCGCCGTTAATATTGATGCCAAGTCCGTCCCATTCCAGAAGCCTAATTCCAGATATCCTCCAGTGCAGCGGTAAACAACTTCGGTGATATGACATCACCTTGTCTAACACCTCACTGCAGCTGAATAGGTTCTGTGGTTTTGTCCTGGAGACGAACTGACATAGTGGCGTTTTCGTACAAACACTTCAGTGCTTCGATATATCGATAGTCAATTTGGCACCGCTGTAGAGACTGGAGCACCGCCCAAGTTTCGATCGAATCGAAGGCTTTCTCATAGTCCACAAACGCCAAGCATAATGGGCGGTTATACTCTTCGGTCTTCTGCACAACCTGCCGCAGCGTATGTATGTGATCTATGGTACTAAAACCTTTTCGGAATCCGGCTTATTCGGGAGGCTGGAAGTCATCAAACCTGCGTGCGAGACGATTCGTAATGACTCTCGAAAACAGCTTATAGACATGGGTCAGCAGCGATATTGGTCTGAAGTTATTCAAGAGAGCCTTATCACCTTTCTTGAAGAACAATATCACTATGCTTCTGTGCCATCCTTCGGCGTTTTGCCCTCGAGGATGACGGAATTGAACAGCTTCTGAAGGGTCTTAAGCCACCCAAGCTTAAGGGTCAGGTTTGCCACCAGCTTTCAGAAGCTCAGCCGTAATTCCATCATCACCCGGCGCCTTGTTACGCGCAGGCATACATGTATAAAATTATATACAAAATCGAAAAAAAAAAAAGGATGTATGCACAAACTTATATGACCCCGGTGGCCAGAACTGTGTCGCTATTTTGAAAGGTCATGTCAATGCCATTAACAGCAACTGTGTCACCGGGTCAGATTAAGTTTGTAGCATTGCTAAAAAATACAGATAAAATAATCCTAGGTTTGGAAATTGACAATGACAGTCAAGTCTTTGTTAATGTCATACAGTGCATACAATGAGTTTCTTATTCCTTGCTCCGTACGGAGGACTGGCCTCGAGGCCTGGCGATAACATTATTATGTGCTATGATGCTAAAGGAAAAGCGCCGATGGCCTAAAGGTTAAGGGGTCCGACTCGTACCCCAAGATACCGGGTTCGAAACCAAGTGCCGCCTGTGACTCTTTTCTGAGTTATGTACATTAGCTGAATACTAAGTGATACTCTTATGGTGAGGGAAAACATCGTAATGAAATCCAATCTGGTCAGGTTTCCCTGTTAACAGGGTCACGCAGTGGCTTTACTGTAATTATCTGATTTGCCAAATCCTGGATAATGGTCAATTCCGTGACATTAATGATGCAGATGACCATGTACACACTATGATGCCAAGGAAATCTAGTTCCTTTTCTAGTTTATTTTGAGCACATCCGTCGGTCATTTTATGTACCATCATAAGATATGTTACACGCATTTTATAACATAATGCCCTCTTCTCTTAAAATTAGTTTTTCCTTTCCTCATTGGTTGCTATTCGCTATGACGAAAGAAACTCCTTACTCCGGACGTAAAAGGAGATTTTTCTTTCGTTATTAGCTCTTCGGCTTGTGCCAGTGTTGTCATTAAACTAATACTGTGACATTACAGTCTAAATAAAATAGAAAAAACTAAAAAATATTTAATTCTCAAAAAAAATTATGAGGAATTGGCTAGATCTAGATTTCTTTTTTCAAATCATACGAGTTCTGTATTTTACATTCTTCCGATTTTCATTCACTTTATAACAGCTGTACTTTAGTGAAGACTTTCTATGGAAGGCTAGACTGCATCATTTAGTTAGGTGCCCGTTTTATGGAAAGAAGTACAAACTAGTTATTACCATACCATAATTGTAGTAAATTAGGGAATATTGTTGTCAGCCGTAGCAGATAGCTACTACTACTATACTATTCGTAAAACCATATATGGGAAATGATAGCCCTGTTTTAATATATTTTTGAATTTACAAAAATTGTTGAAGACTGTTTGTTTCTAAATTATTTTTTCTTCGTTTTGGTCATTTTCAACGGGTTTTTCCAGGGTGTAGGCCTCTTTCGGTCGGCAGTCGTCGGTCTTGTGCTGTTTTTAACCATTTCATGCTGTAAAATGCGCATAAGGGCCCTGGGTCGATAAAATAAACACTGAACTATTCGGAACCCGTTTACTAAGGAATAACACAAATATAATATAAACTTTCGGCGGAACCGTGTACAGAGACAATCAGCCTTTGTAACATTTCTGCCTTATATATAATGAATCCCCGTTACGGCAGCGCTAATTGACACACACTAAAACATAATTTAGATTAAATTCGCATTAAACATGTTTCTAACTAAAGAAAGTAGACCTACCTGGCGACGGGCAGCGCGCAGGTCCGGACGCTGAGCGCCTGCAGGTGCCGCTCCTGCTCCTCGATGAAGTCGTGGTCCGACACCTCCGGCCGCTGCGCCACCGCGATGCCCACCGGGGACGACGACTGCACCAGACGGGACACCTCCGACACCCTGGGAGAGGTTGATTGATTGATTGATGGCATATTTATTGTATTGAAAGAAAATTACATAAATGTACCAATATGGGACTCGTATTAGAATAACTTTAATGTAATGTAACTGTTTATGACGTAACAATATGTGTTCTGCAGGAGTACCTTACTTTAATAAATAAATAAATAAATGTTACAGAGATATGTGCAAGGCGGAGTTATCACGCAGAGGGATTTCTTCCAGTCAACCTCGATTTAATGTCATCATCTATTAATAACAGTGCAATTATGGTATTGAGCGATTTTTTGTAGGGCAGCTGCACTGGCAACCATGTTAACGACAATTATGCTGTAAACAGCCCTATCCCAGGGTCGCAAAGTCCTGGCATTATTCAATTAATTTCCGACTTTATGTCTTTACATGATCTCAGACAGTACAACTTCATACCCAAAAAAGACGGAAAAAATCTAGACTTAATATTTTATACCCACTCAGCACTCGAGTCAATCCCCGCATTAAATGCTTTAACTAAAATAGATCCGTTCCATCCTCCTATACACATCACGTTGGAGTTTAAGTGTAACACATTTCTCAATAAATGTAATGTGTCGAAATACAACTTTATCTTAGCAGATTACTCTTAAATAAAAAATGATTTAGAGGAAATAAATTTTACTCAAATTTTTAGCTCTATTTCTAATGTTGATGACATGGTCGATATTTATTACTCTAAAGTAAACCAAATAACCAATGCAGCGTCATGTACCCAAAACTCGACCCAAAAACAATCGATTTCCATCGAGGAAAAAGAAAAATACCGTCTCAGATTTAAAAGATTCAACATCCCACTTGATGAATACGAATTCTCACTGGCACGAGCCAGATGTCACGCACAAATTAAAAATTGTTACAAAACTTACAAAAATATGATTGAGGACTACATTAACAGAAAACATATGAAATCTTTCTGGTCATTCGACTAGTCAAAACGAAAAATCCATAGTAACATTCCAGGAGAAATGGTTTTGATTGACACCAAACTTTCATATCCAGAATCCGTTTGTAACGCATTTGCCAAACATTTTTCATCGGTATACACAGTTGGGAAATCAAATTTGCTGCGTTTCAATAAGGAGTTTTCCAGTAGGTATTGTCAGTTGGTTTCAAAAAGCATCAATAGATGGCGCTCCTACAATTCTGTTTTTTTTTTTAAATCTTTATGATTTTGGCAGTGATATCATGCAGCCATCTAATACTAAACCTAAAAATAAAATGTTTATTAATATAAACATAATTTTATTACTTAATTAGTCTCACATAGTTCGTTTTGTACATCAATTAATAGTAGTTTATGCAACTGTCATATAAAAGGGGGTATTAAAACATGAGTGTCTGTTTATCATACGAGGCGTAGCCGAGTATGATAATAGTTTGACACGAGTGTTTTAATACCTAATTATATGCAGTTGCATACACTACTTTATCTACGCTCATATTTTTATGTTAAAATATCGTACCTATAATTTTCTCAACTTTGCTGAAAGTAAACTGCGAGTCAGTTGCGGTGTCGAGGATGTCAAGCGGCGGGAAATTCACTTTACTACTTTTACATTTATCTATTTATTTGGTTAATATAAGAAAAAACATTCGCAAACACAAATTACAACAATTACAAAAAAATATTCTGTTTAGCGGGAAAATAATTACACAGAATATAAACAAGAAAATTTAAATTTTGAATTTGTTAAAGACATATATGTATTCAGCCTTCATTTAGCCGTGTCCCGGCGCCCGACAAAAAATTAAAAAATATAATTGTTGCATAATGATTAAAATAGTAGTTTATGCAACTGTCATATAATACCTAATTATATGCAGTTGCATACACTACTTTATCTACACTCGTATTTTTATGTTAAAATATCGTACCTATAATTTTCTCAACTTTGCTGGTAGTAAGCTGCGAGTCAGTTCTGTTGTATCTACGCGTCGAGGATATCAAGCGGCGGGAAATTCACTTTACTACTTTTATCTACACTCATAGCGTAATGTTCCAATTACATATCCGAAAACAGTCGTTTAAGGGTACACTTTTTTCACGCCAGACTACAAAATTTTAAAAAATTACTTTTCAATACAGCATTTCCCATACTATTTTCATGACAGCTGTATCGTAAAATAACTTTTTAATCATTATGCAACACTTATATTTTTTAAATTGTCGTCGGGCGCCTGGACACGGTCAAATGTAGGCTGAATACATAGATGTCTTTAACAAATTCAAATTCAAAATTTAAATTTTCCTGTTTATATTCTGTGTAATTATTTTCCCGCTAAACAAAATATTTTTTGTAATTGTTGTAATTTGTGTTTGTGAATGTTTTTTCTTATTTTAAGCAAATAAATAGATAAATGGCGTGAAAAAAGTGTACCCTTAAACCACTGTTTTCGAATATGTAATTGGAACATTACGCTATGAGTGTAGATAAAGTTATTTTACGATACAGCTGTAATGAAAATAGTATGGGAAATGCAGTATCAAAAAGTAATTTTTTTAAATTTGGCGTGAAAAAAGTGTTTCCTTAAACAACTGTTTTCGAATATGAAATTGGAACATTACGCTATGAGTGTAGATAAAAAAAATTAAATGTACTACAACTTCCTCTTAATTTTTTTATCATACAATGAGCAATTTTACCAATAATTTGCTCCGGACGGAAGCAAAACCTTTTTTTTTTTTAAAATAGACCATCTTTAAAGAGTCATAACTTGGTTGGTATACGCTTTATAGAGCTGTGTTAGAGCTTAAATCCTTGCATATTTAATCAATTTTAAAAGCTATTAAGCTTTATTGGTCGAGAAAAGCATAGTTTACGATTTTTAGACCAAAATGTGAAAAAAGTCCCGAAATTTCGCAGTTTTTCACGTATTAAGTAAAAGTAAAAAGTAAAAGTAAAACACATTTATTACACTCAAACACACAGCACAAAATTCTTAAAATTAAATTTAAAAAATATAATCATACAGAGACAATAACAAAACAAGAAAAAGAAAAAAGATACTCTAATCTCGTTACTTGTGCCATGCGGAGAGTGCAATAGGGCCACACTCAGCATATGCCACGACGCAGCATATTACGCAGGTAGCACAATTTTTTTTTGCTTGAAAATGTTGTTCCACACTCTCCTAAGGGGTCTAAATAACATACCAAAAATGCAGCACTACATCGCGTTTTGCGTTTTAGATGTAAGATTTGACTGGCCTATAACTGGTCGCAAATTGTGCGGTTCCAAAGGAAGTTTCTTCAATGCATGCAAGATGCTTCTGGTATTGTAAACGACCATAGGCTGCGAAGACTACTTATCATCAGGTAGGTATAAAAAATATATACATACCTGTGATCGTGAGGGTACAGCAGCCTCAGCAGTCTGGTGTTGAGGTGTTCGGTGCCAGTTTCCTCGTCCTCGACCCTGGCAGCGCTCGCTCCCACCACAGAGTACACCGTCTCTTTCTCCACCACTTCGAGGGCTAGCGCTGGAAAGGGATGGGAAATAGGTTAGATAGTTATGGTGGTTTATTGTGGCTTGTTTTGGAGGTAGATACAGAAACTGCGGTATAGAATATTGGTACTAATGTAAACTGCAGCCAAGATCTTAGGAATAGAATGAGTTAATTGTAAGCACAGAGTACAGAGAGATCCAGTAGACATGTTTTAAACCATCGTGGTTATTAACACGCATTTTAAAGGTATGTTCCAGGTTGCAAACCGGATACCTTTGTTGACGAGTATTAGTATTAGCCCTGATATTTCGACGCAGTTGCATGCATCATGGTCACGGGACGACTGGGGAGCTGCGAGCGTCGGACGATGTTGGTGTTGGTTAGTGTAGTGTGCCGTGACTTAAAAGTGAGTTCGAGTTCCGGCAGTAGCAGACAACTTTTGCGAAAGCGGATAGATCGCCTTAGGCCGCTTTATCGCTAAACAACACCAGACAAAGGCCAGTCCTGTGCCTTCTGCATCCAGCTGGTACCTGCGATCGTTACGAAGTCGTCGGTTCACCTTGCTACCGGGAGGCTACCCACGCTACGTTTTCCGGTGATCGCCACTCGAGACCTTTTCCGCCCTATCGGCCTGTTCCTGCCGGTGAGTAAGATCTCAGTGATCCAAGGGGTGGGGATTTGGGGAACCGTGGCTTTGGCAGTGGAGGGGCATTTGCCTTTTTGCTTTGCTTGCGGAGCAACGTGTCCCGGGATTTTAGAGGTTTTCCTATTGAAATACACTTTAGATGACAACATTAATAAGTCTTATAGAATAAAATCTTTTGGCGGTTAATGATTTCTTCTTCTCCTTTGATATTACGACTTTTCGAAATGATGACATCTCGATATGACGACGACATCTAGAAATGGCGATTACTTAAAATGACGAAACCAATTCCACGAATTAACCCGCTTCCCTGTTCCTTTTAACACAAAAAAATACACCCAATAAACAACTCACACTCCATACAATCCGTGGGCTCATGAATAGCAGCCTCGATATCCTTCTGCAAAGCCAGGTCCTCCCTCATAATCAGCCGGTGGGCAGCTGCTGGCCAACTGGCGTCAGGCCGGCCTTTGCAGCGCACGAATATGCCTAGGAGGAGCAGCGCTAGGGCTGGGGGCAAGTTGTCTAGGTCGCGGCTGGTTATGCCTGGGGAGGGAAATATTAATAAAATAAATAATAATCTTGGCGTTAATGTCCCGATTGTGCTCTCGCGCACGAGGGCCTGGGGTCCACCTTGACCATGATCCAGCCTACCAGGGGAACCTGACCAGATTGGATCACGGTTTCACATTCTGTCGCCTGAATGTGCAGGTTTCAACACGATGTTTTCCCTCACCGTAGGAGTATCGGTTAGTGTTCAACTAATCTACATAACTCAGAAAAGAGTCATTGGTGCATGGCCGCAGCGGGATTTGAACCAGATACCTCTCGCTTACGAGTCGGATACCCTAACCGTTCGGCCACCGACGCTCATGCTCAAGGGAATTATTATTACTATTATTTTGGCCACTTCTGTGCCACTGCGGGCAAAAGCCTCCATATCCATCCTCCACGACTTACGGTCGGGAAGAGAATAGGAAGAGTATAATATGGTGTATTATTTGACATCAAATATAACAGGTTCTTTAGACAAAGGTTGCCTGATAGAGATCGATTGCAGCGATAAGGCCGCCTTTGCCCACAACAATAAGTGTGGTTTTTGTCGGATTTTTAATGTAATTATTCTTGTGTCAGCAATAACGTATTTACCTATCTACCTAAAGGTGATTAAATAACAGATGAGGGTAGATTTTCTCCATCGCAACCCCATAGTTGGACTAGCACAGCTAACAAAGCAAGTTCTGCATTTTTGTTACCTGCAAACTAAATGCATGAATTGTAGATGTTATAGGCGACAGTTACTACTTACCATCATGTGGACTATCTGCTCGTTTGTCATTGAATAGCATAAAAAAGTACTGCCATCTTTTTCATCTAAATATTAAGAGAAGGAAACAATGGCTCTCTCGAGGCGCGTAACTGAATGTGTAACCATGATCCAATCTGGTCAGGTTTCCCTGGTAGCAGGGTCACATAGGTCAGATGGTAGTCGCACCGCTGCAATTACCTCATCGCCAAATCCTGGATCACGGTCAAGGCGGACCCCGGGCACTCGTGCGCGAGAGTGCAACCGGGGCATTAACGCTATGATGATAATTTGTTTATACATTGCACGATTATTAATCCGTACCTGTTGTGTTGTTTTTCTTTATGTTAATATTGTTTACCTGTTATTGTGCACAATAAACTGTTAAATAAATAAATAATTCTAAATAACAGATGAGGGACGATATTACTCTGGCAGATCTTAAGACTATATGCTTGGTATTGGTTTTTTTTTTGTAAGTTATCCGACAGACAAACAGGCATGCGGGCCACCTGATGGTGCGTGGTCACCGCCGCCTATGGACATCAGCAACACCAGGGGAGTCTCCAATGCGTCGCCCGCCTCTGAAGAGACCTCTAATATACCTCTTGAACGATCCCATGTCATAGTCCAAAGGAAACACTGTGGCTGGGAGCTCGTTCCACATCCGAATCGTACGAGCGAGAAATGTTCTTTCGAACCTTCGCGTGGTGACCAACAGAGGTTCTGCCGGTCTAGCCATCTATGACAGCTCCGCTTGCGTGATGCGTGTATGGTAGAAAATTGACAGGTCTAGGGTAGTGTTGACCTGACCTTTCTTCATTATTTTTCCATTTTATTCTGAATAAAATTTTCAAAGTATATACAGTTAGACTATTAGAAGTCATATAGTTGACAAACAAGCAACACCCGATGGGTATTAGTCACCGCTGGCGGTGTCGTCAAAGCGTTGTCCAACCCAGCAAGGTTAGTACAAATACCTGCTGGTCTAGCCATCTTTGATAGCTCCGATTGCGTGATGTGTGTATGGTAGAAAACTGACAGGTCGAAGTTCGACTATTTCTACCAACATCTACATTGACTCTGATTGCGTAGGATCATCCGCCAATCCGCCTCCTTTGTACACCGAAAGTACGTTAATTGTCTATGGACCAAGAATTTCTACCACAAACAGCTTATGTCAGATAACGTTAGCTTATGTCAAATCCCATACATTTTTTCTACCACAAACGATTGTAGATTAACCAAACTTCTTGGCTAAGGCCGCTGATCTGTTATAATCTGTTAGTGTTTGCGTGCTCACCCCTCTCGTGCGCCAGGCTGACGGGCTGCGCCTTGGCCCGTCGCGGCGTGCTGGCGGCGGGCTCGCGGCCCACGCCCGCCACGCCGCCCACGCCCACGCACGCCGACAGGATCTGGACACAGACCACATTCATTCATTTATTTTGTTGATAGATAAATAAATAGATAAGTACTTTATTGCTCATAACGAGGTAATAACCGGTAATAATAGTTACTGCCACGCAAGAGGTCCCGGGTTCGATTCCCGGCCGGGCAGAAATTGAAATGATGAGTTTTAATTTCTGTTACGGGTCTGGGTGTTCTATGTATAATAAGTATGTATTTAAAAAGTATTTAAGTAGTATAACTGTTATCTAGCACCCATAGTACAAGCTTTGCTTAGTTTGGAACAAGATGGCGCTGTGTGAATTTGTCCACGAATATTTATTATTATTAATAGCAACGCATTGCTCATAACGAGGTGATTGCAACGCGTGGGTGATGCCCCTGGTATTGCAAACGACCCTACGCTGCGGTGACTGCTTACCATCGGGCAAGCCGTAGACTTGTTTGCCACCTTAGTGGTATAAAAAAATATAAATCATAATAAAGTAGATACATTAAAACAGTTGAGCAAAAGCGACCCTATCGCCACAAGCGATTTCATTCAGGCAACCTTCACAGAAATGTAGAAAATAAATCGAACAGTAAGTAGAGTTAAGCGCGTAACAAATATTAGAACAATCTATGGAAGAACAAATGGGACAGAATATAATTATTGAAAAAAATTCAAAGACGATACAGAGGCATGGGACCTAATAATTGAAAAACACGATTCAAAACTAACAAATAAACACAAAACTCACCTCAATAATATTCTTCGAAGTATTATTGACATCCGCCAAATACGGGTAGTATCCTCCATCGATTTCCTTCAGCATAGAGTCCAGATAGCTGAACACATTCGGCGGCTCAGCATTGAAGTACGTCGGTTCACACAACTTCTTCAGCACCGCTTCCGAAATCTGGGATTCACTCTCATCGAATTCCAAAAGAAACTCCGTTGGAAAATCCAACCAGTAGTGGTTGACGTAGCTCTCCAATCGCAGGTCCTTCGAGACCTGATACAGGAACTTGGATAACAGCTTCAAATTACTACACAACAGCGTATTCAGTTTCAACTCCTCATAAACCAAATGGAAGGCATACATTACTTGGATAGTGTAAGGGAATAGCAGGCCATTTGTATTGAATTGAGTTTGCTTCTCCATCTCCACGTTATCCGAGTTCAATCTTCCCTCTCTGAATTCTGAGGATATAGGCTTTATATTCAGCATATTGGCCAAACTATTCCCTATGGTTTTATGAAGTTTGGAGTTGAGCAAATACTCCCAATCGTCTTGGGTGCCATCGCTGGAGGTTCTCTGCTTCTTGGTGACGACTTCCGTAGGCTCTCCATCATCAGAGCGCTTCGGCTGCGAGAGTCTTTCCACATCGTAGCCCATTAGGGAGAGAAGCAGTTCGGAGAACATGCCCCATTCTTGCTCGGGTGTCAGGTCTTGGGTGCCTGGTGCGTTTCGGACGCCGTACCACTTTATTATGACCTGTTGGGAGAAAGTAAAGTAATCATAATAATCTTGGTATAAATATACGCCTTGCTTAACCATGATCTAAGTTTTGGCAGACCAGACAATTACAGTGGAGCGACTGCCATCTGACCTCCGTGATCCTCTTAAAAGGGGAATCCAACCACCTTGGATCATGGATACACAACTAGTCGCCTGAATGTGCAGGTTTCGTCACGACATTTTCCCTCACCATAAGAGCCAGAGCATAGGTTAGTGTTTAACTAATTCACATTACTCAGAAAAAGTCATTGGTATATGGCGGCATTGGAGACCAAACTCGGCACTTTGGCCTACAACCTTAAGGCTTACGGACCCGCACGCTCGGTAAAGGTACTAGGTAGTACAGTGCTTTCGCAATGGAGGGGCAGCATTACATAGTATTTGCTTATTTGCTACCAGAGTAAACTGTTTCAAAATAATAATTATTTTAATTTTTCCATTTGTTTACATCAATGGAACATTAGTTTATGACAAACTGTACCTCTTCTACGGTACTCTTAGTTGTCACATAAAATCTTTATTTATTGAGTAGAGTAAATACCTTTTTCAATCATCAAAAAGGAGTAGGAAAGTAGGAAGGAAACATAGTGACACGTTGGCCACCCCAGGACCGGAGCACACCCACCCCACGCCAACAACGGCCGGACCGTATCCGAACCGCTCAGTGCCCAACAATGTTGTATGTACACTCTCACATAACTGATGGATCTTTAACCTTTTTTTATTTTTATACAAGACAGGCATTATAGTACCTATGTTGTTGTCTAGCTTGTAATAAATTATATTATTGTAGTGTTTGACATATTACCCATGTAATGCAATTATGGGTCAATCGGCCTGAAATAAATGATTCTTATTTTTTATTTATTTGACCATCATCTCACCTGTTGGTAAGTGACGATGCGGCTGAAGATGGAGCATGCCCATCTTGGTATTGTCATAAAAAAGCACCAGAAACACGCCACAAACCTGCATAGTGATATCCTTCGGCAGGATGGCCCTCAAGGCGTCCGTACACCGCGACACCAGGGCGCCGCACGTCACCGCGGGCAGCGAGATCCGGTACATGGCCCCGCGCCCGCCCCCGCCCCCGCCCCCGCCCCCGCCCCCGCCCCCGCCGGCCCGCGGGCCCGCGAACACCAGCGTCATCCGGGACCCGGTCGCGTCGCAGAGCCCGGTTAGACCTGGGACCATATATTCAATTATACGAATGGGAAACAGAACATTTGTCGCCACAAGACATTGTGACACAACACAAGTAAACAAAGTTAAGAATAATACAAAAAAAAGCATAAAAAAAAAAAGTTGTGAAATACATTTCAATTTTAGATGTAAAACACACGTAAAAGATAAAAATAAAACATATTTTTTTGCCTGAGCTAGGATAATATGATACCCAGTGTTTCAGGCAGGAAATTACAGATCTTAAATTAACAAAGAATGGTTTTCTATACATATTAAAATAATCACTAGCAAAATCACCAACACCAACACAGCGCCATCTAGCCCCAAACTAAACAAAGCTTGTGTTATAGGTGTTAGATAGCTGATAAACTACTAATATAATTTTTTTTATATGTACTTATTATACATGTTACACCCAGACTCGTAACAGAATTGAAATTCATCATTTCGATTTCTGGCCGGTCGGGAATCGAACCTGGGACCTCTGCGTGTCAGAGGTCACTGAACCACTTAGGTCATCAAATAAATAATAATCATCTTCTTGGCGTTAATGTTGTAGCAGACCTCACGTTTCATTAGCGACATCAGCCGGTCTAGCCATCTTTGACAGCTCCGCTTGCGTGATGCGTGTATGGTAGAAAATTTAAAGGTCGAAGTTCGACTATTTCTACCAACATCTACATTGACTCTGATTGTATAGGATCATCCGCCAATCCGCCTCCTTTGTACACCGAAAGTACGTGAATTGTCTATGGACCAAGAATTTCTACCACACACAGCTTATGTCAGATAACGTTAGCTTATGTCAAATCCCATACATTTTTTCTACCACAAACGATTGTAGATTAACGAAACCTCTTGGCTAAGGCCGCAGGTATTTTACAGCCATTTCATATGTTGGTAAGTGACGATGCGACCATTCACTCTAGCCTTGAAGGCGTCCAGATTATAATGATCAGAGAACATACTCACATGCAACGTGTTTCATTCCTTAGCATTACAAAGGTTGAATTAAAACGGTTCGTGCTGATAGCTTCAAGATCCACGACACAACGATGGAGCGCTCGACCGAATCGCGTTTCGCGGATTTTCTAAAAAGCTTTCCCGGCTATAGGTACTCCCAAGGCAGAGTTTTGGCAGGCGCCTAGGTCTCTCGCAAGTTCAGCATAACCAGCCGACTGCGCTGGGATACATGAGTGTTCTGTGTCCTCCTCGACAGTCCGAAGGGTGGCATACACCCACACACCCATCCAATAAAAAAAACAGTAACTCACCCAGCCCATCCCTCTCCCGCTTAGCAGCGTGCGGTACAGGCGACAGCAGATGTAAAGCCGAGTCGTCTAGGCGGGCGTCGCCGCGGGATGGTAGCAAGCTACTGCGGCGCGGGTAGCCTGAGGCGGACCCCGCGGCGGCTAGGCGGGGGCCTAACGCCATGTCTAGGAGACGGGCTAGGACGCCGCCTACGTGCACCTGTGTGGATAGACAGATAGATGGATAAATTCTTAATTGCTCACACAAGAATAATTACATAAAAAGTTCCGACTAAAACCATAACTATACTCATAGGATGGACCGACCAGATAAAATCTGCTTTGAGAGGGCCCTTACATGTGTGTACCAGGAAGACGGCTAATAGATCAGAGGGCCTATCGGCTATCTCAGTGGACAACTGAATTTGACATAAAAAAATCTGACACTACTCTAATTTGGTACTAATTTGGTAGACGCTATTGCCAGTTTTCAACGTAGATGACGTGGTGTAGAATTATTTAGTGTCAAATACAGTTGTCAACTGAGTTAGCCAATAGCCCCGCAGAACAGCAGGAAATCGTGAAAAGAGTGACATCTGCCTACAAAACATAGCGACCGCGACCGCTTGTCAAGAGCGTATCGACGAAAAAAAAGAGAAAGATAATCAGAGATAAATTTCAAGATCAAAAGTGTAAACAATTTGGGTCAATAAAAACAAACCCAAGGGGTGGATTATTTAACATCATTGAAATATTGATAAAAATTATCACATTTAAAATGAAATAAAATCGTATATTTAAATCAACACTATTTTTAAATAATCCACTCCTTGTGTTTATTTTTTATATGGGCAATTTGTTTATAAGTACTTTGGCGGAAGAAGGGATAAGGTAGTCAATGTTGGCAAGCGAAAATAATTAAAAAACATATTAAATAACATGAGTTAAACCACCACTGACCTTGCCAACAACACTGTTGCCCGACTGCAGTATAATGTTCCCAGCTTCATCGATCAAGGCCATCATCTTCAGGTGGTCTAGCACCACGGCATCCTTGGCCAGCACCGTCGATATGGACCCCACAATCAGGTTCGTCTTCGACGGGTTCCCGTGGGAGTGGCTCTTCTGCAGCCTCACTATTTGCAACCTCGACACTTCACTGACAGTCACCATGAAACACAAATACTCGTGGCCAACAAGATCAGTATGGAGGAAGGTTTTCGTATCGTTCTGGCTCTCTATCGGATCCCGTCTTATCGTCTGACTGTCCGTCCAAATGTGGTCCAAGGTCACTGACGGATATAAGGGCAAAGACTGCAAAGACTGGGGTACTGTATTAGCCATCATGGAAGCGGAAGAAGCTTGTCCGATCGAGCCGTGCGGCGACAATCCTTGCTGGTGGAGTAAGCTGGCCATCGGACTATTCAATTTCGACCTTGACAACGGCGTACTAGGGCCTCTTCTCGAATGAAACGGACTGACACCGGCGCCCCAGTCACCGCGCCCTGTATTACTGTGCATCGGACTCCCTATGATATCACAAGATTGACTGAACATGGTCGTTGTCGAATTCATCGTCGGACACATCATCAGACATTCCTCTCGTAAAGCTTTCCGTATCTTCCACAACGAGTGCGTTCCTAACTTCCAATCGTACACAAGCATTATGCTGGGATTCGTGCTGACGTATATGATCTGTAGGTCACCATCGTTGTAGTATTGCAGTCCATGTAACGGTGACTTCATCAGTATTGGAGTCACGTCATCGAGAGGATGCGAAAGAGAGAAGCAAGTTGGTAAAGGAACGTCCTGCTCGTACCCAGAAAGTGACTCCGCGCGCAATTTGGCACTCATATTAGTCGTATACGTTCTAGATTTGGAGAACGTACTGTTGTTAGACTCGTTCAACTTCGCAAACGACATCGGCAGGAACGAATTGTGCAGCAACGGTGTCGCATCTTTCTCTAACAAGACACCGTATTTCATCGGCCATATTTTTTTCACTTGGAACGGTATACTCGCTATATACTCTCTGCCGTCTGTCGCGAATACTTTCATGCATTTGTTGTCTACTAGGACGATTGACGGCATGACCTTCGTCTGTATGTGTTCCGTTGTGTCTTCTATCTTTATATTCTTCTTGACGTCCCCAATTTGTGAGTTCAAGGCGTCGATAAGCATTGTGTTGTTTATTGTGACAAAGAAGTTAACGAAGGCAGCGTGTTTGATGGGGTTGTCGATGGTGTAGCAGCAAATGGTCTCCCGTTGCTCGGGGCCGGATAGCTTTGTGCCCGGAGAGGATATTAGACCTGAAAAGACATAATATATTTGTGAGTGTATACTCCACCTATTATCTTCCGACGATCTGTGGCTCTAGCACAAGTGTGTCCGCGATAAAGCTCGCGCCGCAAGAGAGCGTTTGTCTCTTTCTCTCAATACTAAGATGAAAGAGATAGCAATACCTATGTCGCGCTTTTTCTCGCTTATCGCGCGCGAGAGCAACTTGTGCTAGGCCTACTGATCAATATAGCCTCGCAATACTCGAATATGCTAGAGATACAGATATTTGGGAAATAGGTGCCTAAACCTGGTCGTATCAGGAAAGAGGTCCCGCGGGAGACCCAAGAAGCGATGGCTTGACATCGCCAAGTCAGACGCAAGAGCCAACGGCTTACGACGCCGAAAATCAAGCAAAGTGGAGAAGAAAAAGTAGGAAAGCGGACTCGGACTGAAGCTGGGATTGACCGCTCAGATGATGATGATGACACCACTAGTGCCCAACGTGACTTCGCACGACATCGCTAGCGTTACGTGTCGCGGGACTTTTATTCTGTTGTATCAGAATGCCAGTGTTAGTGCAACGGCGCAACATACATCTACTATCTCTGTTTCTTAGTAGTTTTTTTATTTTACTAGCCAGGCATTTGTAAGAAAGAAAAAATACACTCGCAGCGCCAGTCTTTACGGGCAAGTCTTCGTAGCGTTCAAAGAGCCCATGAAAGGTATGGCTGTCAGTGGCAGAGCAGTACGCGTCTGCATCTCAGACGTGCAGGGTTTGTTTGAAGAAGCTCGGAATTTCGTCAGAATTGTCTCTTAATATATTTTACCTGATAAAAATGCCCGCTATAAAAATTACTTAATCTGAAAATGAGCTTAGAACTTTAAAATTTTAGTTCTTAAAAGCTGGGAATTTGTCAATTTGTCACCTATTTGTACCGGCACTAAGGGTGGACCACCCTCCCTCTCATACGTCGCTACAGCAGCAAATATTGTATTGCATAATGTAACCTACCTTTAGACCACACTGCGGTACATCCCTTGACATACAACTCCTCTTCATACGATGCATCTGTTTTAAAATTTAACTGCTTCGTGCCCGATGTGTTGCTCTGGGCACTGTGTAAGTTGAATTTCTTTGACATGTTACTGGAACTATTCGCACTGCCAACTCTTGAAGTACCGGTTGAGGGCACTCCATCAGTTTCCATCTTCTTGGCACCACCTATTAGCTCTGACTTGATGGAAATATTGAACTCATTCTTCATACGGCTGGGTGGTCTGAAGGACTCTGATGCGAATTCGGATTTGACGTCCTTCTGGTCCGGTGGATCATCTTCGAAGTCTGTAATGGGATAGTTTTAATTTAGAAATAATATGCTTGGACAAATTCACACAGCGCCATCTAGCCCCAAAGTGAGCAAAGCTTGTGTTATGGGGTTAGATAACTCATAAACTACTTATATACATTTTTAAAGTAAATACTTATTTATTTTACATCGACCCAGACCTATAACACAAAAAAATTATTTCTATTTCTGCTCGGTCGGGAATCAAACCAGTGTGGCAGACCAACATGTAAACCAACTTAACCACTGGGTCGAATTATGTAAGTATATTTGATTATGATTATATGAATTATCTTTTGAATAAAGTATATATATTTCTAAACCCCTACAATACTCTGTAACTGTATATTAGTAAAATATTTAAATCATGGAATGGATTTTTATGATATTTTCATTGGATGGATGAAAAAAAGTACCATTGCTGATTATTTCCTTTTCTACCTTTTAAATAGAAAATGGGGTGTGGTTGTATGTATTTCCAGAGAAAATTCCTTTGCTAAATGGGTGTGAGTGTGCAATGTATGTATTGAACATTGAAGAATTGCTTGTTTAAATACAAACTAGGTAAGTTGCCATTGCCTAAAGGCATACAAATGCAGAATTTGAAATTTAAAAACATTTTGCTTTACTTAATTTCTCATCAGAAAATTTGAATTTTAATAAATACGCACACCACTTCCCTTAGTTGCTAATGTCCTGTTAACGGTGGCTGTTTTCCATCAGGTGGACCATCTCACCATGTGCCTCCAAAGAAAATGTATTGCAATATTTATTTTAAACTAAACTCATGCCTGGAAGAAATTGGATAAGACCACCTGTTGCTTCTTCTGCTGTTAATTTTTAAGTACCCATTGTATTCTTTTAAGGTGTAATAAAGTGTTATTCCATCATTCATTAATGTTCTTGGGAAATGATGTTGTTCACGTCCACAGGAATTGCCACCAGTACCCTGCACGTATCCCCTGGGTGTCGCTAAACGAACAACAAACCATTGGTTGCTGTACTTGTTGCATATACCTTGCGACCTCACAGCTCTATAGACGTTCATCAAAATTTATGTTCTTTACACATATTATTAAACCACCAATCGCAAAATGTGTTAATCAAAATAAATATAATAAATAAAATTTTACTATTTAAACAAAGACTCATACCCTCACTGGTCCTGTAATAGACCTCTCTGGTGCACCACCATTCCTGCTCCTCTTCCTTCATCTCCAGGATGCTCTCATCCTTGATTCCGAAGTTGGTTAGCTTGTACAAGAGTGAGTTTTCTGATGCCGAGCTGCTCTGACCCTTGCCGTAGATCTGTGTCGGGTGCTTGGCTACCACCGTCCGGCCGTGGGGCACAAACTCCTGAGGATTCAATATTTATAAAATATAATTTTCTGAAATTATACTCTGATACTAATAATTCACAAATTGAAACTAAAAAAAAATGTAGACACATGAATTATTATTACTCTTAAAAGAGGTGTAACCCATCTCCTCCAGGTCCATCATCTTGGCGTCAGTCCTGGTTGTGCTCTCGCACCATGTCACGTGGTCCACCATCCTACTTTGTTTGGTCTCCTTCAGTATCCTTGGTGGTGAGTTTGTTGGTCCAGTCTCCTCTTTTGAAAACGAACCACTAATGATATTGAACCTTCATCATCATCATCATCACAGCCCGTAACAGTCCACTGCAGGACTTAGGGCCTCTCCCACGAAAGGGGAGGTTATGGCCATAATCTCCACGCTTGGCAGGTGGGTTGGAGATTGCAGTGTTTAAATATAATAATGGAAAATGCTGCTGCCCATTTTCCAGGCTACGGAGACTCTTGATCTTTTGCCTCGAAAACATTAGTCGCCTTTACGATACCCAAGAGTGTAAGGGGTTGGTGCTATTCTAATCTGCCGGAAACCACACGGCTAAGGCATTGAACATTCACTTTAATATTATTTCTAATGGGCTATAGGTCGCCGATACCAGCTGGATGTGGATGGCACACAACAAGCCTTTGTGGAGATGTCTGGGGGAGGCCTACGCCCAGCAGTGGGCTTCTGGTTTTATAAAAGCTCTTAGCTACCCTAGCACATACAAAAAATCGAAGAATGCACGTTTTTAAGATTTGAATCAGTGGAAGACACATGCAATTTACAATCACAGTTGTACGGCCCATTGGCAGGTACTGTTACCTTTCGATTATACCTAGGTATTATAGAAAATTCTAATCAGGTTTTTGTAGAAATAAAAACAGAAAACAGCAAGCGGTGAAATTATACTAACCAAAGGTTCAGAGGCGGCAATCATTGTAAAGTCATCCAGATTTGAAATGTATAATTAACTTTGCCGTTACACGATGAAATTCACTATTATTTTGATAAATCTTCTCGTAATGTTTCTCAAACACCATGAGAAAACAAACAAACACAAAAGAGCGGGTTTCGTTTTCAGATATGATTCTGACAGCCAGCTGATCAGTGTTGCCAACACTGTCCGTTATTCCTACATGGCAATACTAAAAATCCAAGTAAAAAAGTTAGTTTTTTTTTAATTTTTCTGGCTTGGACAGTAATAAATATTTTGAACATACTTTGGTGCGGATTGATTTTCTATCTGGCATTGTCGTGCGCGATCCGGCTACTACTAGATACTATCCGCTGCCGTTGTCGTGGGTGGGTGTGCACAGGCTCTGAGGCGGTCGCTTTATAAGTCACTGTGTGCGTGTTCGTTGGTTTCCTTCCTACATTCCTATGTTATGTTGCAGGTAGACTCTAGAGAGATAGTTCGAAGTCATCTTGGACCGGTTATCACCGGCCATGTAGTTTCGAAATAGGTACTTAAAAGCTTCGTCTTGTTATTTATTGGATTATAAGATTCTACTGAAACTCGTTGAGCCTACTTACCCCATCTCAAAGCATAGCAACAAATCCACGGCTCCCCGAGTCATTGTTTTTGGGGGGCGATAATTATTATATTATACAAGCATGCCGGTATGACTATCCCTACTAATGCGAAAGTATTTCCGACTGTTGTTTTAGCTTTCACGGCTAAACCACTACCTCAATTTTGATGAAATTCGGCACGGAGATAGTTAAGCACCTGAGGATGAACATAGGCAACTTTTATCCCCATCCACTGGCGCGATAATGTGAAGTCCACGCGGGCGGAAGCTAGTATCTAATTTATTTTTCATTATCGTCCTGGCCATCAATGCCCTGCGCTAGAGTACGCTTACGCAGGTATCTTCTATTTCGCTGATCTTCAGCATCCCACGTCGCTCATAAACCGTTAGCTCTCGCCTCTTACTTTGTACTCAGTGACAAACAAGCAGGCAACACCTAATGGTAAGCAGTAACTGCCCATAACTTCTACAATTCATGCATTTATGTTACAGACATAGGCGTAGGAAGAGGGGGGGCTTGGTGGGCCGTGCCTACCCCAGAATGGTCTGGTGCCCACCCGTGGATGTGCCGATTTAATCAGGCTGATTCGTGGTCCTTGGCTGTATATTTTCGACCGACTTGGCTTCATCGGCCAGCTCAGGGGCCAGGCCCCCCTGGAAAATAGCCCTAGATACGCCAATGGTTACAGATAGCAAGCTTGCAGAACTGCAGGTCATCTATGATGTCACGCCGCACTGGTATAGAATCCTTTGGATATTAGATACATAGGACCCTACAAAAGGTATATGTATTATAGGTTTCCTGAGCGGTGTGCAACGCATGGTGACACCCACAGAAAACACCCACAAAAAGCCCATTGGCGTATCTAGGGCTATTTTATAGGGGGGGGGGGGGGCTGGCCCTTGAGCCGGTCGGTCGCCATTGTACAGTCAGTGAGTATGAATCAGCACGATTAAAGCCACATACAAGCCAAGTTTTACATAGTTGTTTTTATAATCCGAATTGATTAAAAATGATTGATTGATTAAAAAGTCTAAGAACTATTCGAAAACTGTTATCCTGAATGCCGATAGATTCCACGGAAACTCAACTCTCTATAACATATGAAAATTACATCAAAATTAACTGAAACCACATTTTCCTAAGAACTTTTGCGGGGTCCTTTGTCGATTCCGTATCCGAATCCGATTTCCGAGCCATTGTGAATACGGCTACTGATTAAATGAACGACTTCACAATGTTTGGAGACGGGCGTACGATTTAAAAAAATTATCGAAATCAAAATGATTTGGACTTTATTCTCAAAAAACCTGGGCAAACTTAATACAAGTAATAAACTAATGAAGGAGCGAGCGTAGCAAGCTCGGATATTTTGATGAATTAGGAGTTTTCCAGTAGGTATTGATAGTTTGTTTCAAAAAGCATCAATAGATGGCGCTCCTACAATTTTGGTAATCTTCTTTAAATCTATATGATGGTGGCAGTGATTTCATGCAGCCAAGTAATACTAAACTTGAAAATAAAGTGTTTATTAATATAATCATAACTGTTAAAGGTTGAACGAAGTGTAAAAAGAAATATTTATAGAAGTTAGCACTATGTTCCATTACAAGGAAAGATTTCGATCTCGAAATTTAGAAATTTAGAACGCGTATTGGTGAGTTGAATTAAAATAATGAGAAAATTGTGATTATAGAATGTACTATGAGGGTTTTGATAAAATATTTAAATAACATTCTATAGCTTACACAATAATGAATTATAATCATGATCAAATTAGATGGTTATTAGAAGTATTGGTACAATACAACATAGATCTACTAATTGTTTACTTTAATCTTGTACTAAAACTTCTACGTCAGCTCACACGTCATCAAATGATGTTAAGGTGCAAAGAAGATACAACGTAAGAAATCTTTCCTTGTTGATGTTATGCATGAGTAATCGATTAAACTCGTTTCTTATTGTTTATATTCAGCGAACAATAATATTTCCACCTAGTAAGGATTACATGATGGTTTTCAAGAATAAGGATAGGCAAATTGAGGTAATCCCTGGTAGTTTTCCTTTTACACTACCGGATCTTTTATGTTTTTGGAGAATAAGTATGAGTAAGTATTAAAATGACGTCAAAGTGCTTCTATAAACACTCAATAAGCGTTTATATAAGCTTAATGTCAGACGTGTAACTTCATTTTAAATCAAAAAGTTGTAACAAAAAGTCCTCAACCTTCAAGATTTATTATTTCTTTTGAAATGGGAAACTCGTGTTTCAAAACTCTCAGTGGTGTAGAGCTATTGAAAATGACAAGTCACCCGAATTTCTGCAAGCTCGTCCGACATGAACATTCTCAAGTAATGTCAGTTCCTCTTAGAGGTACAGTAGCTTGTTTTTCAAGAGAAGAAAATTTAAAAAAAAATAGATACAGTGATATCCCGTGTTGGGATCATTCCCGAGTGATAATAAGTTCTCGTGAAAATTTAGTTTTTGATGACAATTGGAAAATGCCGCTAATAACTGAAGAAACTGCATCTTACATACATGCTAACTTCGTGGACGGATTTGAAACTATTAACAAGTACATCTGCACTCAAACACCTATGGAAAACACGTGGGAAACTTTTTTCAAATTAATTTGGGAACAGAAGTCTTCTGTTATAGTGTCTCTGACAGATATAGATCAAGATAATTTAAAAAGTTACCAACTTTGGGTAAATCCTGAAGGTTCTAAGGTAACTTTTGGAAAATATGTTGTCAGAATCCTTGAAATTCAGGAAAAAATAAGTTACACCAGAACCCTATTGCGGATTACTAATACAATCACGAGAACCTCTAGGGAAATAACCAACTTTTGGTTCACTGATTGGCCTGACAACACCATTTCCACAGGCTTGAAAGAGTTTCTGAATCTTCGAAAAGAGGTCAACCGAGAACAGTTCAGACTGATCGAGGAAGCTAAAAATAGCTCTCAATTACCAGGTCCTATAGTAGTCCACTGTTCTACTGGAGCTGGTTGGACGGGAACTTTTTGTGCTGTAGATAATGCACTGGCACAGCTTGAAAAAGAGAAAAAGGTTTCACTTGCTCAAACCATACTGAAAATAAGAAGTCAAAGGCACATGAGTGTTTTGTTACCAGAACAGTATGCATTTTGTTACAAAGTATTAGAACATGTTTTACTAGCGAAAGGAAAAAAGTTTAGAAACTATTGATGTTAGCTATGCATAATAAATCGAGCACGTAAGTTATTGCTTGTGTACAAGGAGCAATAACAGTTATGTCTGATTAGGATCATATGATGGTTTTCACGAATCATTACGTGCTAATTGACGTCACTTGTGATAAATAGTTTACCTTTTATACTCCTATACGTTTTTAAAGGCTGAACAGTGACCAAGTGCCTAAGTAAGGTCTAAGTATCTTCTTATATAATTAATGAGCCTTTGTATGAATTGAATTAGGCAGGTAACTTCATTGCACATCGAAAAGTCATAGCTGCATGTCTTCAACCTATGATTCTCTTAGTTAAAAAATGGGTAACTCATTTTTTAAACCACGTAGTGCAACAGAGCTGCTAAAGATGACAAGTCACCCGGATTTCTACGAGCTCGTCCCTCAAGAGCACGCTCGAGTCATGTCATGGAATAATTTTGGAATGAAGGCAATTATAAACTTCTGTGCTGGTTCTGATCGAGAACGCTACCAATTTTGGATAAATCCTGAGGACTCTGAGGTAATCTACGGAAAATATGTAATCAGAATCCTTGAAATTATGGAAGAAGTGAATTTTACCAAAATCCGACTACGGATCACTAACACAACGACCGAAGAATCTCGCGAAATAACCGATTTTAACTTATTCCATTGGCCTTACAACAATTCTTCCACAGACTTGAAAGAATTTTTGAATTTTCGAAGAGCAGTTCACCGGAAACAGTACATGCTAATTGAGTACCCCGAAAATGATTTCTTAATGCCTGGACCAATTGTGGTTCATTCTCCTTCAGGCACCGGTTGGATGGAAACCTTCTGTGTTATAGATAGCGCAGTAATAGAGTTATTAAAAAAAAAAAAGTTTCACTTCCTCGCACAGTGGTGAAAATCAGAAGTCAAATACATTCTAGTGTTATTCTATCAGAACAGTATGTGTTGTCTTACAAAATTGTGGAACACGTCTTACTAGTGGAAGGAAAAAGTTTAAAATAGTTATGTAAGTTAATTCAGATAATATCGGCAGCTAATAAGCTATAGTTGTGTAATATAGAGTATTGAACGCCCAGTTGTATTGTACTACCCCATAGGTATTTGGACTTTACGTCTCGTTAAAAAAGTGATAAGGATATTGGTTTTCCAGTGGGAATACCAATTACTTAGTTTTTCCTTATTGATGAAATAATAAACGTGTATGATATATGTACAATTTAATTTAGAATGTGACTCCTTATAAAATAAGTATACAATTTAAATGTATCTCACACTTCAGTTACCCATAAGCTTAAAATTATATACTTTATACTTTTACATATTGAATAGATTGTTTACTCTAATAATTAACTATTGTACAACGTAAAAAAATTTGTAACAGCCCATTTTTTAAATAAAGGTAAATAATACAAAACAGTTAGTCTCCGTAATTTATTTCTTCCTTGTCTCACTATACTAACATAACATGCTAAGACTTGGTAACAGAAGAAGTAATAACTAAAGTTAGAGAGAGCATTATATCTTTCTGTGCGTATCAAAGATACTGTAGACGCTAAAGAAATCATTCTAGTCTTATTAAATCGGGATATTTCAATGTATAGAGCACAGAAAGCGCTTG
The DNA here is from genome assembly GCA_905147135.1 of Blastobasis lacticolella. Lineage (NCBI taxonomy): Eukaryota > Metazoa > Arthropoda > Insecta > Lepidoptera > Blastobasidae > Blastobasis > Blastobasis lacticolella. Next base: position 1,519,902 of record LR990044.1, read on the forward strand.
ACCTACCAATACCTCTTCTAGAATGGACCACTATTGGAGGATCACGAAACTTGCATTGTTCTTGAGTTAATAGCGCCTTCATTTCATCGTTATTACGTCTCACAGTCAAGACAAAATTCAAGAAGTCCTCAGCATTGACTGGTAAATCAGAATCAGGCCACGTGGTAAAAACAAAGTGCAAGACTTCTTGCGTAGCCTTGGTTCCATCCGTCCCCTCTAATGTTGTCTTAACATAATTTGGTTGTACTTCAATCTTCTTAGTTGTAATTTTGAATTTTTTGCACTTGAGATATCCTTCTCGGTAACACCAGTATGCATCGTACTTATCTTTTCGATTGAAGATTGTTTTCTCACAAAGCATCACAATTATCCGACAGTGATGCATCCATACCGTTCGCCAAAAGTCGTACATTGTATGCAGCAAGGGAGCTTGCGTCAATATGAATTTGCTGGCCTGGTCAAAGCCATCAACATAACTCCCGTTGAAAAAATTACTTTGTTTCTTTTCAACTGGAAGGACCACTCTCGAGTGGTTAAAACATGGAAGGTACCCATACCTGTAGAGAGGTAAGTTCTCTTTTTTCCTAGCTTCTGTAAACTTTCCATCCACTTTCTTACAAAGAATTTCCTCGTGCTCTTGCTGAACTATTTTTTCAAAGTCACTTTTCTTGACAAGTCCTAAAAAGTCTTGGTATTTAAGTTCGTGAGAATATGGATGAAAACACATCGTGATATTTTAAAAGTGTTTCCTCGAGACTGCTCCAGCAAGAAATAATGATGTTTATTCATTGAACATGACTTATATGAGAAAAATGTAATGCGTAATTCCAATGATAGAACTTTAACCTTTCGTTGATCGCGCGGCTTCGTCGAACTTCGTTAGTCGCGTCATGAGCGCTGCGCCGCTGTGTTATTCAAATGGGACAACATCGCCATTTAGTCGTAGCAGATTTTTAGGAACTACAAAACCTCGACTCGTAACATGCATTTTTTCCTATCCTTTAATGAATATTTAATTTTTTAAATTGCTCTGAATTATTTTAGGGCATATTTATTGCACTTAAATATTCAATACACTTTACAGAACGAATACTAATTTTTTCGAGTTTTATTTTTGAAATTTTTTTAAGAAAAAAATTAAAAAACCAAAAAGTGCGGTGCTGCGCTCATAGCGCGACCAACGAAAGGTTAACATTCATTGTGGTATAGTTCAAGATAGAACGTCAATGGAAGCAATATTTTGAGAAATATTTTAAACTTTAAAAATAAATAATTAAATACATAATACATGCACTATTAAAATTCGAAAACGATTCACCTTGTCTGACAAGAGATAATTGCCGTTGAAAATGACATTTTAACACAGGTGGCTAAGAGGAAGGGAGAGAAAACCATAAATTTTTATGATAATTGTATTAAAGGGATTTAAAGTACTTTATGAAAAACTAAAATGTCGTTTTTTGTTCCATAATATGTTTTATTTTTCGCTGTATGGATTTAAAAAAAAAATCAAACTTATATTCGTTAGATTAACATACTGCAATATATTAATATAATGACATACGACTGGTCTGCGTCATGAATATTTCTTGTTATAACATCATGACCCCTGCGATTTTTGTGCAAGAATCACAGAGAAAAGAACTGTATACAGTTAAAGCTCTCTGAAGTTACGCTCTCCAAAGTTTCTAGCTTCATAAAGTTGTCAAGATGCGCTCTCTGTAGTTTACAGAATATTCCCCTATTTTTTAAAAAATTTATCTTGTGGGCTCCAGAAAGTCTGAGAGTTAATTTCAAGCATTGTAAGCTTTTGAAAATTTTCGACTTCTGTCGGGATCGAACCCACGAACTTTTCAGTATGAAGCATAGACACAAGCCACTACGCTGAGCTGTCAAACTAAATGAAAGTTCTTTTTCATCGTGATTTTTCGTAAATGTTTCGGATTTTTTGGTCTGATCAATTCGTATTCCAAATTTCTTCATAGAACTCATAAAGAGCTGCATCTGGTTAAGCTAATTACTTTGAAATCGGTCAATTTCTTCAAAAGTTTTAAAAGAAGAAGTTTTAAGGAATATTAAAAAATTTTTGATTGTATGCCACGGAGGCACTATTCAAAGGAATAATTATTATCCATAGCATAGAAGAACCAATTATTTGAGCTCAAAGAGCTTAATAAACTCAACTAGTTATTATTTTGATCTCAAAGAAGTAAAAAAACATTGTAATAAGGCAAATGTCGAAAGCTTTGTGTTTAAAAATAGCGGGTAGTTGCAGGGAAGACCTAAAGGTTAATTATCTTATTAATTTTTTAAATAAAGTAGATTTAAATATTTGTAATTTTAAAACTCAATTTTCTGTTCTCTACCCCGTCATATTTTATGTCGGGTCATTTCTCTATGTTATTCTAAATACTTTATTATAATTTTAATACAACGTTTATTAATTGAGCCACAACAACGCGTAGTCGAGTCTGCTAGTAATATAATAAACCGTTAATTAATGTACTTTTCTGGTAAATAAATCGATTTATTAACAACTAATTAATGTTTTAATTAATGCGTTCATAATTCCTTCTGAAAAATTAACGTTTGTGTGTCAAATTAAATTAATTTATTTTGCAAAATTTTCATTTGAAAAAAACTACGTAGCCTTTACTTCACCTCCTCCCTTCCCTTACGTAGCTCAGCGTAGCATTAAAACTCATCCTCTCTCCTTTACCTAATCAAGTTACGGGGCTTACGGACGCTCCTTTATAATATTATACCGAATTGTTTATCATAACTGTTTATCAATTGTTTAATGCAACGTATAATAAGTGAGCTACAGCAATGCGTGGCCGGGTTTGCTAGTATACTACCCTGATTTAAAAAAATGATTCAAAAAGGCTAAAAATGATTTAAACTGATTCAATTTTCAATATTTCAAATACTGTTCCTTATGGAAGTTGAATCATTTCTAATCATTTTGGTTTGCAGGATATAGTGATATTAAACTTCATTTGAGTGCCTATTAACGTTCGATTAAATAAAATTCTTAATAGTTCTTAGCTGTTTAATATTCTGTTTGCGTATCGTTCGGGGCTGACTCTTTTTATCAACGCAGTAGTTAGTAACTACTTACGACTGTTTCGCATGCAAATCGATAACAAATTCACTGAAGAGCTCCTGTTCTAGGAATTGAGCTAAAAACAATACTGACATAGTGGATTATAAAAGCGTAATGAGTGAAACTGGCCTCACTTTCAAAATGACAATAGAACTATACACTAGCTCTTGATTTTTATTTGATTATTTAGTGATATAAAAATTATTACCACTACGATGGCTCACCAGTCTCAACCCCTTACTATCCGCGAGTTTATGAATAAGATAAAAGTGCCAAATTTTGAGGATCTAATCACCAAAGAGTTTGAAGAATTAAAGTCTGTTCCCATGTAAGGTACCTTCAATCACTCCTTCAGAAATAAGAACCAAAATCGCTACGATGCCATCCCATGCTGGGACCATTCTCGAGTAGTTTTATCTTCAAATGGATCTCAAAAGTACGAGCATCCAGAATTTATAAAATCCTGGTCTAATGTCGTGATAACTCAGATGGACAGTCCTTCTACGTATATCCACGCTAATTACGTGGATGGATTTGATGACAAAGAGAAATTCATATGCACCCAGGGGCCAATGGAACATACGTCTGGAGATTTATGGAAGTTAGTGTGGCAGCAGAACAGTCATATTATGGTGGCACTGACCGATGTAGATGGTGACAGTTGCTACGAGTATTGGGTTAGAGTTGATGATCATCGTATTATTTTTGGGAGATATGTCGTCATGACAGTTGCTACTAGATTTGAGTCCGAAATTGTGATATCAGACCTTAAAATCACTGATGTCACAACTGGAGACTCGCGACCCGTAACCCACTATTGGTATCCTGATTGGTCAGACCATGGCACACCTAAAAGCTTGCAAATAGTTGCTGAACTTTCAATAAGGGTAAATAAACAACGAGAGAGATTACTAGAGGGAACCAAGAATGATCTAACAAAACCAGCACCAATTGTCGTTCACTGTTCAGCCGGAGTCAGCCGCTCAGGCACGTTTTGCGCTGCTGATCACGCAATTCAATGGTTAAAGAAAGAAAAAATAATCTGTGTGCAAGAGAGTGTGAAAGCAGTTAGAAAAATGAGACATCGCAGTGTTATGACTCCCGGGCAATATATGTTTATTTATAAAATGATTGAGCATGTACTCTTAGCAGAAGAAAACCTACAAGATACACAATAATTCTCCAAATATTTAATGAACAGAGTTCAATACATTCTAATATAATTGGCACCATAGAAATAAACTTTTTGAGAGGAATACAGTAAAACCTGAGAGATATTCACTGTCCAATAAATTTACACGAAATTCTATCGATAACTTATTGCTAACCTATTATCGATAACGGGCGTTTATAAGCATCTATTTTGCTAACAGATTGTTTTTACCCTGAAGCAAACTCTTGCAGAGTGTACACAGTAAATTAAAGAACAATAAATTCAATAAATTCTCTCCAGTTTTTGAGTAATAAAAATAATAGTGATGTAAGTTTTTATCATGGCGCAAATATTGTGAACTGCAAAGTATACTATGCTGTAGATATAATGGAACCTGTGGTTCATTTTGGAGCAGACATCAATGGGAAAGAAGGGCGCGGTAGTTTCACTCCACTGCACTTGTGTGTCTGGAAGAAGGATTATCCTGTAGCTGAATAGCTATGTGGGATACTAGACGCTGATATAAAGGCCACAAATTATGCAGGAAAGACTGGGCATCAATTGGCTCATTAAAGAGATGACTACGATATGATGAAAATTTTAAATCAGTCTAGAGCCAAATGTGAACTTTTACTTAGAGAACAGAGTCCATTAAGTAATGATAATAGTAAAGAATTATCAAATCGGTAAGTGATACCGGAATTTTGTTTTTTTGCGTTACACCCTTTTAAAAATCACATATCTAAAATATGGGTTCGGTACCAAGTCCGTATGATTTCTGAAGTCTTTTTTTATTGTTTGTTAAAATTCATAAATGGGCTTATGAATTATTCGAAGTAAGTGTAAGTAGATAGAAAATATTATTTATTATGAACGGGAGGTAAATCTATGATATTAGCATAGAAAGAATTTACCTGAGTAAAATCGTAAATATTTTTAATGCGCACTATAGAAAAAATAATAGAGGTTGAATCTTATTTAATTTAATTAAACATTTATGATAAACCAGGTCTTTTACTTCAATGACTGTTGAATTTCATTGTAAGAGACCTTCTTGACTTTGAAGGAGTGTCTACACACTTTTAATATAGCAATGTTCTACTAATAGAGTGCGAAATCAAGAGCGTACATCGTACATTGGGGACAACGGGCCATCACCATCAAAAAAAAAAAAAAAATTGGAAAACGGTTGACCCTAAAGGCCATCCCTGCAACTTCCCGCTAGATTCAGTCACTAAAAGCTCGAATTTTGCCGCTTGTTACAATGTTTTTGAACTCTTCGAGCTCAGAAGTCTAATGGGAATTTGACGAAACAGAATTTTTTTTAAATTTCAATCCACAATAACTTTTGAATGAGTCAACCAATTTTCACGCGGTTAGCAGCACTCGATGAAGTTTTTTGAGCTGTATCAATAATTTGAGATCGCGAATTGATCAGATGGGAAAATTCTGATGTTTTCTTGAAAAAATCGATTTTTTCAATTTTTTTCGTTAACGATATCTCACGAACAATTCAACCGATTTTGACTCGGTTTGCGGCAATCGACGTCGTCTTCCAATGTTAAGAGCTGATTAGTTTTTGGAATTGATCGGTAAAGCCGTTTAAAAGATATTTGAAAAAAACCACTTTTAAAAAATTTTTTTTTCCTAGTTTTTTTGAGATTTCTCAGAATCTACCGGTCCGAATCGGTTCAAAATTTCAGAAAATCTAAGTTCAGTGAAACTCTTTGGAATGCCGTTTGGTAGGATTCAATCGGTTGAGTCGTTCAAAAGTTATAAGAGGTTTACATACACACACACACACACATACACACACACTCACACCTGTGGCTGAGGAGTTACTGCTATCAGGCGCGTCTCCCCGTAGCGGATGGGAGGATGCTCGCTGTCCTCAGATGATGCTTATTTTCCATAGTTGATAAGGGCAGAGGGTAGGAGCCAAATAAAATAAGCTCCCGCGGACAAAACTCCCCTTAAAAGCATAAAATTAATGTGTGTACAATCTGCTGGAAAGTGGTATATATTAGCCGTGTCTAAATAGCGTGACACATAACAATGATTCAGCGTGGGTGTTTAAAGTATACGGGAATTTCAGTTACACCTAGCAATAAACCTAAGAACGAAATCGTGAGCGTGACCTTGCTCAATGTGTACTAGGTCATGGAAAGCCGATAATGTAGACTTTTTCTTCTGGCAGTGAACGCGGCTGTTATTTCTAGGTTACTCGAAAACATGTTACCTAGGTTATGTAACGATCTTTTGTCACGTTGTGCATGTATAAGCGCTCTTACAATGAAAACTTAATATAAATTATGGTTTTTTATATCGCAATCTCTATGTACGCAAAAGTCTAATTTCTTAATGAACGAAAGCCAATGAACAACGTGCATACAAATCGTTGATGTCACTTAGGTGAAGCTAAGCCCTTTAGCGTGACGAATTCCCTGCAGAAGTGTGAAAAATGACGTCACCTTAGCAATAAAGTTTTGATCAATTATCAAGGTATTATAAGTACATGCGCCTTGATGCAAAGAGGATAAAAAAACTAAGTTAGTTTCTGAATTGCTGACCATCTTTAGCAATTGTTTAGGTTTTTGATAACAGCATACTTTAGTCAGATTATTTGAGTTGATTTTGCTATTAGAATGTAAATGTCAGATAAATTTCATTATCACCTTGCAAGACTTTGCAACATCAAAAGTAATACACTCCCATAGATCAATATACTACGCAAAATAAATACATAGATTTATGTAAATCATATTTGATGACAAGCGAGTTTTTTTGTTTATTAGATTTTCTGTAAAATATTCACTGAAAATAATTTTTTAAGGAATATTTTCTGGTAAGCTTTTTTTTCAAGTTGGAGCAATCATTTTTTGAAAATTTCTACTTGGAAATCATTCCTGTTTATTATTACAACCTCTAAAATGGTTGAAAACTATTGACAAATATAATATTATCCAATACAACGTACCCAGTGTTTATATCCTGTTTGCTAAGAACCTATTTCAAGCGATTATCAATTACCAAAATTGTCGGGGCGCCATCTAGTGAGTGGTTAGGAATGCCTTAAATACCTATTGGAAAACTCCTCATTGGCTCTTAAAATTCGAATTGATTATGCGGGCAGTGTGAATATATAAAGAAACGAGTGAGCGTAGCGAGCTTGAAATTTTTCGTATTTTAATTCAACCGAGCTGGAATGAAAATAATAAAAGAACTAATGAATGATCCAGCTCAGCGAGTTTGGGATTTTTGGTATTTTGGCTTATAAAATCCAGATGGAGGACTCGGCGGTTACATAATCAAAACTTAATTTAGAAATTTTTGAAAGGGCATCAAATGAAATAACAAAGATTGAAAGACAAACTGTTTTTAGTTAGTACTTTGATTTATCAATAATAATATCGTTTAATTAAATAATATTCAATTTACGTCGACAAAACAACGAATTCTCGCCGCCGACCGAAGACCCGAATCGCGACCGAGAACTGCTTGAGAATGCCTGTAAACATAACGTCAATGTGTGCGTGACGGAAATGGCGCACTGTTTCTAGTGGACCTTCTGCTAGGGGCGGGCCGTTCTTTATTTTGTGGCCAAACATAGAAAACATACACACAAAATAGATGGCTGCCATAGGAGGTCCAAGAAGCTATGGATTGACATCGCGGAGTCAGATGCCAGGGCTAAGTGGAGTCGGAAGAGTAGCAAGGCGGACCCTGCCCGCCGCGATTGATTCCTAGGATGATGATATTGATGCTGTACCTTTAAGCTGTAAATACTTACTTTTTTAATACGGTGTCGTGGGCAAAACTGTTTGAACATAATATGCTGCAAAATAATATAGTACCCATGAAGAGAGGCGCGTTGTCTGTATACTAGATAATAGTAGTTCCGCTCATAATCAGGGGACTTCAAGATTTTTTAATACAAATTTTATGGGACTTTTTTATTTCCATTCTTTTATGGGTTTAACCTGTTTAATGTATGTTTGTGCAGCGTTCAAGGAGAGTAGGTGGCTAAGCGGTTAGGAGAATATATAAGAGGTACCGGGTTCGAATCCCGCTGCGGCCATGTACCAATGACTCTTTTCCGAGTTATGAACATTATTATTTATTTATTTATTTATTTATTTTAACAATTTATTGCACACAATATATAGTATACAGAAATTACAAGACTAAAGACGACACAACAAAAACACAATAGAATACTAACCGATGTTCTTACGGTGAAGGAAAACATCGTGATGGAACCTGCACATTCAGCGACTGCATCTGAATGTGTAACCAATATCCAATTTGGTCAAGTTTTTTTTTTATTACATACGATAGTCAAACAGGCAAGCGGGCCACCTGATGGAAAGTAGTCACCACTGCCTATAGACATTAGCAACACCAAGAGTATCGCCAATGCGTTGCCTACCTCTCACGTTGCTCTGGCAGCAAAAAGTCAAAAGCCACTCCACTGTCAAAGCCACGGTTCCCCAAATCCCCACCCCATGGAGCACTGGACACCTTACCGGCAGAAACACAATACTATTTAAAAGAGTATTATTTAGCTGCGATATTCTGTAAGGTGGAGGTAGTTCCTCAATCGGGCGGCTCCAATTCGAACGAGATCTATGCCCTACCTCTCTTAAAAGTTCGCCTGGTAGCAAGGTTACGCATTTTTCGGTATTCTGTGATAAGGAAATTAGCGGACTCGAGGCTATGGCTATGGTATATCATTCGCAAGGTTTTCGTTTCATTAGTAATACAGTTACATTTAGTTCTTATTTCTATGAAGTCAAGGTTTAATTTCGCTAAACAAAGCAATTACACGAAAACGTTGCGATGACCATAGTTAGAATATGATAATAGTATATATAGGATCTGTTTAAATTGACTTGTCTTATTTGGTGGACAAACAATGCCCAAAATCACGACTTGCCGTATCAATCACGCTACGTATATTGTGTATAGATGTCGAGAATTATATAAGAAACACATAGAATGTGAATTTCAACTAATACTGCTGCACATTATGTATTTAAATACATAATTTCCTTAACCAAATGGGACAAGTCAGTTTGGACAGTAGAGATAGAAATAATAATACACATCATCTGTTAATATGAATAAACTTTATTTTCTACAATAAAATGTAATAATAAGATAACCGCGCTCACTTGTAACAAAACATTCAACAATATACTTTGGAACCAAATAAACACTTTGGGTGCCGACTTATTATGCCTAACTAATGGTAAAATAATAGTAAAGACCAGTGTTTCTCAAACGTAATTATACCTTACCGCGTTAAGTTGACATACCGTAATTTCGTTTGTCACTACGATACAACGATTTACAAGGTTTGATCGTTTAAAAGTAGATTATATTGCACGAAAAATTATACGCTCGACATTAAAAAAAACAGATCCTCCAGCACCGATATTAGTAAAATTTACGATTTCCTGGAAACCACTAATACAGGTTAATTAAGCTCATATTAAATATTTTACGGGTTCTCATTATAATTTAATATTTTTATACATAATTATCGTCATGATTGTACAAGTAGTTAGTTGTATTTCGATAATCAACTCTACAATCTCGTCCCGCGTAACCTGGCCCCACAATTTAAATTGCCTTAACTCCTAACGATTCCATTTAAAAATAAGGCTCTATCCTACTCCATTTAAGGTAAAACAACTCGTTTCATTTCATACAACTACAATGGTAATTTACAACAACAAAGTACAAAGATTAATTAGGAACATGAAAGCCCACAGGGTGGTTAAAACAATGATACATCAGCAAAGTAACAGGATCGATAAAACTACTAAAAATTATAAATAACAACACTTTTTATGTAGAGAAAGCTAACAAATTTAGAGAATTGCAGCAATAAATTGCCAAAAAAAATAACATTTTTTAATTTTTTTCGTAAATAGTTTATACACAGTACATGTATACTATATCACTTACATGTCACGTTATGTATATCTATGTGTATATGTCTACGTCCTAGCTTTTCTACATTTTAAAATATAAATATTTGGTCTTTGGATGAGCGTGTTAATTATGGCTTTCATAATTGATTTTCCATTTATTTTTAAAACATATAAGTGCACTTTTCGTTCTTTAGGTACATTTTAGAACATAATACATTGACATAGCCAGGACTTTTTTGTACTTTACAGTCAGTACAATAGGCACATACAATTCTTATTATAAAAAAAGGTGAAGATTATCTACTGAAAGTCTTAGTGGCCCAAATTCGATTCCTGGCTACATTTATGTATACAGTATACCTAGATATATCTTTAGACTAGACCCGCAAGCAAACGCTTCCCTGCTACCCAACCACTGTTAAAAACAGGAAAACAAAATAAAATCACAGTGATACCGTTACAAAAAAAACAAAAAACACCCAACAAAAAGTTACCACGAAAAAGCTTTGAGAAACACTGTTCCGCTGATACGAACTAGTGACAATGACGCGGTAAAACTAAAAATAAGATAACAGCAAATATTATCGTTTCTTTTCAATGTGAATTTCATGAGTTTGACAAACATCAGGTACCTGATCGGGACAAGATTATTTTGTACATAACAAACATTTAGCTAGAGACAGACTCCGTGGCGAAGACTCACGATTTCATATATTTTTTTTTTTTACATTTTTAAATATATTTTTAAACTTAAAACCATAGCTTAAAGAGAATACAGTAGAGTGATTTCCTTTGCATTGAAAAATGAGTGAAAATTTTTTTAACAGAGTTTTTTTTTTCAACTAGGTTCGATTTTATCACAAAAACTGCGAGTTCTACTCGCTACATCACATCTACCCACTTACTTTTATGATACCCAGCTAGTACCCAGCCCCCTTATCCGATATCCACCTACTGATCATCGACTTCAATTGACAAGTTCTAGAACCGTTCCGTTTTGGCAGGAGCCGACCAACCGTTAGTTGCAGTTGATACTAATCCTTACGCAGTATAAAATAAAGTCGCTTTTGGGTACGGGGGACGTGATCGGAGGTCCGACCAAGGTTGGCTCGCATCCGAATTAATCTAAAAGCGACTTCATTTTGTACTTAGTAATTACTATTGACTGCAGTGACGGTTGGTCGGCTCCAGCCAAATCTGCGCGTCTGCAACTGGTTTAACATGAAGTTATAGTACATGCCAAACGGATTTGCAATAGCATGCCTTGACCTCTCGGTCAACTACTGGCATTATTATATAAAAATACATTAAAACGGGCAAACATTTTTCTATTTCGTTTTATTGTAACGAATAGGACCATTTAAAGCTTTATAACTATCGCATTGACCGCTTACAAATTAGTTCTGACCGAAAGGTCTATGACCGCATTTGACAAATCCATTTGGCACGAACTATAGTGGTAGCACGACAATGATAAAGCTGAATGTGGCGTAAAAAGAAACTAACATTCCGCCAATAGAAAAACTATACTAAACAAACAAGTGACGCCACCTTACCAGTCATTATCATCGTTGTTCCGCTCTTTTCCTATGTATTGAAAAACACAATGAACATAATTTAAATCTTGTTTCCATTATTTGAATCAAATTGGCTTCTTAAAAGACAATCGTTACGTTTAACACTAGCAGTAATTCATACAAATCTGAATCGATGCAAGAATGAAGTTGTTAAAATCTATTTATTATTAAAAAATTACACGGTCCTTATTAATCTGAATACTTTGACGTTTTAATGTCTTTGGTGGTACATAACTACCAAAGACTGCTGTTTTCACTAAACTTAGGAATCTGCTAAGTTCTTTTTTATCTCAATTTCGACGTTTCTGATTGGGTAGTTAAGGCGGAATTTAGATATCTGGGAAATTCAAAGTTTATTAAAAACGGTCATTAGTATTTTTAAATCCAGCCTAACTAACTATTCAGCCAGTAAACACAGTTAAAGAAAGGTTAACTTATAAATAAAGAAGCCGTATATATTCCCCATAAGAACGTGCCATGGATTAATCTTGACAAATTGAAGTCGATGCTAATTTGAGGTCTGGTGTCACAAGGGAACAGATCCATGTCCGACCATTAATACCACATTAAAAACCTTTGTACAGATAACGTCGGCGGTACATACACATCAGCTATAGTAGGTACCATATGGAATAGTTATCCCCAGACCTAAGTCATGTACAGTGCCAATAATTAATCTGGAACCGGTAATGAGGTCGCTGATGTTGGCCACCAGGTCAGATAACTCGTGGCACTGTTAACAGGGGTTGCTGTCATAGGGTATAGTGGCCTAGATTTGGACCGAAGTAACTTGCATTTTGTTTATTTTAAGGAATAAATTTGCGTCTTTTATTGAATGTATTTACTTTAAAATGCAAAATTTTGATTAACGTCGATTTTTAATCGTTGAGGTGTGCTTAAAATGTCATTTATTCATTTTTGAGCTACACCTTTGGCCTTTTTGACAGCAACAAGTCAATGACCGCCATCGACATTCCACATGGCACCTACTATAAGTTCAGTTTCGTAGTGTCGTTGTCGTCTCTGTCGCATATAAATAATATTTACTAAATATAAAGTGCTACAACGCGCCGCCGACAAGTGTAAATGTTACAATTCCACGCACACAGTCGCTCGCTATACTTTGTATTGTATACTTTAAAAATGCAGATTCTCCTCTCAAAATGTTTATATTGTGTACAACAATAAGTTATATAATTTTCATTTATTCCTTATCACAATTAGTGACATATATAAAAAGGGCATTTTTTGAGACACCGAAAATCTGCATAATTTTCCAAAACTACGTTTTATCTACTTATTAGGACAAGTGAATTTTTAACCACTTGTGTATAGTGTTTTTTTTATATATATCTATTTATTTTATATACATATATAAAATCGCATATATAAACTATAGCGCAATGCAATAATATTGTTTCTTGAACAAAAAACATAATAATCACCGTAAAAATGCAACGCAGTCTATGCATGTGGTGTCTTAGTTTTGATTTATAATCTATAATATTAAGGCGATTTACATCTAACTTTATACAAAATGAGGTTTACGACAATATGACTTATGTTTGGCATACCATACCTATAAACTATAGTAGTTGTGATGATGAATGATTCTGGTGTATCACAATCTTTAGAAGTTCCCAGGCAGAGCGGTCCGCGGGCAGCCCGCGCCCTGCCCCCCAGCGGCGTATAATGCCCACCATCCTATCTCTTACGCATATAAAACATTATGCCTTGTGTTTATTCATGATACCTATCTATCACCCTTATTATTCTTTAAATCTTAAACAAAGCCGAATTTAGCAAACTACAAAAACGAAACCAACTAAACAGTTAGACAATATAATAGTTTCTTTCTATCTCCGATATAAATAAAATCTATCTCTATGTGTTTTTTTTTATAATTTTCATATAGATATACATATAATATAAAATAAAAACTAGAGTATAGGTAATGTACAATATTCTTTTATGCGTACAATGTAAAAGTACATCTATATAATAAATATTATCTGATTCTAGAGTAAATAATTTTTGGAATATCGTTTTTAAGGCTAGTTGGTATTTAATACCGTGGAAGCGTTGTCGGTGTATGGGGCAGAGCTTGCCACCTCCGCTAGAGTGGCGAGGGCGAAGAGCTCTGCGGGGGGCGGGGCCGGGGCGGGGGCCACCGGGGCGACCGGGGCGGCCGGGGCCGGGGCAGCCGGGACACTCACCGGGGCAGGCCGGGCCACCTCCAGCCTAGTTATGCTGATCTTCCTAGGCTTCCGCTTCTGACTCCCTATCACCTGCTCCCGCCACCCCTCCGCCATCTCGCGCCTCGCGAACGCAGGATACGCCACCGAGTTCACAATATGCGAGGACCCCAACACCTTCGGCTTGAGGTTTATCGTCTTCTTCTTGCGTTTGTTCTCGCGCTTCCTCTGCTGGAACTTCTCCAGACTGAGGGACGGCAGAGCCGCTATCTTGGCGTCGAGATCGAAGTCGGCCGCCTTGAACGTTTTCGTCTGGTTATTGTCTGTTTCCGACGCGTCGGTTTCTTTGATTTCGATCTCAGCCACGTCTTCAGTCGGTATGGTATCCGGTGTGGCTATATCGTCCGGCACGGGCGCTTCCCAGCTACAAGCCGCACCGTAACCCTCTTCCAGTTTGTCAGAGTAGTCTCTCTTCTGCCGCTTGTTCACTATCAACCCCCCAACGGCCATGAACGCCTGGTAGCGCTTCCCTTTGCACGACCGTCCGGAACGCGTGTTCCTCTCGTCGTCCGACCAGTTCCTCTGATACCCGTACTCGTCTTCCTTATAATACCTCTTATCAACTATTTGGTCGATCACATCCTGGTTCGTGAACCGATCGTTGGCGGGCTCGTATCGGTACACCTTCTTGTTCTCATCGAAGTCCTCGAAGACCCTAGTGGTCTCGGACAGAGCGTTTTGGAGCTCCTCATCTCGTGACGGTCCATTCATTAGAATGGCGTGAGATCTGTATTCGTTGGGGGTTGAGATCGCGGCGAACTTGAAAGGCGAGTAGTAGGGGTTGGGTGTTTGCGCGTCAGTCTTTGCGTCGAGGAGTCTGCTCAAGCCGCCCATCTGAGCTTCGTCCGCCAGTTTCCCTGGCGTGAACATGGATAGGGGTTTCGAGTACGGAAAGCTTTCGCTCTCGAAGCCATCGCGCGGTTTCTTGTTGAAGTCCACTTTGGTGGAGTTGTTGTTGACCTTCTCTGGTTCGATCTCGTGGTAAAGTTCGTTGGTCGGGGATTTGGCTTTCTCGGAGGGCTCTCGCGGGCGGGAGGAGAGCGTGCGGAGGGGCGGGGCGGGCAGCTTGTACCACTTGAAGTCGGGGTTCGCGCTGAAGAATGCGTCTTTATACTGCAAGGGGGTGGAGATGACAAGACATGAGTTTATGGTCGAGTAAAGATGTCGATCAGAGTTGCCTGTGACATACAATTTTTCTTTATGCTACGCAAGGACATACGAGCAGACAGCCCACCTGATGGTAAGCGGTAACTGTCGCCCACAACATCTACGATTCATGCACTTAAGTGGCAGGTAACAAAAATGCGGAACCGCAGGTGCGTTGTCACTGTGAGGACTAAGATGAAATGTCTCATGCCTGTAATTGCAATAGCTACCTTATCCTTCAAACCGGAACAACCAACTAAGTTGTTAATAGAACTAAATACATGTTCTTTCAAACTTCGTACAACCTCCATCGCTTTCGCGTTTATGTTAAAACCAATAAATGTACTTAATTTACAATGTACATACAACAGCGGAAACATACCTGTTTAGCAAGACCTGTGTAACAAGCTTTCTCCTCTTTGTCCAAGTTGGCCCACCACTCCCCGAGGATCTTAGTGATGGATCTGCAATGAGAGGTGGAAATACAGTCTCTGATTATATATACGGGAGCCTGGAGATCCAGGTTTTATAACCTAGCACGGACTCCAGTTCTCAATAAGGATTTTGATCCTGTTTGTATTTCACTTATAACACTATGTACTGTTGCCTTTTTGAGAAAAAATAAACTTAAATTTATGTACGTTACATTTAAAACTGCAAAAAATTGTGAACGGTTACATTCTAAAGCAACTCGGCACTACTACCTACTACTGTATCTAGTATGTAGTTGGACAACGCTCTATATCTAGTATAAAGTAGGACAAAGCAATGTCAATAACGCCTTATCGTCGCATCAGTTATTGTATTATTGATCACTGCGATTACCAGTGGGCGCGTCTGCGTGGGATGTGTGAGTCTTATGGCAGTCAGACAGATAGGCGTTTTGTACTGGCTGGGTACCTAGCACGTGTTAGGGTATAGTTGCAATAACTAGCTCAGGTGGCTCAGTGGTAGCGGTTTTCGACCCATAAGCGAGGGGTACCGGGTTCGAATCCCACTGCGGCCACATGGCCATCAAAGAGTCATCAGTCAGATCACTCTTTCTGAGTTATGTGCATTACTTGAATGCTAACCGATGCTCTTACGGTGAGGGAAAACATCGTGATGAAACCTAAATTCAGGCGACTGTATGTGTAACTATGGTCCAATCTGTTCAGGTACCAGGGCTAATATGGGTAATATGGGCTGTAGTTGGTATGATGATTGCAAACGTCCATAGGCTGCGGTGATTGCTTACCATCAGGCAGGCCGCAAGCTTGTTTGCCACATTAGTGGTATAAAAAAACCTTTCTTGAAGAACTACATGCTGTACCTATTTACCAGTTGGTATTATTATTGGGTTATTTTAATTTCTTTGTCTCCAGGGAAACCTTGCATACTAAGGTTGTGGAATGAGCTCCCTGAAGAGGTTTTCCCTCCTGTTACTGTACTTATTTTCCAGTTTGCGTTTACTTTGTCTCCAGGGAGCTCAGTATGGGGCTGTAGATTGTATGTAGTCACCAACCTGTTCTCAAGATTGGGGTACTTCTCGCGTACGACGCTACGGTGCCGCTTGCAGAATATCAGGAACGCGTTCATTGGCCGCCGCGCATGGTGCGCCGGCTCCGTGTCGGTGTCCTGCTCGTGCATCCTCACTATCTGCGGGTGGGAGAGAGAAGGTACTTAGTTCCGTGGTTTTACGTAAAACGAGCGAGCATATGTTGCTGTGGATCTTGAACAGGACCGGCAGCCGTACCGCCGATCTCTGACATCACGCCGCCATCTTGATGCAATTGAGTGTGGACCAATCGCAGCAAGCCAGAGCCGAATCTGTCTTGCTGCGATTGGTTTAAACTCAATTGCATCAAAATCGGACATGGGCGGTACTACTCCAGGCCTTGATATTATCAAGGCTGTAAGTCTTGGTCCATGATCTGCACCTGGATCCTAGGTCCTGATCCTGAGCGAGAACCTGGGCCTGTACTGACTTGCATTTTAGTAATCTTTATTTTACTCCTGAATCATGATAAGTGAAGATTAAGAGCTTGTGCAGTGTAAATGTAAGACGCCTTCGGGCTAAGTGGAGTGACAATTGCGAAAGCTGGATGCGGGCCGAGGACGGGGTGCATTGCCTTGGCGCGTTGGCGGCCTATGTCCAGCAATGAAGTAATAATAGGCTGATGATTCATTAATATTGTATTTGTATATACCTTGTAGGTGGAGAAATCGCCACTCCTCTCTCCTGTCTGCCAACCTCTCCGACATGACAACTTTTTAAGACTGATAATAGAAGGCAAAGTTGAGGGAAAGAGGGGAAGAGGAAGGCCAAGATTTGAATATTGGAAGGACGTGAAGGTAAAAGTGAGCGCCGGGGATTATAAGGCTGATGATTATGAAAAGAAAATCGAATCAAAGTCGAGATATCGACAAACCTTTCACGTGCTCCAATAAAGGCTTGGCCCTCTAAATAAAGACCTATTAAATCCTAATTCCATCGGACAAACAGAACAATGTATATTATCAGTTACCGTGTTACACTAACGCACAACAATGTGTCTCATAAATGTCGAATACAAGATAAAAATACCGCGGTATCATCCACAAATCCGCAAGTGCATTTGTGTTTTTGTCACATGATAACAGCTGATTGCGATGAGGTCGTCGACACTGTGTTAGCAATTACAAGTGCCGCAAACTTATCTGACCCGGTGGCCAAAATTGGAACTATTTGTCGCTATTTTGGAATGTCATATCAATGCCAACAACGAGCGACGCCTTCACAGGATCAGATATCTAAATTTGTGGCGAATAGCGTGTCAAGTATAACTTGGCGTACCAATGGCGGCGCACCCTACCCTTCTGTCTTACTAATCCAGTGGCGAGAATACAAAGAAAATTAGTACGTTTTCTTGCCACACGCCAAAATAAATTTGCCGAACGTCGACGTGCTCTAGAATATTCAACGAACGCAAGATGGCGGACGCCGGTGTTGCCAGCTGCCCTTATCTGCTAATTCAGGGAAAATATGAGTTGGGAATGAATAGGTTAACAGAATAATTAATTATCGCTAATTAAGAGTAGGTCATGAAACAATGTATTATGAAGTTTAAAAAAGCCGTAGATATTTTTATCATAAAGCAAATATTACCCTGTAGTTAATTAACCTAAATGTTGCCGGAGCGATTAGTACCCAATTAGTTAAGTATTATTTCAACATTGTTGAAATAGGTACTTACCTAATTAATAATTATTGGTAGTACCTAAGCTGGCATTTAGACAAAAATATATTTAGCATCAATGTCAAGTAGCTTAAAACAACAGTTTGGTCAGAAATAGGTAATATCCTAACTTGAAAGGACGGATGGCCCAAATCAAGAAGCGTTGGACTGACATCGCCATCGATATGTAGTGATTATCGTCATCAGCTTATTCTAGTCCACTGCTGGACATAGGCCTCCTCCAATGAGTGCCAATGAACCCTGTTCTCAGCTTGCCGCATCCAGTATCCATCTACAGCCTTTGCGAATCCATCTACGCTTACCAAGTCGCGGTCTCCACTCAAGAACTCGTATAACTAAGTATTTTAGGGAAGCAGCCTCGCGCATTTCTATCGGCGGCAATCCTCTTTCTAAGTATCTCCCTAAACTAGCCTGACGAAACGCAGAGCGGCGACCTAAAATGGCTCTAACCACAAATATTGGGGCACACTCATTATAAAGTACCTAATGTAACGCTAACAGCGTATCGTACGCAATAAAAATTCGGGTTAACCGACCACTAACGAATGGAATCGCCGACTCTGTACCGCGGCCATATTGTACAGCGGACAGCATATCGAACAACCAAAACCAATATAAAAGGAGCTCCCGTTGCTATGCGCGTCTATAGAGACGCAGGCTCAAGTTATACTGGTTTTTGGTAGCGGTCGACTGTACCCTACCTACAGATGTAGTACCTACAGGTAGATGCGATAACAGTGTGACGTGGACGTTACAATCGTATAATTTCACGTACACGTGCTGCTTCTATGGTGTAAACAATGGAACCCAATAAAAAGAAAAGTTATAGTTTTAAAAAGTAACAAAAAGAAACGCGCGTCTTGTAGTACTTAATATTCGAACCTGTTATTTTGTATGGAAACCCTGGCAACCCTGTTGCATCGTAAGGACTTAATTCAGGCCAGCAAGCGTTGCATAGTTGTGTAGTTTCAGTCCCTTACGGCCTCATCGTCAGATCAACTCGATGGTAGGTACCGAATCACTGTATTATCATCCAACTGATTGCCTTTTCTTGTACCTATAGTACATCCCATAGTCTCGTACTCAGCGAACTTTGCGCTGCTAAGGACTGGAAGTCTCTGCCTGCGTCATTGCTACACGAAAAATATAACCTTGGGGTCTTCAAGTCAAGAGTGTATGGGTATCTTCTAGGCGATCGTGCTACATGTTCGACCTCACCGTTGCTTCCTATCAGGTGAGATGAGGTCAAATACAAGCCAACTGACAATTTAAAAATCTCATATCATAATCAAACAAACCATAATCATCATCAGCCTAAAACAAGATGCCGTTTTTTAATTGGTAGCTTGCGTTACCAGCTACTATTAAATCTCCTTTAATAGGTTTGTGTGAGGTAAATTGGTTGAGGATACTTGAAGCTTAGCGCCTGTCCGCATTCCAATTGGATTGGCAGCAAAGGCCAGTGTTATATACTCAGTAAAACACCATAATTCATTAATATGAGTTTATTAAGATATTTGACTTATATCAAACCAAAAGGCGTTAGGAATGAATGCAGAGACAGCTAGGAGGTTGCGATTTGCACCTAGTTCAAACAGCCACGCTCCAAATAGGCTGCATTTGGATACCACAGCCAGTCAATCGAATGTTTCTTGAACATAAAAGTTCACCGGTTGTGATTAAAAAAAGATATACCTTTTTTTGTACTTTGTACTAACCGCTGCGGTGTTTAGAACGAATAGGCTGTTCCTAGACAGACATATTCCATCTTAGGCCGCATTATCACTTACTACCAGGTGAGATGGCGGTGAAATGATTGGCTAGTCAACTTTTTGAAAAAAATTATAATAACCAGCACGGCGGCATTGTTATTTGGTCTTACTACCTATAAAAATCTAAGCAGAAGATACGAGGAGATAACAGCGCAGCGGAAACGCCTAAACTTTTTCAATATCATGACCAAATTTACGATCTTACGAATCTCGGATTATCATGGTGAACAATCTGTTAAGGTCAACAATCTTTCGTTTAAAAGTAAACTTGGCTTTTTGAGAGCTTCGCGAAAAACAATAACAGGTATGAGGCATTTTATCTCAGTCCTCATAGTGACAACGCAGCTGTCCTGTGTGTGTGTGGTCCTGAATTTTTGTTGCCTACTATCTATATGCATAAATCTTAGGTGTTATGGGCGACAGTAGCCCCTTACCATCAGGTGGTCAGTCTGCTCGTTTGTCACTGCGTAGTATATACGTCTGAAAGACAATGGAGTACATATATCTAGAAATTGATTTCATGAAATGAAATTCACATCATTATTTTAAACCTAGACATTAGGCAGGCCGTAAGCTTGTTTGCCACTTTAGTGGTATAAAAAACATAAGTACGTCGATTTTTACGCGCCATACCCTTCTTGTTAGAGATTGTGTGTAACAAAAATTTAATTCCTTTATCGTTTTCGTCCGTCATCCGTCAACGTCGCATTACACCAGGCGACATCGAAACCGATGGAGGCATGCAGTTGACAAACTCTGAATAAGTCACGATTCTCAGCTGCGAGGGAAAGATCAAGACGAGAAATGGTTTTCCTCATTGGGAAAATGAATGGGAAAGACTAGGTATCGATCGAGGCATAGAGGCCAAAGAACAGTATGTCCACAAACTTCTGTTCAGTAGATGGCGTCGCTAGTGAGGCTAGTAGAATTACATTTACCATATACACAAAGTAAAGACTAGCTCTAGATTTTGTCAACTGAACCAAATTGGTCGCACTCACACACACACACACACGCGCGACCTGGCCAGCACTGTGTGCCTAAATACCTACATAAATATCGTCACGCCATTACCCTGACTTGTACGACCTCATTCCGCCATCGGGAAACGCGGTACGGGTATGCTCTTCATCCTTATGTCGTGGATCTTCCAGCTATCCGCACGAGCCGCTTTCGTTCTACCTTTATTATGCGTATGGATAAGGAATGGAACACGTTGCCTGTCAGTGTGTTCCCTGATCATTATAAGCTGGACGCCTTCAAGGCTAGAGTGAATAAGCTGTTCCTAGACATCCTTCATGTTCGGGCGCATCGTCATTTACCACCAGGTGAGATGGCGGTCAAATGCCTGGCTAGTCTAATAAATAAAACTATTTTACAGTACATGCGATTTTAAACAGGATTTAATGAAAAAATGCATTTATATCGTTACTATACGATTTCAGACTGATATGTTTTATCTGAGGATTAATTGTCGGTTCTTAATACAATACAGAGGACACAACCAAAACGATAGCTGAAATACGGACGTCCTGTAAACTACAAGAAACCCAGGCCAGTCAACTAGCACAGAGGCTCGCCCAGCCTTCGGAAGGCCGTAGCGGGCGTAGCGCGTCCCATATCCGAGTCCACGGTCTCACCTTGACCGAGTGGCAACTGTGGCAAGTGTCAACGACCGGCGATAGTGAAAACGGCGCACGCGCAGAGCTTTCGACAGGTGGCGAGCGAGACGGCAGATCCCTTTCGGTCTTAGCCTAAGTAGAAGACAAGGACGGCACACGAGGCCCTGTTTAGACTTGGGCTCCTTTAGAGCGTTCTTACTTAGCGCATGGACGGACGTCCCGGATATTGCAAGGGTTAAAATGAGATTGCTAAAAGATGTTGTCAATGTTAACAGGGTGACTTAAAGTTCTTGATACCAAGGCGGTACCCCTTGCATGTGTTCGTGATAACAAACAACTTTTACGATGACACCAACTCTGAAATCGTAAAAATAATCAGCTGTTTCACACACCTTGGGATAGGCTGTGGTAACGCCTTAAGTTCGCTTGTTTGCCATCTTAGTGGTACAAAACCTCCATTTTCAATTTTGTCTTATTAGCCAACCGCGAAAACCTAATTAAAATTGATTGACTATTATGCCCATGAGTGTATATCAGGCTGTATACATCGCATTTTGGTCAAAATATTTGCCAGGTATGCCAAAATGTAGCAATCCAATTGCCCTACTAAACTAACGTGACAACTGTTGACGAGGGTAACGACGTGCTAGGCGAAACCGGTTAGATGGCGTGCTTGTGTGTCTTCAACGAGAACCGCTTCTTTTAATTAGACTATCCAGGCACAGATGACGACCTGAGTGGTTAGTGGTCAACATGCCGGACTGCCACGCAAGAGGTCCTGGGTTCGATTCCCGGCCGGGCAGAAATTGAAATGATGAATTTTAATTTCTGTTACGGGTCTGGGTGTTCTATGTATAATAAGTATGTATTTAAAAGTATATAAGTAGTTTATCAGTTATCTAGCACCCATATCACAAGCTTTGCTTACTTTGGGGCTAGATGGCGCTGCGTGAATTTGTCCACGATTATTTATATTTGACCGCCATCTCACCTGTCTAGGAACAGCCTATTCGCTTTAGCCTTGAAGGCGTCCAGATTATAGTGATCAGGGAACACATTCGCAGGCAACGTGTTCCATTCCTTAGCCTTAGCTTGATTGAGAACAGGCAGATGCTTTGGTGTCCTTTACCGGATGCTTAGCAGCGACGTCGTTGCCGAGGTAATGACAAGGCAGAATACTAATTTAAACATATGTAGTATAAAACAAAGTAGCTTCTCGCTGTCTGTCCCTATGTACGCTTAGCTCTCTTAAACTACGCAACGGATTTTAATACGGTTTTCAACAATAGATAGAGTAATTATGAAGTGATGTGAAAAAGGAGTAGGTAGGGGTAAAGTAGATGTACGCGAACGAAGCCGCGCCGGGTCCACAAATTCATATAATTTATAACCTTATTCAAGTTCTAGACTTGAATAAGGTTATAAATTATATGAACTTGTTATAGGACTTGAATAAGGTTATTATATGAACTAGCCAGGCATTTCATCGTCATCTCATCTGGTGGTAAGTGACGATGCTCTAAAATTTAGACATACATAAAACAGCCCCTTTACTGTAGCCTTAAACGAAATAACGTCAAATGCAAATATCTACATCACAAGTTCATGTTTCGCGCTTCTGATCATCTTTTATAAGGACAACAGCTGTCTAGTTCAGAATGAATGAATGAATGAATAACGCCTAATTGCACAATCAAAAGAACACAATGGGTTCTGGGTGAGTGAGTGGGGGTTCAGAGTTGTTGTTCCAAGGTGTCCGGGCATGCTCCATCTTCGGCCTCATCGTCACTTACCACCAGGTGAGATGGCGGTCAAATGCCTCACTAGCCCAACAAAAAAAAATAGTGCATCCTTCAACTCCCAGCAATCTTGACTGCATCGTTCGTCAAGCCGCCCAAACGAAAGTAAGTGCGTTACCACATTACAATTAGACGAGTGTGTTACGGAGAACGACGCATTGCCCGTTAACGGTAACGCTCGTCAAGGCAACCGTTCCACAATACGGTACTAAAAGTTACATAACAGTAACGTGGCAGTAAGAGGCAGGTAAAGTGGCTAGGCTTGTGGTTTTGCAGGATTTGACTCGAGCACATTGCACACATATAAACACTGCAGGTTCAAATTAGTTTATTTTATTTACGTAATACGTTTTATATCTATATATATATATATATGGCGACATTTGGTTTTTTGACTATTTTATTTATGTTTATTCTATAATAGGAATATGATTTATAAATTCATTTTATTGTTTGGATAGTAGGTATTTATTTATTTGAAGTGGGTATTGCTTGCTTGACGGTGCAGTGTCGGTGGGATATTACGGGGCCCACTGAAAACCAGCGTTGTGGTTCGCGGCAAGCGGCCACAACATTATGCTGAGGAGGGTCCATTTACGCTGGATGCCCACGAAAAATGCCACTGGGAACCCTATAATTGTCTCCGTGTTTTATGTACTATTTTTTTTTGTGTTAAATGTAAATTATTATGTCGTGGCGTCCTTTGTAATAAATATTTTCTTTCTTTCTTTCTTTCTTTCTAACGCAACCGTCCGCCTAGACGACAACAGTAAAATGTGCTAACAGTGACATTCCTTTCGTGGCGCCTATGAACTTCATACTGTAGGTAGATCAAATAGAACAGTACAAAAAATGTGTCTGTCATCATCAGAGCCCGTAACAGTCCACTGCAGGACTTAGGGCCTCTCCCACGAAAGGGGAGGTTATTGCCATAATCGCCACGCTTGGCAGGCGGGTTGGAGATCGCAGTGTTTAAATATAACAATGGAAAATGCTGCTGCCCATTTTCCAAACTACGGAGACTCTTGCTCTTTTGCCTCGAAAACATTAGTCGCCTTGTACGACACCCATGAGTGTAAGAAACCACACGGCTGACCACATTTAGGGCGATGAAGAAATAGTAACAGAATAAGAACCTTTAAAATGAAAGAATGGCGGCGACTGGTGATAACGACCACGACCACTCTGCCAAGAGTGCTGCGACTGCGAAGAAGGTAGTGTGAGGTATGTCGTGTCTGGCAAAGCAGAATATAGCACCAACCCCTTCAGTGTCGTATAATGCTAAGTGTATAGCGAAGTAAATAAGTCATAGAGAAAATATTTACTAACGTAATAGAGGAGACACCGCAAGTATTTTCTTTGAACCACGCTTTGCGGTCCATGGACAACAGTGGCCGCAGTCAGTTCTGAGACATTGCGCGACGCGGACCAATCTGACAGTGGCTTGGATATTCAAAAAAACGCCATCTTGTGCATTAAAAACTGTACGAACCATTCGAGGGCCAAAAATAAAGAAAATGATAACATTTCATCGGTCATTCTATGACTTAGCAGCCTCCCCCCGCACCTCCCGCACGTGACAGGTTGGTACAATATTTTTGTTTGTGATGGCTGCTCTATTACGTTAGTAAATATTTTCTCTATGAGATAAGTACAGTGGTGTAAACCGCTCGGACAGAAACGCGTCAACTGTCAAGTTGCAAGAAAGAAAGAAAAGACATTTATTGCACATAGCACACCTCGACACAATAACAGTTACATAATTGCCAAAGGAAACGTTAATAATGAAAACATGTAAAACAATGAGTAGACTGCCAACAAGCTGCCTTGCAACTAGATCCAAATAGAATAGCTTTCTACATTTTATGGCAAGTGCATCCAAAGTCAAATTTGACACAGCGTATAATGGCCCGTAATGAAGATAATTTTGCGCAAAATTCCACGTATTTGTTGACGTCGCTCGTCTATATTAACAGATATGGTGCTGGACTCGGTAATGGTGCGAATGTGAATGGGAGTCTGTAGAGGGCGCATGAGAGGACATATATTTATCAGACAAATGATCTGCTCCGAAAATGGCAGGTCAGGAGTACACTCATCATCACAGCCCGTAACAGTCCACTGCAGGACTTAGGGCCTCTCCCACGAAAGGGGAGGTTATTGCCATAATCTCCACGCTTGGCAGGCGGGTTGGAGATCGCAGTGTTTAAATAATACAATGGAAAATGCTGCTGCCCATTTTCCAGACTACGGAGACTCTTGATCTTTTACCTCGAAAACATTAGTCGCCTTGTACGACACCCATGAGTGTAAGGGGTTGGTGCTATTCTACTCTGCCGGAAACCACACGGCTGACCACATTTAGGGCGATGAAGAAATAGTAACAGAATAAGAACCTTTAAAATTAAAGAATGGCGGCGACTGGTGATAACGACCACGACCACTCTGCCAAGAGTGCTCCGACTGCGAAGAAGGTAGTGTGAGGTATGTCGTGTCCGGCAAAGCAGAATATAGCACCAACCCCTTCGACTGATCAGTGTCGTATAATCCTAAGTGTATAGCAAAGTAGACAGGTATAGTGAGTAAGTACAGTAGTGTAAACCGCTCGGACAGAAACGAGTCAACTTGACTTGCAAGAAAGAAAGAAAGAAAATACATTTACTGCACATAATTCACCACGACACAGTTTCATAATTGCCACAGGAAACGTTAATAATAAAAACATTTAAAACAATGAGTAGCCTCCCAACAAGCTGCCTTGCAACTAGATCCAAATAGAATAGCTTTCTACATTTTATGGCAAGTGCATCCAAAGTCAAATTTAACACAGCGTATAATGGCTGGTAATGAAGATAATTTTGCGAAAATTTCCACGTATTTGTTGACGTTGCTCGTCTATATCAACAGAGATATGGTACTGGACTCGGTAATGGTGCGAATGTGAATGGGAGTCGATAGAGGGTGCCCGAGAGGACATATATTTATCAGACAAATGATCTGCTCCGAAAATGGCAGGTCAGGAGTACACTCATCATCACAGCCCGTAACAGTCCACAGCAGGTCTTAGGGCCTCTCCCACGAAAGGGGAGGTTATTGCCATAATCTCCACGCTTGGCAGGCGGGTTGGAGATCGCTGTGTTTAAATAATACAATGGAAAATGCTGCTGCCCATTTTCCAGTCTACGGAGACTCTTGATCTTTTGCCTCGAAAACATTAGTCGCCTTGTACGACACCCATGAGTGTAAGGGGTTGGTGCTATTCTACTCTGCCGGACACCACAAGGCCAACACTAGGCCAGGAGTACACTCAACCGGTGTAAAAGCATGAAAATATGTATGAATGTGGAAGAGGCGAAATAGGTGTGTCAGGTTCGTACCTAGTTTATGGTAGTTAATAGTCTCTGCCTACCTCTGTCAGATACGGTTGTGTATGTATGTAATGAATAGGTGTCACGCGATTAACGCCTAATATGATCAATATCTTAGAGGCTCACCAGCTAGGGCCTCCGGCAACAGGAAACGTAGGTACAGTAGTACGTTTTATGTTGTTGCGTAGCATTATTGGTAAATGTTGTCGTCGTCGTCCTAGCGCTTATCCCGGCCTTTGCCAGGGTCCGCTTTCCTACTTAAGTCACCTACAGGGGCAGTCTGAAAATCAGTGCTGCAGGGCTTTAGCTCTCAGCGTAAACTGAGACTGTGCCCTTCCACACAATTTCTTTTTTTCTGTTTTTAATATTTAATTTTGTATGTAGGTATAAGGTTCCAATGTATATGATATATTACGTTATTCTTGTGTGGAAAAATAAATATTCTTATTCTTATTCTTAATCTTCTCCACTTCGCCCGGTCTTCGGCATCCTCGCGTCGTAAGCCGTATTATTGGTAAATGTTGTATATACTTCTAATTGGCTTATGTATCAGAACATCTGTTATTTTTATACATAAATTGTAATACATATTCTGTTGGTGTACACTTATGAAATACAATATAACAAACTAGCTATTTCTGTTATGTGGAGGAGGAGATGGTCAAGAATGCGTTTCCAGCAATGAACAACGAGACTCCTTACTCCCTTAAAGGAGTTTCTTTCACCATTGGTGACTAGCCTAACACAATTTTTTTGTCAGAAGAGCAAGAGAGCAAGCCGGTGCCTCCTGAGTAGTCCTGAGGTCGTGAATCCTAATATACTTTCGCTGTATACACCGTTACTCTAATCAATGTCTCTCGAGACATTTGTCTGCTATCTAAAAACTCAAACTCTCAAATTTAAAATTTATTTATTTATTTAAAAACTTAATTGCACTAAAAATAATACAATTGGCGGACTTAAAGCCATCAAGGCTTTACCTACCAAAATAAAAAAATTAAAATTTCTTGATTGAGTAGTGCTTTAAATATCTCTTTCAATCGTCAGAAAGGAGGGAGATAGAACAGTAGAAAGGAAACATATAGCAGTGATATGTTGGCCGCCCAAGACCGGAGCAAACCCACCCCAAGCCGGACAGTCTCCGACACTACCAGACAGAACCGTGCAGCGAGCGCCCACATATGCCAGGCGGAGCCGGACCGCGTCCGACATATCATATAGGTATATTATACTTAAAAAAACTACCTAAAACTACAGCAAGATTAAATTAGTCCACTAAGCACCGTATTCCACCATATTAGAGGAAAATGAGCGACCCAGCCCCCCCGCCACCGCCAAACAAAAATAAAAATGGTAGATTTCATCATCTAAGGAAAAAGTCAGTGTTTTAGACGAAGTACAAAAACAACATATTGGTTACCTACCTATTCCGGCATTTGACACCGTTTAAAAAACTCTTTCGAACAAAACAAGAACAAAGAAACTAGTTTCAAATCCATTCTTTTTTTGCCAGCTAAATGGTCTAAGAGTCGGCGTGCTAACATTATCATAGCTAATACCAACATACAACCATTGTTTAGTCGCGAAACACCATTCAAGGTCATGCACGGCAAAATTCATTGAGCTAAAGGTCGTGACGTTCAGAACCGCTTTGCTCATTGCAAAATTATATAGAGAAGGTCATATCATAGTCATAAGAGTGTTATGTAATTGTGTTTTGTTTAATTTCATCGTTGTTGCAATCGAGATGGAGTTATAGTCATATCAATCGGCTTATTTCAAACAATCTGTTTCTCTTTCTTTCAAAGTTCAGCTTAGATGGATGTATCTAGAACTAACGTTATTATAATTAATGGATAATTAATGCTTTGAATAATTTAGGCACTTTTGTTTTCAGATATAATGCTATAGGTGTCAAACTTAAAATCAATTTGGATTTTAATTATTGGTAAATTATATAATAAACTAGTTTTAATGCCCGCCACTTCGCCCGAGTAAAATTCAGTTACTACGTTCCGAACCCGTTCCCGTGGAAACCACATTGAACTTTGGAAAAACCTGTAGCCTATGTTACCCCCTGATAATGTAGCTTTCTATAGGCGAAAGAATTTATAAAATAAGTTAGTAGTTTTTGAGTTTATCCATTACAAACAAATAAAGGATCAAAGCTTTACTTTTTATAGTACATAAACAGAAAATTAAGAAATATATTAAATTAAGTTAAGTAGGTACATTATTATTTCCCGACAAACCACAAACCTTTAGGTACCAGGCACGTTAAAGTGCACCGTGCACTGAAATGCAATTATAATATTATACCACTAGGGGAAGCCCCTAACAAGAAGGAGCATCACGAAGTTTGTTACACTCGAAATGAATATTTCACAATCTTTAACAATGGGAATGTGACGTTTGAGCCTGAAGAGTCAAAAAGGTTAGTATAGCGTTATCTTGATAAGATGGAAAGACTAATAGCGCGAACTAATCAGCATATTGTATTGTATGAGGTAAAGTTTTTTGTACATCATCATCATCACAGCCCGTAACAGTCCACTGCAGGACTTAGGGCCTCTCCCTCTAAAGGGGAGGTCATTGCCATAATCTCCACGCTTGGCAGGCGGGTTGGAGATCGCAGTGTTTAAATATAACAATGGAAAATGCTGCTGCCCATTTTCCAGACTACGGAGACTCTTGATCTTTTGCCTCGAAAACATTAGTCGCCTTGTACTACACCCATGAGCGTAAGGGGTTGGTGCTATTCTACTCTGCCGGACACCACACGGCCACGGTTTTTTGTACATAAATAAATTAAGTAGGTAAAGTATCTTAAATATTTTTTCGCCCCCCTTTCGTATACCAGTAGGTTTAGGCATCTATTTCCCACGTATCCCTGGGACTTACGCCAGTGACCAACCCAGCGCTACCGGCGAGCCTCTTCGATCTCATTCGCAATGTCTTTCATACCAAGGCTGCCACAATCATCGCTCCAATTGGTCTCAGGATAAATTCTCAAGCAACATCATTATTTGCAGACGTCCGAAACCACGTCACCAACCCCAGAACGTCACACCACCGCCACTATCGGAATTTTCGCCAGTATTATATAAAATGGAGTTTATTTTTAAAGTTTGCCAGCCAGCGTGCGTTTCCGATAAATGAAGTATAGCCAGCTTGTTTCCGCTGATAAGACTCGCGTTGCGAGGTGATATTATGTATGGTTAAAAAGAGTTTGTGTTTAGAGTTTTGATATAACGAAAGGATTTGATAACTACTAGACTTTGGTAGATCAGAGCAACTTTACCTCAAGAGCGTCGTTAATGATGAGACAGTTATTGTTATATCTAACTAGAAGGCGAGGGTATAGGAAGTTGACATCATCTAATCTAATCGACTTGGTTTAGCTTCGGCACCGCCATTTGCAAGTTTCAACAAAGTGATTAATCAGGAGATCGAGCTCATACGAACACATGCGGGACATATCTGCATCAACCTTCCCCAAACAAGCTAAAAATAGACTAACATTGTTACATGATACACAAAACTAATCACTTAGAAGTTTGTGCGAATCATAGACCTAGACAACTAGCATTTGGATATGGATTGAGGAAACACTTACCTAAATAAGTAAGGTAAATAATGTTAGAGCAAAGTTATATCTTCTTCTCAATCCGCGTGAGTGGATGGATCAGATGATCGCCTCACGTGCCTTTTGAGGTTACCCACATCCATGGCCACAGCTTTTGGCTATGACAAGTGTGACTGATAGTTTTGTATATTATTGTCAGTCAGACTCTCAAATTAGCGAGGACGCGATAATACACTTGTATATGCAAAAGTACTGTCTGGCAAGGAAGTCGTGAAAAGGAACTATTATTCTTGCAACAACAAATTACTGTCAAACGAGTACAGCTTTCAAGTGGCGCCCTCAAATCTTACACGACTTTCTTGATAGACTGTATGCCTCTTTGAATGTCAAAAGTGAGCAATAAAGATTTGGCTGGAAATATAAAGTTTTTAGTAATTAATTTAAGTACTATTTCGATGGGGGACACAGAATACTAATCCGGGTTGTTTACATTTAAAAGCACAACCTGCGCTGGTTTGGTCACGTGCTGTTTGCTTAACCGGCTTGTATCTGAAAAAAGGTACCGTGGGAGGCTCATGATACAAAGGATTGAACCAACGGCTTACGATACGAAGAAGCCGAAGACTGGGAGGAAGAGAAGGAAAGTAGAAGCCGAGGCTGACCTATAGGATGATAATTATGACCATAAAGAGTGGAATATGAAGGAAGCTCCAGTTCAACAGAGGATTGTTGACGTAATACCGGCACATGTCTTTATCTCCAACTACAACCAACGAGCCGACAGTAAGATTCAACATTCACGATTCACACAAATTGGAAAAACAAAACAAATAACTTTTTTGCCTTGGGAGGCACCCGGTCCATATAATGGAAAGCAGCCACCCTCATCCAGGACACCTGCAACAGACCGAGCCCGGCGTTGAGCGGGACGAGCACGCGGATGCTCTCTCCGGGCGCTTTATTGCTGGCCTTTCAGATATTCCAACGCGCGCTTCTTACTAAACCCGCAATGGATAAGAATAACAGCGCCCGGAGCACCATTTAGGTGCTATGGGAGCGGTGACGACCTTTGAGGTACCTGTACACAGCAGGGGCTGCACACACAAAGAGCCACCGGCAAGTAAGCGTGCGCATCACCCGTGATTAGGTCTGACGCGGTCCGTATGACTGAGAGGTCGATGGCACCCTGGGTGGAGGTGCTTGCAGGTGCATTGTCACTGCTGGCTCAAGAATTACGCTGACCGATAACAATTACTTCGTAGATAATGCATTAATGATAATGAACCAGAACCTAACAACGTTGAATTTGAAATCGGAAGGCAATAACGTACGCGTTGTCTCTTAGCGATTGAATGAAATGGAAAGGTAATGGTTCCAGCTTGCTAGCTTCGCAAAATCCTATCGCCCGATAGAGGCATTACATCTTCGAGAGACTGGCCCCCGATTGGTCGTTATGAAACCCAACAATCCAGCAACAATAGTGCGAGCAATCACCAATTCCAACTCTGATACAAAATTGCAGGATGCGTTAGGGTCAGTTTTGTTGGCTTCAACGCCTTCAACATCGACTGTGGTTATGATTCTTGACATATTTTTTTTAACTAATTTTATAAGGGATAGGGGAAAGTGGGGTATTCCGCTCGTATTGGAGCCGCTCAATTGCGGAAGTAGATACCAACACCTAACAGAATATATCAGCTAAACAAGTCTATTTTTCTTGCTAGTGTGTAAGGTCTCCAGTGCTCCATGGGTTGGGAATTTGGAGAACTGTGGCTTTGGCAGTGGATGCATTTTTGCCTTTTTGCTGCCATAGCAAAGTGAACTGGGCTTTTAGAGGTGGGCAACGTATGGCGATATCCCTGGCGTTGATAACCAACCGAAAATAATAATTTATATTTTTATTATGTTTTATGTATATTTTTTAAATTTATTTACCTTTAATTTTAATGTTCCTCATGAAGGTAATAGTTTAAACTTTTATAAATCAATTTAAACAATGGATTTAACAATGATTTATACAAACTTATTTAAAAATAAACTTCGCACGTGAAGGGGTAAAAGGACCATGTTAAGTATTTATTTTGTTACCGCGATACAGGCTTCAGCCAAGTGTGTGTAACGCCAATTAACATGTTTGTATTTTGGACTTACTGTTGAATAAATTGTTTGTATTTGTATTTGATAATGTCTATAGGCAGCGATGACCATTTTCCATCAGGTGGCTCGCTTGAATGCTTCCCTACCTTAACTTTTAATTAAGTTTTAATAGCATCAACTTTTTCTTTTTATATCACTAAGGTGGCAAACAAGCTTACGGCCTAAAACGGTTAATAAAAGCGCAACGTTTCTACTTTACGACCAAGTGAATTGAAAAGAAACAGAACGACTAAAAGATTACTTAAGAGTCGGTCAGAAACAAGTGCCTTATTGATTTTTACCATTACTAAGGGCCACGGTTAAAGGTCAACGTTATAGATGCGACTGATAGTTGAAAGCATGTAAGTAATACACTTTTAAAAGGTGGAATGAAATACAATGAAAAGTACTGCTCTCCTCAAAACAACTTCATCGTGAATATTCCGGTGGATAAATGATTATATACTTAACTTTACGCTAAATTCAGTCGCCTAAATTTAGAAGCAAAAAGCGGGAGAGCAAATTTATTTATTTATTAAGTTCACCAACAGTTTCGGCTACATGAAAATCTTATATCGTGTTAAGCAACAGCATTAATCTAGTTATAAGCGTAAAACCCAATTGTAGGTCAAATCTATTTAGGTAGGTATTTATGTTGTTTGTGTATTTATAAATATGGGGCTCAGTTGCCTAAAAAAAAAAAATCAAAGTTTAAGGTCTATTTTTATTTCACATAAATTATGTTACGCATCGCTCCGCGTTTCAAGAGGCATGATACAAAAATGGACCTTACTTTATGAGCAATACATTCCACTTTGGTTTGCTCTCACGCTTTCTGCTTCTGAATTTAGATGACTGAACTATGCTGGAAAGTGGTCACCACTGCCTATAGACAATAGCAACACCAAGAGTATCGCCAATGCGTTGCCCACCTCTATAACACGTTGCTCTGGCAGCAAAAAGACAAATGCCCCTCCACTGCCAAAGCCACGGTTCCCCAGATCCCCACCTCATGGAGCACTGGAAACCTTACTCACCGGCAGAAACACAACACTATTTAAAAGAGTATTGTTTAGCTGCGGTATTCTGTAAGTTGGAGGTACGTCCCCAATCGGGCGGCTCCTATTCGAACGGGATACCCCGCTATGCTATATATGATGTGCCATACATAATGGTTGTAGTCTAGACAGGCAGATCTAAAATTAGGGCAAGGGTTTTCCTTCAAGGCCAGAGCATATTATGGTCAGAGTGTGTAAAGGCTGGATGGCTCTAGTCTAGACAGATAGATCTAAAATTAGGGCAAGGGGTTTCCTCCAAGGCCAGAGCGTGCCCCCAATAGGCACATAAATCATAATCATTTATACAATTACAAATATTTCCTAAACTATTGAACCGATTTTAATGAAACAAACACAAGAACCATCTCGATTAAACTAGCTTTCAAATAAAGGAAACTGCATCGAAATCGGTCCAGCCGTTCGGGAGTGACGATGCCACAGACAGACATACACCTCCACAGATACACAGATCCACGTCATCCTTATAACACCCCTCTTTTTTCGCCGGGGAATATAAAATATTGTGGCTTGACTGGCTTACAGTTTGGCCTACAAAATATGTAATGATTTGATTCAAGCTAAACTCGAGTTCTTTACACATATTCTTATATTCAACCGGACTCACACGCGACGATTTGGTTTACCCGCGTTTCCCCACTCGTTTATACTTATATATAATGTTTTATTTCGTAGCTGAACCTGTACAATTTACTGTAAAAAAATGCAAAGCATAACTAAGAATATTAACTTGTGTTACAACTATGCATTGAGAGTAGGAGTCGATAGTAACAACTGTAACGACCAACAATGGCATAACACTTGGGCAAACAGTGAAACCGACTTGCGAACAACATTCTAAATCGGAAAAAATGAGCTAAGTTTATCTAAAAATCTTAAAGTCTATTGCTGTGCGTTAGTCTCGCTGAAACTCAGAAACGGGTAGACCAAGATTTGTTTTTTTTTTGTTCGCTATTTGGGGTGGTTTAAACGTAAGAAAAAATTGTATTGTAATATTTTTTTTACTAAGCTTGTATTGTTTTGAACATGAAGTGACAGGTCTACATGGAGAAGACTATTCTTAAGATTTGGTTTCCTGGCGAGGCTATTCCAAGGGATTTATAGCCCCAGGCTCTTGCGCATGAGAGCACAACCGGGACATTAACGCCACGATGACCAGGACCATTTGTTTACGATTGATAACAGTTTGTATGTTGTGTATGATTGTCTTCCCAATTGTGCGAGTGTTTATTAGTTTCAACACTCGTATAGCAACACTCAGTTGCCAGAAAAAGGAAGGAAGGGGGCAAAAAATCTTGTTGTCAAGTTGACAAAAAGACTGAACTAGATAATTAGAAAAAGTTAAAGGCATATCGAATACGAAAGTCAGTTGAATTGAATTCATTCAAGTTGGAGGAGAATTGACAGATACAGGAAGGAAAAAGCTAGCAGAGCGTGCCAGGTGACGAATTGCACCGCCTAGAAAGGAAACTTGTGAATCTAAATTCATTGCGAAATCATTGGCAATGGTGTGTAGGTACAACAATACGTATAGTGCTAGCAGTATAGAGCATCAGAGGTCGGGAGTTTTTTTTAATACCACTAATGTGGCCTGCCTGATGGTAAGATTCTGTCTAAATCAAGAGTTGAGAGGTAGACATAACTCGAAAAATTCTGGTGACCACGTTCTATCGTGAATCTGCCCATTGACAGAAGTCAACCTCACACCTTAGAACCTAAAGGGTGACGATGAACTTTCCAAAACAATTAAAAAGAGACCTGAACAAATGTTGGAGCTCCGGGCTGACTATTGGCAAGCTCAGGACTCAGACCGTGTCGCCAAATACTATAGTACAATCTTGCAAACAGAAATCCAATAACAAAAGCAATGTCGTCGGAGTAGGAACAATTAAAGAATTCCAAGCGAATAAATTCCTAAAAAAGAAAAGGGTGCTGTGTCACGTCGAGGCAATTGAACTAATGTAGTCTCACTTATGACCAATCTATAGAGGCCTCCAATCAGAAAATAATTAAGATAACACGCTGGTTCGATTGGTTTCGGGATCGCGGTTACTGTGAAGGCAAGTTTTAGAAGTAGCCGAGGTAATGAGAGGCAGTGTGGACGGTTTCATTGGTCTTATCAATCAGATTTATTCTTCTTAATTATTATTATAATTCAGATTAGGGTCGGGGTAAGATAGTGGTAGGGTAGGGGTAAGGTAGTGGTAGGGTAGGGTTAAGGCAATGGTAGGATAGGGTAGGGGTAAGGTAGCGATAGGGTAGGGATAGGATAGAGTAGGGTGGGAGCAACTACCTATCACATGCAGCATGTGTGAGGCACGCTCACTTAAAAGTCTGTCTGGCGGTGGCGTGGGGGCCGGGTCGCTCTTTTCCCTCAAATATGGTTGAATTGGACGATGACTGGGCCCTGCGTTATACTCGTGAACGGGTGCTGCCTTGGTGGACTGGCTTACTCTTGCTGTAGTTTTAGGTGGTTTTTCTTAATTATACTAGACATACCTACGAGTATATAATATAATATAGCTAACCGGGAGCCCGGTTCGGTTGTGGTTGGCGAGGGATACGTTTATCTAGAGACATAGGGCGGTCAGCGTGTCACTGTGTGTTTCCTTCCTACTTTCCTACCCCCCTCCTTTTTGACGATTGAAAGAGATATTTAATGTCCTAATCAATAAAGAAATTTTGATTTGATTTGATTTGATTTGATTTGAGATGGATAATACAATGAAGTAAATTATTTCATCAGTGGCTTTGCGTAATACTTGCGCAATCTACAGTAGTTGATCGTTTGTACCTTGTTGTTTATTATAATATTTATAAATGACTTTTTTGTAGTTTTTAGCATGAAGTAAAGACGAGACAATTACGAATATACATGGTAGATGATGGTCCGTACCAAAAATAGAAAAATAAAGTTGCATGCATCGCATCTACTTATCATCATGACTTAAATAGAGCATGACATGCTCAATGAAATAAAACTTTAACAGTCGTATTTAATACAAGATAGGACAAGGTCAAGGCAATCGGTTTACGAAGAAAATGTGGCCGAGTTTAAATTTTCATTTATTTACTGGCCGCCATCTCGAATGAAGGTAAATGATGATGCGGGAAAAGATGGAGCTTGCCTATTCACTGGCCTTGAAGGTGTCATGAGTATGACACTGGTTGCGTTTAGCGATCGTAATATTAGTGATGAGGTACATGAGGGTGTGCGCGATGTTGTTAGCAAATGACTCAGGACCATCGACCGTGGGACGTTATGACGTAGATCGGCTCTCTTTAAGACTGAGAAGAGGGCTGTAGATGATCAATATAGATCGTGGTGAATAGATAGTACAAAAAAAAGGTAAATCACATACACCATCAACAGAAACTAACACCTACATAAGTAGACACCTACGCGTCAATGTGGTGGCGGCCAGTGCAAAAGGATCCCACTCAGCTTATGCTGTGTACTGCGAGGCGTCTCACAGCGCTGGATTTCTGTGGGCCCTAGTGCGATATTTCTCACATACTTTTTTATAATAAATATTGTACAAAACATACAATAATCTAAATATTTATAAGTATATGTTATAGTGTAGTGTTGTGCTACTCTGACCGTTTACGTACATAGGTATTTGAAAATAAATTAGTCACTGACTTGTTGTTGGGTTTTTTGTAAGCCAGATGTGTCTTCAATGTCGATGTACGAACGAATGTGGAAGACACGTAGGAGGTCGACAGGACTACCCTGGCATTCAATAGTTTCATCTCTGTTCCAGGCCACCTCTGTTGTATGCAAGCGTCACGGTGTAGGTTGTAAATGTTTGTTTGACAGCTAACAAAACTAGGCTGGTTAAACTCCACTATCGAACTAATGATACAGTTTATTAATTAAGTTTTGTCTAGGACGAAACCCAACCTCACTAATGATGATGGGGAAATTACTGTGGATTCCCCCATTTCAGAGTATTATCGTGTCGTCGTGTCGATAGTTACTGAGTTCGATCAGTGTCGCCATTTAGCAATTATATTTTTCTTAGCTATTTATACATTAGTTGAACCTTAATCGATGCTCTTACGGTGAAGGAAAATATCGGAATGAAACACATTTAGGAGACTAAATGTGTAACCATCATGCAATCTGGTTAGGTCAGTTGCTTCACAGTAATTGCCTGATCTATTAAATCTTGGATCATGGTCAAGACGGATCCCGGGCCCTAGATCAGAGTTTGGTGCAATAAATACGTCCTAACCTATTCCAAATTACGTTACTGTCAATTTCGTCTGTCCAGGACACTGCGAAGTCGTTACAATATGTTTGTTTGCGATAACCAACCTACCGTTATCAGACGGCGACGTGTTGAATACTTTCATCCCACACAAGTATGCACATGCAAGCAGCCGATTCATCGGGAGATAGGGGGATAAGTACGCAACGATTTGATACGTCAATAAGGAATGATTGGACATCGGGTCAGAGGTAACACGCGGTCATCCTTCCGACCACAGCTGTGTCGTTTATCCTCATTCGGTCATTCAATAATTCATACGAACAGGAATTGCAATTGCAGATGCAATGGGAATTTGTGGAATTGCTTCTCTGATTCTCTAGAATGCCTGTGCATGGCAGGATTTCAGTTGTGAACGTAAACAATCCAGAATGCCGTGGGTTCCAGTCTTCTAGATTACAGCAAACCTCTTGCAGTCTTGGAGGTCTTATTGATGACTATCACCACAAGGGCTCGCTTAAAAGCGATATTTGCTAGTTCATCAAGGCTTCTGCAAGGGCAGGGCACACTTTCCTACACTTTCTCCTCTTCGACCGACTTACAGCACCCTCGCTTCAGAAGTGCTTGCGTGGTAAGCCGTTGGATCTCGCACCCGACTCAGCGATGTCAAACCACCGCTTCGTAGGCCTCCCGCGGGCAATATTTTTCATGTGTACAGCTGAAAAATACCCTACTAAAAAGTAATTTCGTAGGAAGATTTTAAGTATTTGTTTCCTAGCAAGAAAAATGAAAATAAATAATTCTTCATACGTCACTGGTTACTTAGGCGTTGCATTGGTTTCGTAGGCGGCTAAATGGATCGTACCTACTTATCACACATAATTGTAACCAATGTGAATCATTCAGAGAATAAACATCTGTATAGAGTACATAGTATCGCTGGGATCATAATAATATGGTAATCGCGGTTTTTTTGCTGGCAACACTCGACAACAAAATGGACGCCAAGTAAACAAGCGAGCAGATAAAATTAGAATGCTATTTTGTTTTGGTGGCTAATGTTTATAGAAAGTGCTTGAGTAGTTGAGTGAAATGTTGCATGGCAGCTCATGCATTTATCTGGGTGCCTGTTTAATATCTGCTGTATGATTATGTGAATATATGTTCGAAGCATCTATTATTATCTATGTATGTGTTATGTTATGTTATTATGTCGTATCATATGTAGATAAACGATATCACAAATGGAGGTGGTCCAAACACCAATTTAATAAACATTACCGGAATGGAAAATTAATTTACTCTCTGCATGTAGGTATCTAGTTATTTTATTATGTAGGTAGATATTTATAGCTACCTAGGTATTGTAGGCACGAACCTAATACATTATCTAAGAGTAACAATAAGAGAGTTGGGGAATCACACAAACATACTAATTGAATTAGGTACTATTACATATCGACCTAAGCTTGTGGGTAACGTGTACCAACCTACCTAGATACGTATGATGTGTCATGTTACATTCGTACGAAAAATACAGCCACGATTTAGGTACTTTATTAGGCAACCTCTTAGCCTTATCTCTCAACAGAAGTGCATTGGTACACAATAAATTTTTTGTCAATAAAAAATACCTGGGTGGGTAGATTGATATGTATAATTTGTCAGAAGAATGCAAGCGCGTACCCACTAACGCCCCAAACATGACGGATGATGTTGTGTCTAGATCTAGACTACGTATCGAGTAGCTAACATACAGGTATACCT
Organism: Blastobasis lacticolella; assembly: GCA_905147135.1. Taxonomy (NCBI): domain Eukaryota; kingdom Metazoa; phylum Arthropoda; class Insecta; order Lepidoptera; family Blastobasidae; genus Blastobasis; species Blastobasis lacticolella. Next base: position 1,559,639 of record LR990044.1, read on the forward strand.
ACCTACCCAGCCACCTACACCTACCTATGTACCTTGTAGGTATGTATAAACTTACTGCCGCAATAGCATAAAAATATTTTAGGGATATGCGTAAGTAAATGTTTGCACTGCCAATTGCGATGTCGGGTGGGATGAGTGTTGTTTTTTCGCAGCACAACAAAAAGACGCACAATAGCTGTCGAACAACTTTGCACCAAACGGAGCTATACGAGTCTAGCTATCTTTATGTACTTACAGCTAATTAAATTCTTTACATAGCTACTTGTGTAGGTACGACAGCGGCACTGCGCTGCGGTTGGACTTGGAATTCCGTGCCAGCACAACGAAAGTAGGCATGCCACTAAAAAATAGATAATGTACGCATAGGCCACCGTCGTCGTGACGGCCATTTTCTTTCAAGTACGCAGAATAGCAGAACACAAATTATTTTACATGATCGGCGTATGCAAGGCCGCGACTTGTATTCGACATTTCCTCTATAAAGCGCTTTCTACTCGGGCGTTCCATTTTTAGTAAAGTGCGCGCGGCGGTTGCTAGGCGAGAGAAACGAAGGCAAAACGGCCTTTAATAACACGATTGTGAATTAAATAGACACCGATGCTGGCTGCATAGCGGCCACTGCCGAATAAGTACGTGATTTTTGCTGCATAATTTTCAAGGGCACTTGGAACTACCAACTGGTACGGCCGAGATTGCGACGCGGCTGCCACAGCTATCCGAGGGCCCCTCGCCACCACGGCTGATCACCGAATCATGAATGAAACACACATCCACCAACAATCAAATACTACACGGAATAAGCACCAAATTAATACAGTAATGGGCGAAATAAGGGAAAATACTTACAAACTCGTCAGCAGCGATACGTGTAGAATAATCACATACATGACGTCATTTGACGCAACACAAACCCGAATTATTGAGCAAAATTGTATAGTAAACGCGTTGAAAATAGCACAGAATTGAACTATACACAATAGTTTACTAAATAGAATACTAAAGTTATGTCATTGCACACGATTTAGGACATTTTACAATATTATTTGTTGTCACCGACTTCAGTTTTGACAAGATGGTCGCGCACCGACTGTTTTGCTTTGGTTGTCAGCTGATACGGAGAGCCCGTTCTAATCACAGCGCAATACGCTACAGCATCTATCGCACTCTAACATTGGCAAGCGTGTGCCTGCGGGAAAGAGACGCACATATGCGTCCTTTATTTGAAAATTACTTCAAACACAACAAATGTCATTTTCTTTTCGCTTTTCGCATTTATTATTTTTGGTGAGGAATTGCAGGAAATAATAGTAGTGTAGTTTATGATGAATTGAAAATTGTTATGATTTGGTAAAAGAATAATTTTTATTTCACCATACGTTGTAATCGTTTATCAATTTATAGTTATGTTTTGGGCGTACTGTTTGCAATTTTTCATAACAAGTACTGCCCTCTGTGAGTAAGTAGTGTAACTATGATAAACGTTAGGCAGCTGGAACTCTGATGTCCAAGATTGTATAATTGTTGTTCTCCTTGACGTTAGATGGCGGTCGTAGTAACATTTATAATATTATGGCGGTCGTAGTAAATAGCATTTTTTTTTTCGGTTCAATTTAAAGCCGTTTTATTAATCGGATTTTAACCACCGGGCCGCAACATTTATATAAATTTAAATTACGTTTTATGAATAAAAGACATCAACGGGGGCGTCGCTCTCGTTGAAATCTTTTGTATGAAGTCAACATTTTCTTAATTTTTGTTAATAGGGAGGCACACGGACTGACGTTTCCACCTGACAGAAAGCGGCCACCGTTGTCCTGGAAATCTGCAACCTACAAAGAGCGGATGTGGTGCGGCTTTTGAGATACATGTAGACATGTCTGTTGAAGAACCCGGTGGTATAGTGTAAAGGAAATAGGGAAGGCTTTTAGAGGCAAAGACTAATTATAAGTCTTTGTCGTGATCCCGGGCGCTCATTCCACATTTTGTACGTGCGCGGAAAAATGCTCGCGGTGCCCGTACGTTAGTTGGATGCTAGGCACCTAGATAATGTGGATGAAATCTACCTATTTCAGTATCTCATCTGATACACATTTACAAACACAGAGCCTCCTACTTAAAGCATTCAGATAATCATAATCACAACACGCGTAATAAAGACATGCTTGTTAATGAATATTTTGTTCAATTCAAAATGTTCAATCTTCTTTTGTATTGTGGGATATTGCGTGGCCTACTATAATAAAATTCCAGAAGATATAAAAAATTTACCCCGAATAAATTTAAAAATACCATTAAATCTAAATTAATTAGTAAAGCTTTCTACAAAATAAATGATTATTTGGACGACGAAAATCCTTGGACATGAATCAATAATCTACTTTTTATAAGCTGACATTACATTTTTTGTTTATGTATTAGTGTAGGTATATATTTTTGGTATTTTAGATGTAGGTGTATATTTTTATTATAACTGTAAATAGTTAATGCTATTTCTTGCCATTTAAGTCTCATGTTATTTAAATAAATCACCTCTTTTTTATCAATATGATATTTTGTTATTTTATGCTATTATTTATTAATTATAGATTTTTCACTGAATTTGTTGAATATAAGCTGGAACTGAATTTATGATTCCGAAGGCAAACTATGATCATGTAATTGATTTATTTTATAAAATAATTTACATTTATTATAACAATATACACTAATACCTACATCTAAAATACCAAAAATATATACAGTAATACATATAAAATATACTAAACTAAACCCTTATAAGATATAAATATATGACCACGTCATCTCAGCCCTAACCGGGCTGGTGAATGTCATGCTAGAGGGGAATGTGTGCCAGGAAGTGACACCGATCCTATACGGGGCTAATTTAATAGCCCTGACTAAGAAAGACGGAGGCGTACGACCGATCGCTGTAGGTTTCACCCTGCGGCGATTGGCTGCCAAAATTTGTGTTCGGCTAACTCGTTCTAAATTCCAGTCTCTTTTCGAACCCGTACAGGTTGGCTTCGGTACGCACCTTCACGCAAGACGATCTGTGCGAGGTGATACTTAAATTAGATGTAAAAAATGCTTTTAATTCGGTAAACAGGGACACCCTCCTGAATAAAATTAAACTGCATGTTCCGGAGATTTATAATTTTATGCTACAGTGTTATCACTGTCCTTCAAAATTATTGCACAAAAATAATGAAATTCTTTCGGCCGTGGGGTGTCAGCAGGGTGATCCACTCGGTCCAGCGATCTTCAGTTTGGCCATAAATTCGATAATCCACAGTGTCAAATCAAAATTAAATGTATGGTACCTGGACGACGGTACCATAGCTGGGGATGCTCAGACTGTCCTAACTGATTTAGAAATGGTAAAACACAATTTTGACCTCATTGGTTTGGAACTAAATTTTAATAAATGTGAACTCTTCATTTCTGAAAAAATAGACACAACCTTGGCACAATCCATAATCCAAAATTTTAATAGCGTAGCCCCAAACATAAAAATACTCACAAAAGACAGTCTGAGCCTTCTTGGCTCCCCTATTTTCGACGAGGCCATTCCACCGCTACTAACAAGTTCGATTTCTAAATTTAATGAATTTTCGGACCGCCTCCTTAAAATTAGCAGCCATTCTGTCCTCTTCATACTGAAGTTTTGTCTTTTCGTTCCTAAATTTACTTACCTGCTCCGCTGCTGCCCAGTGTGGAAATTCCCTGTACTAATCCAACACTTAGATAATGTAATAAAATTCCAAATTGAATCCATCACAAATATCAGACTCAGCGAGCAGGCATGGACCCAGGCCTCCCTGCCAATTAGGTATGGTGGCCTGGGAACCCGCAAAATCTCTAGTGTAGCACTGCCGGCATTTCTGTCCTCTATCTATAGCTCGTCCGACCTCACAGGTAATATTCTTAAAGCCCCCGCGGCTACAAACTGTGAGGTCGCGTGCTTGGCGGAGGCTGAAACTGCCTGGCTAGCTGGACCGAGCCCAAATTTTCCTCCCACGCCCAAAATTCAAAAGGCCTGGGACAACATTTCTTCTCAAGTCATATTAGACACCCTTCTTAATATCTCACCATCTTTAAAAGACCGCGACAAGCTGGAAGCAGTTGCCAGACCAGAATCCGGGCACTGGCTCCACGCTTACCCATCCCCCAACACCGGCACTTTCATCGATCCGACCACTCTCCGTCTCGCCATCGGTCTCCGGCTGGGAGCCGAGGTTTGTATCGAGCATAGTTGTGCTTCTTGTGGAGCGAGTGTTGACCGCCTCGGTCACCATGGGCTTGCCTGTTCTTCGAGCGCTGGCCGCCTCTCCCGTCACGCCGCGATCAATGACATCCTGCGACGGTCTCTCGTCAGCGCCAACGTCCCCGCAATCCTGGAACCTCAACACATTGCACGGGACGATGGCAAGAGACCTGACGGGATGTCTATGATACCATGGAGGATGGGTCGCCCGCTGGTGTGGGACGCCACGTGCGCCGACACACTAGCTGCGACCTATCTTCCGGCAACCGCTAAACGGGCCGGCGCGGCGGCTAAGATACGAGAGCGCTCGAAGGTGGGCAAGTACAGTTGTCTCGGCGCCCAATACGAGTTTGTCGCATTTGGTGTCGAGACACTGGGTCCGTGGGGCCCGGGCGCACACTCGCTCTTCATGGAGCTTGGTAAGCGGCTCAGGGAGGCGACGGGTGACCCACGTGCCGGCAGCTTTCTCGCGCAGCGGTTAAGTATCGCCATCCAGCGCGGGAATGCCGCCGCCATGATGGGCACCTTACCGCGTGGCCCTGGTTTTTTACATCTTTTTTAATTTAATTTATTTTATTGTACCTAGTTTATTTTAATGTGCTTGACTTGAATATTACCTTGACATGTTTTAAACTGTTAAATTTGGTCCGCAATATTGTAATTAATTATAGTTTGATATGTAAAAATATGACATTATATTATTAATAATGTTTAACTTAATCTTAATGTAATATTGTTGGATCTTGAATCTTAATGGATACATTGAATTGAATTGAATTTTGTATACTTATTTGATTTGTAGAATAAAATTAATGTATTTAATTGTATGACATTCATAAGTATTTTTGTATAAACCTAAATTGAATGAAATTATTTGAATTTGAATTTGAATTCGTCGTCAGAGGTGCGGTGGTGGAAAAGAGACGGTGACACCAAGCTAAACTGTTCTTCGGAACATTCCCCATTGTACAGACTGTAAAGAACACACAGAGAGCCAACGTCTTTCCGAAGGCTTAAGGGATCTAAGCCGTCTGTGAGAACGGGATCATCGACAATACGAATAGCCCGGCGTTGGATCGAATTAGGTGGAAGGAATTGGTATCAGAGGGCCTATCGGCTATCTCAGTGGACAACTGAATTTGACATAAAAAAATCTGACACTACTCTAATTTGGTAGACGCTATTGCCAGTTTTCAACGTAGATGACGTGGTGTAGAATTATCTAGTGTCAAATACAGTTGTCAACTGACTTAGCCAATAGCCCCGCAGGATGCACTAGCCTTGGAACTACGCTTTGTACAGTAAAAGTATAAAGTACACGATGGTAGGACTCTGTCAAGCCTGGGAGTCCGCCTGGGTGAGTACCACCGCCTAATCTATTTTTACCGCCAAGCAACAAGTTGTGTTCCGGATTGAAGGATAAGCTAGCCAACGCAATTCCAGGCATGAGGTATTTCATCTTAGACCTCACAGTGACAACGCACCTGCGGTTCTACATTTTTGTTACCTGCAACCTAAATACATGAATCGTCGATGTTACCTTACCAACAGCTTACCAGCAGGTGGGCTGTCTCCTTGTTTGTCACTGGGTAGCAAATTGTTTAAAGCCAGTCTGGCTTTATCTTCTAAGTGATCCATTAATTGGGCTTTATTCGATATGTCAAATGTTGTTGAATGAACTGTTTTAAGCTGGAAGCCTCGGTGCTGGACTTACTGAATCATGCCTGGTTACGTCCACCGACACGTACGCCGTACGGCGCTGTTGGGTATGAAGCAGTCCATTCCAATCTGCTGACTGATTGTAGTGCCGCACTAGACGCAACTCTGTCTGATATCGGTGTTGGCGCTAAACGTTGCTGCTACTCCCCCACTTCCCCAGTTGATCCTCAAACCCCGGACCCTGGTGCTGCTGGTCGGGGTGGCGGATTCGCTGCAGACGACGTCACTGAAATTCTGGTCCCCCGCGCGACCCTCAAAGTCTTTTGAAGTTTTACATGTGGTCGTTTTGATTTTTCCTGGCTTATTTTGGTGGCATTTTGATAGACTGGACTTTTCTGTAGAGAAGACATTTTCGTACAGTGGACGTATCGATGGAGTGGTAATTTTAATGTGGCTGTTTTATTTGTGTACATTTTCGTGTGGTGAGGAAACCTGTACATTCGGTCGACTGAATGTGTTTGATGCAATCTGGTCAGGTTCCCCTGTTAAGGGTCACGGAGGTCATATGGCAGTCGCTCCACTGTAACTACTTGATCTGCCATATCACGGATCATGATCCAGGCGGACGCCGGGCCCTCATGCGCGAGAGCACAACCGGGACAGTAACGCCAAGCTGGTCATGATTTTCTTATAGTGGTCATTTTGACACAGTGGACCATGAAAACCTAAGGGCAATTTTCTCACATTATTACTGCTTTGTTTGTTATACTGATAATCTTTCAAATTGAAAGATGAATAATTGAATTTTACGCGCACAAAGTCGCGGATAAAATATTGTTTACTATTTAAAGTAAAGTAATATAAGTCTGTAATTGGCCTATAGTAAATACTAATGTTTTGCTTAACTTTTTTGTGACTACGCTGTTGATATCTGATGCAGCAAATGAAATCCACCACTCGTCACCGACAAGGAGTACATCACACCTTGCAGCCAGATTCCAAAAGAACTTTCTCCCACGCACATTAAGGTTGTGGAATGAACTACCTGGAGGGTACAAGATTGAGTTCTTCAAGAACGGGGTGAAAATTATGGTAGACGTCCCACAATCTCGTACTAAGCGTTTTGCATCCACTTTTCTTATGCGCACTGCAAAGGACTGGAACTTTCTGCCTGAGTCATTGTTCCCCGATGAGTATAACCTTGGGGGTTTCAAATCAAGAGTGAATAGGTATCTTCTAGGCAAGCATGCTACATCTTCGACCTCATCGTCGCTATCCATCAGGTGAGTTGAGGTCAAATGCAAAACTATTGATAAAAACAAAAAATTACTGGGGTTATGCAAACGCGTTGGTATTGCAAACGTCCACAGGCTGCGGTGACTGCTTTCCATCAGGCGGAAATGAAGCTTGATTGCCAACTTAGTGACATGAAAAAAGCTATTAATAAAACACTTAAGACTAAGATATCATCCATTTATTGCAACATCCATGTACAACATTATTACTAAGTAGTTACTTACAAATAAAATATTTACAACCTCATTAAAATATTTACATATTAATAAATACGTAATTACAATCATTTTTTAATCTTTGGCATGGGGGTTAATGTATCAGATCATTATAATTATATTAAAATATCTTAATTATTAATTATACTTAAAAATAGGTTCTCTAGAATGATTTCATAGACTCATCAGACAGACTGAACACACCACTTCCTTATAAAGGTGCTCCTATGCAACAGAGGTATATAACGTTATAAAACACTGGCCGTTCCCAGCGGCTGTCACCCGCGCGCAGTTGGGATCTCTGAAAAGTAGCCAATGTCGGTGTCCTTTTGAGTTTATTCATTACTAACAAAAGTAGAAATGTTATCATATTATTTCTATGGATTGCAAAACTTTAATAACATTCTTTACATATTGCTTTAACATGTTAGAGAATGTTATATGTTATGAACATATAACACTCATAAATGCTTTCAATTTCTGTTTGAAAAATAAAAATTTATAGATAGGTAGCTACATCAATTTGTTGTGTGACATTCAGTAACATAGTGACAATTTATAACTTGTCATTATATCAATTATGTTCGTTTTACCAAAATGTTATGCAACATAATATAAGCAACTACTGTAAGGGATCACACTAAGGGGTAAACATGCGTGCTTTTTATTTACCGCACTCGTGCGGTAATGTTTTGCGTTCGCGTTGACATTTGTCAATATGAAAACGAAAGTAACAAGTGTCGTTACTGGAAAAATCACAACGTTTATTAATTTAGTACGCTCGATACATAAATGTTATATATTATAGGAAAATTAAATATTTGAATAGATTTTCAGCCGTTTGGCGCCTGCGTGTGTAATAACGTTTTAGGTGACTTATGGAAGTATTTTGCGACATTATAAGATTTATATAAATGTATGGTTTGTCTTCAGTTCTCTGTCTAGAGTTGCTATATATTTATGTTTTTAAGTTAGGTATTATGTATGGATGTTATTATAGGTTATCTATACCTAGTTTTGTCTATAAGCTTTTGCATAAATAGTATTTTATTTCGTCACAACCACATGGGGATATTCTAAATCTAAATGGGATATCAAGGACTTGCAGATATCAAACGAGATGTTTATATGAATTATATCCCTATTTTGCCTACTTATCTACTATTCTTATATATTTCCTGCGCTTATTACATTTAACTAAAATCAGTCATCTAAATTTAGAAGTTAAAAGTGTGAGAGTATATCAAAGTGGAATGTATTGCCCATAGAATAAGGTCAATATTTGTATAACTTATTTAATATCACGCGTTGCTCCGCTTCTCAACAGGCGTGATACAAAAATGGACCTTATTTTACGAGCAATTAATTCCACTTTCAACTGCTCTCACGCCTTTTGCTTCTGAATTCAGACGACTGAATTTAGCCAAATATGATAAGCGCTTTAAATAAAAATACACATCTTAGCTGCCATTTAGAAACATTCTTTTAATTTTAGAAATATGTGACATTACTATGACAATATTATTTTGACATGGTGATCCGATGTGGCGCTAAAAGGGAGGAAGCCTACAATGATTATTTCTTTATTATTGTTAGTATGTATAATAACTAACAGGATTATTTTTCATTTTTTCATTACATATTATTATTTTATTTTTATTATTCAAACAACAAGTCCTAAACTTTCATACACAGCGGATACTTGGTATCCAATCACTAACAATCTTCAGTCGTAGGAAAACATCGAATTACTGATAAAAGCGTAATTAATTTTCTTTTCTTCATATGTAAATTTAACTTATTATAGGTGCTTACTGAATGTCATGAGACTTTTGGATGGATATCCATTTTAATTACCTACATAAAGCTATATAATCGTGATAAAACATAGGTACCTACAGGACTAGAGCATACCTAAGTGCATTATCACTTCCAGAAATAATTCCTATGCATTGTGTTTGGTGCAACTTTAGCCAACATGAGTTTGCTAAAAGATAGACCTCCCTTAGGCCCTAAGATCTTGTATTTGACCTTAAGGGTACCTTTACGTAGTATAAAACAACGTCGCTTCGCTTTTACAATTAGATCTTTTAAACTACGCAACAGATTTTAATGCGGTTTTCAATAATAGATAGAGTGGTTCAAGAGGAATCTTTATAAGTAAGAACAAAGGGGTAGTTAGGGGTAAAGTATTTTTTTTATGTCATACAGTAGGCAAACAGGCAAGCGGGCCACCTGCTGGAAAGTGGTCACCACTGCCTATAGACATTAGCAACACGAGTGTCGCCAATGCGTTGCCCACCTCTATAACACGTTAGCTTTTATATAATAAATAAAATAAAAATTCTGTGTTTTTTTTTTCGTAGCATCCTGCACAGGAATATGACCCTTAAGGTGGTCAAGCACTTATTGCTCTTGTACTGTATCTACCTACCTACAACCAACTGGCAGGGTAGGAATTTATTGCAATAAATAAATGAATAAATTATGATACCCAAGACACAGGGAATCCAATGGGGTTGAGTGCTAATATTCTAAATTACCTACCTATGAACAATAATACATGAAGAAGTGTACCTCGAACTCAGAAATGGGACCACGCACAAAATTGTTCTGAAACGGGTTTTCCCTTTTTTTTTATACCACTAAGGTGGCAAACAAGCTTGCGGCCTGCCTGATGGTAAGCAGTCACTGCAGCCTATGGACGTTTGCAATACCAGGGGCATCACCCACGCGTTGCCGACCTTGTAAAAACCTTTTCCCTGTCACAGTAGCTTTAATATACACACATATAGGTTTGACTTAAAATTGATGATACCAAGGGGTACGCATGAGCTCGTGGTAACAAACAACTTTTACTATAGCAGCAACTAGGAAAACGCCAGAAAAATAAAATTGTGGCAGACCTTTTTTTTTCGTAAAATTTCCGAAAGGGAAAACCTTTTCCCCATAGGTTTTGAAGATAAGTCACTCAGTCAATGTCAAAGTCGATGAATCTTAGGTGCTAAAAGTTCTAAAGCATAAAGGCTACACAAATGAAACTAGGTGTATTTTTTAAGTCTGCTACATATTATCCTGGAAATTTGAGCTTTCTGGCATTTACTAAACAGATTTCGGCTTGGCGGGGTTACTTCCATGCCCCCAGATATAGCCGGTATAGAGAAATTGTGACATGGTTTTGAAATAAACAACAGCATAAATGAGACCGTACTGTACGAGCTACACTTCTTGACATATTATCTTCATTCGGACACAACCATGCACGCATCTACTCCAGCCTATTCATACACCAAATAGCAGTCCATGGGCTAGGTGCCAAGATGGAGGATCTTCCTGAAGGCTTTCCGGAACTCTGGATTGAAGATCGTGTAGATGACAGGGTTCAGGAAGGAGTTGATGTAACCCAGCCAGGTGGTGAGCAGGAACACGGTCATGCCAGGAGAGTAGTCCAGGTCGAATTTGTTGCAGAGAGCCCCGAGGACGGAGCAGGTGAAGAACGGGGCCCAGCAGATGAGGAATACACCTGGAATGTCGACATCGAAATATTATTTATTGATTAAAACCTTGTGAAATATAATAAGACCACGCTAAGTCCGAATCGCATATTTAAAAAAAAATCTCTGTATGGCAACTTATGCCAAGTTTTTTATCCGTCATAGAACGTGTTACATTCAAATTTTCTTTTCAAATTGTCATAACAAACAATTTGATTTCTGTAGGATTGTTTATTTTCGTGAGTTAAAAAATGGACCAAACTATTTAAAAGGAAGTGCGGGAGATAATTTTCAGCATGATCAATAAATTAGACAAATTTATTTATTTAACAATTTATTGCACACAATAAAGAAATACAGAGATATAACATAGATATAACTGACACAACAGGCACTACTTATTTCTAAAAATGTTTAGGCCAATAGTCACAAAATAACAGAATGTTTACAAGAAGGACTGACAAAGACAGAGTATCTCCAGATTATTGCCATATCCACATTTTATATGTTTTACTACTGTCAGTCAATACGGACTTATCGTGGTATTTGTATTATATATAGGTACTTAATATGCGTGAACTAGGACACCCTGTGTTTCATTCGAGAAATTACAGATCTTAATTTAAAAAGAACAATAATTATTTTAAATACCTATTGAATAATCCGACAACAAACAAAAAGTTCGTACATATGATGAGTATCATAATGAAGCTTTTTTTCTTTTTCTCATCAGAATTTTTTTTTATTATACTTCTGTTATATTTTAGTTAATGTTCTCTTGTGTCGGTCGTACCGGTAAAAATACCGGTCGGGCTCATATCCTCTTTACAGTTTCGCTTTGCAGCCACATTAAAGTAACTTTTCTTTTTGGTGGCTATGATGTAACAAAGTGGAATTTTTCTTGTACTCGATGACATACAGTAACCTACGGCACCCTCACAGTATATAACTTTTTTTTATACCACTAAGGTGGCAAACAAGCTTGCGCCCTGCCTAAAGCAGTCACCGTAGCCTATGGACGTTTGCAATACCAGGGGCATCACCCCGTTGCCGACCCCGTAAGAACCTTTCCACCCCTTTCTTGAAGAACTCCATGTTGTACTCTCCAGGGAAAACCTCCACTAAGTTACTAATAATAATATTAAGTGTCCCTTTCGCCAGTCTGACAAGAAGTAACAAGAAACACTAACGATGGACTCGCTCTACCTAGGCTAGACCAAGACGTGCCGACCTAAGTTAGTAAATAACGTGACAGAACTATAAATCAAACAGTTAGGGACAAAGTTCAGTCTGAAATGAACGGTCACTGTCTCACACAGAGCACAGACCCAATAGAGGAGCATTGTATGGATGTCTATTAATCTAAACATTTAATATAATACCAATCTATAGGTACATATAAAAGCATAACGACCTGACCCCCTATCATATATTTAATATTTGCTATTTGGGGGTCCAGTCACTCTACAGCTGATTGTACATCCGTAAGCATTTCGTATACCTATTAAATTACTTTTACCATTTAATTACATTAGGTTTGTTGATACAGGCAAAATGAGAAATAAATAGGTGTTGTAAGAAAGTAATCGCCCTAGATTGCAATTATGCTGGTTCTGCTCTGGGTGTCTCTCCGTTTACTGTTCATTGAGTCCCGTGAAGTACGCTCCAATAGAAAATAAGAGAGAACAGTTGAGCGTGACTACGATAACAAGTATTGAACGTGGCATCTTCTTTACATAGTATAAGACAATGGTTTCCGCCGTCTGTCCCTATGTTTAAATTACGCAACGGAATTAAATGCTGTTTTCAGCGTGATTTAAGAGGAAGGTTTTTATACGCCAGAAAAAAAGGGTAGGTAGGGGTAAAGTGTAGGGCTGTCAAGGCGCAAGCTTGTCTGCCATCTCTGTAATAACCTAACCGACAGAAAAAGTCGGATAACCCAAGCAAGTTTACATATACTCAAATATTTTCCAAACTACAGAACCGATTTTAATGGAACAACGCTTAAAACCATCACGCTTAGGCTGGACGCATACATTCGTTTTCCGGGTCATGTTTCCGAATGTGAATATCAAAGTCGACCAATCAGAATCCACGACACTTTTCACGCTGGCTTCTGATTGGTTTTCGTTGATCTGATTGGTCGAATTCAAAATTTAAATTCGGAAACATGACCCGGAAAACGAATGTATGCGGCCGGCCTTAAACAGGCTTTCACATAGGGAAAACCGCATCCAAATCGGTCAATCCGTTCGGGAGCTACGACCCCACAGACAGACACACAGATACACACTTCAAACTAATGACACCCTTCCTTTTTCGTCGGAGGTTAAAAAAAGAAACCACACCACTCACCAAGCACTATAGCCAGTGTCTGCGTTGCCTTCTTCTCCTTCTTGGCGAAGGACTTGGCCCTCTTCCCCCGGTTCGCCCGGAAGATGGTGAACCTCGCTGCCGTGGCTGCGCTCCTGAACCGCTTCCGAGGCGTGGACATGGCCGCGCTGCTGCCTATGCGGCTTAGCTTCTTCCTGGAAGGGTAGTTGGAATATTTTACTGAAGGGTTCGTTTCATGCCCAATAGTGCAAGTTTTGGTCAGTTTTGTCAATTAAACTTTATGTCTATGTCTATTTATATAAAGGCGGTGGTTACCATTTTAAATCAGGTAACAAGCTTGCCTGTTGGTCTGTCGTATAACATTAAAAAAAGGAAGGATCTATCTATACAGTAGTCGTTGCTTTTGAGGTTTGTTCTATCAACGATAGAGCCGGCAACGCGAATAAAAATTCTACTAGGTCTACAAAATACAAAATATGTCTCGTGCTCAAAGATATTGGTATTCCGCTAGGTATTGTAACTCTATGCTCGTGATATAGAGAGAGGGTTTTAGTTCGGTTTTAGCAAAAACGGGGTTCTTTTTGACAGAGATTTAAGGCCCAAACACATTTGCGTGCAATGCAACTGCAATCGATTTTGTATGGATTTGAAGTGACGCGTCGCATCGCATTCCACCGCTCAAAACTCATATAACCTTCCCTCCCTACCGCGCAGCGCAACGTAAGTAAGTGTATGTGAACTATTATTTTATGGCTCTGTAGCCTTACGCACTCAAAAAATTAAAATATACATAAAATCAAACATCTTATTGTTATTCATCTCAAAATCTCAAAAATTAATAACCTTCTTCATAAAAAGTACGAGTACAATACCAGTGTTGCCATCCGAAAACGCATAATTCACCAATCTCCCGCCCTAAAAATCCAATACGCCGTTAATTAAAACAGCAAAATCAAATTCAGCAATGCAATCCAGCACTCGATTACCATTTATATTTGGTACTGAATAATAATTAGCATGATAAAGACCCTGGCTGTTGACTTACCTGGCAAATTTATGGCCATTTAAATTTGCATTACAGGCAGTTTAATTAACTTTAAATTTACACCTATAGGCCCTTACAAATTTACGGCGACACGTTCTGTTGGTGCCTACTGTTAGCTGCAGAATGAATAGATTACCTAGCTATGTTTTATGCTACAGCTACAGTGACAAGCGAGCAGACCGCCCACCTGATGGTAAGTGGTAACTGTCATCCATAACATTCAAGCATTAAGGTTGCAGGTAACAAAAACTGTGTAACTGTGAGGACTAAAATGAAATGCTTTGTCTGTAATGATTAGCTACCACATCCTTCAAACCGGAACACAACAATGCAAGCATCATTGCTGGGCGGCAGAAATAGATAAGATGGTAGTATTCACCCAGGCGGATTCCTCAGGCTTGAAAGAGTCCTACCACCTTTTTAAATCTACATTAAATGTATGGTAGCGGGTAAATTATCTCTGCAGCTGACAGTACCAGTAAGTTTTTTTATGTAATCCGGCAGGCAAACAGGCATGCAGGCCACCTGATGGAAAGTGGTCACCGCCGCCTATGGACATCAGCAACACCAGGGGCGCTACCAATGCGTTGCCCGCCTCTAAGCAGACCTCTAATATACCCCTTGAACGATCCCATGACAACTTTTAATATATCTCTTGAACGATCCAATGTCATAGTCCAAAGGAAACACTGTGGCTGGGAGCTCATTCCACATCCGAATCGTACGAGCGAGAATAGTACGAACAAATGTAGGTACGAGCATTTCGTTTGCTCAAATCTTTTTGTACCTTCTACCTGCTCTTTATTTAGTAGCCTATTAGCCGTTTCCCCATGGGCTTCACCCGCGGGCCACTCGGCAGTTGTGGCTTTCAATCATTCCGCAATTATTTAATACACTACGGCTTTTGCCCTCGACTTCGTCCGCGTGGAAATTGTTATGACAGTTTAGCTTTTGCCGGATTGTCCGTTTTAAATGACCTCTTTGGTGTATATACGTTAGTACAACGGATAGGTCCAGCTTATATTTAAAGTTGGATCTCAAGCTATTAAACTATCAAAATCCATTCAGCGGACAAACACTTAGATACAATTTAAAAAAAAGTTGTTTTGGGCCTGTTTCCATCTCACCACATTTTTTCTGAAATATGTTCAATGTACAACGGCTTTACAAAACCTCTATAATAGTAGAGGTCATAAAGGTCTAGAGGTCAGGTGCCTGCCTTTAGCGTAGCTGCCAAAGAACAGCTGCTTGGACAATTTACATAGTGCCATCTAGTCCCAAAGTAAGCAAAGCTTGTGTGTTACGGGTGCCAGAAAACTGATAAACTACTTACACATTTAATAAAATACATACTTATTATACATACAACACCCTGACCCGTTACAGAAATGAAAATACATCATTTCAATTTTTATGTCAGCTTAGCTAGCAGGAAGTTAGATAAAGAAAACAAGAATCTGTGTAACTATGTACAGCAAGTTAGAAAATACCCTATGGGAGAGTAAAAAATAATCTAAAACACTACAGTTCTAAGGTCTTATCAAAGAAATTAGCAAAATAAAATGGGGGCTTGTATTTAAACACCATCGGAAAAGCTTCCCTCAAGAACCCCATGAGCAGAAGCCCGATAACAATACAAACCAGAGAGTTACAGAGCCCTATTATTTACCTAAAACTAATTAAATTATATTTCTATTACAGCAAAGACATGAACGAGAGATTATTTCCAGCAAGAAACAAGTCCAGTCCAAATAAAATAAACAAAAGGTACGAAAAGTAATAAATCATCCGTAGATCGCTATTCCTGCTACGATTAATTAACTAATAATCTCTCATTTTCCAGAAAAGATAATGATGAACACAGTGTACCTTTAAACATGGACAATTACCAAGCCCAGAAAGTATACCTATCCAGGAACTTCAACACTAGGGTGAGACCCGACACGTGATGCATGATAAGGTTATTTGAGGTGCTTTTAGCGTAGTTGCCTACGATAGAATGTTCTGCCAGGACTTAGCATTGCACAAATTCACTCTACTATTCTACCTAATTTTCTAATTCTACGAGTCGTATCCAGTAGCCTACGATCTCAGTGGACATTACTCGCCACTATTGTTAGTTATTGTAATAAGCAACTATCTCGTATTGTTTACAAATGCAATCACAGAATATCTCAAACAAATCATAGCGCAAACAAATGGGCCACCGAAAAACAAACAAGATGTCTCTCCCCAAGGTGTCGTTTATAAATTGTGTTGTTTAATAACCTCGTGTGAATAATGAGGACAACGAAATGGTTTTAATTAAGCAGTCTCAGGCCCAAGGGAGGTGTCGGGGTTGCGGCAGCGGCTTGATATGTCAACAGGCAGCCTTGTAACAATATTTGTACGCAATAAACCCGAAATAGAATTAATAACTGAGGCACACATTCGAAGTATTACTTTAGGTATATTTTTCTCAGGATTTTGGCGTAAGGTTGCGCGTCTGTCGGTCTTCTACAGGTTGCATTTCGGAGATTTGCGACGCAGTTGCACGACCTCATTCCGCCGGCCCTTATCCGCCATCGGAAGACGCGATCCGGGCGAAAACTTTATTCTTGTGTCGTGGATCTTTAAGCTATTACCGTACCTTAGTTTTAACATAATTGTTGATCCTATTGTTTGATATAATTGTAGTATTTGCCAAATAAAATCTATGTCTATGTCTTTATAATGCGTACGGTTAAGGAAACGAACACGTTGCCTGGAGTGTGTTCCTTGATCATTATGATCTAGACGCCTTCAAGGCTAGAGTGAATATGCTGTTTCTGGACCACCCTGGTTCATAACGAGCAGGTGAGATGACGGGCATTTATCTAATAACCAAATTAATATTTCGGCCATTGAACCCGGTATTGCTAAGAACCTAACAAACAGACTATTCACAAATTAGGTGGCTACGATCGAATCGATCCAAACAATTCCAAAGTTTGATGGAATCCTCGCCTCTCAGTAATTAAACAATCGCCCGCTTAGGCGGGGGTTGGTAACCGTTGCAATTTACCGAAATAATTGCGGTACGCTTTGCACAAGATCTTTGGCTTTGGTCGGTGGATGGCGGGAAAATTTAAGGGGCGATACTTTTTTTCTTTTTTATTCTAAGTTTTTAAAAGATGTTCATACATTGCAAGACTCATTTCCTCTTAATGTATTTCTTCATAAACGAGCTAAAATGTGAATGCACTGTTAATTAGGTTATGTTTACTTTAATTGTTGCATATTCACAGGTATGCACTGTGTACCTACTAGAAAATGCGTATGGTTGTGATTTGGCCATTAATTATTAGGTTTTACAGTTATCACCTTTGATATATAGTTTTTTTCGTGTTCGTATAATATTTATGTTATATGTGCACAAAAACAACGCACGCGGCGCGGCACCGTGCCCCGTTGATTCGGGCGGTAAGTCAAACTATCAAGGTGACAGTGACAGACAGTGACAGTCAGTCCAATGCTGGGACTAATAATGTCTGGAAGGCACACCGGCTCAATGTTGCCACGGCCCGCAGCCCTATTTTTCTAAATGTTATTTGTAAACATTATTTTGTGTTTTATGACGTTCATAAGAGTTTTGTAAACCTAAATTGAATAAAAATTATTTGACTTTGACTTTGACTTTTAACGAGATGCTTTCCTAGATGCTTATGGCAGGTTTTCTTCTTGTTTAGTAAGGGTTATACTGATGTGCTACTCATACATTACTTTCCTATGAAGAATTGAACCTATAGGGTCGATTCTTGCCACCATATTTTTTTTCTGTAAAAATGTTTACGGATCCAGTGAAATTTTCGAATCGATAGTAATTTCGGTAAAATCGCTGTCAAGTGTTGTTGATATGAAGGTGAACTAAAACGATTTATCTTTGCGATTAAGTGCAGATCTTTTCATAAAAATGAGAACGGAGTAACATCATCGAACATTTTCTATTATCATTTGGCCATGTGTCCTGAAAATGTTTACAAGTATTGACAACGATTTTAATTGATTCGCTAATCGTTTCCTACCCTACACCTTCCCTACACCTGGCGACTGGGTACGACTGGGAATATTTATTCCCACTGAGAACGTTACTAGGAACGATTCGTTAGTAACGAATAATAAATAAATATAATAAATAATGATTTATTTCAGAATTTAAGCAATTCTATATTTTTGTAGATTAGGTAGGTACATTAATTCAATTTACCATAAACATGTCAATTCAATACTTATGTCAATAAATCAATTACAATAATGTCAAATAATTTCATAAATTCATTCTAACCATGTCTCTACACACAATCCAATAAAATAACTATAAAAACAATGTCAAAATGCATTCATAAACAATGTCAAAATATATTCATTATTTCAATGTCAAACAAACACCTTACTTAATGTAGGTAATCGAACTGAACCTATTAAATAAATATGGAATAAAAATGGTAGCAAAAATTGACCTTTACGGTTGCGCGAGCGGTTGTGAACACCGTACCTTATTAAAATCGAGGGTGATAAACAAGGAAGCCGGTCACCTGATGGAAAGTGATCACCGCGGCTAATAGACACTCGCAACACCAGGGGATCGAACAGAGTGTCGGTGGCCTAGTGGTTAAAGGGTGCGACTCGTAAGCGAGAGGTCCAACACGAACCCCATTCTCGCCATGCACCGCCGAAAATCGCCCACGGCTGGGCATAGGCTTCCCCCAGAGATCTCCACAGAGGCCGGTCCTGTGCCTTCCGCATCCAGCTGGTACCTGCGATCTTTACCAGGTCGTCGGTCCACCTTGTGGGAGGCCTACCCACGCTGCGTCTTCCGGTACGTGGTTGCCACTTGAGAACTTTACTGCCCTATCAGCCGTCTGTTCTGCGACCTATGTGCTCAGCCCACTACCATTGAAGCATACATCGAACAGTTCATCGTTGATTTTGATGAGCTCATAGATTTTTTAAATATTAAACATGGGTGAGAGTACGTTCTAATTCTAGAACCTTACCTCAACTCCGGTTTCTTGGGAGCATCCTTCTTCTCAGTGTTATCGTCGTCCTCTTTCCTCTTATTGTCCTTCTGTGTGGGGGAAGCGGGAGGGCTGTGGTCCTTCTCGCCGTCCAGGTTCGAGGGGGCGTAGCCCGAGTCGTTGTTCGTGTTCGGGTCCATCATTGGGATCGGGGACGCGAGGTTCGCCATTATCCTGTGGGAGGCAGATCGATTTGAAAACGTAGAGGCGCTCCATTAAGAGGACTATATAGAAGAATATTCACTGATCAGCAGCGTCACTTCTGATCTCCAATCGCATGATCCCACCCCTCTAGAATGACGTCTCAACATGCATTTCGGATAGTCTGTGACGTCATTCCAGAGAGTGGTATCATGCGATTAGAGATCGGCGGTATCGTTGCAGATCAGTGTAGTAAGATATAAGAGATGTATTAAAAGAATTGAAGATATATGCGAGGCTAGGGAGTTGTGTCAGGACAGAATAAAGTGGCGGCCCATAGTCCCTGCATACCCCACCTGTGGGACAGAGGCGTGAGATTTATGTATGTATGTAAGGCGCCCCCACACCGATGTTCAGATACATTTGTACTTATACTTTTTCCAAGATTTAGATAAAACTAGGCGTGGGAGCAGTAAGAACAAAGTTTCAAAATTGTTTAGATAAAACTCAACTAAAACTTAAAATTTCTTTATTGATTAGGACATTAAATATATATTTCAATCGTCAAAAAGGAGGCCGGTAGGAAAGTAGGAAGAAAGCACACAGTGACACGCTGGCCGCTCCATGGACGCAGCAAATCCATCCTACGACCAATTCAACCATATCTGACTGAAAAGAGCGACCCGGCCCCCATGCCACCGCCAGACAGACTTTTAAGTGAGCGAGCATTACACATGCTGCATGTGATAGGTAGCCGCTCCCACTCTACTATATCCTATCCCTACTCTACCCTATCCTACCACTATCTTACCCCCACCCTACCACTATCTTACCCCTACCTACCATAACCCTACCCTACCGCAGACAGACGACACCATGTGTGGGAAAGGAAGGAAAATTTCGCCGCTTCCAAGGTGGTTCTCCGTGGGGGAAAGAAACAGCAAGAAACCCACAGAACCTACGTTAATCTTCTTTTTTATAATAAGTACGTGATAAGTACAAAACGATGCTTTTAAACAAAGTCATAGTATACGTATTACCGAGCGTATCCATTTCAATTTAACACAATTCGCTACTCACATTTACATTTGTCAAAATAAACGACATAAATGGAAAGCAATACCGTGAAAGCTTTTTAATAAAATAACGTCACATTTTGGGCTTATATTTATGCAAATAATTTGTTTTATAATCAATTGTGGACGAGTCTACCCTTACGGGAGAAAGGCGTTATGTATATGTGTAAGTGGATGAGTTATTGGATCACGTTTCGCTTCCAGCGTTGAAAAGATTGCTTGTTTGGAAGTCGATCTTTTCGAGATTTGTAGCGCTTTTTTATGATTTTTAAATGAATGGTTTTATATTGGGCATTGTCGGGTGCGGTCCGGCATTGCCTGGTATTGTCGGATATTGACATAATATCAGCGGGTGTGGGTTTTACCATCACCCATACGCTGAGTCATGGACGATTTTGACTATAAGAAACTTTTGTATTAAACATACATTGTTACAAAAATCTGTTAATTTATAGGCAAATAAAGATTTCTATCTCTACGGTCCGGCTCTGCCTAGCTTTGTCAGGTGCTGCCTGGCTTTGCCTAGCGTTGTCGGACACAGTCCGACTCTGCCATCCGTCGCCGTTGTCGGCGAGGGGTGGGTGTGCCCAGCTCTTGGTGGCTAGTATGTCACTGTATAATTCTTTCCTACTTTTTTATCCCTATTCCATTTGACGGTTGAAAAAGATATTTAATGTTCTACTCAAAAAAGAAATTGCGAATTTTGATTTTTTTGTGCTTTCAGTGGGGTGGGTATTTGGAGAACCGTGGCTTTGGCAGTTCAAGGGCATTTCCCTGTTTCCTACCAAAGCAACGTGTAATAGAGGTGGGTATCGCATTGGCAGCACCTCGTTGCTAATTTCTATAAGCAGCGGTGACCACTTTTCATCAGGTGGCTCTCTTTTTTTTTTATACCACTAAGGTGGCACACAAGCTTACGGCCTGCCTGATGGTAAGCAGTCACCGCAGTCTATTGACGTTTGCAACACCAGGGGCATCACCCACGCCGTTGCCTATTTACTTACCGTATGACTTAAACAGAAAACAATAATCTTTTTCTATGACTACTTACAGTCCAGTCTCCTCCACGACTGCAGCCAGCATGAACCTCGCTGACTTCATGTTCATCTCCTCGGCGAACGCTCCCAGCTCTGTCCTTCCGAAGCTGCAAGAGCAGCTATACATATTCATTTATTATAATGTAAATTAGTATCAGAGTAGCGCTTGCGTCTGGTGGTATCGTGCTCGCGAGACCGATAACCAAAGTTAAGCAATACACAGAGTGCGGTAACTGGATGGGTGACCGTTTCGTACTATGAGGCTAGATATATTCCAGCATCGCAATGAGCTCGACACTCGTTAGATGTGCCTCCTAAAAACGCTGGAGAGGCGAGGTTGACATAGACATAAATTATTTAATGTTAACTTTTCATTACACGTCATAACATTGTTATAATGTTGCAATTATTTAACTTAATTAAATGAATTGCCATTTCAAATTACATAATAATTCCAATTACAAATGTAATACATAATTGTATTAATTAATCGAATCGTTGAGCAAGGCCTTCAACTGCTGAACAGTACCCTGTGACGGTGTATTTTATGCAGTAATTTAGGCAGTAATTTAGGCAGTAAAGTTGTTGAGTGGCTACCATACCGGAAGACGTAATGTGGGTAGGCCTCCCACATGGTGGACCGACGACCTGGTAAAGATCGCAGGTACCAGCTGGACGCGGAAGGCACAGGACCGGCCTTTGTGGAGATCTCTGGGGGAAGCCCATTCCCAGTAGTGGACGTCTTTCGGCTGATAAGATGATGATGATGATCAGATTTATGGGTAAAGCTAAACATTCCTGCAACTGTTGGACACAAAGAGACACTGACATGTGATAGTCAGGCTACCCGATAACTTCTGATACCTACTGTCTGGGAACCCCTAAAATTAAGCAATTAAAGCAATTAAATAATAATAAATAAATATGCTTAGACAATTCACACAGCGCCATCTAGCCCCAAAGTAAACAAAGCTTGTGTTATGGCCCGTTATAGGAGCCAGAAAACTAATAAACTTCTTATATATTTTTAAATACATACAACACCCCATAACAGAAATTAAAATTCATCATTTCAATTCAATTGGATTTCTGTCCGGACGGGAATCGAACCCGATGGTCTCTGCGTTGGCATGTTGACCAACTGAACCACTTAGGTCGTCATGTCATAATATGACATGTGATTAGGTATCATTTGAACACTTTTCAATACCTACATGAGTTTTTGTTTACAAGCTGAAAAGAATTACTTTTTCAATTGACAGGCAACAAACCAGAGTAGATTTTTTAGTCCACTAAAACAATATAGTAAAGTAAAATTAAAGACTAGTTTTTTAAATAGTATGACTGAACTAAATACTATACCCTTCAAGCACAATAACAAAGACTTGAGCTTCAAAGAAGAAGATAATACACAACAAGTAGGTAGGTAAAGGTGCCACATGACATAAATTACGTTTTGACGACCCATAACCCCGACCGATATTGAGAGAATACGAGGTGCTTCATTCACAATAACCTGAAGACGTGTGGCGTTTGAAACACTATAAACACTTGAAATTTCATTTCCGTAATACGAAAGGTTACAGGAATATTCTGTGTCACAGGCATAAAGTTGTATAAGGTCACAGGTAAAGCTTCAGTTTGCAAAGGGAATTCTAAGAGGCTTTCTAAGATACAGGAGAATCTTGCGATTCGATTCTTTTTGAGATGTTATATTTTCTCAAGAATTGTCTATTACGTCCCAAGCTAAGATGTAGATGAAGGATATAAATAATCATCTTGGCGTTAATGTCCAGGTTGTCAAAAAAGAGTCATTGGTACATGGCGGCTGTGGGGATCGACCTCAGTATCTCCCGCCTACAAGGCGCTTACATGGTAAACGGGAGATTCTCAGTTCGATTCCCAGTGCCGTGATGTACTAAAGACTTTCCAGATTTATGTACTTTAATTGAACACTAGCCAAAACGACAACCGAGGTATCGACGCCAAGATGATTATTTATATCCTTGATCTTAGCTGAGGAAATAGACGATTCTTGAGAAAATATAACATTTCAAAAGTATCTTAACTTAACATCTAAACGACAACAACTACAACTACTACTCGTACGATTCGGATGTGGCATTCCACTGGCTCCCAGCCAGAGTGTTTCCTGTGTGGACTGTGACATAGGATCGTTCAAGAGGTATATTAGAGGTCTTTTCAGAGGCGGGCAGCTCATTGGTAACTCCCCTGGTGTTGTTGATGTCCATAGGCGGTGGTGACCACTTTCATCAGGTGGCTCGCTCGCTTGTTTGTTTGCCGTATAACATACAAACAAAAACAAAAATATCAAGAAAGACCACAAACTTGTCATCGTCCTCGTCCTCGTTGCTGCCGGACGCTGTGTTAGTAGGCTTGTCGTCTTGCAAGCCGTCTAGTCGTGTCTGAGCCACGTTCTCGATGACCACGGCCGCCGTGCCGCTGGCCACGGCCGAGCTTAGCGCTGAGGAGGTCTTCTTGGCTGAACGCTGCTTCTTGGCGCGCTTGCGGATTGCCTGGGCATATAAATAGGTTTTTGTGGGTATTTGTAGTATCTGTGGAGCGTCTTGTTGTGCAGGGAAAGGTGGAAGGCATTAGACCACGCGGAAGATCATTGATGCGCTGGACCAACTGAAGGCTGCCGTTTTTGGTGCTCTCCATGAGTGTACTAGGAAAGGAGCAGTTTGAGAAGAGTGGCGACCGTGCTGCCAACCCTCAACCGACGACTACGACCACTCTCGAGTGTTGCGACATAGAAGAAAAGTATGGATATTACACTTGGATTTATTTAATTATAGATATTTAGGTAGTACTGGTGCCTCACAGCACATGCTGAGGGGGTACCATTTATGCTGGCCGCCGCGGCACCGACAGTGGCATAGGAGGTATGCATTGTTTTAAATGTGTTGATTATTAATAATTCCTTTGGCTGTAACTGTTATTGTGTCGTGGTCATAGCCGTAGGAAGAGGGGGGGCCGGGTGGGCCGTGCCCACCCCAGGATGTACCGATTCAATCAGGCTGATTCGTGTTCACAGACTGTACATTTATCGATCGACCAGGCACCCCTGGAAAATAGCACTAGATACGCCAATGGTCGTGGTGTGTTATGTGTAATGTCTTTTCTTCCTTTCTTTCAGATGGGAAGGTGATATAGGAAGCAGTGATTGTTATTGCTTGCGTTAAACTAAAACTGAGCATGTGTTCAGTATTTGGCTCTAGTGATGGGCCTGCGCAACGGAGCGATACGCCGTAGGTCGCCATACCACCAACGCGAGCATGAGCATTTTTCTAGTGCCAATGTCACGCGCCTAGGTTATGTTATGTCTAGGCGCCTTCTCACACAGGATGGGCGATTAAAAATGTAGCCGTTATCGCCTGTAATCGTGTGTGATCGGCTAATTGTCGGTACACAATCTACCGTCACAGACGATTATGCCATCTATGATCTGTTTAAACTTTTTTATCATCTTGGCGTTAATGTCCCGGTTGTGCTCTCGCGCACGAGGGCCCGGGGTCCGCCTTGACCATGATCCAGTTATAACCTGTTTATATGATCTGTTTAAACTGACTTGCCTTATTTGGTGAACAAACAATGCCCAAAATCACGACTTGCCGTATCAATCACGCTACTATATTGTGTATAGATGTCGAGAATTATATAAAAAACACATAGAATGTGAATTTCAACGATTACTGCTGCACATTATCCATTTAAATTCAAAATTTCCTTAACCAAATAAGTCACGTCAGTTTGGACAGTACTCGTACATCATGGGACACTGTGAAGAGACGTCCGCGCTTGCGCGCTACATACGTGCAGGTCTAACGCTATGTTACTTCTACTACGAACAAAAAAATATAACGTTGAGCGCCTGTGTATCCTTTTGGAAACACAAACAACGTTTTTTCTAATATTATAAATTCGCAGGCACTCAACCGGATTGGTAGTACAAGAGATTGTACCATGCATAACAACTGATATTATGTCTCACTGCAGCTGGAGACCAACTACTGCAGAACATTGTCACTTGGCGCATAGTTAGCGAGGCAGTACATTTTTACATTTTCAGTAAATTTTGGCAACAGTACAAGAAGCACGAAGTGAGTAACTCGTACTGTGGTAGCGCGTGCCAGTACTTATTTCTGTTCATTAACTGTCCCACCACAAATCAACCTACCGGAGTTAACTTGAAGCTTGTTTTTGTAGCACATATTTTACATCAAGCAGGATTTATTTACAAGAAACAGCACTTGTTCCGGAACAAGGTGAAAGAAGGGCGCAGAGATTAGATATAATAGATTTATTAAGGTCCCCAAATCGTCCCTTTCCTGTGAATTAATGTGGGAAGATTTTTGGTTAAACAAATTTATTTTTGGAAGAGGGTTTTAAGGTCCGAACGCAAATGTCAAGTGGTTGTGGGCGGACAGAGCCACTCACTTATCCTTCGGTTATTGTATTCGTATTTTGTGGGTGGTTTGGCTTAATAACCATGATGAACTTGTTGTATTTGAACCACTCATATGTTGAGGAATTCATTTTTGAACTGCTCGTATCCATGCAAGCGCTCGCGTGCGCTACCTGTTTCTTTCACATCCGTGGTAAGTTGCTAGAGACAGACAAGACACGCATGAGGAGTGCTCGCGTAGAGCCATAATTGGAATTTTCCGAGAGCCGATTAAAAAGAAAAAAATAGTTCTAAAAATTGTAATAGATGGCGTTGATTAGACACGATTCTCAAAAATAAATCAAAATGAGACCGTGAGATGAATAAAAATGTGCTTTTTCCTCAGAAAAGGTTCCTAAAACTAAGTATCTTCTCATGAAACACCTTTCCGAGTAACTTCGGTTACCAAATTCAATACTTGAGAATCCTGTCTAAGCAGCGCCATCTAGTGAGGCACGGCCGAACTACACTTTTTACTTTTTTAAGTAGCTGTCTGAAAATCCCCTATATGATACTTGATATGATCCCCTAATAAATGAAAAAATATTTAATTAGTGTAGCGATGTACGAGTATCCTGTATGTTGATTTATCTGCAAAGCATTTGTGGTAATTGTGGTATACCCTTTCCCCTTGTATTGTATCTACCGATATTATATTGCGTAGCTTTTATTAGTTTGGGGCAATATGGGTCTGTATAATTGTCGTAGGATATTTTATTATTAATACCATTATTAATATAGAATATTAAGTGATTATCCCTTGTCAGTGGCGATTTATCCAGATTAAACGGGTCACTGACCAATTGTGAAAGGATTTGGACATAAATTACAAATCTGTGATTTTGGGGGCATCAATTAGAAATTTACGCACCCTGGTTTTATTGCCAGACCTCGGACAGGGGTTTAAATAATAAATTAAAAGAAGCTTCCTGTATTTTAGCAAAAATTATTAAAATATTTTATTTCTTGCACATCTCTCTTCTGGGTTACCTATGTATATTAGTTGAACACTAAGCTGTGCTCTTACGGTGAGGAAAAACATCGTGATGAAACCTGCACAGTCAGGCGACTGGATGTTTAACCATGATCCGAACAGGTTATCCTGTGGCAGTCGCTCCACCACAAACTATGATAAGCTCCACTATAATGACCTGTGGCCCTAGCACAAGTGTGTCCGCGACAAAGCTCGCGCCGCGAGTGAGCGTTTGTCTCTTTCTCTCAATACTAAGACTAAAGAGATAGCAATACCTATGTCGCGCTTTTTCTCGCATATCGCGTGCGAGAGCAACATATGCACTGATCTGTCAAATCCTGATTCGGGGGCAATACCAAAGAGATTGAAAAGTAAGCTACCTTCTTGCCAGTCTAACATGAAGGTAGCTAACTTTTCAATCTCTTTGGTCAATACGGACGCGGGCCCTCGAGCGCGATAGCATAACCGGGGCATTAACGCCAAGATAACCATTGTATTACTTGCTTGCGCGAGCGGCACTAGTCTAGTGGCAGCGCGCTTGCGATACCGATAACTAAGGTTAAGCAATGCTTGCAATGTCCGGGAACTGGATGGGTGACTGTTTTATACTTTGAGAATTCGACTCAAATAATTCGTTTTTAATTTAGTGTTCAATGAACCAGCTCATTTTATTTTTGCTCTTCCCGAGTTAATGCCACACTAAAAGTTATTTGCATACGGTACCCCCGGTATCATGAATTTGGAATCACTCTGTATACCTACCTACAACTAGCACATTTCCTCAGAATTCTGAACCGACCAACCTGCAGGACCGGAGCGTTCATTTCGGGAATTACTTGAGTAAAGTGAATTGTGGGGTCTCCACGAGGAATGCTATTTTGTGATATTGCTCTGCAGAATGTTTACGGACTGTTTGGGGATGGCTGCGGGAATCGGGGCTAATATTATAAATGTGAAGGTCTTTAGAAATATTGGATTTGGATAAAAAATCTTACACAAAAGCGAGGTGAGTTTGAATAAGACGGACGGGTACTTTATATGTGTAGGTGCCATACAAACGCAGTGGACAAACTAACTTGTGGATGGAAACTTGTTCTATGAGTTTAAGGCAAAATATTTTATAATGAAATATGGCAAATATTTTCGTGCGATACAAGGCACCTTATGATTTTGAGGCACAAAATCTAAAAGAAAACTGGAAAATAGGCAGCCACTTTTTCCATTGTCATATAACACTGCGATCTTCAACCCGCCTGCTAAGCATGGATATTAAGGCAACAACCTCCCCTTACGTAGGAGAGGCTCTAAGTCCTGCAGTGGACTGTTATGGGGTGTGATGATCATGATGAATAGTATTTTGCAACAATGCTCATATCTCAAACCAGAAAATCTAAACATCGCGCCATTTAAATTCTACCGTATGAGCTCTATTCTTTTCTTCTTAGATCGCCCGGAGCAGCGAAAAGTTTCCAAATAAGTGTGCACCCGCGCGGATCGCGGAAAACTAAGAAAAGTAGTTGCTTGTTTGTATTTTGTTCGAAAGTTTATAATGTTCTCGCCGACAACTGGCAAACAGCGCCGTGTAATGTAGGGCTTTGCATATACAAGTTTGGGGGTGTAATTTAAAGTTTGTCGTACGCGAAATAAGGTTCGCCGTGTGGTGTCCGGCAGAGTAGAATAGCACCAATCCCTTCACTCATGGGTGTCGTACAAGGCGACTAATGTTTTCGAGGAAAAAGATCAAGAGTCTCCGTAGTCTGGAGAATGGGCAGCAGCATTTTCCATTGTTATATTTAAACACTGCGATCTCCAACCCGCCTGCCAAGCGTGGAGATTATGGCAACAATCCCCCTTTCGTGGGAGAGGCCCTAAGTCCTGCAGTGGACTGTTACGGGCTGTGATGTGATGTGTGAAATAAGGTCAACAATCTTTGTTAGTGCTAAGGAGTGTCTATTTTGTACGGTTACGGGAAACTTCGGATCATCTAATAGTTTTAAAATAAATAAATAACATTTTGTTTTATTGTAACAATTTTTACTGTTCTTTGTATGTACAGTGCAAAAGCATCTTTAGAATTTTCCATTCCTTTTCACTACTGTGCAATTGTTAAAATATTTTTTATAGAATTCATGAAATAATTTTTTATTTTATATGTAAAAAATAACCTGAGAGGAAAGGACGTGTCCTTTGGGCATAAGGGACAGCAAATTCTTCCTTCTTTTAGCAAAAAAAACTAAACATGCACCAAATACCGTTAATGTTGCTATTTTCAACAATTGATAAGACTGATTCAAGAGAAACGTTTATAAGCAAAAAAAAAACAAAGAAACTTAGGGGTAAGGTTGTCGCGAACGAAGTCGCGCCGGGTAAGTAAAGCATAAAGTAGCGAATATCGCAACTATTCACAACCCATTAACACAACCTGTCTGTCACGTAGCACTACGATTGACACCAACAACAGCCAAATAAGCCAATCAATCGGCGGGTCGCAGGCGTCACGGGGAGCGAAGGACTTCAGTATTCCTCACCTTGCGCCGCGTATACCGTGGACGCACGTGCGTGAGACTGGGTGGTCACAGAGCAGGGAGAACAGGGAAGTAGAACTAGGAAGTAATTTCTAGGTGGAAGTAAGTTCTCAAATGATAAAAAAATTACCAACAAGCTTTTGCGCGTTATAGTACCTACTCTTCAAGACAACAATATCTACGCTTGGCAAGTAGGTTGGAGATCAGGTGAGTAGGAGGTTATATTATAACTATGGAAAACTATGCTGCCCATTTTTCTGCCTACGGAGACTCTTAGATTTTGCGCCTCGAAATCATGAATCGCCTTGTACGACACCCACGAGTGTAAGGGGGTGCTATGAAATTCTGCCGGAAACCACACGCTGTTTTATACAATTTGCCAGAATTAGTTTTCATTTTTGTATGAAAACGCTGACTATGTAGCTATAAAGTATAAAGTAGCGAGTATCGCAACCCATCTTATAAACACAACCTGTCTGTCACGTAGCACTACGATTGACACACCAACAACAGACAAATGAGCCAATCAATCGGCGGGTCGCAGGCGTCATGGGGAGCGAAGGCTTTAAGTATTCCTCACCTGGCCCCGCGTATACCGTGGACGCACGTGCGTGAGACTGGGTGGTCACAGAGCAGGGAGAACAGGGGCTTAGGTCGCGATTACACCTTTGCATAATCCAGCAGCCTAAGCCATTAAAAGGCAGATCAAAATGGAATGTATGTCCATGAATCACTTTTATTATTTACGCGTCCGTTCCGCCAAAAGGCGTGATACAAAAATGGACCATATTTATTTATTTATTAAAGCTTTATGCACAAAAGTACAGTGGCGGACTTAAAGCTAAAATAGCCTTATCTACCAGTCAACCGGTATAATCTAAGCCTGAGAAAGGTAGGCAGTGCAGGAAAAGAAAGACAAAAAAATACAAAACTACTTGAGTAAAAAGGAGGAGGGATATACATTTATGTAACTATAGTCCGGAAGCACATACTAAATACATATACAAAACCATAAAACAAACATATGAACTTAAAACTGGATACAATATATAAGTAAAACCAAGGTAAAATAATATTTAAATTGAACAAAGTGAAGAGACGAGACTTATTATGTGAGATATACATTCCATTTTGATTTGTTATCTGATACTTAAGTTGCTGGATTAAGCAAAGGTGTAATTGCAGCCTTATTGCTAGGAAATTATTCCTATATATATTCTCTTTTTATCCCATCTAGGAAATTATTCCTAGATGGGATAAAAAGAGTGTCTGGGGCGCACTGAAAACAAGCGCCACTGCGTCAGCAGTGTCGCTAGTTTTCAGTGCGTGTATGTGTACGTGACGTAGAATTGCTCTGTGCCGCCTCAAACTATTGGGAATGCATGTCGCCACCTCGGCCACTACTGCGCATAACTGTACTACTTCGCTATAATTGTCAGATGTCAAATTCTATGGGCAAAAGATGTCTATCCGGTCATCTGTATGGCGACAAAGTCGCGAGCATAGAACGTCTGATGTATCTTATATTGATTTCTGTGATGGAAACAATGGTCAACACTACAGAGTAGGTATAAAAACAAAAATACAAAGAACACACTCAAAAAGTAGAAGAAAAAAACGGCAAAATAAAAAGGTTGAGGATCCTTTCATCTGCTCTGCGGCAAACGGATATTCACTGTCGGGCGTGCATTAGAAACCCAGAAAAACGCGCATACGTGACCCGGTAACCAATAAAACAAGTGTGATACCGCTTCGCTGTGCCAATTTCAACCTAATGCCGATGGGATTGAGTCGCAATTCGATTCGATTGATCTCGCCCTCTACCGTGATATATGGTATAGCGTCGAGACGGGCCCGAGACGCTTCCGTTTCAACTGGAACACACACGATTACTTCTGAAAACAATGAAAGTATTCACCCGCGACATATAAAGGGAGAGTTTTTTTTATGTTATACGGTAGGCAAAAAGGCAAGCGGGCCTGCTGGAAAGTAGTCACCGCTGCCTATGGACATTTACAACACCAGGGGTATCGCCAATGCGTTGCCCAGGTCTAAAACAAGTTACAAGCGGTTTAGTGCCATCTTGTCATTAGCTGATCTAGTGACGACGTCATCGTCACTAGACTTGTCAGGTGCGCCATGCAAGAGTATTGACTTCGGTATTTTTTTACCCCCGACGAAAACACATGGTATTATAAGTTAGACGTGTGCATCTGTGGCTCTGTCGCTCTGTGTATCTATGCGTCTGTCTGTGGCCTCGTAGTTCCCGAATGGATGGGCCGATATTCATGCGATTCTATATGATAGGCATTTTAAACGAGATGATTCTTAGCTTTGTTTCATGGAAATCCGTTTAGTAGTTTAGAAAATATATGAGTATATGTAAACATGGTCGGGAGTTTTTCCCGTTTTCTGACGCTTTCTGTCGGTTAGGTTTTTATGTTACGCAGCGATAAACTAGCAGGCAGCCCACCTGATGGTAAGCGGTAACCCACATCACGCATTTAGGATGCTGGTAACAAAAATACAGAACCGCAAGTGCGTTAAGATGAAATGTTTCATGTCTGTAATTGCGCTGGCTACCTTAACCCTCAAACCGGGCCACAACAATGCAAGCATTATTGGCGACTGATTTATTTAAGCCATATGCATTATTGAAGGTCTAGTAAGATCTTCTACAACTTGGAGAAATTTACGATAATATGCAAGCTGCGAAGCGTTTTGGTAATCGCAGTGTTCAATATTCGTAACAGAACATATACAGCCGGAAATTGTATGTTCCAGGTTCATAGAAGTCGCAGACGTTCGGCCTCTAATATATTAGTCGTCCTTCAACACCCGTGAAAGGAAAAAAGAGGAAAAACAAAGTACGTTTCTAAAATACATAAAGGCTGTTTTGTCGAATACCGCAGGGCCCAAAAAATATACGTTATCCAAGTTGTAATGGTATCAATTATATCTTGGGCCGTGTGGTGTCCGGCAGAGTAGAATACCAGTCGTGGGTGTCGAACAAGGCGACTAATGGTTTCGAGACAAAATAATATCTAGAGTCTCCGTAGGCTGGCAAATGGGCAGCAGCGTTTTCCATTGTTATATTGATTAAACTGCGATCTTCAACCCGCCTGCTAAGCGTGGAGATTATGGGAATAACCTCCCCTTTCATGAGAGAGGCCCTAAGTCCTGCAGTGTACTGTTATGGGCTGTGATGATGATGATGATGATATATTGGGCTATTTTTGGCTATAGGTAGACGTACCATTACTTTTGAAGTACCTGGATACCTGTATCTAGTGATCAAGTTGATTCCTATTAGCGTAATAGGTCGATGGTCCACCTACAATTAATAAATAAATCAATTTATTTATTGATTTACTAGAATATATGGTGCTTTAAACGTACAGGTGTTAAAATTAGTTAGCCTAGTAGGTGTAATCAACCTTAAAGGCGTGCAAATTATCATTAAAATTTGATTAAAA
Organism: Blastobasis lacticolella; assembly: GCA_905147135.1. Taxonomy (NCBI): domain Eukaryota; kingdom Metazoa; phylum Arthropoda; class Insecta; order Lepidoptera; family Blastobasidae; genus Blastobasis; species Blastobasis lacticolella. Next base: position 1,592,678 of record LR990044.1, read on the forward strand.
TGTCATATAGATACAATTATTGGCATAAATAATACTGCAGGTTATTAGTTATGTCAAATTAATTCCAAATGTCAATATCAATATGTCAAAATTATAAAAAGAAAAAGTAATCAAATTAATTTTTCAAAATTACATTCATCTACACCATTTTAAATTCAATTCAAATAACTCGTTAACATTGTAAAAAACATTTATCCAATAAAATAATTCTCTCATAAATCTAGGTCCTTCTAACAATGTCAGAACATTCAAACGGATAAACATACCAACTTTTCCCTGTCAAACTTTTCTACTGCACGTGAGAGGAAATGAAGGCTACGTTTGAACTCAAAGCGTTCTCCAGAAGATTTAAAACTTCTCGTTCAGTAGTTACTCTGATAAATATTTGAGTTAGAACGCTTTCGCAGAGAGCGGTGACACAAAGAGCGCGAGACAGGTGTCACCGTGGAGGAAAGAAAACGGTTTAACTTCGAATATAGAATGGGTAAGATAAAGGTAACCGTGCCCCTCCTTTATACACGCAACTTTTCTCTTTATTAGTATAGGTAACCTACCCAACTGACAACATGAAAGAACACGTATTAATTTAATATGATATGACGGACTAGCGTGGATAGATTTGGAGAGTTTACGTGATAAACACAACGCAATAGAATATTATTTTGATTTCTGTCATACTGTAACATTTATTTGGACTTCTGTGAATATAATAAAAATAAATAATAATAATCTTGGCGTTAATGTCCCGGTTGTGCTCTCGCGCACGAGGGCCCGGGGTCCGCCTTGACCATGATCCAGGATTTGGCAGGTCAGGTAATTACGGTGGAGCGACTGCCATCTGACCTCCATGACCCTGCTACCAGAGAAACCTGACCAGATTGGATCATGATTACACATCCAGTCGCCTGAATGTGCAGGTTTCATTACGATGTTTTCCCTCACCGTAAGAGTATCGGTTAGTATTCAACTAATGTACATAACTAAGAATACAGTCATTTGTACACGGCCGGAGCGGGATTCGAACCCGGGACCTCTGGCTTACGAGTCGGAAACTCTGACCGCTCGGCCACCGACGCTCTCTCTGTGAATATACTGAGTAATGAAAATAAATAGAACATGTAATTTAATAGTTACCAATAAATTAAAATGAATATGAATGAGCGAGTTCGGTAAGCTAGGAATTTATCGAATTTTAGCTGTCTAAACAGTTTTTATTTATGACGGATGAATCAATCCGAATTTAAACGTCCATTTCTTACGAACGTCCTCTTCCCTCGAACGACCACATCCTTATAAGGACCATTTCCTTATTGACCACATTTCACATTCACATTCGTTAATTCGAACTTGAGCCCCTTACCCCCTTGGATCCGCTAGTGATTTGTTACAGTATCACAAGTTGTGTCCAACTGCGTTAGATGCCGGAACTTCGAAATATAATATAGATATTATACCAATATAACACATATAACATAGTCTACTTTTTATCCCGAGAAAATAATAGGTTCCAATGGGAAAGTTGAGTATTTACAGAGATCCGAACAGCTTGCGGGTGGAAGCTGAGAACGGGTTGTATAATTCGAGAATATAATGAATAATAGGAACAATAACTAAGAACCACTACTAATTGACGTTGTTACGTTGTATTGATACAAGTATTTATATACTTAATAGGAGATCTCCACCTAAATTAGATGTGTAAATTTAAAATCGAAATAAATCATTTATTATTATTATTATTATTATTATTGAGCAATACTACCTACTATATTTTTTGTATTTGTACCTGTGTTCTCCGGTGTGCAATAAAGAGTTTTGTATTGTATTGTATATCTTATATGTTATACGGAAGACAAACAGGCAAGCGGGCCACCTGATGGAAAGTGGTCACCGCCGCCTATGGACATCAGCAACACCAGGGGAGTCACCAATGCGTTGCCCGCCTCTGAACTCTAATATACCTCTTGAACGATCCCACGTCATAGTCCAAAGGAAACACTCTGGCTGAGAGCTCATTCCACATCCGAATCGTACGAGCGAGAAACGTTCTTTCAAACCTCCGCGTTCTTTCAAATCTTTAGCGACTTAACGTGTAACCATGATCCAGTCTAGTCAGGTTTCTAATAGGGTCACGGAGGTCAAATGGCAGTCGCTCCACTGTAATTACCAGATATGGCTGGATCATGACAAGGCGGACCCCGGGCGCTCGTGCGCACCGGGACAAGATGAAAAATAATTGAAAGAACTGTATCGAATCGAACGGGTCCCCTACGATATTTCGAATGGCGCAAGGCCGATCGACTGACTAATGCCCAAACATTTTACCGATGCTTCTGTAAACCGAACGCTCGATCGTGCGGCATCTCGAAGGCTCTACGCCAAATTACTGCCATTTTTATTTTATGGTAGAAATACGAGTAGAACGACAAATCTGTTATTTTTTATGACCCGTTATCTTAAGAGCCCCCGCAGACTGCAGACTTTCTATCGGCCAATAGTTTAATCGGGCTCTAAATCAGTACGAAGATCAGCCGATTCCGAATTTTTATAGTGTGCGCACTTGCATACAACTTCGTACTGATGTAGAGCCCAATTAAACTATTCGCCGACAGAAAGCCTGCAGTCTGCGGGGGCTCTAAGACTGATAGTTTTATCTCTCTCTCTGACGACCTAAGGGTTTGGTAAGCCGGCAACTTGGTTAAGCCTGTCACGCAGTGGTCCCGGTTTCGATTCCCGGCTGAACAGAAATTGAATTGATGAATTTTATTTTCTATTACGCGTCTGGGTGTTATATGTATTATTAAATTATATGTAAGTAGTTTGTTGTAAAGTATATAATAGTTTTCTGACACCTATAACACAAGCTAGCTTCCTTTGGGGCAAGATGGTGCTGTGTGAATTGTCCAAGCATATTTATTTATATTCGTTTAGTTTTAATGGTCATTTTACTGACTCGAATCATATATCTACAAATTAATCAGCGTCAGCATCTGCTACTATGCCACAATTTGGAACTGTGTCTGCCCGCCCCCTCTCAAACAATTTGTGCGATTCGACAATACATATAGAGTTGCTAATTGTCCTTTGAAACGCAAGTGGAGGTAAATAAAGCGATATTTCACTTCCTTAACACTCTTGCCACCCCAAACGGGAACGGGTATATCAGTTACTGTCTGTAACAGGTGACATATTTATCCCACTGTCGCGACGCGGAGCGACTCTGATTGACACGCACGGAATAATAAAGCCTGGAAGCCTTCCCGTAAATTGAGAAAGATTTCCTTCCCGTTATTGTGCTTGCTTGGCTTTAGGCACGGTGTTTGCTGATCTGGTTTTGATTTGGACTCAAGGTCCCCACGACAATGTACTGTTTGTGCATGAAGTATAAATAAATAAATAAAAAAGACGGGTGGTATCAGTTTGAGGTGTAATGTGTATTTGTGGCTTTGTGTGTCTATAAATAAATAATTTATTATCAACTGTCTGTCTGTGGCTTCGTAGTTCCGGAAGGATTGACCAATTTAAATGCGGTTCTCTCTATTTGAAAGCCAGTTTAATCGAAATGGTTCTTAGTATTGTTTAGTAAATCTGTCTGTATTTTTTATTTATATATGAGACAAGTCAGGCATTTGGTCGCCAACACATCTGTTGGTAAGTGACGATGCGGCCGAAGATGGAGCATGCCCGTCTCGGAACAGCCTATTCACTCTAACCTTGAAGGCGTCCATTAGATATTTGAGTATATGTACTTGGTTGGGGTTTTACGACTTTTTCTGTCGGTTAGGTTATCAAGGAGTTGGCTCCTAATACCGTTGTCTAAACGAGTTTTTTTATGTTATCCGGCCGACATACAGGCATGCGGGCCACCTGATGGAAAGTGGTCACCGCCGCCTATGGACATCAGCAACACCAGGGGAGTCACCAATGCGTTGCCCGCCTCGGAAGAGACCTCTAATATACCTCTTGAACGATCCCATGTCATAGTCCAAAGGTAACACTGTGGCTGGGAGCTCATTCCACATCCGAATCGTACGAGCGAGAAACGTTCTTTCGAACCTTCGCGTCGTGACCAACAGAGGGTCTACGTAGTGGGGATGAGTGCCCAGCCCACGGCGAGGAGGTTGACCAATGTATTGTGTTGTGGACTTTGATAATCATTGTGTAGTCTCGGCAGCCGATTAGCCGTGACTGTTTTGTTATCTTATCTCACGAGATATTTTAGTGTGTGGTATGCAGTCTGAATTGATTTTCATTTCAATTTATGTACAACTACAAGAAGCCGTTCTTAGCGGCAACCGCATGCAGTTCGGATATCTGTAAAACAATCAACTTTCCCGCAGGAACCTATTATTTTTCAGGGATAAAAGTAGCCTACGTTACTCAGTGATAATGGCTTATGTAGCATTTCATTTAGTGAAAGAATTTTTAAAATCGGTCCAGTATTATTTGAGTTTATTTATTACTAGCCGTGTGGTGTCCGGCAGAGTAGAATAGCACCAACCCCTTACACTCGTGGGTGTCGTACAAGGCGACTAATGTTTTCGAGGCAGAAGATCTAGAGTCTCCGTAGGCTGGAAAATGGGCAGCAGCATTTTCCATTGTTATATTTACAACAGTGCGATCTCCAACCCGCCTGCCAAGCGTGGAGATTATGGCAATAACCTCCCCTTTCGTGGGAGAGGCCCTAAGTCCTGCAGTGGATTGTTATGGGCTGTGATGATGATGATTACATTAAAACAACAATTTACCACAATCAATTTTCTCTTTTTGAATTGATTTCAAATTTAAAAACATAAACAAACCAGTCCATTTCAATCAACAGAACTAATTTCATTTACGTCCCTATTTTAATTTGTACACAAATACATGGGAATAATGTAATTATTTGTTATGCAAAGCGAACGTTAATTAAGTCATTTTAATGTGAACTACGTATTCCATATTGTTGCATAAATTATATAAATTAGTCGAAACTGTAAAGAACCTCTCACTTACAAGTGATAAGTTTGAGCCGGTTTATACTAGTATTTTCAATGTAAGCTTCAACTAATTTCTGGTTCAAAGCGCCGTAGATTCAATACCGAGAACTCTACTTGGCTTTGAAAATTATTTTGCTTGTGCACCTTGGAATATCGGTCCACTATTCGACGGGTTATAATGGGAGATTTTGCGAGAACCGGTAAAAAGAAAAAAAATAGTTCGTAATATGCTGAGGAACTTATTTTTGAACCGCTCGTATCCACACGAGCGCTCGTGTGCGCTACCTGTTTACTTTCACTTTCGTGGTAAGTTGCTAGAGACAGACAAGACAGGCATGAGAAGGCGAGCGCTCGTGTGGAGCTAATGGGAGATTTTTCGAGAGCCAATTAAAAAGAAAAAAATTGTTCAAATAATTGTAATAGATGCCGTCGATTAGACACTATTCTCAAAAATAAATGAAACGAGACCGTTAGATGTGCATAAATGTAGACATTTTGTGGTTCCTTTTCAGAGAAGGTTCTTAAACTAAATATATTTTCACGAAACACCTTTCGGAGTAACTTTGGTTACCAAATTCAATACTTGAGAATCCTGTCTAAGTAGCGCCATCTAGTGAGGCACGCCGAATTACACTTTTTAATTTTAAAGCAGCTGTCTGAAAATGCCTCATTCTAGCGGCTTAGGATTTTCATGGATAAATATCATTTGGCAATATCTGACTTCTTTGGAGTGGTTTGACTTTGACAATATGTCTTTACAATAAAGCCAGCCGCACGGACAAATATATAGTACTGGCGCCATAGGAACTTTTGTTCAGCTTGAAAATAGCTATCCAACGACGTATTACATCTAGTTATTGGATGGGTACCGCAGTCCATGCAAATTCTGGCATGGACTGCGAAATTGAATTTAATTGAAACTTTCATCAATTTCTGTAAAGGTTGCTGGGAAGAGATCGCTTGCAGCGATAAGGCCGCCTTTGCTCATATGTGTGCCTGTAACTGATTGATACTGTTTTTTTAGAGCAATAAAGTGTTTATCTATCTATCTATCTATCTCTCTTTACACGACAAGTTTAAGGACGACCGTCTCAATTGTCGCAGATGGCTGAAGCTTCGACGCGCGCACGATTGCTTCAACCTCCATGACTATATAATGTCGTCTTGTACATTGGAGATGTAAATATTAAATATGTAAGTAGAGCTCGTCTAAGCTGAAATGACGCGCCCCACTATTGCATTAACGCACAGAAGCAAATTTAAAATATGGACGCAATACATATACAATGCCGTTGTAATTGGTCATTCAGTGGCCGATGAGACTCAAACGTAGGAACACGCGTCGTTCGATTGGAGCAGTCGACGCTCCCACACAGATGAAGTGTCGTAATTAATATTTGCACTCACGCATCGAAATCAACTTATTAAGTAGTGGGGCGCATCATTTCAGCTTAGACAAGCTTTACTATGTAAGCACCACGAATAGTCAAAGAATGGGTCAATAATTTTTTTTTGTGCTACTTTGTGCACGGGCAGACCGAAGTTTCATGGGTCTTCTAAACCTCTACTGTCGTATACAAAGTGGAATTTTTCTTGTACATTATGACGTAGGATTACCAACAGCGCCCTCACCGTCTACATGAAAATGTATTTACATTTTATTGACACACCTAAAAGATTCTACTACAGGAGACGTCCTTATTATCATAACTGAATCTTTGATCACACTTCGTTTATTTCAACAGTAATAAAAAAACGAGCTACAATTGGAGAGACAATAAACGCAAAAACACTAAGTAATTCACTTTCAAAATTCACGAAACCGCGCTCCATCTCCGGCTCTTTACTTTCCATTAGACGAGATTGAAGTCAAACAATCAACAATTCTTCAACAACAATCAATCAAATTGAAGTCGAGCAACAATGCTTGCGTTGTTTCGGTTAGTCAGTGTAAAGTCAGGTTGGGTCTGGAAGTGAAAGTGTAAATCTACCTGATTCGTAAATGTTGCGTGAATTCTATGGACTGTTTATTATATTATGAATCCCTACGTATATGTCAGCTGCTGTGTTAAAATTTTTCTGACCCGGTGACGAGCGGTGCTGTTTTTGGTATTGACGTGTCACTTACATTTTAAAATGAAATGAGAGAGAGAGAGAGAGAAATTTTTTTCAGTTCTAGTTTTGGCCACCGGATCACCCAGATAAGTTTGTGGCATTGGAAAGGGGGTGTGATAATGTACCCCGGTCATTATTCCACGTACTTATAAGTAAAGCTTACTTTTAGGTGAACCATACGCTTATTTGGTAATTTATACTGTTTGAAACTTAATAATGAAAAAAAATATTGCTAGCCATTTTACAGCGCGCTTACATGATGTTGAATGATCTTTCTCCCGCAGTCTTTCCTTTGCACTTATAACATTGGGTTCTTCAAAAGAAATGTCTATAGGTCCCTAAAAGGCCGCCACCGCATCCGCTCCCTTCAGCTTGCATATGTCCTGATCGCTGGTGGCCTCTATCCATCAGGTGATAGTCTGACTCTAGACAATAAAATAAAAAAATTAATTATAGCTACTACAAAAACAATACAATCACAACTAACCTTGAAAATATTGAAGTACAAGAACATCATGATGATGCAGGGGATGTAGAAGGATCCCAGCGAGGAGAATATGATGTAGTCTTCGTTGTTGAAGAGGCACTCGTCGCCTCGCCGGTCCGGGGAGTCGTTCAGGCCGAGGACCACCGGGGAGCCGATGGCGCCGGAGACCAGCCAGGCCACGCCGATCATGGTCCAGACGCGGGCGTTGCTCTTGTGCTTTGCGTACTTGATGGGCTGAGTGACGGCGATGTACCTGCAGGTGGAGAGGAAGATATAGTTCAGTTACAATTTTTTTTTGCAGCCAGTATTATTTTTCAAATGGCTCTAAGAACCATGGACTTCGGTGTCCTGGCCACAGCATCAACCAGACGGGTATAGTCTTTTCCTTCGTCTCTTGTATTGCCATAATATACGACTAGATACCTGTCTCCCCGTACCGCTAAAGTACAAATGAGCTAGGTTTATAGGTTATGTAAGGTAGGATGACACCCATGGAATTGACGGTCGACCTTTTGTCAGTTGTGTGGCGGAAACTTGGCGGCCTATATTATATGTACAGCTAGACTTGGCTAGACTAAAAGCTAGCTAAGTTAGTCGTTATATACCTACAAGACTCATGCAGCCTAAGTCGAAAGCATGAGGCCTGAATTATTAAAAATGTAGGCTCATGCCTTGAATTACGAGCAACGTTTTCCTTCACACCTGAGATGGAAATTTATTTTAACCCCCGACGCGAAAAAATATGTCATAAGTTTGAAGTGTTTATCTGTCTATGGCGTTGATTTTGTACAAATTTAATAGAATAAGAATAAGAACATTTATTGCCACATAACACAACGACACAATAAAAATAAACAAGTTAAAAATAACACAAAAATAAAAACACTGTCGTAAGTAATTTATCGAGATGGTCCTTCAATTAAAATCGTTTAAGCTGTTTAAAAAATGACTGTAGACTTTTGTGGTGTGTCGTGCCGCCACTTCAGGAGTAGCACCACCCCATCTGTTCCCGTAGGTGTCGTAAGAGGCGACTAAGGGACTCCAGAGGATGAGCATTAACATCCTTACTGCGGATCCCTTCCGCAAACTCCCAATAGTGTAATCCAGTTTTTGGCTGACTCGTCGGTGCAGCAAGGCCAGGTAGCCTATGGCGACTATATATGAGGTCCTGTGGTGTTCCGATAAAAAGCGGCTGTGGATACACAGGTGTTTTAGTGGGTAAATTAAACCCCACATGTCCACGTCATTCCCCCGGGTGACCAGGTTTCTAAAGCAGATTTCCCCTTTTAAAAAAATGGCCTAGGGCGACGGTAGAGGGCGTACAGCTGCCGTCGGCCGGATACATCATCCTACTTGTCCTTTTATTACCGTGCAAGTGTGTTAAAATATATACCTATAACTTCCAACAAATCCCTTCCCGAGCGTCGAGATTATGTCAGAATGCTCGCTGACTGACAGCCTCTGCCAGCGAAATCATACACAAACGCACAGAAAAGTCTGCTTAATGCTACAGCTTACGTACTCATTTAAATAATTTGGCAAAGGATTACTGATTCTCGTGCCTGCGTACCGATAAATATTGAAAATGCAAAAAGCTATAACAGAGTCGTTAAGCAAAAGAGCTCGTTTGTGTATTCAGGAAAATTGCTTCAATTTAGAATGTAAAACAGGGAATTTTATTTTGATTCTCGACACACAGTTCTATCACGGTAATGTAATCTACCTATACCTACGGTAATATTACCGTGGTTCTATAGTAGGTAAGACGAATTCCTCACAACGAATCTCTAATATTTAATTTGTGTAAAATTACCTAATGTTAGTTTTGGGATACATCACTATAGGTTGCATGCCGAATGCCGAAGACCGGGTGAAGTGAAGGAGAATGAGTAGGACAGCGGACCTTGGCAGAGGCCGGGATAAGCGCTAGGACAATGATGATCACTATAGGTAGCATGAGTGGATAAGTAACCAGACTGTTCATAATTATTTGACCAAACAGGGAAAATTAAGCTTTATGTAAACATATACAGTTCTAATTAGAATAACATTTGCCGTGAACTGTGCTAAATTACCTTAATTGTCCAGATAATTCTGATCTGGTATTTCGCTTAGCTACTGTACAAGTGTTCCTAATTCTACATCTGATATATTGGGTCGTTAGAACATACTGCTCCGAGCAGTTTCACATAGTTTCGTATTTTCTATCCTCGTGAGGTATTTTCGTAATAACCGGTAATTCCGCCTGAATCTATCGCGTTTTGACATCTTACTTATCAGATGGTTTCGGTGGTCGGTATTAGTTATTGAATTTTATGCTTGTTAAATCCATATTATTTTGTTTATCAGACGAAACAAGAGATGTGTTATATGTTTGACGTGTGCATCTGTTTGTGGCATCGTACTGGTGAACGGATAGACCGATTATGATGCGGTTTTCTTTATTTAAAAGCTAGTTTAATCGAGATTACTCTAAGCTTTGTTTTATTAAAATCGGTTCAGTGGTTTAAAAAATATATGAGTTTAAGTAAACTTGGTCGGAGGTTATCCACTTTTTCAGTCGGGTTTTGAATAATAGGTATACCGTACTAACCATAAGATGCAACATGGCAATTTGTAACAAGCTTTAAAGCTTTTGGTGGACTGGGGAAGTACCTCCACCTTACAGAATATCGCAGCTAAATAATACTCTTTTAAATATTATTGTATTTCTGCCGGTGAGTAAGGTTTCCAGTGCTCTATGGGGTGGGGATTTGGGGAACCGTGGCTTTGGCAGTGGAGTGGCATTTGCCTTTTTGCTGCCAGAGCAACGTGTTATAGAAGTGGGCAACGCATTAGCGATACTCTTGGTGTTGCCAATGTCTTTAGGCAGTGGTGACCACTTTCCATCAGGTGGCCCGCTTGCCTGTTTAATAATAATAATAATATAACAATAATAAATATTCGCCTATAATAAATGTTTGCCTACCGTATGACATAAAAAAAATCAATCTTACGTCCTGCCTATTATTTGGAAATCTCTTCACCGCTATCTCTGACTACATCGCCTCGTAAGTGACAGAATAAACATAAAACTTGAACAAATACGATCGAATTTTACGGTGTAGGTACTTGTACATACGTACCTATACAGTCTATACTACTTACTTGGGCCCCAACAACCTCCCTTTTATCTTGTTGTCTAAGAAATGCGCATATTCCGTGCGTATCCTCCATTATACACGCTTCATTAGCTACGGCTCTAATCGGCGGGAAAAATATCAATATTTTGTCTCCATGCCGTCCAATATCTAGCCTTTAGCGATGGAGGACGGATGGGGGGAAACGATATATTGGGGGGAAGGGCACACGTGCTAGTCTGGCGTGCAATTAGAGGTCATTTATCCTATAGTTAAACTGTATAAATCGCATTTAGGGAAGCCAAATAATATAGGATGCTATATTATATAGTAGATCTGGCTATTTATGTATTACTATAGTAATTTTGGGTTAAGATACTAGGTACATATTGTTGGAAAAAATACAGACAATATCAATATTTTTTCTACAAGCCGTCCAATATCTAGCCTTTAGCGACAGAGGACGGACGAGGAGAAATTATATATTGGGGGGAAGGGCACACGTGCTAGTCTGGTGTGGTATTAGAGATTATTTATCCTATAGTTACTACATGAAGCGCAGATGTATGTAGGGTGGCTAAATAATATGCTATATTATACAGTAGATCAAATCAGAGTTAAAATACTACATATTGTTGGAAATATATAAAGAAAATATCAATATTTGGACTCCGTGCTGTCCAATATCCAGCCTTTACCGACGGAGGACGGATGGGTTGAACGATATATTGGGGGGAGGTAAGGAACACGTGCTAGTCTGGTGTGGTATTAGAGATCATTTATCCATAAAACTAGTAACAGACTACGTTTTCGCTGGAGCCGACCAATCGTCAGTTGCAGTTGATACTAATCCTTACGCTGTATAAAATAAAGCCGCTTTTATGTGCAGGGACGTGGTCAGACGTCCAAGGTCGGCTTGCCCCCGCATCTGAATCAATCCAAAAGCGACTTTATTTTGTACATTCCTATATTATTATTAAATTTTTTTAGAAACTCTATGTGTATTAATTATGGTAGGGTCTATCTTGGACCCCGAGGTACCGGGTAGTAACCCCAGCGCCGCCATATACCAGACTCTTTTCTAAGTTATGTACCTCTATGTATATGATAAAATCTTTGGTTTTGTACATTAGTGTAGGTGAACACTAACCGGTGCTAACGGTGAGGGAAAACATCGCGATGAAACCTGCACATTCACGTTTCTCGTATACTGTATTTTGCCTTACGAATAAATAATATAACCATGATCCAATCAGGTCAGGTTCCCCTGATAGTGGAGTTAAAGATATCAGATGGCAGTCACTCCACTGTAATTAATTGGGGCTCTAACACAAGTGTGTCCGCGACAAAGCTCGCGCCGCGAGAGAGCGTTGGTCTCTTTCTCTCAATACTATGACGAAAGAGATAGCAATACCTATGTCGCGCTTTTTCTCGCTTATCAACTTGTGCTAGGCCTACTGATCTATCAAAATCTCGCGCGCGAGAGCACATCCGGGTGCCAGGTGTTATGGACGACAGTGACTGCTTTCCATCATGAGGGTGGTCTGCTCGCTAGTCACTGAGTAGCACAAAAAACAGTCGAAACAAAGGATCATAATACGTAAATTATAACTCCATTCGGTGAATAGCTGTTGAAGATACTTCGAGAAAGTATTGCTTAGTAAATTCTCGACCGAAGAATTCTTGAAATATATTTGAAATGCCTTCAGTAGCAGCAACGATGTAACTGTTTCCAAGTCCACATTCGTATAGAATACCGCATATCGACAAAACATAAACCAGTATAAGATGAGCTAGCATCTCTATACAGCAGCATATCAATATTAGCTTATTTTATACTGGATTTGTGTAGGTAGGTCTTGTCTTACAATATTGTATTGCGATTCTATTGCTCGTTGGAACATTAGTAATAACAGTAAATATGACACATATATGTTTATCTTTTATTCTGTACGGAGAGAAAACATATTATTATGTCTGCTGTGTAGGTCTGCCCTTATATTACAAGCTTTTATTCAACTTGCAGTGTTTGTAACTATGTAGAGCTCGTCTAAGCTGAAATGACGCGCTCCACTATCGCATTAACGCACACAAGCAAATTTAAAATATGGACGCAATACATATGCAAATGCCGTTGTAATTGGTCATTCAGTTGCCGGTGAGACTCGTAGACGCGTCGTACGATTGGAGCAGTCGACGCTCCCACACAGATGAAGTGTTGGGGGATAGAGATGGGCGTTGTGTGAATTTGTCCACGATTATTTATTTATTACCTCTGTTTTTTGTTCTAGGTTGTGAACGGGCAGACCAACGTTTTATGGGTCTCCTTAACATCTACTATAGCTGCAAATTGGAATTTTTCTTTCACTCTTTGACGTAGGACAACCTAACGTACTCCAAATTAACCATACCAAGTACATTCCAATACAAATATTATAAGGAGGAAAGGTGTGTATGTCTTGATGTTGGGGGTAATCTCCGAAACTACTGAAACGATTTTGAAAACTCTTCGACTTGCGGAAGCTACATAATTCTGGGTGTCATATTGTAGGTACTTTCGCAGATAATATTAGGTCTTTACCTATGAAATTGCCGTTCTGCAATACTGGCCATTTCAAATCAAAATATTTTTTGTTTGGCTAAGAATTCTAATTTTAAATTAATTTTATTATAAAACATGGAATTCTTTTTCCAAAAGTAGTCATTTGTTTATTGATTAGTGTAACATTTTCATCGCATTTCAATATTTTCCGTCATCATGGATACGTTAAAAGTTCGAGTAATTATGGAATATGAGTACCGTCGTGGCAGCAACGCGGCACAAGCGGCACGCAACATCAACGACGTTTACGGAGCTAACACTACAAACCAACGCACCACCTGTTATTGGTTTGCTCGCTTCCGTTCTAAAAATGTTGACCTGAAAAATGAACCTCGCGGTCGTCCGAAGACTTTGGTCGACAATGACGAATTAAAGGCGATTGTAGAAGCTGATGATACACAATCTATGGCTGAATTAGCAGCAGCTTTCGACGTTAGCGTCAAAACAATATTCGTCCATTTGCGTCAAATTGGCAAGGTAAAAAAGCTTGACAAATGGGTGCCTCACGAGCTCAATGAGCGCCAGCGCGAAGTACGCGTCGAGACGTGCCTTGCACTGCTCAACAGACACACAAATGAAGGAATTTAGAACCGCATTGTTACCTGCGATGAAAAAGGGATTCTGTTAGATAACCGCAAGCGCTCAGCAAGTTGGTTGGATCCTGGTTCAGCACCTAAACAATGCCCTAAACGAAAACTTACCCCTAGAAAAGTGATGGTCACTGTTTGGTGGTCTAGCGCCGGTGTGATTCATCACAGCTTCTTACCCAACGGGGTAAGCATTACTGCAGATGTGTACTGTGAAGAACTGGACACAATGATGCAGAAGCTGGCACATTTTCAACCAGCATTAGTCAATCGCTCGTCTCCGCTGCTCCTGCACGACAACGCGCGACCTCATACTGCACAGCAGACGGGGTCTCCAAGTTGCAAGAACTGGGGTTGGAAGCTCTCCGTCATCCGCCCTACTCACAAGACCTTGCGCCTACAGACTACTACTTTTTCCAGAATTTGGATAACTTCTTGGCGGTAAAAAAATTCAATACCCGAGAGGCAGTACAAAATGCCTTTGAAGAATTTGTTGCCTCCCGTCCAGCTGATTTCTTTAAGATGGGCATCAATAAACTGCCACTGCGTTGGCAAAGATGCATGGACTGCATGGGTGATTACATTGATTAATACAAATACAAACATATGAAAAAAAATCGTTTAAATTTTTTCATACCAAACGGCAATTTCATAGGTAAAGGATAACTTATTATTATCCTGCGGGGTAGTTGAATATTTACTGTTATTAAAACTGCGCTCGCACAATCGCGGGCACACGATGATATCTACTAACTACAGTAAAAAAATATATTTTTCTCACACCATTTGTATCATTATGTAGGTAGAACTCGTCTAATCTAAAATGACGCGCCCCACTATCGCATTAACGCACACAAGCAAGTTTAAAATATGGACGCAATACATATACAAATGCCGTTGTAATTGGTCATTCAGTTGCCGGTGAGACACCAACGTAGGAGCTGGCGTCGTTCGATTGGAGCAGTCGACGCTCCCACACAGATGAAATGTCGTTATTAATATTTGCACTCACACATCGAAATCAACTAACTAAGTAGTGGGGCGCGTCATTTTAGACTAGACGAGCTCTACGTAGTTATCACATTAGGTGCTTTTTATAAAGTGAGACTCTGGTGAGCGCCCCCCGTCCCTACGGGGTGTAGCATCCGATGAAACCTGAAAGGCCCTTATGGCTACAGGTGCTCCCAGGGGGAGTTTAGTACGTATGCGCCTAGGTTTCTTTTGGCGAGTCGTGCATAACCAGTCCGGCCGGCCGGCTGGTACTCATGAGAGTTCACCTCCTCCCTCCCAACCGCTATACCGGAGGGTGCCCATTTCCTTTGCGTTGGGCGCAAAGGAAAAAAAAAAAAAAAAGGTCGAACTAGGTTCGAGACCCAGGCCCCACTCCGTTATCTAGTTTTAGTGTGGCATTAGGGTCGGCTAGGCCAAGTTTATATGATAAATAACTAACCTAACCTACACTAACCATTTAAACCCGATGACGCCACATCAGTACAATCGCTTGTACGATACATAAACCCAGCAATTATATTAAAAGTTGTCTCATTTGTGGACTAAAATCACCATAAATGTCGGGTCAGAGGCACCCTCGCACCCTTGTATCTCGTGGGTGGCTGTTCATGTTCACAAATATTTGCCCTTCGGAACACAGGGATGGGCGAGAAATGTGCATAATTTCTTTTACGTACTTCCAAGAATGTGTATTGGAGTCAGTCGATAGAAAATACGGATAAGGTGGCTTTGTGAAGACGTCTCTGTATTTATATTTATGTTGTTTTTCTAACATTTAGCGATACAGAGGTCTAAATTCTCGTTTTTTATCGAAATTGTAATAAAAATTTAGATAAAACCAAGGACCTGAAAAAAATACTAAATTAATCTCTTTAAAATCACGTAGTATAAAAATGGCTGCCCATTTATGTGTGCGTACGTGTGTGTGTAAAGACACTGTCACTGGCGTGACACAGCGGTACAAACTCCAACAAAATGGAGGCGGATTGTCAGACCTAGTGTATCTGCCTGCGTCTTTAGGTTATGTATAACTAAAGAAATCGTCAAGAATTGTCGAACCTTGCATGCTTCATTTCTCCTTTAGTGTAGAACGGCGTCCGTATGTTTTACAATTTTTACACATTATTTACACACTGCAATTCTTTGCAGGAATGATGCGTGGACAAACTCACGGGCCAAACTTAGTCTCCTAACACAGCAAGCACCCTGTCGTGCCTCATGACCCAAACAATGTGGCGTGTCGAACTTTGGAGCTTTAACTTGTAAGCTTATTTCCTCCAAAGCTACTGCGGGGTTGATAGCGAGCTTCCAGCGCACAAGCTTTTAGTTGCAGGTGTTTGTGCTAGCTGGGATAATAGCCGCGACTATTGTTCTATCTGAATTTTCTATTCACAGAAACTACACAGAGAAAGAGCTGGTGTTGCATTGTGGAATTCTTAACGTAGGATTTTTAAAAGAGATCATTTCTAAAAGGGAACACAAAATAGATTGTTTTTGTTAAAATACTTACGCTAAAGAATTTTGATACGAATTTTTACAATGTAGGTAGGTTTCATGAGGGTAAGTATTTCATGAAACCTTACGAAAATAAGTTGATTTTCAAGATAAATTTCAGCCTATGTCTTTTACTCTGCTATATACACAGAACATGTTATGTAAGCTGCAACGCTTCAAAATTTCATCAAAACCTGCTCATTATTCGGCGTGACAGTGGGGTGGATATTAAAGACGACACCGGATATTTTCTCCAAAACTCGGTTTTTCGGCATAAACCTGAGATTAATACCGGAATTTCCGTATCTTTTATATTTTCGGGATTACGAAATACCCGATTTTTGTAGGTAAGACAACCTCTGGCTCCGGGTGGGCTATATACGAGTACCTTTGAAGTGATAAATAATTTTCAAGAAATACATTTTTTTCTCTATTTAATATTTGACGCCTTACAAATGAAAATGTATTTGATTCTAAGATTAGTAAATACCACAACTATTGCTACTTTTATCACCTACTCTCCTCATTTACAGACAACAAGACAAGCATCCCGAAACATCGCAAACAAAATGCAACCTTCAGGTACAGCTATTGCGTCTTTTCACGGAAAAGTTTCATTAGCAAAACCAATAAATGGCGGATTACAGGCCTAATGAGGGATATTATTAATGCGGGAGCCGTAATGGGGAGGGGCATGTGTCTATAATCGTTTTGGCTGAGCGAGTTCTTACGCGAACTGGCGGATGTTGGCCAGTGCTGGGCCAACCATGGGCCAACCGTTGGCCAGTTTGTCTATGCCACTTTAGGACGCTTTGTGCGAGTTTTTTTACTACCTAAACCAATAATAATTTCAACCATAATGTACTCACATTTAACTGCTGTAAAGCTATGAAATGAACTAATAAATAAATAGAATTTGCCCAGGCGAAGTGGCATTTTATTTTATACCTAACATGTACACATAATATAAAGAAGTCTCCAGCTTTTGAGGTAAAATATCTCTAAAACACTGCGTCCTACGGGAATACGGGATAGTACTAAATTAAAGTCTATAAAATTCTCTAAAAATTTTGCTTCAAACATTTTTAGAAAATTTATGAGCAACACACTTCTGGTTTTGGCGGCAGGTAAATCACCCACCCTTTTCTTAGGGATTTGTATGACATAGGTATAGGTTTGCAGCCTCGTATTACAAAAAAAAATGAAAGTAGCTCTGTCTGTCTGTTACGTATTTATACCTAAAGCACTGAAATAAATTTGCAAATGCAACAAGATAGATCAGGCAACCTGGGGAAGGAAATAATCAATAATTTCTTATCTCCAAAAATAATTGAATTTCACGCGGCCGTAATCGCAAGTAAAATCTAATTGAGTAAAGATTTATTTATGCTAATAGCGGCTTTTTTTAACTTAAAATATTGTTTTTGAAAATGTCTCTAGGTTAAAAAAATAGTTCATTGCTATTTTTAAATACTAGTACTTTTGATCGTTATGTTGGTTAGCAAGAAATAATTTTTTGTGTAGAATGAAATGGCAGCACCTATTAAGGTCTTATATTCAAAAATATAGTACAAACATCATTATCACAGTTCATAATAGTCTACTGCCGGACAGGCCTCTTCCACGAAAGGGAGGTCATTGCCATAGTCTCCACGCTTAGCAGTAAGGAGACTCTCAATCTTGTCCCTTGAAAACATTAGTCGCCTTATGACACCCACGAGTGTAAAAAGTTGGTGCTATTCTATTGTGCTGGACACCACACGGCAAAATCTTGTTTACCTTAACATAATATAAAACAAAATCGTTCCCGCCGTCTCTATCTACGCTTAGATATTTTAAGCTACGTATTATTCAGGAGAAAGTTTTATAAGCAAGAAAAACAGTAGGTAGAGGTAAGGTCCACAATACCATTATTTTTTATGTCATACGGTAGGCAAACAGGCAAGCGGGCCACCTGATGGAAAGTGGTCACTACTGCCTATAGACATTAGCAACACCAAGAGTATCGCTAATGCGTTGCCCACCTCTATAACACGTTGCTCTGGCAGCAAAAAGCAAATGCCACTCCACTGCCAAAGCCACGGTTCCCTAAATCCCCACCCCATGGAGCACTGGAAACCTTACTCACCGGCAGAAACACAATACTATTTAAAAGAGTATTATTTAGCTGCGATATTCTGTAAGGTGGAGGTACTTCCCCAGTCGGGCGGCTCCAATTCGAACGAGATACCCCGCTATGCCCTACCTCTCTTAACACAGCCAACAGTACTTGGTACCAACATTGGCCCAATAGACACGGCCCATAAGCTGCGCATTCATCTCGCCCGAGAGCGAATAATAACAAAAACGAAATTGATCACTTCACCGAAGATTGATGTCGGATGCTTAAGAAAAATCGATGCTATGGAGACTGTCCAAGAGGCATTCATTACGGGCGTTTATGATAAATAAGTGACAAATATACTGGTATAAATTGTTTCCTCCCAATTAAGGAAGATTTTTTTACTAGGAGTGTCGGTGGCCGACTGGTAAGCGAGAGGTACCGGGTTCGAATCCCACTGGAGCCCTGCACCTATAACGCTTTTCTGAGTTATGTACATTAGCTGAATGCTAGCCGACGCTCTTAAGGTAGTAAGGTAGGGGAAAACATCGTGATGAAACCTGCACAATGAGGCGTGTGAATGTTCGCCTAGTAGCAGGGTCACGGAGGTACGATGGCAGTCGCTCCACTGTAATTGTCTGATCCGCCATATCCTGGATCATGGTCAAGGCGAACCCCGGGCCTTCGAGCGCGAGAGCACAACCGGGACATTAACATCAAGATTATGATTTATTTTATTTTTGTTACGAGGTATAGTAACTAGCACCCGTATTTGGAAACATTACTATGAGGTCTCAAAAAAGAAATTGGACCACAGATATTTCTATACACATTTTACATCCCGATTTTAACGAAAATCTGACAATCCACAAGCAGATATTGGTTTCTGGATAACGTCTACAAAGTTTAATTAGCTTTGATAGCGTAATATTGACAATATGATCAAACTACATTTATATGGAACTCGCTGGAGCGCGCTCGGCAAACACTAGCCTTAGGGATATTAAATTCCGTATAGGAATGTGCTCATTCTCTGATGTTGCCATTCGTGGGAAGTGGACGTTCGCGGGAAATGGAGAATACAGATTATTATTATTTTTTATTCTTTTACTTTTTCTTGGCGTGTCGACTCGTTGCAAATTAAATTAGCGAGGACCAGTACTCGGCCACAGATACAGTGTAATCCGTGGCCGTGTACAGATCCTCGCACGCGCAGGTGGTAGGGCACGCAGAAAAAATGTGCCATTTTCTGGGGAGAGACACCACACAGGCAAACCATTATTTCACTAAAAAGTTCTAAAATATAGCCCACCTGTCCACGGAGATGGCGACCAGGTTGAAGATGCTGGAGGTGGAGCAGGTGACGTCCATTGCGATGTAGCCGTCGCATACTATGGCCGGCAGGCACCAGCTGCCGCCGTAGAACTGGCGAGGAGATGGACGAAATTAGCATCAGGGATGGGATATCTTATACACATATTAACACTTTATTGCTCATAAAACATTAAAATTTCAATCACGATAGAACGTTTCTCTTTAATAGACAATTATAGAGAAGCATTCGCTCTAATAGAAATCAATGAAAGTAGTGAGCTCCCAGCCACAGTGTTTCCTTTAGACTATGACATGGGATCGTTCAAGAGGTATACTAGAGGTCTCTTTAGAGGCGGGCAATGCATTAGTAGAGCCCCTGGTGTTGTTGATATCCATAGGCTTATGGGTATAAGCGATCTCTTCCAAGCAATCTTTACTGGAATTATGACAGGAAATTCAGAATGTCGAGCCACAGTAGGTACGAAATAATACGTTGTGCTTTTATCTAAACATTAACAAACAGTCAGAAACATGATCGTAATTTAATAACGTAATTCAATTGCATTTTCTTTGTACACAATAAATGGTTTAATAAATAGTATGTCTAAAAATGTTTTTTTTTTTATACCACTAACGTGGCACATAAACTTACGGCCTGCCTGATGGTAAGCAGTCACTGCAGTCTATGTACGTTTGCAATACCAGGGTAGTTCATTCTGGAGAAAGTTCCTTTGGTACAGCACAGTTAAACTACAATACTAATTAAACGTTCGCTGTGATTCATAACTGTAGGTAGGTATATTAAAATAAAGTTTATAAATCTTTCGACAAACATATTTGCGAAGCTTTGACTTATCTGGCGAAAAAGGCTCCATTGAAACCAGCCAAGGACTCAGACGGATCTTCCGCGGCAGATCATTTGACAAGCGAGTTGCATTTAGCATAAACGAGTTGTAGTAAGAAATGTGATATTACATTACGTCGTCTCTAGTCGCCAAATCCTAGTCTGATTTACCAATCCTGGATCATGGTCAAGGTGGACCCCGGGCCCCGCGCGCCACAACACAGCATACTTTTCATTAAAGTTGAGTTAATGCTCGTTTATAATTTAGAATTAGATTGTATTATTAATAACAATTGTATTATTAAATGGTCGTGTGGTGACCGGCAGAGTAGAATAGCACCAACCCCTTACGCTCGTGGGTGTCGTACAAGGCGACTAATGTTTTCGAGGCAAAAGCAAATGGGCAGCAGCATTTTCCATTGTAATATTTAAACACTGCAATCTCCAACCCGCCTGCCAAGCGTGGAGAATATGGCAATAACCTCCCCTTTCGTGGGAGAGGCCCTAAGTCTTGCAGTGGACTGTTACGGGATGTGATGATGATGATGATTAATTACAAAGCGTTCCTTAAAATAACTTATCACCTAAGAAATATATTTTATTAAAAATACTATCTACTACATTTTTGTAGCTACTAAATCCGAAAATACTATATTTGGTTTTAAAAGTTGGCAACCCTAAGCACAGCCGATGCATTGGGTTGCATTGCTTTGTTTTACATTGTATTGTAAATTTCTGTATAAATAATCTTAACTCACGAACGAAAAATATATACAATTTATTTCCACAGAATATACATAAAAATCAAAGGAGCTCTTCATCATAAAGATTCTTAAGCACAACCGTAACGGCTGCCAAAATCATTTGCGAATTCAAAGCGTTGGCTTCAAGAGACGTCAGTGAGGGATAAACAGAAAAAAGTCTTTACGACAATTTCAGGCGATTCCCCAAGGTGTTATAAGACGACGCAGACTAGTAAGTTTGTTTAAGTCGCATTATCGTTATCTGGAGCTTAAGGATCTTTATACCACTAAGGTGGCAAACAAGCTTACGGCCTGCCTGATGGTAAGCAGTCACCGCAGCCTATGAACGTTTGCAATACCAGGGGCATAACCCACGCGTTGCTGACCCAGTAAAAATTTACATCCCTTTCTTGAAGAACTCCATGTTGTACTCTCAAGGGTAAACCGCGTTCGCCTTGGCTCGTTGGCCTTGTTGACGCTGTTTCTATTTCTAGTTGAATAACTAACCTGTTTAATTTAACTTTCCGAGTCCGGTGGTCCGGCTATATCAGGCGGTAGGATTTTCAAGCCTGAAGACTTAAGTAGTCCTTAAGTAGTACACTTAAGTAGTAGTAAAGTGAGGGTAATCGTCGAATCCGAAAGAGGGTGGACCGATATGTCTGTCCTTAGGAGCGACTTCACACAGCGGCACCAGTCAACTCGTGACCATGACGCATGCAACTGCGTCGAAATATCGAGGTAAAAACAATACTAACCGTGGTAACAAACCCGATTATATGTGTAGTGAAAGTGTTGTTAAGTAGTCCGCCTGGGCGAGTACAACCGCCTTATATATGTCTGTCGCCATGCTACAATGCTTGCATTGCTATGTTCCGGTTTCAAAGATAAGGTAGCCAGTATAATTACAGACATGAGGCATGCATCCATCAAATTTTTTTGCTTGCAACCTTAATTCATGATTAGGTTGTTTTAGGAGGACGGCAGTTTGACGAGGTGGTGCTCCGCCTACCAGCTAACATGCTTACAACTACCGCACGGGAAGGTGCCTGACATGGAGACCATGGGGACGCTAGAACCCCCCAGATTGGTTACCTGGATTCCATCTAGTCGAACTTTAGCAACGCAACGAGCTCGCCACTCGTTAGGTGTGCTTCCTGATAGCAAAGCGAGGTTGACCAAGGTCTTCCGCTAAAGTCCCTGAGACTGGTTGAAAGGTCTCAAGAGCCAAATAGTACATCGTGGCGGTATACATTTTTTTTTATTTGAAAATGGAAACAACCATGAATGTAAGCCTTTTGACAGTCCGTAAATCTACAATGTAAGTTTTGTTGGACATAGGTCTTTCCTTTGCCTCTCACACGAACCGACTATGTCTCTTGCGTTTGTCGGCTCCATAGGACCTTTGAAAGGTCGGCCGTCCATCTCGTGGGTCGATTGCTGATACAGTTAACGGCTTATCGACGTAAATAATCCAGTGTAAGTTGAGGTAGCGGCTGTATCGACGCGCATAGCAACGTTAGCTCTTTCCATACTGGTTCTTGTTATGTCGTATGTACGTAACCGAACATCGGTTCTGCGAGCTATGTGATTTTTTTACTTCGGATACTAGGCATTTAGTAAGACACCACGTCTCGGTTTCGTAAGTTATCAATCACTGGCAACACATATTAATCAAAGACTTTCGCCTTGCCGTCCTGAGACTTTTTGGACCAAAATATCTCTGAATGTTGTCCCGTGGGGATGCGTCGTTTGTGGACTAAAGTTATTCTCCCAGTTTATTTATTCCAAGTTTAACCTGACGTGGTTTTTTCAAATTCTGGCGCCCGAAAGCAATGGTGTTTTTAGACCGTAAAACACTGAACTCTCAAAGGTCGGCAATGCATCCGCTCCATAGGTTGATGATGTCCGGGTCGACGGTGACAGCTTTGTGCGGGGACAGCGGTGTGCCTCTCTGGGCAATAAAATAATAATAAAAGTAAAATTGTTTTTTCAGTAAAACCGCTCGTTTCATACGAACTTGAGTGACATTGACATATATGTAAACAAATTGTGATAGAACAAAAATAAATCGAAACACAAAGTGCAGAAGTTTTTCTATTACCACAAACTATGCAGATGACAGTACTGGAGATGCTCGTTATACTGGACGTGCGAATACCCCTCGTTCCGTGGTGTCGGAAAGCCGAATAAGACTTGTGTCAGAGATTGAACACTCCTTGGAGCAAGTTGCTCACTGGGGCAGACTGAACCTGGTGGAATTCAACCCCTCAAAGACACAGGTCTGCGCATTTTCTGCCAAAAAAGATCCTTTTGTCATGGTGCCGCAGTTCCAAGGAACACCCCTTTCCATCTCAAATAGTATCGGGATCCTTGGTGTCGACATATCGGATTGCGTGCGATTCCGGAGTCACCTAGAAGGTAAAGCCAAACTGGCTTCGAAAAAGCTTGGAGTGCTTAACCGGTCCAAGCGATACTTCACCCCAGGGCAGCGCCTGCTGCTGTACACGGCGCAGGTGCGGCCTCATATGGAGTATTGTTCCCATCTTTGGGCCGGCGAAACTGCCGACCTGCTTAATCCTCTGGACTCCATACAGAGACGTGCCGTTCGAATTGTCGACGATCCCATACAAACAAGCAAATTAGAACCACTGGCTAACCGAAGGGAATTTGGCTCCCTGTGTGTGTTCTACCGGCTGTACAATGGGGAGTGTTCCGAGGAACTTTTCGATTTGGTGCCAACAGCACAATTCCGCCATCGCACCACCCGCCGTGGGCTGGGTACTCATCCCCACTACGTAGACCCTCTGTTGGTCACCACGCGAAGGTTTGAAAGAACGTTTCTCGCTCGTACGATTCGGATGTGGAATGAGCTCCCAGCCACAGTGTTTCCTTTGGACTATGACATGGGATCGTTCAAGAGGTATATTAGAGATCTCTTCAGAGGCGGGCAACGCATTGGTGACTCCCCTGGTGTTGCTGATGTCCATAGGCGGCGGTGACCACTTTCCATCAGGTGGCCCGCATGCCTGTTTGTCTGCCGGATAACATAAAAAAAAAAAAAAAAAAAAACGGTAGAAAACTTATTTAAGTAACCAGTAGTCGTAGAAGCTAGCTTATTATAGTATTTGTAAATCACATATAGAAAACTATAAGCCTATTTAAAATATTTCTGAATGTACAAAATTGTTTAAACACTGATTATTACTAAAAAAGAAAAAAAAATCAAAAACCAGGAGTCTACACCATGACTAGTCCTCTACCAACCAGGATCCTTGGCGGAAACGGTAAAAGTTTATGCGCATAATACAGCCGATCCGAGCCTTGGCGTTACCGGCGACGATTCCGGGAGCTAATACTCCTTCGCGGTCCTAGTTGACGGGGTTTAACAGTCACTTTGCGACCTATACAAAGGTACTTCGATTGATTTAAATCAGCAGACAATCTCACGAGGTATCGTGATCAAGTAAATGGTTTTTTGACTTTTCTATTACCCGCGCCTATTTTTGTAACACGTATACCCACGTATACAGTCTCACGGACCGAATGTTCGGAACACTATTAAATATTTTTTTACAAAGAAAGCCCTCAATATTATTATTTTTTAAAAGTTAAGGATGTAATTAAACAAGAAATACCATGAAATTACTGTATTAAGTGATTAATTGATTTTCTGCTTAAAAACAGTGTTTCCTTTGGACTATGACATGGGATCGTCTTCTTATCGAGTCGATGGACTAAAACTCTCACTTATACTTTATTCGCCCAGTATTCGGCGACGGATACAGCGTTTGAACTGGCCTCGAACAAGTCCTCCATGGTACAAGTTGTAGGGCACGCCGAGCATGAAACGAGGTGGTCCATAGTTTGCGGAGATATGCCACAGTCGCACTGAGAACTGTCATTTGTATATCCCCACTTAAAGAGATTCTCTTTGCATCGGCCCACCTGGGTTCGCAGCCTATTTAACGCCTTCCAGGTTGGCCACGGAAGTTTGTTTCCGGGTGGGAGCTTTTCCGTAGGAGGGATAAATGCGGGATTGGAAAATTTATTGATCCACAGGTTTCTTCTGGCTGTGGGGGCGTCACTTTCACAGGCAGTGGTGGTCGTCAAAAAACTGGATCGGCTTTTCAATCTCTTGACAGTAGGTTCCTGACCATAGAGAGGGTGCCGTGAGTCCTTTTCCTGTTTGCGTTTCTCAACTGCACTGGCTATCTCTCCGCGAACGGCTGGTGGAGCAATGCCAGCTAGTGGATACAACTTACTTACCGGAGTCGGTTTAAGACATCCGGTGATTATCCGGCATGTGTCGTTAAGAGCTGTATCCACTGTCTTAGCATGAGCCGATCGGTGCCATACGGGACACGCATATTCGCCCGCAGAGAAACATAGTGCTAAACCGGTAGAGCGTAAAACCTGTGGCGTGGCACCCCATTTTGAGGAAATGATCGGATCGTTCAAGAGGTATATTAAAGGTCTCTTCATGTGTGTTGCTGATGTCCATATGCGGCGGGGACCACTTTCCGTCAGATGACCCGCTTGCCTGTTTGTCTGCCGTATAACATAAAAAAGTCTAAATAATAAAATAAAAACATATATGTCCTCTACTTATCGATCACAGTTCGTTCTTTTTCGTGCTTCGCCATAACAAACAGAGACAGCCCGCGTCGGTCTCACGAACCGATTGTCACCAAATATGCCTACACGTGCGTTTCGCACGAACACGCGGTATGTACTAAAATGAAGCTAGCAACAAATTCGGCAGCTAGCAAGGCACTCGATTTCCAAGGATTTTAGTAAATAAAAATAATTTCGAAAATGTTTTTCGTCGGTCTCACAGACCAATGCGCGTGTATAGGAAGGTTAAAAAAGGTCAGGTCAAGGTACCTTAAGCCGACGTTCATGTTTGTAATGGTTAATGAATGAATATGAAAGATAGGAGAGGAATCTGTTAGGACCGTAGCGAGTAGAACGATGTGGCCTCTGCCTACCCCTACGGGAAAAGGCTCCATCGAGCTCCATACAAACGTAGTTCAATAATGTTTTCAATATTACGCTATCATCTCATCATCTTGGCATTCATGTCCCGGTTGTGCTCACGCACGAGGGGTTGCGTGTCTTCACGCAGTCGCTCCACTGTAATTACCTCGTTAGCCAAATCCTGGATCATGGTCATGGCCGACCCCGGGCCCACGTGCGCGAGCGCACAACCGGAACATTAACGCCAAGATGATTATTTTTATCGTCGTACTCGATTGAATTGAAACACACGGGAAAGGCGTGACGTGTGTATCTATGTGTGAACAAAACGCTCATAGTACCACTTCATCCATACCCCGTCCCTCAATTACAAGTTCAAGCATGCCCTTAACTTTATTTCCGCTTGACGTAACAGCATTACCATGTACAGTCGGCCGCACTTTGATCACTACGTAACTCAGTTACGTTTGTTCCATGAGTTTCGCATATAATCGCTGTTCATTACTTTGTTTCGAGTGTGTACAAACATGGTGTGGCTGGCTGTGTAGCCCTGATGAGGGTAGCCTCTGGTTTTGAAGGTTGGATGTTAAGGCTGCTTTTGGCTGAATGGATCTGTGGCGGATTGTCGTCATCCTGAACCTGTAGTTATATATGTTATAGACATAAGATACCTGGTCGCATTTTAAATTGCTGGATTTGCTGCGCCAATTTTAATTTTATTATTTGGACTATTTCTCACAGCGTGTTATGGATGTTAGATTACTGATAAACTACTTACTTATACACCCAGACCCGTAACAGAAATTAAAATTCATCAATTCAATTTCTGCCCGCTCGGGAATCGGATCCGGATGTTAACCAACTGCACCACTTAGGTCGTCAAATCGTAGTGAGTTCACTAAGCAAAGAGTCTCTGTCAGAAGTGTTTTATTTCGTATAGTAAAGTAAAATTTTAAAGTATGTTTGTGAATACGTAAATACTTCCGGCTGAGTCGTCTGGCACCCATAATACACTTGCTTACTTTGGCGGCGCAGTGAGAATATTTATTTATTTTATTTTATTCATTTCATTTACTTTCTTTATTTATTTAATAAGGAATACATTAGTATGTACTCGGTGAGTCGGTGGCCTAGTGGTTAGTGGTTTAAGGTGTCCGACTCGTAAGTGAGAGGTATTGGGTTGGATCCCTAGAGCGGTCATGTATCAATGACTTTTTCTGAATTACGATAGACGATGCTCAGACATCGTGATGAAACCTGCACGCACACACAGTACATGAAGGTACTTGTAGCTGGATGACGGAGGTCAGATGGCAGTCGCAGTGACTCAAAAATAATGTTTATAAGGAAAAAGGGAAGGCAGGAACTAAATTATAAAATTGCCTACTATAAACTTATTGAGCCGTAAAATGCTTAAAAGTTTTAACCAAATTCGAAAATTAATCATTACGTACATACGAGTATATTGTTTAGAAAATGTAAGCGAACAAATGTGCAATACTAGCTTAGAAACTTTGTCCGCTTAAAGTTTCGGACCCGTGTCCGGGAACCACATGGAATTTCGGAATAAATTATAGTCTATGTGTTATTTTGGGCTATAAGCTACATTAATGCCAAATTTTATCAAAATCCGTTTAGTAGTTTTTGTGTGAAGGAGTAACAAACATACATCCTTCCTTACAAACTTTCACATTTATAATATTATAGTAGGAAGTACGCAAACAGCGGCTTAGTTTTATAGATAAAGTAACTTTCCACGTCCATTAGAACCTTTGAATTATGACAGCTAATGGATTTTGTTGTTAGGAAAGGCATGAATCGTACGCTAATGGCTTTAAAACTGAAGTTGTCTTCATGTGCTACAGTTTTGACATGTAAAGGAGGTTCCACATGTTGGCTAAAACTCCACGAGACTTGGCCAATATGCTTGGACGAATTCTCACAGCGCCATCTAGCCCCAAAGCTTGTGTTATGGGTGTTACATAACTGATAGACAACTTATACACTTTTTTTTAATACTACATGCAGACCCGTAACAGAAATTAAAATTCATCATTTCAATTTCTGCTCGGCCGAAAATCGAACCCGGGACCTCTGCGTGGCGACCGGCATTTTAACCAACTGAACCACTCTGGTTGTCAAGTCTCGTGCATGTTGGCCATCTCTCGTCTGTAGGCCTAGCACAAGTTGCTCTCGCGCGCGATAAGCGAGAAAAAGCGCGAAATAGGTATTGCTATCTCTTTCGTCTTAGTATTGAGAGAAAGAGACAAACGCTCTCTCGCGGCGCGAGCTTTGTCACGGACACACTTGTGCTAAGGCCACCGGTTTCCATAGACAAGGCGTCCATCACTATTACTAATTGGTTGAACCTGAATAAGAAGCCTACATTAATCTTCTATTGAAATAAAATTATTCTTAGGTACAAAACTTCAACATTTTGAAAAGTGTCAATTATGTCCCTATTATAATTAATGTAACTGTATTGAAAGGGATAGGCTAATTTGTGAAAGGGACAGTACGTAATATCAATATAAAATCACTTTATAACATATAATTCTATTTATAGTTCCATTACGGTTCCATTATAGGTTATGAATGGGAATTCATAACCGGGAAACTATGATAAATATCACACAAAAGTTGATACAACCATAAAACCGACTAGCTATCAATAAATAAAAGTTTACTGTCACTTTGTTCTCGTATCTGTCTAAAACTAATCGATCACAAACACTGGTATACACTGGTACAAAGCATTTCTATAGAACAACGAATAATTATTTTTGTGTTCGATTACGAACGTCGCCATCTTTAAAACGAAGTGTGACATTAGGCGCGAACGCTTGTGCTTCGGGGTTGCCATAGAACAAAAATATTATGGTCTCCAGAAGTTTCTTATTTTACCGACTATTTGACTTGTTCCTTTCAATACGTGTCTCTTCTAGCCACTTCTTTACTACGATGTCGAATAATAATGCAAATCTATTGATCCTATGTGATAATGGTAAAAAAATTACAATTTAATAATGGATAACTAGGGGCTTACCATGAGCCCTTATAGCAGAACCTAAACAGAACTGCCCGGTTTACAACGAGACAAGCTTATGTGACACGTATAGCGCTGTCTCACTCTAAGCAGGGCACTTCTGTTTAGGTCCCGCTATATAAGAACTCATGGTAACCCCCCTGTGCTTGGATCCCTCATCATCACAGCCCATAATAGTCCACTGCAAGACTTAAGGTCTTTTCCACGAAAGGGGACGTTATTGCAATAATCTCCACACTTGGCAGGCGGTTATATATATAACAATAGATGATGCTGCTGCCCATTTTACAGCCTACGAAGACTTTAGATCTTTTGCCTCGAAAACATTAATCGCCTTGAACAATACCCACGCGTGTTGGTGCTATTCTACTCTGCCAACTACGATCCCTACTAAAAATAATGTAGAGGGTCGATCTAAGTCTCGGCAAATGTTTTGCCAAAACTTTGGCCCTACATGTGGAGTCCCCTTATAAAAAATGCAGAATCATGCCTGTGTTTACACAAGCTTCATTATTCTGCAAACAACGGTGACCCGCTTACTCGTTTGCCTCCCTCTGTAATAAAAAAAAACGCACCGAACACCGCAAGCATTATTGCTTGAGGGCAGAAGTACTCAGGACAAACAAACAACCATTTTTTTTTAATATTACTCATTGACAAACGAGCAGACAGCCCACCTGATGGTAAGCGGTAACTGTCGCCCACAGCATCAACGATTCATGCATTTAGGTTGCAGACAACAAACATGTAGAACTGCAGGTGCGTTGTCATTCAAGTGTCATACAAGAAACATAAATTTTTATTATCGTAGTAACGGCAATATATAAAAGCACTAAACTTTGTACGATTATAGTGCTAATATTAAAGTATAACAACAAATACGAAAAACCGGTCAAGCCTTAATGGTACAGAACCCTTTGTATACTATTTCGACTCGCACTTGGCCGGTTTTTTGCTTTTCAGTTACTGCCTCAGTCACACCCCACTCATGTCATCAATATTGTTTTATACCCGAGGGAGGCAAAGCAAGGGGGCCACCTGATGGAAAGTGATCACGGCCGCCCATAGACACCTGCAACACCCGGGGAGTCTACATTGGCTACACAAACACTCTTATCATGTAGGTACCCCAATTATAAGCCATGCTGCGATGGATGTGCGGCGTTACATGACCGAGTACGGAAAAGTAAGAAAGCGGTTACTAAAAGATGTCGAAATTGACCGCTAGGATGTTGATATGTATGGCCGTGTGGTGTCCGGCAGAGAAGAATAGCACCAACCCCTTAAACTCGTAGGTGTCGTACAAGCCGACTAATGTTTTTGAAGCAAAATATCTCCGTAGCCTGGATAATGGGCAAAAGCTATTTTTTAATATCACATCATTTTAACTGCTGTGCTGCTGCTGCATTTTAACAGTCCACTGCTGGCGTTCTTTATTTTTGATCTACTCGTCTTGAATCCAACGACTCTCAATTTTGTATATTCGGCATAAACAATTCAATTTTATTTTCCGTGCCGCTGTTTTTCCCTATTTTTGAGCCGTTTGCTTTCGGTTTACCAATCTGTGTTACCAATGTGATTAAAACAGTATTAATTTTCGAAATCTAAATTGAAAACCGTTCGACTCGAGGCGAGGGTCAGATTGGAGCAGTTCTAGGTATTTATTTTTTGTAATCGTACCTTGTTCGGACGACCCTCCACGAGACGGACGGACAACTTTACAAAGTCGATCGATGTCGAAGGCGTCATGTATGACATGACGATGACGATAATTATAATATGTCTGCCCTCCACGCCTTCGACACCGATCGACTTTGTACAGTTATCCGTCCGTCTTCATGTCGTCGTCATAATAAGGTACAATTTCAAAAAATTACCTTAAAAAGATTATCTCTGAAAAAAAATTGCTACCAGTCTATCCCCACTGATCACCAACACAAAAAGTTTGCCTCATTCGCATTCTCGCCGTCATAATTCGGCTTCCATTCAGAAGCGGACGAATGACAGATTAAAATTAATAGACGAAGAGCGGCATCACCATTAATCAAGTAATAAATTATATCGAACGCTTGAAAAATCACACCGCTCTCCTCACCGGGGATAATGGCGGCCATTTTGATAACCGCCGCCATTTTGTGATTGTGCAACCGAGTTCGGGAACGGTGTGTTTGTTCCTCGAGAAGAGGCGGAGGGTGGATAATTAATTGAGACTATTATATCATTGATTTGTGGTTATTTGTCTACTTCGATTAGGCGGGATTATTTGGTGCTTTGTAACAATTTTTGTCGTAGTCGTGGGTGCGTTGGGGACGATGACCACCCGGAGGCTGGTAAAACAGTTCAGGACCCCGTGACGGTTTTTAGGTTATTTTATCGGGAAAAAATTCCAAGTAAGATACCTCAATCTCACTCACTACATACTATCTACTACAAGTAAACTTTAGAGAAATCTGAAAATAAAATGTATGAGGTTACAAATGTGCATTAAGTGACGTTAGTAGTTTAATAAATACTCTAGCGACTCGCCACGACTTCGCATGGGTAGAGTAACCTTATCAAATTATACGTCTAAACCTTCCTATTAATGAATTAGTCTGTATTGGTGAAAACCCCATGAAAATCCGTTCAGACGGATCCGTACAGAAACAAACAGACAGACAGACGCGGTGTGGGACTTTGTTTTATAATATGTATTGATCGTGACGATAATTTTCTACGCTACGTACCTACATACCCTCATTTTCTTAAGTTATCTTGGGTATCTTATTAAAAGTTCCGCTGCCTAAAGAACCACCAATCTTCTGCCCTTTAAAGCGGCCGACCGTATCAGGACAGTCAATTTCGATAAGCTATTCTCGTAAGGAGGAAAGGGAGCCATTTTTTTCCAAAAATCGATTGAGGCGCCACTCTAGCTGACTCCGCGACCACATAACAGTGGCTGTGGGCGAAAGGGTTGTGGATTCAATCCCATTTGCATTTTCATGGGTGCTTAACCTGACTAGTCGAGTTTGAAGCAAAAGATAAATATGTAAATAAGAAATCCTGTCGTGTTGAGGTCAAAGGGACTTATTGAAGTGCGTATCAGATTTGAGTGCGACTTCGAAACATGTTGGTATTAGAGTCAACGATTTGTTGATGTACCTATTAAACAAGGTCAAACTAACAAGGTCGAGTGTAATAGTGATTATAATTATGTTTAGGTTGAAATTGTGTTTGGACTCTTTGAATATTTTTCGCATGACATTACATCGGTCACACAGAGAGCGTCGGCAGCCTAATGGTTAAAGGGTCCGACTCGTACCCCGACTACTTCGAGGTACCGGGATTGAAGCCCGTGGCGCCATGTAACTCTTTTCTGAGTTATGTACATTAGTTGAACACTAACCGATGCTCTACCGGTGAGGGAAAACATCGTGATGAAACATACACATTCAGGTGACTGAATGTGTAACCATGATCCAGTCTGGTCAGGACTCCCTGTTAACAAAGTCACGGAGGTGAGGTGGCAGTCGTTCCACTCTAATTACCTGATCTAGCTTATCCTGGATCATGATAAAACTATAGGGCAATCTCACAGATACACACGTAGGTATACATAAACAAAGTAAAATTTAATTATGTAGATAACAACTTGTGATAGTTATCTCCAGTCACGATAGAATTAGTAAATCTCCTTAACAAGACTTTGTTAAACTTTGACAGGGATTGTACCCAAATTATCTGAGGGTCTTATCTCTAATTAGTATTTAGCCTAAACCCTTTGCAAACTACGTGTCTTGCTAGCCTGGTAGCTGATTAATATTGGTAAATTATTAGTTTTGTGTACATCTGATTGTGGTATCTGCCTTCCCATATTCGTTGAATCTTCCCATGTTCGTCCCATGAATCGTTCCATAATGGTGATAAGCGTCTACATGCCTACTGACTCGATGGATAATTTGACGGAGTTCACCGATGTGTTGAGTGAAATTAGTGCAATTATAGACAGTAGTGGCATAGAGATTGTTTACATTTTGGGGGATTTTAACGCGAATCCAAGTGAGCTTTTTGGTCGTGAAATGCAAAATGTTTGTTGAGACCAAAAGTGGTGTTGTGCTGACATACGTAGCTTGGGTATAAACTCTGGCACTTACACATTTGTGAGTGATGTTCATGGCAGTACTAGCTGGCTGGATCACTGTGTGCTCACGGAATCCGCATGGCAAACAGTCACTGACGTGAATATGGCTTATGGTGTGTATTGGTCTGATCACTTGCCTATAACTATGAAATGTAATGTGGATATAGTGCCTTATAAAAGCTGTGAAACAGGTGCTACAAAAGACAAGATTCTTTGGGGGTCGAGAAACGGTGATCAGACTGGTATGTATTTTGAATTGTGTAACAGTAAACTTAAATTATTAGACTTTCCTGCAGTGTTCCGTTGTTGTGCTGATCAACATTATTGTGATAAACTCCAGTTTATGCCTATGCTCCAGCATAGACTAGCAATAGACCAAATGTATGGCAATGTTGTAAAAATTCTTACTACAGCTGCAAAAGAAACATGTACTAAGGTGAGGGCCATGGAGACGGGCCAGGGTGGCCGGCTGAAATAGGCACGTGCAGGACGCACACAGGGAGGCCAGGCTGAAGTATAAATGCTGGTTGTTCAGCAATAAGCCTACTACAGGTAAGCTGTACGAGAAGATGTGTACAAGTCGCAAAATATTCAAGGGTCGTTTGAAATGGTGTCAAGGCCGTAAAGAACAAATCAGAATGGATATTATTGCAGAGCATCACTCTTCTAACAACTTTAATGAGTTTTGGAAGTCTACTGGTAATATGAATAAGCCGCCTGTGTGCGTGGATGGGTGCAATGAGCCGGAGTCAATAGCCAACTTGTTTAAGGATCATTTTCAGGTTGAATCTCCGTTGGGTCCCTCGCGGGAGGTGGGCGATGCTGAGCCCGACGGGGGCGGAGGGCACGTTCGTTTCTCGACGGCTGAAGTCGCGGCAATTATAAACAAGATAAAACGAGGAAAGTCACCGGGCCACAACGGGCTCAGCATCGAGCACCTTAAACACGCGGGATTTCATCTCGCTAGGGTTCTCTCTATGATCTTCTCGCTGTGTTTGATTCACTGTTACTTGCCTCATGACCTTATAAAAACTTTAGTGGTCCCTGTTCTAAAGATTAAAACAGATGACCTGTCTGAAAAGACAAATTATCGGCCAATATCGCTAGCGACGGTGGCTGCAAAAGTCCTGGATGGGCTGCTGGGCGAGCGACTAGATCAATACCTACATCTACAGGACGCTCAATTTGGCTTTAGACAGGGGCTCTCAGCTAAGAGTGCCATACTCAGCCTTAAGCACACGGTTAGATACTATACCGACAGAAATACTCCTATCTGTGCATGCTTCCTAGACCTCTCCAGGGCATTTGATCTCGTGTCTTATGACAAGCTCTGGGAGAAAATGAGGGGAAGGGGCATGTCAAGTGACTTGATTAGGGTGTTTCGGTACTGGTATAGTAACCAAACAAACTATGTGAGGTGGGCTAACGCACTTTCAGAGGAGTACAGGTTAGAGTGCGGGGTAAGGCAGGGTGGGCTGACTTCCACTAAACTCTTCAATCTTTATGTTGATAAGCTGATTGCCGGTCTCAGCAACAGACATGTCGGATGCTACTTAGATGACGTATGTGACATGTGTGAATGTAAGTTATGCAGACGACATGGTGTTGCTGGCACCGACAGTCAGGGCATTAATGAATATCGTTGGTGTGTGTGAGGGCTATGCAGAGGATCATGTCCTAATTCATAATGATAAAAAAAGTGAGTACCTGGTCTTCAAGACCGCTGGAAAGCGTACTGACCCAGTACTCCCCGTTACATAAATGGCACCTCGATTAAAGGGTAAATCAATATAAGTATTTGGGTCACATCGTCACCAGCGATCTTAAGGACCAGATGAACATAGAGAGAGAACGTAGGGCGTTGGCGGTTTGAGGTAATATAAATGCCCGTAGGTTTGCTCGTTGCAGTGAGGAGGCTAAAATTACATTATTTAGAGCCTACTGCCAAAGTTTTTACACGAGCAGCCTATGGGTTAGTCATACCCTGAAATCGCTCAACGTCTTACGTGTGCAATATAATAACACCTTCAGGATGCTGTTGGGGCTGCCGCGCTACTGCAGCGCGTCAGGCATGTTCGCGCAGGTGAGAGTGGACGGCTTTCACGCCATACGGCGCAAAGGAACTGCTTCGTTATTAAGGCGCGTGCGCGGCAGCCCGTACAAATCAAATCAATCAAATCAAATCACGTTTATTCAGTTTAGGCTTTTACAAACACTCATGAATGTCGGAATCTTAAATATTTTACATAATTAAAAATAAAATGCTCCGGCGCCGCGGCACTAACACCACAGGCCATAAAAAAAAATACTCCGCGACGCTAGCGCCGCTGATCGTGTAACTGTCACTGTGACTGTCAGTGAATGATGCCGCTCGCTTACAAATAGGTTTGGCACATATTTTGCGTGTGCCTAGCAAGAAACAGTATCAGGTTATAGCTGATAGGTATGATTCACCTATATGGCAGGTATTTGTAAAGGTTGTCATATAGGTGAATCATATTTCATATCCCAGAATTAAAAAGTGTTTTACTAAAATAGTTTGTAAGATACCTGTACTACTAACAAAAATGGATCTCTGTCTGTCTGAAAATAAATAAATTGATTGATATTATGATATGGATGCAAACGAGTAAAGGTGAATAAGTGATCACCGTCGCTCATAGACACCCCGACTCCCACTATAATGCACCTTGACTTCTTGCATGGCATTATTTGCCACATATTTCATGTACTTACCTATACGAAAATATAATGTATACTAATATTATAAAGTGGAAAGATTTGATTGTATGTAGGTTTGTTTGTTTATGTTGTTAAGGATAAACTCAAACACTACTTAACTGATTTAAAAACTTCCTTCACCTATAGAAGGCAACATTATCAGCGAGTAACAGAGACTAAACACTTAATAAAATTTGAATATCTTTAAAAAATTTGAGATCCCTAGGAAAATTGCAATAATATAACTCCTATTCGTGGGAGAGGCCTTAAGTCCTGCAGTGGACTGTTACGGGCTGTGATGATGATGATGAAGTCAAGTTATCAAAATGTTGCACTTGTTGTACAAAATGTTGTACAATGTTGAAATTACGCGTGCCCACGCGTAATTTCAGAACGACTGCAGCTAACTATATGTCGTAGACTTGGGCAGACTTGGGCGGAGAGATCCATCAGAAGGTATTTTCGGGATAGTATTACTGAAATAAGAATTATAAGAACAGTTTAACAGTGTATTGAGGTAATAAAGCATGATTACAATAAAAATAGCAAACAATGAAAGCATAGGCTGACTGTAGGATAATTTTAAGTAACAGATAATAATGTGGGACTACCGAACCCGTGGGTCACTGGAAGACCCGCCACCACCCATGGCCATCCTGCGAGGCCGAAACGCAAGGTGCGCCGGGGAATCTATTCACGTGCGCCCTTGTACAAATTCTAATTTGGTAGTCCCTTCTGTACTCACACTCTCTTTCATGGAGTACGGCTATGTGATGCGAGGCAATTAATAAAGACTTCTTCTTTCTTCAATGGATGAGCGGCTAGTTACACGTCTTGACTCGTCGATGGTCGAATGGGAAGTGCTCGTTGCGACCGCGCGCCGAATATAACGTCTTCACAGTATTTCCAGCTATCCGCAAGGTGGCGCTTCGATTGACGTTGCGTTTCTTAGCCAAATGATGACTAGGCTCATGACCCTCTACGACATATATAACTATTTTTTGTTGGGTGTTTAACTTTCAGGTCAAGGTTTGTATGGAAGAGAAAAAAGGGTAAGTAGGTTTAGGGTAGGCGTATGGAAGAGGTAGGTAGGGTATGGTAGGGTAGGGGTAAGACGCCACGCGAACGAAGTCGCGCCGGGACCACTAGTTTGTTATAAAATGCTTGTCATCTGCAATGAGTTTCGGAAGTGGTTCCGTATGAGGCTTTTTATTTACTCATATGGAACTGGTTCCGATCGATCCAGGCTTATAATATAGTAAAGTAAAATACGTTTATTCCTCTCTACTATTGGGTTCAACCAAAATGTATGAAACTGGGTAGGCATTCGACCGCCATTTTATTTTGTTGATCTGACCATAGCTTCTGCAGTGTATAAACCGTAACATAACTTATTGACCTTGAACAAAACAATGATAATTTAATGGAAAGTCCTTAGGGCTCCTCCATGTTATCTCATGACATCTACGAAATGTTTGGGATGCTGTAATTAAAGTTGTAGGCTTAACCGCAGCGGAGTACCGCAGGGATAAGTTTTGGGTCCCGTCTTGTAAGTCATTGCATAATGTCTGAAGTGTTTTTGAGTTATGTTTGGATAATTATCACGGGAATTTAAGGGTTATTTCAGGAAGTATTTGGAAAAGGTTTTTGGCGAAATTGTTGAATAGTATAGATTTCTCGTATAAAGAGAGTATAGTTATACGAGTAAAGAGAAAATTGTTTAACAGTTTATTTTTCAGCAAAATAAGTCGTAACGGCAAAGTATAACGCGTTAAGTATAGGTACAATTATGTGGACAGCGGAAATAAACGAATCCTTGATTGTTATGCTTTAGGCGCTTGCCTAATTGGCAACGGTCGTGCAACCATGGGCGTAAAGCGAACATCGTTCGACCAATAGGAAACCTCAAAACCGCCCGTCGTACGACCATTGTCACGACCGATGCCAATTGGGACAGCACCTTAGCACCTTAGTATATTATTATACATTCACATGCATGCCAGGCATGCCAGTGCGGCTGCCCTGAGCAGTCAGTCAATCACATTATATTTGAATGTCCGGATACCAAGTACAGCGGGCAAGCGGAAGATTTTCAGTCCCTTTCGGCCGAAGCTCTCGCCTACTTGACGAAATGTAAATTGAAAATTTAAGTAGCAGTAGGAACTTAAAAGCCATACGATAAATAAATAAATACATTGGAATAAGGAACAAGTTAACAAACAAAGTAACTACAGAAATTTACTCAATTGACAACTAAGTAATCCTAATTAATGCAATATTCTCTCCCTATTAATATTCCCATCCATCAATCCGTCACTGCTGAACTTCATACTATTCGCGAGTATTAGACCGAATTGACAGATTCCAGACATAATTCTAGATCATGCACATAATGGAATTCCTATCTTAAACAGTCCTGAATTGACTGCAAACGTAGTTCGACCGAAGTTACTGCCACACAACAATGCACCTTGTGCTCAAAGCAATAAGTCAAAGTTTGCGTCGCAAGTCCATAAGCCGTCAGTCACGTCAGGATTATGATGACGTCACGAGGCTTTGTTCCAAAGTTGTACAGGTGGGGACTTGAAGTTGTAAAAGTAGATGTGGAAAGGGATGGGCTGGGAGCGTTTTGCCTCCCGTGCCTCCTCGCGTCTGCAACTAATCATATACATACGTACGGTACGGGTACGTCATAGGTACGGGCGAAAAAGTTTTGAAAAAGGGAATGAAGATAAGGCGATTGACAGATGTATCAATCAACCCACGAATGTTTCATATTCTATGCATAAAGATTTGCTTTTGAAAGTCTTCGCGGAATGAGAATGTTGTATGAGGAGTTGGCGAAAATCGCGGTATAAGTACGCTTCTGGTTTTTTATTATCCGGAGGTTTTAGGCCCGCCGAATACGACCTTAACTCATTTCCAATCAAAACGGCCTTAAGCTGTGTTAAAATTGCATCAAAAGATCGTGATTTCGATAATAACGGTATAATTACCTACTATGTAATTGTACTGTATTTGATCGAAACCATTAAAGTTTTTTACTGCTCCTGCGAAATTTTATTTCATGTAATTTTACCATATGGTTCGCCAGCTCCTTGTATAGGAAGTCGGGGGATTTGTGGTTAAGAGGTCCGATTCGTAAGCGAGACGTTTCTGGTTCGAATCCCAGTGTCGCCATGGACCAATAACTCTTTTCTGAGTTATGTACATGATCACTAACCGATGCTCTTACGGTGAAGGAAAATCGCGATGAAACCTGCTCACTCAGGTAATCATGATCCAATCTGGTCAGGTTCCCCTGTAAACAGGGTCGCTGAGGTCAGGCGGCAGTCATCATCATCATCACAGCCCGTAACAGTCCACTGCAGGACTTAGGGCCTCTCCCACGAAAGGGTAGGTTATTGCCATAATCTCCACGCTTGGCAGGCGGGTTGGAGATCGCAGTGTTTAAATATAACAATGGAAAATGCTGCTGCCCATTTTCCAGACTACGGAGACTCTTGATCTTTTGCCTCGAAAACATTAGTCGCCTTGTACGACACCCATGAGGCGGCAGGCGGCAGTCGCTCCACTGTAATTAATTGCAAATTCAGGATCATTGGGAAGGCTAATTTGATTAAAATAATATTTAATAGAAACAATGATTCTTTAATAATCTTGTAAACTATGTCAAGGTAGACACAAATTGGTTGGTGGCTATTGGGGATTGGTGGTTGGCAGGTGACCGTGTGGTGTCCGGCAGAGTAGAATAGCACCAGTCCCTTACACTCGTAGGTGTCGTACTTATGTTTTCGAGGCAAAAGATCTAGAGTCTCCGTAGGCTGGAATATGGCAGCGGCGTTTTCCATTGTTATATTTATAACACTGCGATTTCCAACCCACCTGCCAAGCGTGGACGTTATAGCAAGAAGCCTTAAGTCCTGCAGTGGACTGTTTTGGGCTGTGATGATGAGACTCAAATTAGCGTTAAAATGTGCAATGATGGTTAAGAATGAAATAATTTAAAGAATTAAGAATTATTTTGAACCCAATTTCATCAAGCGAAAGAAGTCGATAGGAGTTACTAGGTATAAGTGTAGAAGCACAATTGAGCTACAGAAATTGTCTAAAAATGTATTATTTAAATACTATCGTAGTCTGGAAAAGACTGTACAAGGCCATTACACTTGTAAACCCTTAGCAGAGAGCTCATTCTAAAACCAAAGTATACAAGTAAATGTAAGTGTAGAATTTAGTTTAATCTGGAGCATTTTCTTGAACATTTTATAAAGTGCGTTGTTACAGAAGGAAGCACAAGTAAAAGCGCATATTTAAATAAGCTTTCTATGTAACTCATGTTACATAGAAAAGCTTATTTAAATTGAAAGTGAATGTTCGCTTTTCGCTCACGGCGAGTCAGCATTTACCTGTAATATTTTAACACTTGATTAACATTAACGATTCTGTATATTCGTTAAGTGAAAGATAGATTTAATGGACAACATTAATGTACCGCTTTCTGATGGTCTATCTGTTGTGATTAGGATTCATCGTTATCACGTGAAACAATTTAAATGTTGCCTATTAGTATAGATTAAGGTTAAGGTTGTGTAGGAGGTACTCTACTATCTGAAAATATCCCATTCATCGTGCATCAACTAGCACCCATATTCACTGGTACGATGATCCACGGTATGACGACCTGAGT
Organism: Blastobasis lacticolella; assembly: GCA_905147135.1. Lineage (NCBI taxonomy): Eukaryota > Metazoa > Arthropoda > Insecta > Lepidoptera > Blastobasidae > Blastobasis > Blastobasis lacticolella. The sequence continues at coordinate 1,633,628 of LR990044.1, forward strand.
GGTTCAACTGGTTCACATGCCTGTGCCACTCAGAGATCCCGGGTTCGATTCCCAGCCGGGCAGAAATGAAATGATCAATTTTAATTTCTGTTACGGGTCTGGGTGTTGTACATATGTATAATAAGTATGTATTTAAAAGATATATAAGTAGTTTATCAGTTTTCTGGCACCCATAACACAAGCCTTGCTTACTATGGGGCTAGATGGCGCCGTGTGAATTGTCCAAGCATATTTTTTTTATTAAACAAGACAGGCATTTGACCGCCATCTCACCTGTTGGTAAGTGACGATGCGGCCGATTATTTATTTAATTTTATGTATACGGGCAAAACCCCAAGCATCTGTTCTGTGGCAGTGTTTAGGCGTAGACCCTCCAACCCTGGATCCGTCCCTGCCCGGTCCACAGCCAAGAATAATAGGCCGTCATCGGAAAACGCTTTGCATCCATACCGCGGCCGTGGGCCACATTTCAATTTACGACGGGGCACGGCCGCCCTTGATGAATTAGGCGCGACGCGGTGCGCAGCTGTGATTGGCTCGCTTTACAACGAGAGTTTCGACGATATTCGGCGTAGTTTATATGGCTAAATTCAAAATACCATGTTTTAAACTACCGCGGTTATTATTACACATTTTAAGGGTATGTTCCGGGTTTCCTACCGCGTACGTTTGTTGACGAGTAGCCTGATTTTGACGCATCACGGTCACGGGACTGGAGAGCTACCCGGAACATACCCTACAAAATATAGATTTATTATATGCTTGGATATTTTACACAGCATCATCTAGCCTCAAAGTAGGCAAAGCTTGCGTTATTGGTGCTAGAGAATTGATAAACTACTTATATACTGTTAAATACATATTTATTACACATATTACACCCAGTCCCGTAACAGAAATTAAAATTCATATTTTCAAATTCTGTTCGGTTGGGAATCGAATCCGGGACCTCTGTATGGCAGATCAGCATTTTATCCAACTGAACCACTAATGATGTCTAAATTTTAATAACTTTATTGAGTATGACATTTAATATCTCTTTCAATCGTCAAACGGAATAAAGATCGGAAAGTAGGAAGGAAACACACAGTAATATGTTGGCCGCCCCAGGACCGGACCACATCCACTCCACGCCAACGGCTGGACCGTGACCGACCTTACCAGACAGAACCGGTTAGTACTCGACAATGTCAAAGCACAATCACCAAATACGGTAAGGTTTAATCGAGTTTTACGCGGACGAAGTCTGTAGCCTAGTGTAATAAAAAAATGTTTATAGATAGTAAAAGTAATCCCTATCACTACATATTATAAAACGAAGTACCACGCCGCGTCTGTCCGTCTGTTCGCGATAAACTCAAATCTACTTAACAAATTATGTAGTAAACAGAGTGATTCATGAGAAAGGTTTAGGTGTATAATTTAAAAAGGTTACTACCCGAAGCAGTAAAAAAATAAATTAAGTATTTCAATGTCGATTACTTAATAGCTACTCATTCTACATATCTGAGTGGAGTTTAGCAGACAACTTGCGGGCTCATGAATAAATGCCGTAACCCCAAAGACAGGCTCAAACTTTTAGAAGCTCTATACTTAATTCATGTGTGAACGACGAGAGCTTCGAAGGGGATCCATAAATACTTAACTGATATTCGATTTTCGGTAAATTACTTGATGGAGTTCGGATGAAGTTTGCTTACTATTAATAGATTTGCTTTTAACAGATTTGCGGCGAATTTGAATTAATTAGAATTAACAGGGTCTAGACTCAATAAATAAATATCTTACTACTGTAATACCGTGGTAGGGGTTTAATTAAGTCCACCACCACCCACACTACAACCACATTAGGAAACACATAAACTAAGAAAATACCTTTCATTTATGATAAAGAAATAATAATAATTTGCATACTTAATAAAGTATCGATTGTCCCAATAATTCTGTATCACTGGTATCATACCCACCTGCATCATTTTAACTGTAGCTTTACCACATATAGTTACAAACCACTGCAAAAAAGTAGTATGAAAACCAAAAACCTCGACTGGTATTAAAAACTGGTAGGCCCTGTGGTGTTTGGCAGAGTAGAATAGCATCAACCCCTTACACTTGTGGGTGTCGTACAAGGCGACTAATGCTTTCGAGGCAAAAGATCTAGAGTCTCCGTAGGCGGCAACTTTTTCCATTGTTATATTTATAACGCTGCGAACTCCAACCCGCTTGCCAAGCATGGAGATTATGGCAATAACCTCCTCTTTCGTGGGAGAGGCCCTAATTTCTGCTCCGGCGACTGTTATGGGCTGTAAATATTGCCGGTCGCTACTCAAATGTTCCCGCTCACTGTGTGACCTCATAGTAACGTTTTATAATACTGGACTACTAATTGTCTAGTCTGCTCAATTAAATGTCTAGAACTATATTTTTAGCTAAGTTTTCATAGACAAAACTATTTTTTGTATTAAGAAAAATCCAAGAAAGCATTGGAATGGCTGAAAACTTTCAGGCAACACGTCGTATTTGTGGCCATTTTCAGTCGGTTTCAGCGTAGCAGCCAATGTACGAGAAGAATTGTGGATAAGTGAAGATTTCTGTAAGATAGTGGTCACGTCTCGACTCAGACGCGAGGCGCTGAAATACGCTATTCCTATCGTTGACTTGAGAAAGTAAAGCTCTGCATTCCATTGTTGGTTTTACAAATAAAATTTCTACGTTCTCTGGTTGCTATCAGGGGTGTTGCAAATATTCGCAACCGTATCCGCAAATTTAGACATCGACATAGACTATTTATTTTGAGATCACAATACTCGTAATACTTACATTGAATAAGTTACAATTCTAAATATAAATTCTATTTATATCCATTTAAAACCTACTTAAATAAAGCGATCAGAATATGGACATCTGCATCCGTGTCCGTCTCCGCATAAATTATTGGGGATATTTTGCAAATACATATGTGAAATAAATATAACTGTTCTCTCAACTGGTGGGGCGTCAATCGAAGAGAACCGAAAGTGACGGATACCAACTAGTTTTATATAAATTTAAAGATTACGGAACGGTACTTTTGAATCGCACATCGCCATAAATATACCAAGCTAGCCAGCTCGGTCGCCACCTTACTGGCATAAAAAATAAATCTTTACCAGTCTTAGCTCCACTGTACGCCGTAAACTGTCCAATGGCCGCCTCGCGGAGACAACGGCTTTTATGGCGGAAATAACGTCACATGGCAACACTGTCCGATATAGTTTTCCGATATAGTAAAACTCCTTATCGAGCAATACCGTTCCCGGGTGCGCTTTGACGAGCATTTGTCTTTAATTTTAGAGTAACAGATGTTGAAAGGGCTGTAGCTCTTAATACTACAAGCCAGTTATTATGACTGTGCTATCTATATTAAGGTTATAAAGAGCGCAGAAATGCTAATTCAGTTTAATACTTGGTTTACAATGATGAAGCAACACAAATTATGACCTAATAAACAGATGTGGGAAATATCAAACTTATGAGCCACACGATAAAGCTATTCGAACGTATTATAGACTGGAGAGTTCTCCAGAATACTCCTTGTCGGAATGCCAAGGAGTGCCGGCTTCATTCCGGGCTGCAGCACAATGGATCCAGTCTTTGCCCTCCTGTCTGAGTCCTCCAGGAGTCCCACAGTAGTAGGAATCAATGCAGAGGCATTACGCATTTCTCGACCTGCAGAGGGCTTTCGACAGTATCCATAGGGAGATAATTTGGTGGGCTCTGAGATCAAAGTTTGTGCTCGACGCGTACATTTGTGTTACACAGGACATGTATGCCAATACTGGAGTCGTAGTCAAAACTCGTACTCGTGTCCGAGCCAAGAAGCGATTGATCGTTATCTCTGAGTACGGATGCGAGAGCCAACGGCTTATGAGGCAAGGATGTCGAAGACCGGGAGAAGTGAAGAAGAGTGAACAGGAAAGCGGATCCTGGCAGAGGCCAGATGATGATGAGAAAGATGTGGGAAATCTCGACAAATTTGGTTATACAGATTTCTTAGTTTCATTAAAATCAATTCATTAGATGGTAGGACTCCGTCATGCCTAAGGAGTCCGCCTGGGTGAGTACCACCGCCTTATCTATTTCTCTCGCCAAGCCACAATGCTTTCATTGTTTTATTCCGATTTGAAGGATAAGGTAGCCAGAGTAATGACAGGTACGAGGCATTTCATCTTAGTCCTCACAGTGACAACGCACCTGCGGCTTTACATTTTTGTACTCGTGGCTTGCAACCTTAATGCATGAATCGTAGATGTTATGGGTGAAAGTTACAGCTTACCGTCAGGTGGGCTGCTTGCTCATTTGTCACTGCGTAGAATAAAAAAAAGCATATATTTGATTTTTTTTTTATGTCATACGGTAGGCAAGCAGGCAAGCGGGCCATCTGATGGAAAGTGGTCACCACTGCCTATAGACATTAGCAACACCAAGAGTATCGCTAATGCGTTGCCCACCTCTATAACACGTTGCTCTGGCAGCAAAAAGCAAATGCCACTCCACTGCCAAAGCCACGGTTCCCCAAATCCCTACCCCATGGAGCACTGGAAACCTTACTCACCGGCAGAAACACAATACTATTTAAAAGAGTATTATTTAGCTGCGATATTCTGTAAGGTGGAGGTACTTTCCCAGACGGGCGGCTCCAATTCGAACGAGATACCCCGCTATGCCCTACCTCTCTTTCCAACAACTGTCGGTTAGGTTGTTGTTAGGTGTACAACCGGCTGCCGCCCGAAGTTGTCGCCTCCACCAGCATGCCTATCTTTACTAACAGGCTGCGCAATTGGCTTATCAAGCAGGCATTCTATAGTTATAATGAATTTTTAGAACTAAGGATATTGACATAGTTGTGTAATGTATTACTATTATTTTATTATTAATCATTATTGTTATTTTTGAAATCCATAGCTTGACATACTTATACTGTAATTGACTTGTAATTAACAATTATCAATAAAACATGAATGAATGAATGAATGGATGAATATTGCGGACAATATAAATAGAAAAGCATTTATTTGGTACTCAACAAGAGACAAATAACAAGAGATAAATACAGCTTCATTAAGCTTCAGCTACCTATTATTATTATTCTTATTTAAACGAAAAATATAACTTAATACATAAGCCTGTATGTGTATGCTGTAGCAACACAAAAGGGTCATGGCTCAGACTAGTGTCACCTAGAAGGACAACGCACTGATTCTTAGCAAAAACCTACATCTGTATACAGATGTGTCTAGTGTCAACTGCGATAGAGTTTAGTGTAAGGTATTTTCCAAGTGACAGCGGAATTGGAATGTTCCGGCAAGGCACAAACCTACATTCACCAGGCATCGCATGGGCTGTAAATATGATCATTTATATTGGATGGAAAAAAAAAGTGAACTTACCAAATAGTACACCCCGAACGGCATCACAATGACAGCGACCAGCAAATCGGCGACCGCCAGACTAACTATGAAATAATTCGTGGCTGATTGCAGGCTGCGCTCCCTCGCCACACTCATAATCACTAGTACGTTACCGAACAACGTTAGCACAGGGAATACTAGTAACGATAACGCCCACAGATTATATTCTTGCACATCACCACACGTCCCGTTCACGAAGTCTGTATTGTTTATAGTTCGGTTATCGAACATGTAACTGGCCGGTAAGAAATCGAAATCACTTCGATTTTTCTCGTCGAACGTCTGGTTTTTCGAGTAGTACGTTATGTTGGCGGCATTGGGGCAGTCTTCTACGCATATGTCCCTCTTTGAGAGGGCCTTTCCATCCATACTTCCCATGTTCATGCATTATTCATGGTTCTGGGTTGATTGAACGCGCGTTTGATGTGATTTTTCAACCGACGCCGGGCCATTGTCCGTTCTGAAACAAAACGGTTTTATATGAGTGTCTGGTCTAGTGAGAAGGGTTTGTATATTTTGGCATAATGACGATGTAAAGATCTGGCAACATCAAGGCGCGAGCCACATTTTTTTGTGCCAAAATCGTTTACCAATGTAGCAGTTGGGGAGTTTTAATAGTAATTCAGTTAATTAAAGATGTGGGCAGTCGTATGAGGGGCGGTGACTGTCGCTCTGGGTCATTCCTGTTGCAAAGGCTGACCATCACCATACAGCGCGGCAAAGCTGCTATTGTTATGGGCGTCTTTGCACCGGGAATGGCAAATAGTGGAAATATTTAAGACGAAGTGTAAGATTTTAGTTTTATTTTTGACTATAATATTAATGTAATAACTACTCAACATAATGTTTTATACTGTCGCGGTTATTATCACACATTTTAAGGGTATGTTCCGGGCTACCCGTCAACAAAGGTACGCGGTAGGAAACGCGGAATATACCCTTAAAACTATACAACAAAACAAAAGCTACGCAGTTCTCAACATTTTGGTTTGTAAAAGTTTCTTTTGTTCTTCTATTGTTGTTTTCTTTTCTTGTAGGAATTCTCCATATTCCTGTAAAGGAATTCAACAAACCTAATTTACAATCTAAACACTGTGGAACCGGCGCGACTTCGTTCGCGTACACCTACTTTGCCCCTACCTACCCTTTTTTTCTTGCTTATAAACCTTCCACTTGAAACACTCTATCTATGTATTGTTGAAAACCTTATTAAAATCTGTTGCGTAGTATATAAGATCTAACCGTACATATATACCTACATAGGGTCAGACGGCGGAAAGTGACTTTATCTTATACTATGTATAGGAATGAACTTAGTTTCTTATTTAGTAATTACACATTTTAAGGGTATGTTCCGGGTAGGGTTGCCAACTTTTTTTAGACCAAATATAGTATTTTCGGATTTAGAAGCCATAAAAATAGAGTAGGTAAAGAATTAATAAAAAAAGATATAGTAGGTTTTCAAAATAAAATGTACGTACCATTATTATTTCTTAAATGTATATTTTCTGCTTCATAGCTGTTTTGCTTTATTTGACTTGAGTTTGACGTCACGTCATACAAATGTCAAGATTCAAGATCGTTGTGAAATATTCGATTTGCATCAGGAAATATTTTTTTTTGAGGATCTTATGGACGCGTTCCGTTTTACGGTAACGTAATGTGGTACTATAAAATATACTTAGTAGTTTCGCTTACTATATTTCAATTTTTAATTAATAGTAGGTAGACTCCTAATATAGTAGGATACTATATTATATAGTAGGGTTGGCAACCCTAGTTCCGGGTATCTTACCTACCGCGTACCTTTGTGGACGAGTAGCCCGATATTTCGACGCAGTTGCATGCATCATGGTCACGGGACGACCAGGAACATATCCTTAAAATGTGTGATAATAACCGCAATAGATTAAAACATTATGTTGATAGAATTGCACTAAAACGACCCACGTAAAATACCGAATGCAAGTATGTAGATATGAATACAAGGCTTCGTCTCATCCCTTTAGTATTAATGCATTGTGCCGTCGGGGTGGGCGCATACCACATTGTTTCACTTGCTGCAGTCCTGACAAATCACTTTTGGCTCGTCGACATTCATCAATCTTTTCATACATGCTCGGGGTATTTTCTATAATGGGTAATTTTTTTAGGGTAATTACTATGTGTTATGTAAGTCAGGATGTATTTGGGCTATTCTTTTTTGCGAAATACTATATCTTACGCGGTGTATTAGATACAGTGCTAAGTTTGGGTGAATTCTGTGATAGAAATTACAAATGAAGTTCGCAGAAATGCAAAGTAGGTACGTCACTGCATTATTTACTAATCTAACCACAAACGACTTACACTTACACATTATACACTTTAACTACAATTGTAGTTTTGACTTTAACAAAGCATACACCTAAACCTTTCTCAAGAATCGCTCTGTCTATTGGCGAAAACCGCATGAAAACCGTTCAGTAGGTTTTGAGTTTCTCACCGGCTCACACAGACAGACAGCCGCGGCGTAGGACTTTGTTTTATAATATGTAGTGATTCAATTACATAGGACAGGTATACATTATCATGTTTTTTTATTTTAGTTTATTAAAATTCGATTCTCAATAAACTATTACTTTAAACAAAATAAAATAAATTTATATAACGATAAGGCCGGCACCGCATCCATCCATCCATCGGTGACTACCTCTCATCAGATGGACCGTCAGACCATGTGCCTCCGAGCTTCAAAAAAATATAGTTAACAATATCGCTTGAATTTGTTCTAATTTATTTTAGTTTTATTTATTGCACAAAGTACAGAAATACAGAGATATAACATGGATATAACTGACACAACAGGCACTACTTATTTCTAAAAGAAATTTCTTCCAGCGGCCTACAGAAGGGAAATGTTTACCTAATAAATGCAGATACGACGTGCACAATTAATGAATACATATGAATATGATGATTTTTTATATATTATATCAGTATATACATACATACTTATACACTTACATATTACTACATATCAATATAAATACATAGAAAGTTGATTGTTCAATACAAAAAAGATTGTACAAAAAGAAAAATCGGCTCATTAATAAACCCTTTTGAATAACAAACAAGATACCGCGAAAGCTAATTCGGAAAGTACTGAAAATTTCCAAAACAGATAACACTCCACTCGCAATAAGGGCGACAATGCCACATATCAATTATACGGTGACACCATTACCGTTATTAGGTAATTAGTTTCAGATTCGATTTTGGAATAGTTCGTGGGTTGCGGCCGTGGCGCGGCAGACGGTTCGCGTAGATACGCGGACCGTGCAGCATTATAAGAATAGTTTTTTTATGTTATACGGCAGACAAACAGGCAAACGGGCCACCTGATGGAAAGTGATCCTATGGATATCAGCAACACCAAGAGAGGTAAGGCATAGCGGGGTATCCCGTTCGAATTGCAGCCGCCCGACTGGGGTAGTACCTCCACCTTACAGAATACCGCAGCTAAACAATACTCTTTTAAATAGTATTGTGTTTCTGCCGGTTTGTAAGGTCTCCAGTGCTCCATTGGGAAACCGTGGCTTTGGCAGTGGTGGGGCATTTGCCTTTTTGCTGCCAGAGCAACGTGTGATAGAGGTGGGCAACGTATTGGCGATACTATTGGTGTTGCTAATGTATATAGGCAGTTGTGACCACTTTCCATCACGTGGCCCACTTGCCTGTTTGCCTACCGTATGAAATAAAAAAAAACACCAGGGGAGTCGCCAATGCGTTGCCCGCCTCTGAATAGAATGAATAGCATAGAACAGAATAGAATATGGTTTATTTTATATTTCATGCACACACTGACAACTTAAAATTAGAAACTACATAAATAAAAACATTTGCATAGAGGTAGATTTATTAATTAATTTACTATGTAGGTAGGTAAGAAAGTAATTCTTGCACAAAAGAAATATTCCAGTAGTTGACGACCTGAGTTTCTGTTATTTATAATATGTAAGTATTTAAAAAAAAGTTAATAAGTAGTTTATCAGTTATCTAACACCCATAACACAAGCTTTGCTTACTTTGGGGCTAGATAGCGCTGTGTGAATTTGTCCAAGCATATTTATTATTCTTTATGGGGTATCGCATTCGATGAAACCCAAAAAGCCTTCCCAGTTCTAGATACTCCCAAGGAAGAGTTGATAGGCGCCTAGGTCTCTTGCAAGTCTGGCGTAACCGCCCGGCGGCCACGCTGGGACGCATGAGTATCCTCTGCCTCCCTCCCTCGATAGTCCGGAGGGTGCTATTATACGTTTTGAGGCTATAAATATCAAAATAAATGTATACCTGGTATTTATGGAGTGTCCCCATGTGATCCATTTAGATCTATATTTAAATATGTAAATATATAGCCACTTCTATGTCCACTTTTAAAGCCAGTAAATTTGTAAAATTAAACCCTAATCTGTTTCAAACTACGAAAGACGTTTTCCCTAGAAATACTAGAAATCCAGACAGACTTGTTCAAGAGGTTGCACCATGATCTAAATTATTAAAAAAATTGTGGCTCTATGGCTATTTATATATACGTATAGTAAGGGCCGATTTTTCCATCTTTAGATAAAACATATCAGTCCGATAAGTTATTGTGCGACTAAAATAAAATTGTATCATTACTTCATGTATAATTGAAGAATTATAGTTGGTTTTAACTTGGCAATATATTGCTTTATCGGGCAGATAAATGTTATCTGAGGATTGAAAAATCGGCCCTAAGATACCGAAAAATATAAAAGAGCAACGCAATAACTTTAGGAAGGATTTGTTTAAGTTACTTATTCTTAAGAGGTCTTAGATTTTAAGATAGATTAATGATAAATACTGTGTGACCTGTATAATTAATTAGAATTAGTAGGAAAGCGGACCCTGCCAGAGGTCGGGATAAGCACTAAGACGATGATGACTGTGTGACCTGTTTTGCATGCCTCTGTATATTAGCTGAATATGTAAGAACTATCCATTTATATGTAACGTCTTAATGTTTACTATATTCTTTGCAAATAAATATTCATATAAATTCTATTTTATTTTAAATCATCTATTGCTCTCAGAAATTTTCACCTAAATATAAGTTGCTCTTTAATTCATAAAGTAGATTATAACTTTCTCCTACGCACACTAAGGTTGTGGAATGAGCTCCCTGGAGAGGTTTTCCTTCTAGAGTACAACATGGAGTTCTTCAAGAAAGGGGTGAAAAAGGTTGTACAGGATCGGCCGCGCGTGATTCTCTTGGTATTGCAAATGTCCATAGGCTGCAGTAACTGCTTTCCATCAGGAAGACCTGATTATCCTATTTTATACCAACATATATTTTGAATTTTAGAATTGGGAATAATTTCCCACATTATTTCTCAAGAAAAAGGTAAAAATAAACTTAGCTTATTTGTCACCTTAGGGGAATAAAAAAGAACACTGACGAGAGTATGTTGTGAATGGAAACTTAGATGACACTGACCCTTTTGATTATATAAATGATCAAAGACTTACTCTTGAAAACGAGACGCATCTAATGAATTGTAAGTATTACCGCATTATCTAATGCCACCAAGCAACAATGCTTGCATTATTGTGTTCCTCTTTGAAGGATAAGGTAGCCAGCGCAAATACAGCGTGAGGCAGTTCATCTTAGTCATCACAGTGACAACGCATCTGCGGTTCTGCATTTATGTTGCCTGCTACCTAAATGCATTAATCGTAAATTTTGTGGGCGACAGTTACCCCTTACTATGAGGTGGGTTGTCAAATAAAAGATGCCAAAGATAGGTCGAAGTGATAAACAGCAGGAAAGGGGGGCAGAAGCCGATATTTGTCGCTATGGTTACGATGATGAAATTAAATCACAAAGGGGTATCTACGGTTACTTAGTCTACATCATAATTTGAATATAGAGCAGTGGTTACACAGCTGTAGCTGAGCTCATTTCGTTGTCCCCTTAACAGTAACATGCTGTGGGTAAATTACATACAGGAAAAGCACGCAAGCTCTGAATTAGAGATAAGGTTGCGTCCAAGGTACCGTAAAAGGACAACTATCCGACTTGTTACTGTAAAATGTCAAGGAAGTTGACAAGTGTAGTTTGTTTTTTGAGACAGCGGAAAAATGACGTCATATCTGACAGGGGTTTCATATTATTTATTTATAACAGTATTAAATTTTTCATGCATAAGACCACTTTACTTATGAGGAATATTTTATGAGGTCTTTCGTGCAGGTTTCTTTTTTTTTTTTACACGATTGGTCCACGTATTTACATTATAGTTTTTTTTATGTTATACGTCAGATAAACAGGCAAGCGGGCCATCTGATGGAAAGTCGTCACCGCCGCCTGTGGACATCGGCAACACCAGGGGAGTTACCAATGCGTTGCCAGCCTCTGAAGAGACCTCTAATATATCTCTTGAACGAACCTATGTCATTGTCCAATAGTTGTTTGAAAATTGAATATTTGGTATTGGTACAAACCCGAATGTTTGGTATTACGAGTAGGTTTAAGTTTTTACTTACACAAACTCCCGATCTACCTCAATACCTACTTTTCATTCAAACCAATAGACGAGTTGACTAGTTAGTCAAGTAGGGATTATATCTTCAAGGAGTGCAATTCACATCACACTACATAATAGTAAAGTGGTGGCGTTACATTCGGCTCTATGATTGGTCAATTTTGACGGACGCATAGCGACGATCGCCATTTATGTATGGTCATAACCCTGTCAGAACCCTGTGCGTTTTCGCGCACTGTGAGACGTTTCTGAATACGGGTGTTAATACTAGCATTCAAATATTTATGAGGCATAATTATGCACCACTTGAATTGTATAATACATAATCATTTGTAGAATTTATTACCTAACTTGATGAATTGAAAACTGTGTATATCTCTAAAAGGTAGTCTCGTATTCACCCTAAGTTGCAACTGTATCTGCACCATTACGTACCTAAATTCATGCACAATAAAATCTTTTGGCCTTATTCATAAAAGTAATTTTACGTTTATAAAACCTATTTTAGCTAAATTAGGTTTTGTCACCGTCTTTGAAATTCAATCATTTCAGTGACAAATAAAAAATATATTTTTCTAAAGTAAATTTAATATACGTTAAATAACTTTTATGAATTAGACGGTTTATCTTTATCTCCATCCTAATCATAATTCCCAAGCGTATCCAAATTCTCACCACACGGCTTTCCGAAACTCGAAACTCGAGGTCAAGCATTCGATTCCCGCGGGTGTGAAATATTAAACTACGGCCACTAGCAAGACCGATCGCACGCGAACTTGTCGGCAGTCGCTTCGACTTTATTTACGACTAAAGTTGTGTTCTCGGCGGAATTTCTAAGTCGCGGGTTTTGGTCGTAGATCGGATATGTCGTAGAGGATATTACTGCGTTTGAAAACTACTAATTGACCGCAGAACAGATGGCCGATGGGCCAGTAAAGTTTTCGAAAGCGACTACGTACCGGAAGACGCAGCGTGGGTGGGTCACATAAGGTGGACGACGACCTGGTAAATATCGCTGGGACCAGCTGGATGCGGAAGGTACAGGACCGGTTTTCCTCTCTCTAAAATTTTAATCAGATGCTAAACACCTATCTCTCTCCGGAATATGAAACTTTATAATTGCTTTTGTCTCCAGATATACAGATATCATCAGTTCACATTATTACATATACAATCACAATAGAAACCACTGATGCGACGTAGCTGTGCGTACAACACCATATCAAGCAGAGTAAGCAACGGCCACAATTACTGGAGCTGAGGTAATATGCTGACGCAGCGCCACGTACGGTCGTCTGACTTGGAAACCACACATGGAATGGAACACGACCTGCGATTGTGTTCCCTGATCATTATCATCTAGACACATTCTAGGATTGAGTAAATAGGTTGTTTCTAGACGGCATGTTCTATCTTCGGCCGCATAGACAAGGTGAAATGGATAAAAAAAATCCGTCCATCGTTCATAATGCAAAAAATATTGTCACCAATTCCATAAATAAATGAACAACAAGTTATAAAAAATTGAATTATGTTAATCCACTAATCCTTCTTCTAAAATCTGATAAAGAAGAACGCTAAAAACCCAGATCCGGCAGAAACGAAACATAATATCTATCTATCTCAAATTATCAATAAAATATATGTAAGTAATAACCATGAGCGCGATCACACCTAATTATTTTTTAATAACACAACATTATTTGATGATTTGAGATATATGTCTCGTTTCTGTCGGAACTGTTTCTTTTCTATGAAGTTTGAGCATCTCCTTACGCTACCTTTTTTGTTTTATCCTCCTTTTTATGTTACACGGCAGACAAACAGGCAAGCGGGCACTGCCGGAAAGTGGTCACCGCCGCCTATGGACATTAGCAACACCAGGGGAGTCACTAATGCGTTGCCCGCCTCTGAAGAGACCTCTAATATACCTCTTGAACGATCCCATGTCATAGTCCAAAGGAAACACTGTGGCTGGGAGCTCATTCCACATCCGAATCGTACGAGCGAGAAACGTTCTTTCGAACCTTCGCGTCGTGACCAACGGAGGGTCTACGTAGTGAGGATGAGTACCAAGCCCACGGCGGGTGGTGCGATGGCGGAATTGTGCTGTGGGCACCAGATCGAAAAGTTCCTCGGAACACTCCCCATTGTACAGCCGATAGAACACACACAGGGAGCCAAAGTCCCTTCGGTTTTCCAGTGGTTCCAACTTGCGTGTTTGTATGGGATCATCGACAATTCGTACGGCGCGTCTCTGTACAGAGTCCGGGTGGTAAGTGACGATACGGCCGAAGATGGAGCGTGCCTATCTAGGAACTCCTTCACCTCACCCATTTAGATTGCTCATCACGTACCCAACTACATTTCATACTATCCACATATGAAAAGGTAACCCCTAACCCCCGCCTACCCAGCCCAAGCCGACCGCACCGGCTTATTCGTTGTTATCGAATGTCATTCTGAGGCGTAAGCTAATATCGCGCCCTGTCTTTGTTTACAATGCGCCGGTTATTAATCGCCCCGCATTCAGCCGGCGAGATAGCGAGCCTTTCTGACGGGATACTCGGCGGACGGGGCATTGTGTGGACGCCGCGTAAGAAGGGAGGCGCTTTAGTTCAACTTTCGTGCGACCATGGTCGATGGACGTCGCCCGACCAATATATCTCAAAATTACCCGTCGTACGACCGTTGTCAATAAGGACAGCGCCTTATAACGCATACGGCTAATAGGAACACGTTGCCGGCGAGTGTGTTCCCTGATCGTTATATAATCTGGACGCCTTCAAGGCTACAGTGAATTGGCTGTTCCTAGACAGGTTGCTCCATGGGGTGGAGATTTGGGGAACCGTGGCTTTGGCAGTGGAGTGGCATTTGCTTTTTGCTGCCAGAGCAACGTGTTATAGAGGTGGGCAACGCATTAGCGATATACATCTTGGTGTTGCTAATGTCTATAGGCAGTGGTGACCACTTTCCATCAGGTGGCCCGCTTGCCTGTTTACTTACCGTATGACATAAAAAAAAAAAAAAAAAATTATGCTTCATCTTCGGCCGCATCGTCACTTACCAACAGGTGAGATGGTCAAATGCATGTCTTGTATAATATAAAAAGAAAAAGCTCTCTCGGGGCCACCAAGGAGGTCGTCCATGAAATAAACAAATATGCTTGGACAATTCACACAGCGCCATCTAGCCACAAAGTAAGAAAAGCTTGTGTTATGATTGGCAGAAAAAATGATACGACTTGTAAGGGTGCAAGGGTGCAAAGGGTGACTTTACGCGGGTATTGTAGTATGTTGAAGTTGAATGTAAAAGATAATATATAAAGTTCTATAAAAGGTTTATTGAGAGTCCCACAATAATTGTAATAATAAGTTTTAATATAAATGAATGTTTAACATTGTTAATGTACCCGGCCGCGGCGGTTCCGAAAAATGCTTTGCTTAGGTAATGTGCCGCGCAGGGCAAATTAGCTAAGCCAGTTCGGTGCGTTGCATCGAATACGACTTATTTAAAAAAAATACATACTTATTATAACCGAGACCCATAACAGAAATTAAAATTCCTCATTTCACGCCACCTATCCGTAGCAGACTGGCATGTTAACCAACTGAACCAATTATGGCCGTCAACATCTGCAACGCGACGTCTAGACCGCCTACAGCGCGGCCTCTACGCCCTGCCCAATACGCGAACCCTTTCAGCGAGCGACCGCCTCGGCGACTCGCCATTTATCATTCGCCACGGAGCCACTTCCGGCCATAAGTGAGCCGCGGGGAAATACGCGCCTAGTCCTAAATTGTTAAGGCTTTAAAGAATTACAGCGAAATGCGAATGAGCACAGACAGAGAGATTTTTTTGATGCGAAATATTTTTTGCGCCGTGGGTGTCGTACAAGCCGACTAATGTTTAGAGACAAAAGATCTTAGAGTCTCCGTAAACAGGAAAATGGGCAGCAGCGTTTTCCATTGTTATGTTTGCAACACTGCGATCTCCAACCCGCCTGCCAAGCGTGGAGATTATGGCAATAACCTCCCCTTTTGTGGGAGAGGCCCAAAGTCCTGCAGTGGACTATTATGGGCTGTGATGTGTGTGTGATTGTTTGCGCGCATGGGGTCCCAATACACACTGCAAATAAACCCAGAGTGAGCCGGTAAAGCCCTATTAACAAAATAATAGCCCAACCGCATAAATTTGTGAAGTAGGGATGTAGAGAGTTTTCTGAAGAATACGAATATGAAATGAGTATTCGTAAAATGCATCTGTTTTACTCTATGTTTAAAATCAGCAAAGCAAGTGTTTAGAAAGGCAAGGCAAAAGCAAGCAAGTTCTATTACAAAATCCCATTATCAATTTAATAAAATTTTTTTGCCAGTCCCTTGGAAAACGGAAACGCTGAAAAACGGAAGGAGAAATACATTTGATTTGATTTATTAGCCTTAACGTACTTACCCTTAACATCTATTCATGTACTTTTTCATGTAGGGGTAGGCAGAGAAAATATTGTTCAAATTACTACGGCCCTGAGTTGTCTTGCCAAATCTCTTTCGCCTTCTTTCACATTCATCAATCTTTTCATACAAGCTCGTCTTTTTAGATACTCTTTGCCTGCCCTTTCTTGAAAATATCTCCGATTTGATTGTCGTAATTATGTACGTCCATTTACTCCTGCCACATATATCTTTTCCGTTAATCTCCTCACATTCATTCTTGCATAACAGTTATTCGTATAGTAATAGAAAGAAATGAGCATGGTAAAAAACTAACTAAAAGGTATAGCTAGTGTCAAATAAGAAGAGACTTGGCGGGTCACGTGGTTCGACTTGCGCTGTATACGATTACCTGCGCGAAATCCCCTCCACTGCCATTTGACAAGTCTCTTCTTTCGTAACGCGGGTTATAGTTTAAGAGAAAAAAAAGTAATTAATAAAAGAGATTCAAAAAATTAAAAAATGGAGAAAAGAGAAAACGAAAATAGATAAAACGAATAGTTATAAACAAATTGTATAGGAACTTAATATATTTATTATTGTTATAGTATTAGTATAGAATTAAAGTAAAGTAAATAAAGTAAAACACATTTATTACACCTAATTAATATAGTGTAAATATAGTACTGGTGCCTATAATATTAATATAGCGTTAACTTTGACGAAATAAGAACAAATTAGTGCCGTACGTACATTGAAATATTGTAATGAAAAGAATAGTGCAAAAATAGTGACCAAGACCTCTGTAAGCTTATAATAGAGGAAATGTAAGTAACGTCAGTGTCAGTATAGCACAGGTTGTAACCTATTTTACCTACAGCTTGATCAATTGTATATGATTAAGTTCTTGCTCAATAAATATTTTATTATTTTATTATTTTTTTGTCAGTCTGTCTCTGCTTTGACTATTGTAGACAGTCGACAAAAAAAGAAAAAGAAAAAAACACTTATTCGTATTGAATTCGATATTCGTTGCATCCCTAATGCAAACGGTGACGATTCAACCGGTAGACGGATGAAACATTTATCGCGGAACGGCAACAAAGCGGGTTTAAACCGGGTATGCACAGAATATCCGGGTATGCCGGGTATGGGGGCTGCATGGAATTGCGTTGCGGTTTTTACAACCTGACATTTCAGTGGAATCATTTCCCAGCGGGGCTCGCATGCTTTGATATCAAATATAGTATTTTTATTGTACACATAAAAATGTTACAGGGATGAAATCTTATCGAAGGCGAGCTTATCTCTTATAGAGATCTCTTGCAGCAAACCTGATAGGTGTGAAAGCGATATAACATGGGTACTAGAGGTTTACTATCATCATCATCATCACCATACTGCAATGAACATACCTTCCACAGCATAAATAGAAATGAACCGACTCTGCCTGGCATTGTCGAGGACGGTCCGGTCGTGGTTGGCGTGGGTTTGCTGCGGCCATAGGGCGGTCAGCGTGTTACTGTGTGTTTCCTTCCTACTTTCCTAGCCCCCTCCTTTTTGACGATTGAAAAAGATATTTAATGTCCTAATCAATAAAGAAATTTTGAATTTGAATTGAAATTGAACTACTAGCTTTTGGCCACGACACGAAAATTCGGTTACAACGTTCCAGACAGTCCCGTTATCGCAGAAACAACAATGAATTTTGGGATAAATTAAGGCCTATATGCTGTTCTGGGCTATAAGCTATACTGCTGCCAAATGTCATCAAAATCCGATCAGTACTTTTTGCGAGAAGGAGTAACAGACATCGCTTGTGGTTTCGCTACACATATTATCGGGTTTCTTACCACGATATTACTTTTACTTCGATAGTGTAGTGAATAACTACGAAAGTCTTAAAACCTATATCGTTTGTGGTTGCTAGTTGCCTTGTCAGATACACGTCAGTGAGAAGGGTTGCTGCTACGTTCAGCCAGACACCACAGCGGCAACTACTGTATAAGTCACTAGCCTACCCAAATCTAATTTCTGAGTGCACAAATTAATTAATTCTCCGTATATCCTGTCCTAATGGAATAGGGTGTGGCGGTTTGTGCGTGGAGTGGTAAACAGCTACACAGTATGTATTATAAATTACGTTTCTATAGTATAAAACTAAACAATTGAGAATACAAATAATTTCTATTTCTATTTCTATGCAAGCCTATTGATAATAATAAAAAAAAATCAATTTCTGTTTCATTTATTAAACGATACTTTGTTACTACAAAGACTCATTTGTATAAAATAAATACTCGTATCTATTTTGCCTTTAAGTTAGTAAGACTTATACCTATGTTAGTAAATCAATTAAAATAATAGAACAATAAAAAATCAGCGGTGCCCGACCCCAAGTAAAATCGAGCAGCACCCATTCAGGTAATTGCAGTCCAGCCGAGCTGTGATCATGGCCTGGCTGCTGTTGGTTCTAGTCCCTACTCTGCGAATAATAATCATAATGATCCAGGATTTGGCAGATTAATTACCTGGCAGAGCCTGCCAGAACAGATTGGATAATGGCTACACATTCAGTCGCTTGAAAGTGCAGGTTTCATCACGATGGTTTCTCTCATTAGCAGAAAATCGGTTAGTGCTGAACTAACTATGTGAAACTCATAAAAACGTCCTTGGTACATTGGATATCGAACTCCTTACCTCTCGCTTACGAGTCAGACACGCTAGCCATGGAGCCACCGCAACGCTTTAAAGTTTAATATCGTAGCTATGAAATTTTTACTCATTGTATGTAACAGGCTTTCTCAGATAGGAAGGACTACATGGAGTCTATTATAAGAGAAAGAGAGTTGAGCTGTTTCGCTGAGCTGCTTTGAGGGGAAAGGGAAGCCGAGCTGAGCCAAGCCAAGCTACGTTGAGCTGAGCCAAGCTGTTCCGAACAGAGCTGATAGAAATGCTGTGTTCAAATGCTTTGCTGAATTAATTAATTGCTGAGCTAAGGTTGGCCATTATCGTTAATCAACTTGTCACATGAAAATCACTTGCGAATGATTAGTTTAATTGGAATATACATAATTTGTGACCCGCGGTTGATTGAAGCTAGACTGCAGAGCCTCGAACATCAAGGCTAGAGTGAAAGGCTGTTCCAAGACAGACATGCTTCATCTTCGGCCGCATCGTCACTTACCAACAGGTGAGATGGCGGTCAAATGCCTGTCTTGTCATAAAAAAAGGAAAAAAAAGAAAAGTAAGAGAAAGACTGTGTTGATTTCGTTGTGTGAAAGTCATCGTCATGACTTTCATATTTTTGGGTTATCGTGTTGCGATGACGGGGAGTGGATAATTGGGTTTTAGGAGTAGACAAGATTGATCTATATTCTCGTGCTTGTGAAAATGTGATAAAATAATAAATCGATTTTCCATGTATATATATTGCGTTAAACCCTACTGGTGATTACCCTATAGATAGATTTATAGATTAACAGTTTAATGCAAACAAATTTTTATCAAACGTTGTAGGTATCGTTACTAGCTTGTTGTAAAACCCAAACTGAATAAAAATTATTTGATTTGATTGATTGATTAGCGATATCTTCCAGGCAACCCTTGTCTAGAAAATATAAATGTGTTTATTATAGTCATAGCTTACTGTTCCAATTACATACCTACTCGAAAACAGTCGTTAAAAGATGATTTTTTTCAGGCAAATCTATAAGATTTTAAAAATATTTTATAATAGGTACAGCTTTTGCTATACTACTTTCATTACAGCTGTATCATATATTTTTATAATATATGTATGTATCTATATATATGTGTGAAAATACCTAACCATTTTTGTTGCCCTGCTTCCCAAACTAGGTATAAATAACCTGTGTCTTGGGAATCAGTCAATCAATCTCAGAAAGAGAAAAGGATAATCATGAGTCATGAAACAAGTAAACATTTGTCGATCTGAGTGGTTTGGTCCCGGGTTCAATTTCCGCCCGAGAAGAAATTGAAATGATGAATTTTTATTTCTGCTACTGGTCTGGGTGTAGTATACATATATAATCAGTATGTATTAAAATAAAGTATATAAGTAGTTTATCAGTTATATAACACCCACAACACAAGCTTTGCTTACTTTGAAGCTAGATATCCCTGTGTGAATTTGTCCAAACATATTTATTTATTACTCATTATTACTCACATGAGTGTTCATATCATAGACCATACAACTTGTCCGGGATCCATAGACTACAGAGGAATCGGCTTGCGAGGCCCGTGGGATTGTGCGGTCGTGATTTAATTCCCAGATTCGAGGCTGCCGCGTGTGGGGGTCAGATATACAAAGGGTTGAATTGTGAGGGGTTTGTTTTGCGTTAATATTTCGGAAGAGTCCACATCCACGCGGGAGAGCTAATTCTGGGGCGTTTGAGCGTAAGGTCGTTTTGTTTGGCGTTGTGGTAAGAAGTTTATATTTTTAAAATTATTGTAGTTTTTCAGCCGATAACGAAAGTTAAGCAACGCATGCCCATGCCGGGCACTGGATGACCGTTTGTTCTTTGAGGCTGATCAAAGTTTAGCACCGCAACGAGCTCGCCACTGATAAGGAGTGCGTCCTTATACTGTTGGAGAAGCGATGTTGTCCAGCCTTCCGTTGGAAAGCGACTGGTTGGACAATCTCGCCGATTGGCAATGAGGGTTTATGTTTAATATATTTTCGACGCAGACCAGCAGTAGGACCTTCATAGATCATAGTGAATGGGTAACTGTGTTTTCTGTAGTGCCCATTGAGAGCGTCCTGTCGATTGCCGTAATGGTTAAGGGGTCCGACTCGTTCCTTGAGGCACCCAGTTCTAACTCCAGTGCTATCAGGTACCAATGATTCTTCTGAGTTACGTAGTTCAACACTAACCGATGCTCTTACGGTGAGAGAAAACGTCGTGATGAAACTTGCACATTTAGGCGACTGAATGTGTAGCCATGATCCAATCTGGTCAGGTTCCCCTAGTAGCAGGGTCACAGAGCTCAGATGGCTGTAGCTCCACTGTAATTACCTGATCTGCGAAATTCTGGATCATTGTCAAGGTGGACCCCGGGCCCTCGTGTGCGAGAACACAACTGGGACATTAACGCCAAGATGATTGTTTAAAGACATTAGCATCTTGACTAGACACAAGCTGGCCGGAAGCCGCCCACACTTCGCTAGTCCACTCAAGTCATAGTCCAAAGGAAATACTGCGGCTGGGAGCTCATTCCATATCTGAATAGCACGAGCGAGATAACTTTTTCGAACCTTCGCGGGGACACCAACAGAGCGTCTACGTAGTGGCAATGAATACCCAGCCCGCGGCGAGTGATGCGATGGTGGAACTGTGCTGTGGGCACCAGATCAAAAAGTTCCTCAGAACTCTCCCCATTGTAGAAATGTCGGCGGTACTAGGTTTTGCCCGCGACTATAAGCTACAACACTTAATAAACGCCAAAGCCAAGGTGCAACCACTTTTATTCTTTACATTTCATAAAAAAAAGTTTTTGCGTAAATCCTTACAAACTTTCGTATCGTATCCTACTTTGTAGGATTTTATGCAGAATAGACGATATTTCACTAAAATAACCATGAAAATCACAGAAAATCAAGAAATTTTACACTCACATTCAGAATCATTATTATGAGGTGTCACAGTGCGCGCGAACGTACTGGGTTCCGATTCATAGCGACTGGCAGCATGCGTCCGACAAAATGAACGGAAATTGACCAATCATAGAGCCATATTGAACACAGTACCTTCACTTAGCAGACGAGCACTGTGGCGACTAGCTCCACTAATGCAGTGCAGTGCACTGCGCGGCGCACCACGCAGTGCCACGTCACGGTGACAACAAAGAAAACGGTGGTGTTATTCTGGTTTTTCACGTTAGGCAATGATCGCACGAGAGATTTACGAATGATTGTGAGTTAGGCAACGTTTGCACGAGAGCTTTTTCGACGCTTTTACGCGCGTTATTTTAAACGACTCGCATGATTATTGACCTTATGTCGACCTTATGTATGGAGGTCAGTTGGCAGTCGTTCCACTGTAATTGCCTGATCTGATAAATCTTGGATCATAGTCAAAGCGGGCCCCGGGTCCTCGCGTGCGAGAGCACAAACAGGATTTGACGCCAAGATCATCATTATCATCGTCTTGGTGTTAAATTTCGGTTGCCAGGAGTCCGCCTTCCTACTCATCTTGGTCCACTTCGCTCGGTCTTCGGTATCCTTGGAGTTTGTTGGCACGCATGTCGTTCTTATCGACGTCTAGCCATCGCTTCGTGAGTTGAACTCTCCTTCCCGTGCCTAGCGGGCTGGCATGGTCAGACATTATTGTCGCCACGTAATTTGCCGTTTAATTTCCTTACTATCATTATCCGCATCTTGTCTCTCACGTTCCGTTTAGAGTAATCTGATCGATTATAATCGTATGGTGCAGGATGTTTTTCAACAAGCTCATAAAACATTATATTGAAGTCAACATCATCATAATGACGCCACGATGATTATTTAATTTATATTATTGTCAATGCTACATTGACATTACAATTTGTGTGCCGTTTTTGTAACCTTGATCTGGCTCGGGTTAATATTTGATTATAACATAATAGTGACATCCTGAAAACCTGCTGAAAACGGTCCGGATTCATTCCCAGGTTTACCATCAACTGGTCAGTCTATTTTTACACCGGTATTCCATATAGGGTGCACCCAATAGTTACGTCGAGGTCGTCTACATTTTTGCATATTAAACATCTGCAGTACGGCCAACATGTCTTCATCCCCGGAAGAAGACATAATTTTACTTTAAAATCTTTGAAAACGAATTTTTTCTTTGGATGTTTACTTCTGACAGGTGTCCATAGATTCACCATCTGTAGACCGTGGTAAGTCATTCCATATTTTAACTAAAAAGTATAACATCAGTAATATCTAAAGAAATTGAACCATGCAACTTCCGCGAATACTATACTATAAATTATTCTTTTTACCCGACTACGATGGAGCTAAGAGAGGGTAATGAAGTTAACAATCTATGTATGTAAAGTTGATAAACGTGGAAGAATCGACAGAGATTTGTCAGGACCATAGCAAGTGGAACAATGTCGTCTCTGTCGTATGTCGTCAATGTCGTACTCTTGCGGGGGAAAGGGGTTTGTGTGTATGTATGTTTATATGAATGTTTGTATGGATGTTTATTCTAGCTCAAAAACTACTTGGCCGATTTTCGTTAAAAGCGTATTGATTGTCCGATGGTTACAGGCTCTATGATAATACATTCAATTAAATTATCTTGAGGATATAAGAACATAAAAACTTCAAAATTTTTAAATTCAGAAGATTGATTCGGTCATGTTAGGAATTTTTATTCACATTGATTGATTCTGTTGTAGGATAAACCGCACTGCTTAAATTTGTCCTCAACTGGTTGAAGACATGATTTTGGGACAATATTACGACAAAATGTTTTAAAACGTAGTAATTTTGAATTTTGAATTTCTGTCCTTTACGAATGTTTACTTAAACTGAGTGTATACCACGGTGGCTCATTCAAAACTATAACTACAAAGTATAATATCAGTAGTAAGTATAAAGAGAGTGAATATATTTTAAATTACTCGGAAACCATTGCTCTTAGAAAACTGGATCCTAAAAAAAAATGATAGTGCCCGTCGATATCTATAAGTATTTGCTGTTCTGGAACAAGCGTTTTAAGGCAAATAGTTTCAGAGTTATTACAGTTTTAAGATTGACAGCTGTCATACGGAATGTAGATCTCGACTATCATTTCTCTTCAGGAACTAGTGTTCAAGGAGCGATAGTTTCAGAGTTATTACAGTATTAAGTTTGACAGCTGTCAACCGAAATGTAGATGTCGACGAGCACTATCATTTCTCTTCAGAAACTAGTGTTCTAGAAATGATAGTTTAAGAGTTATTACAGTATTAAGTTTGACAGCTGTCAACCGAAATGTAGATGTCGACGAGCACTATCATTTCTTTTTAGGAACTAGTATTCTAGCACCAATAGTTTCAGAGTTATTACAGTTTTAAGTGTGACAGGTGCCATCCAAAATGTAGATTTCTACGAGTACCAGCATTTCTTTTTAGAACCTAGTGTTCTAGAACCAAACATGCCTTATTTATAATTCGAGATGAACTGAGAAGAGAATGACGACAGGATCACGAAAGCGAAACAACTCCGATAATGTTAAAGAATCAGAAAAAGGGGAGGGGCTTACGCATCACCTGTCAAACTTTCATTGACAAGGTCGGTTTCCTATTTCATTCACACGAATTGTATCTGTACTAAAAAAAGTAGACAGATATATGTGTGTCAACTGGAGGAAAGATTCGAACTGTTGGTAAAAAGAAACAGTCAGATGTGACGTTTCATGTTGACATCTACTGACATCGCACCGCACGCTGCACGATGGGGCCAAATTGAAAAACGTAGACAAAATTCATACAGAACTGACATTTCGGGCTTCAATTGCGGGTGTTGCCCCATCATGCAGTGCGCCGCGCGGCGCGCTGCACAGTGGGACATTCCGCCATCTGTCAATGTACTTGCATACAAATTGCTCGGCGTGTAACAAGTTTTGCCACATCGTGCAGTGCACTGCGCAGCGCACTGCATGAGTGTGCGTTCAAGATGAATGCATATTAAAGTTTTACTAATACAAGTATAGTTTTCGAATATGGGTGACAGTTTCTTTCAACAACGGCTCCGCAACAAGTGGCGGGAACGGCAGAAGTTCGCCACAAATTCTCTATGTCTATGTCCCCCAGTGCGAAGTATGGCCCCCCAGAACCCTGAGTATGGCCCTGTCCGATTCAATTACACGTCCGGACAATGCCCGCCGGTGGCAGCGGCCCATCAATCTGGACCGCTTCACTTTGGACTAAAACCGACGGGATATTATCAAATGCCTGCGACACAGATATTTCGGAGAGCGATCGAAGTATGTGTTTATTGGCGACTAGCAACCGCCCCGGCTTCGCACGGGTACCACTACGGGTATACGGGTATATAGCCTATGTGACCCGGGGATAGTGTAGCTTCCCAACGGTGAAAGAATTTTTGAAATCGGTCCAGTAGTTACGAAGTCTATTCAATACAAACAAACAAAAAATCAAACCTTTCCTCTTTATAATATTAGTATAGATTGGAAAGGTATCAATTGAAAAATATTTTTACATAACAAGCTTTTATCGGGCGGTTGCATCAAGACGATTTCAAAGAGCCCAAAACCGATAAGGTTATCTTGTTGCGTTTAGTAGTTCCATTGACCTTCCGACTCTATCATCAGACCAGCCCATGGTAATATATTAAGGCATTGTTATTTAAGTTAGATAGGTATACAAAATTTTAGCTCAATTGATCAGCGGGAAGTAGGTCAAATTACGCCTGCAAGATTTGCTCCGAACATGCATACTTACATCCAAACATTATAAGTAAAATAAAAGCTTGTTACCGCTGGCTATCTGCTTGTTTGCCACTGCGTAGCATTAAAAATACATGCAATATGTAATGGGCACTACAGAAAACGCAGTTACCCATTTACACTGATCTATTAATGTCCTACAGGGCCTCGAGTCCGCTAATTTACTAATCATCACAGCCCATAACAGTCCACTGCAGGACTTAGGGCCTCTCCCTCTAAAGGGGAGGTTATTGCCATAATCTCCACGCTTGGCAGGCGGGTTGGAGATCGCAGTGTTTAAATATAACAATGGAAAATGCTGCTGCCCATTTTCCAGACTACGGAGACTCTTGATCTTTTGCCTCGAAAACATTAGTCGCCTTGTACGACACCCACGAGTGTAAGGGGTTGGTGCTATTCTACTCTACCGGACACCACACGGCCAATTTTATAATACCTCGATTGAATTGTATGCAATGGCAGTTTACCACGTTGTTGGCATTCTGCTATTGTTACTAACAGCTCGTTTGTGTTGTAATATTCGTTTTACGCGTTTTTGTATTAATTAAAACTGCTGCGTTGAGCTGATATTGCGATCCACTTACAATTCGGATCATCGAACCAAGTAAATAAATGGATTCGAGGCCCTACTGGTCTGTATAAAACTTTTATTAAAGTTTAACCCTCACGGGATGCCATTCGGCTCGCAAGATTGTTTAACTAGTCGGTTCCCAACAGGAAACTGGTCAACCTCGCCTCGCCAACGGTATTAGGAGTAGGGATGTTACGAATATTCGTATTCGAATTCGCTGATGCGAATGGTTCGCATCGTTATTCGCATTCGCATAAATCAATGCGAATGTTATGCGAATGCGAATGTGTGCAGGTCGAGACATGTAGTGTTATGTTGACATCGCCCGCGCGGCCGCGCCGCGCCGCCGCCTCTTGCATTTCGGTGATTCGCGGCTTTGTGCATAGCGTGATTAATTCGACCAATATTTATATGTTTTTTTTAATACTTGATGTCTTCAGTACTTAACATTCGCATTCGCACATTCGCGGCGTAAACATTCGTATTCGCGAATGTGAAAAATTTGACATTCGAAACATCCCTGATTAGGAGGCCCACCAAACGAGTGGCGAGCTCGTTGCGGTGCTGAATTTGATTACTTACGGGCATATACGGGCGTCGCTTAACTTTCGTTATCGGTTTCGCAAGCACGCTGCTAATAGAATAGTAGACGCAATAGTACCGTAAATAAGTTACATTTACAGTTACAAGTTCTTGTTAGGAACTGAAACATTTTTGACTCGTAGTGTGCCAACACGAATGCACTCCTAACTCCATAGACATAAACAAGTCGTCAACTCGTTCATGGCACGGGTACCGATAGAGGACCTAGGTACCCTCATGAAGGCAGAGTTTTGGCCAAAGGGTGTGGTCTATCGTCGATTCGTACCAGTCTATCGTCTTCAATATGTATCCAACAAACTCATTTTCACTGTACAGAAGGTCCATCCACCTATCCTAAACCAGTATAAAAGGAGCTAACATTGCTATGCGCATCCATAGAGATGGTGGCTCATCTTATACTGGAAGATGATAAGCTGTTTAGGAAACCAGTATAACATGACCTAGCATTGCTTTGCGCGTCCATGGCGAAGCAAGCTCATCTTATACTGGTCATTGATCTGCTGCCTGCTGTACACGGAGAGGCACAATATTGCCGTATCGTCTGTCGCCCTATGTCGGCTTGTTTGAATACCGAGTTTACTTTTAATCACGACTCTAAATCTAATTTCCTCGCGGGGTGGATTTCATGCGATTTTTTGCACAAAAATAAGCTCTGCCCCATTGAGTTAGGGATGTGTGGGCGTATGCGGAAGGCTGTATGGTTGTAAATTAGATTGGTTATTGCTGAGATTTTCCTCCATTTTTTGGGTTCCGTAATAAAACAAGTAATTCTTAAAATATAATTTTGTATGATTTGACATAAATTTTCTCCACATTTATTTATTATATTAGGTATGTATTATGCATATAAACCTTCCGGAAGAAATAATTGGATTGCAATCGAAGCCCAATGGCAGTTTTTAGTTGTAGCAGAATAACAAAAACGCGACAAACTGCCATTGAGCTTCCAATGCGATCCAATGAAAATTTAATCAAGCCATTAGTAAATTAATAGACTTGAGACGCATCTTGTTTTGTTTTTTCACTCTAATATATAAAAACAAATGCTTGATAAAAATACTGTAAATTGTACAATGCATACTTAAATGCACATTGTATTATGATTTGTTACGAACTCGACAAAAATATACAAAACAACCGCATTTCTGAAGCGTTTTACATTCGCTGTAAAAATAATATACTCTTGTCTGAATAATTTATGGATGCAAAGCTTTTAGTCCGTTCAATTTATTCCATGTTACTCTCTCAAGGGGTGACGAATGTCTGAGGTTTCCGATTTCAGAGCTGCCTCTGTAAAGTTTCAATTTAACAGTGACTTTTTTTTCAGACCCTCCGCCTTGACCGTGATCCAAGATTTGGCGGATCAGGTAATTACATTGGAGCAACTGCCATCTGACCTCCGTGACGCTGTTAGCAGAGGAACCTAACAAGATTGGATCATGGTTACATGTTCAGTCGCCTGAATGTGCAGGTTTCATCGCGATGTTTTCCCTCACCGTAAGAGCATCGATTAGTGTTCAACTAATGTACATAACTCAGAAAAGAGTCATTGGTACATGACGTCACTGGGGTTCAAACCCGGTA
The DNA here is from genome assembly GCA_905147135.1 of Blastobasis lacticolella. Taxonomy (NCBI): domain Eukaryota; kingdom Metazoa; phylum Arthropoda; class Insecta; order Lepidoptera; family Blastobasidae; genus Blastobasis; species Blastobasis lacticolella. The sequence continues at coordinate 1,662,281 of LR990044.1, forward strand.
CCTCGGGGCACCACTTGGACCCCTTAACTATTAAGCCACGTTCTCCGACAACACAAGTGTTGCTAATAAATTGCAAGATTGGTACATGTCAGTCGTAACGGATGGCCTGACCGATTCGGGATAGACTTTTCATTAGTCAGACCGCGCACGTTTCAGGCTAGCAGGGGCCTATATCTCGAGCTGTGACATCTCGAATTCGACATTTATTCCATTTTTTTTATACCACCAAGGTGGCAAACAAGCTTACGGTCTGCCTGATGGTAAGTAGTCACCGCAGCCTATGGACGTTTGCAATACCATCCATCACCCACGCGTTGCCGACCCCGTAAAAACCTTTTAACTTTAGCCACATATTTATTTATTTATTTAACCATTTATTGTGCACAAAGAAAGTTACAATAATATGAACATAGAAATATTTTAATTCTAGCCACATTAATTGCCATTAATAATGACATTGAAATGTCTATTGCCGCCTAAACAATTTTTCTTATCTATCTTCCACAGTCGTATTTGTCAAAGATCAATTACACCTACGTTTTAATACAATTTTTTGGCGAAAGAAAATGTCGAATTTGATGTCTCAGCGTGAGAATCGCTCCCCAGGGCCTTAATTTTCGCAGTGACATCTCGAATTCGACTTTTTTAAGCTAAATATCGCTATTAAAAATGTATGATAAAACGATCTTCAACAAAAAAGTATTAGCGACTACGTTGAGTATCCATTTTTTATTGCAATAGAGATTCAGTGACTTTTTAATAGATATTTGCGGCTTGAGCAAATGTCGAATTCTAATGTCGGTCCCCCTAGGCCTCGATTGGGTCCCAACAAGCCTTAGTCCGCCCCTGTCCCCGGTTAAATGTAAGATCCCCTCCATTAAACTCGGCGGTTATCAACATCCAAATTGATCCATTGTTTAGCTGTTCCAGAAAATCACTCTCCTCGAGCATTACTTGTTCTAATGGTAATGGTGTGCCGCAAGGCTCCAAAGGCTTTGAAACGAGATTTCGAATTGGACTTCAGTTGTTTATTCATTCAAGTATTGTTACTGGCTGGTAATTGGTGTCGCAAAAAGTTAGGTAATGTTTATGAGTGTTTTTACTTTACTTTACTTTATTCTTTATTGTACACAAACATGACATAATTATACAGTACAGTAACAGATATCTGTTTGTGTTATATTCGTGGACAAATTCACACAACGCCATCTAGCCCCAAAGTAAGCAAAGCTTGTGTTATGGGTGCTAGATAACTGATAAACTACTTAAATACTTTTTAAATACATACTTATTATACATAGAACACCCAGAACCGTAACAGAAATTAAAATTCATCATTTAAATTTCTGCCCAGCCGGGAATCGAACCCGGGACCTCTTGCGTGGCAGACCGTTAACCATTTAACCACTCAGGTCGTCAAGCGTATGCGTATTGATTTGATCTCTAAAATTAAGGTGGTACAATTTATCTATTTTGAAGTAGCTTAATATTTATACATTGATTGACGAATTGCGTCGTTGCTATTGAAAGTTGCTATGGTGAAATGATACCTTTTCGATAGTGCTTAAGATTGCAAGCATTAATTTAATAAACGGTTTACATTCGTATAATAATTACTAGTGCTCGCACTAAACTTAGGCGTCCACAAGCATTTAAGCGTCACAAAAACGGTATAATTAAAATTAATAATGACTTCACGAGTTTAGTTTTCATTTACCTAAAGTTAATGTGGGTGCAATGCTTTCTTTGTTAGGAATATTTTAAATCAAGTTAAGCGTCCGTTAAAGTTCAGTGCAATTATAAATGATATCTAAAATGATATCAAGGTAATCCATTACACTCTAAAGGGCAAACTTTTAGAATTTAATATTAAGAACTAAGCCAATTGATGTTTTAACCTTCAGAAACGTTTTGGGGTCCCAAGTGATATTAAAATGATTCGCCGATTAATTTAAGAGATGCTCTCGAATCGAAAGCAATCGGGCTAAGTGCTATCCATTTACAATGAAAGGATAATGGTGGTATACTTCAAGTAGGTATAGTTAGCCAGATATGAAAGGTATTTTAGTTAATCTCTTCATTACTTTCAAACTGCTCTTCCTAGCGTGCATCATCAGTTGGTAAACCTGAGGAGACCGCGTGGGTGAGTAGAGCTCGTCTAGTCTAAGATGACGCGCCCCACTACTTAGTTAGTTGATTTCGATGTGTGAGTGCAAATATTAATAACGACACTTCATCTGTGTGGGAGCCAATGAACGGCGCGTGCTCCGACGTTTGAATCTTATCGGCAACTGAATGACCAATTACAACGGCATTTGTATATGTATTGCGTCCATATTTTAAACTTGCTTGTGTGCGTTAATGCGATAGTGGGGCGCGTCATTTTAGATTAGACGAGCTCTACCCTCGCCTTCTTGTTGTGTTTCAGTTTCGGAGGTAGTCAGAGCAATTACAGGTATGAGCCATTTCATCTTAATCCTTACAGTGAGAACACGCCTGAAATTTTGAATTTTTTTCAAATTCAAGCGACTGATAGTGTAACCATGATCTAATCTGCGGGGCTATTGGCTAACTCAGTTGACAACTGTATTTGACACTAGATAATTCTACACCACGTCACCTACGTTGAAAACTGGCAATAGCGTCTACCAAATTAGAGTAGTGTCAGATTTTTTTATGTCAAATTCAGTTGTCCACTGAGATAGCCGATAGGCCCTCTGGTCAGGTTCCACTGGTAGCGGGGTCACGGAGGTCACATGGTAGTCGTTCTACTGTAATTATATAATCTGCCAAATCCTGGATTATGGTCAAGGCGGACCCCGGGCCATCGTGCGCGAGAGCACAACCGGGACATTAACTGCATCTTGCACGTTTTTTTTTATAATAAGTGGTCTTGCACCGCCACCAGACCTCCGGTTGACTGGTAAATAAATATATGAAACTCTAAGTCCGCCGTTGTAAACAACAATGCATTAAGTTTAAAATAAATAAATATCACATAAAAATTGTTACTAACTTTCAAAACTGCCATTTACGACATAATTATATATCTTTCACAATACCATAGTCCAAAGAAAGGTGAAAAAGTAATTCTTGGCAAGTGGACCGGGATGGCTGGTAAACAAGGCTGGTAAGTAAGGCTCGGTGTACACAGACAGTCGCAATCACGCTAAACAAGCAGTGCCAGTGATGGATTGCAGTGATTAGCGAGTGGTGCAAGTTATGCTGATATTTGTATTTTTTTTCTACGCAGTGACAAACGAGCATACAGCCCACCTGACGGTAAGCGGCAACTGTCGCCCATAACATCTACGGTTCATGCATTTAGGTTGCAGTCAACAAAAATGCAGTTCCGCAGGTGAGTTGTCATTGTGATGACTAAGATTTGATGCCTCTTGCCTGTAATGAGGAGTTTTCCAGTAGGTATTGATAGTTGGTTTCAAAAAGCATCAATAGATGGCGCTCCTACAATTTTGGTAATCTTTTTTTAATCTGTATGATGGTGGCAGTGATTTCATGCAATCAACTAACACTAAACTTAAAAATAAAATGTTTATTAATATAAACATTACTGTTAAAGGTTGAACGAAATGTAAAAATAAATATTTATAGAAGTTGGCACTATGTTCCATTATTATTATATACCTCTAAAATGGTTGAAAACTATTGACAAATACAATATTATCCAATACAACGTACCCAGTGTATATATCCTGTTTGCTAAGAACCTATTTCAAGCGATTATCAATTACCAAAATTATCGAGGCGCCATCTAGTGAGTGGTTAGGAATGCTTTAGATACCTATTGGAAAACTCCTCATTGTGCTGGCTACCGTATCCTTTAAACCGGAATACAACAATGCACGCAATGTTGCTTGGTGGCAGAAAGCGGTTGTACCCAGGTGTATTCCTCAGGCTTCACAGAATCCTATCACCTGATAAAGTAAGATAAAAAAAAGAAAAGGAAAAAAAGATTATTCCCAGATTGACATCGCCGAGTTGTATGTGAAACCCAAAGCGACGTGAGGATGCCTAAGACCGGGCAAATGGAAAAGAACGAGCGGGATAGCGGACTCTGGCTTAAGCTGAGATTGACCGCTAGAATTATGATGGTGATGATCTTTGATAGCTCAATTCCAAGTACCCTGTGAGACACAACGCCAACAATGAAGAACCTCAAATTTTTTTTAACACACAGCTTGTTTTCGACTCCAGGCAATTACTTAGAAGTAGGTGTTTGAAATAAACCTGTTGCAAAAAAAGGATACATGGGCAATTATTCTATAACCGAGACAATTCGGAGGCCTTGGGTCTCACCTTTTCGCTACTTAAATATAAAAAGACTTGACGACAATATAGGTATGTAACATCCCTTTTGCTTACGCTCCCAGAATTGCGATCGAAGATATTTATTTGTTTACACCATCGCTACGATGTTCGGTCGGCGAGTACTAAAGCGGCTTACGTGACCGCTTCCAGTCGCAGGTTCACAAACAAAGTGTATTTTCTCGTAGTTTTTTATTGTGTCGAGCGGTTTGAAAGAAATTGCGATGTTATTTCGAATGCCCACGTTTTATCACGATGTTTTCCAATACCGTAAGAGCATCGGTTTGTGTTCATCTAATAAACGTAACTCAGAAAAGGGTCCTTAGTATGTACAGTCGAGTTCATTAATATGTGAGCATTACCAAGGCTTCAAATATAAATGTACGTGGTAGCATATGTACATCTGCTCAGATATATAAGTACCCTTCCATGTACATTTGTATTTGAAGCCTTGGCAATGCTCACATATTAATGAACTCGACTGTACATGACGATACTGGGGTTCGATGTTCGAACCTGGTACCTCTCGCTTACGTGTCGGAACTCTCAACCACTAGGTCACCGACGCTCGATTTATTTTTCAACTAGCACTCAGTTCGGCTGCGTATAGGATCAATTGAATATAGAGTTGTAAAAGCAATTTTTTGACTGAGTAAAAGATTATGTATACGTTTACCTGCACTTACAAAGTTTTCTTTAATAGCTACTTGACAATTATTGGCCTAGTTAGCGAAAGATACGATAAGCTAACCAAACGGCTGCAAAATCTAAAACGGAGGGATCTTAAGACAGTAGTTGGTACAATTACAGGGCACCTCCCCCTGAACAAACTACTGCATACCATCGGAGCTACAGACAGCCCCCTGTGCAGGGGATGTTTAGTAGCTGAGGAAACAACAGCAAACGTGGTCCTGGAGTGTGAGAATCTAAAGGACTACAGAGCTAAAGCCTCAGGAACAGTAGCCGTATTCACAATGGCTCGGAAATCGGATTCGGATACGGAATCGACTAAGGACCCTGGAAGGAAAAGTTCATAGGAAAATGTGGATTCAGTTAATTTTGATGAAATTTTCATATGTTATAGAGAGTAGAGTTTCCGTGTAATCTATCGGGATTCTGAATAACAGTTTTCGATTCGATCGACACGGATTCGCCACTCACGAATTTCGTGTCGAATCGTTCGGAAACGGTTTCGAATCATTGTGAATACGGCTACAGGGTCTCTTCGAGAAGCCTGTGAACGTCCGAGACAAATAGCCTTTTGGAAGATGCTGGGCTGGCTACAATAGCCGGCTCTCAGTCACGTATAAAGGACCAAATTTGAGTCCAATTACGGGAAATGGGAGCCCCATTCCTAATCCTAGTTATCGTTGGTTATGTGCTTACATTAATAAAATGTTACATTGTTTCACATTAATGGGTATGCAGTATATACCTACCGGAACATACGTAATGGTATAACCATATAACCATTAATTATCACATTTATAATTTATAACCCTTGATATGACAATAATTTATCATAATAAAATGATGTTTTGGTTCGTTTTCTTATAATATTTGTTTTTCTTGTGTACGGAAGGAAGGCACGTGGTGCGGCACCGTTGATCCGGGCGGTAAGTCAAACTGTCAAAGTGACAGTGACAGTCAGTCAGTTCGATCTTAGGACCAAGAATTAAGTTCGTTCCGAAACAAACCGTAACCGGCTCGATGATGACAGAGGTTTCGCGGATAACCATCGACATCCGAACTTATAAACTTTTCCCTAATATCTACTCGTACAATTATAAATTTATACGACCATCCACTTTAACCCTTAACACATTCATATGTGCAATATGATAGCAAATTGGTACTCTTACCCTCCAGGCCTCTATTTATATTAGGGAGGTCAAGGCAAACCATGTACGGTTACTTATGGTAAGACGATACTATTCCAATATACTATTTATCCGGAATATTAAAATTAATAAATATAGCGTCGGTGACCAATGGTTATGCGGTCGAATTTGAAATACCCTGTTTTTTTTTTAAACCTTGCACGGTTTAAAATGATTCATCATTTTGAGATGTTTCTTATTTGTTCAAGCAAAGCTTCTAATACAATTTTTATATTTTGCAATGCTTTAGCTTATAACTCAGAATAACAGGCTCATTTTTCCCCAAATTTGATGACTCGGGGAACGTTTTAGAAAATAATAACTTTCAAGTTCCCGCGGGAGATAGCGGGCGAAAGTAATTACTATTAAGTACTTAAGTAATTAACTGTATCTTACTTATATTGTAGGTACTGAAGAGTCATCGAATGTGGCAGTAAAATCAGTAGTAATATTACTTCGCTCACTAAAACAGAAACGTCGTATTTTCCCGTGCATCTGTATCTCCGATCTCGCAAAAGACTGAGCATTTGCATTTGCAACGGATCTCTCGAGTCTGATAAACTTAAGTCGTATAACATTCATCTCGTTTACTCCGCGTTTCAATGGTTTGAATTTGAACCGACATTTTATCCGCAAATTCCTGAGGATTCTGCGCTATAAAGTGACATCTGGTTAGCTCATGATGAGTTCCCTTGCAACCCCTATATTTCGTATATTTACCTCTACGTACAAAAGGCAGCAAATCAACCTACCAGTATAATACGTTCTCAAATTTTTTTTCTTCTTCATAACAATCTTTTTTTGCGTGGTATTTCTACCTACTCATCAAAATCAATCCAAAGAGCCCAAACATAATGGGGTTATCTTATTGCATTAATTAGTTCCTATAACCACTTTTCGACTCCATCATCAGACCAGCTCCATGGTATCATATTAATGCATTGTCATCCAAGTTTCATAGGTATACAAAATTTCAGCTCAATCGGATCAGGTTTTTTTTATTGCTATCTCTCCTGGTAGACTTGTAGATAATGCTATTTTAGTTTCAAGTCCGCCATTAAACTATTTGTGCATGAAGTATTAATAAATAAATACCAACAAATGGTCGAAAAATGGTTCGCAAATTTTGACAGATAACTTACGAACAGTGCAAGAAAAAGCTTGTAAAATAATATAGCCTCTCTATGGATTCGACAAACCAGAGACAGTGAAAAGTCTAAACAGGGCAGGTTGAGGCGCTGTCGTGTTTACCACAAATGAGTAAGCCAGCTGTCAAATAATTGCGACCTCAACTCTGCGGAGGCGCTGAAAAATTCATCGTCAAACATTCGAAGCGGAACCCTAATTTGGTAAAGCTTGTTTATGATTGCGATAGGAAGTATGGCGTCTGTCTATGTGGAAATTGTAGATAAATAATGATGTTTATCTTATTTATTATTAGCATCATTATATATTCATTTTTCATTATTTTATAATTCTGAACCGATTTTCTGTTGATTCGTAGCATGCAAACACAATAAAAATTATGATAATTTCAAATTTAAATATTCAAATAGAAAGTGATATATCACTTTCCTTTCACTTTTATTTGAGAAAGAACATAGTACAAAGCACAAAATTTATGAGGCATTTTATCATAGAGTCTCCCCAAAGAATCACAAATGCTGTCCATTTGTGCTTCTGAATTTTAATCCTAGACAACTAAATATTTGCACGTTCGACAACCCTCTCCTCCATCGTGAAAGTCGAATCTGCCATTAGTCGCCTTGACTAAAATAACAGTATCCTTTCCAGAAATTGTGAATGGAATCGTTCAGAAATCAAATTACGGCATTCACTGATATGGAAACAGATTATAAACCATGATGGAATCCTACGGGACGTGAGCACGCAACAATTATTTATTCACTCATCATTATTATTTGTTATCTTTTCCTGAACTCGATAAGGGTTGGCTGTAAGATGTAGCTTTTGGCGAAAAAGCCGTTTTTTGCTGTGTACGTTATTAGTTCATTCACTCATTCATTCTGAGTTTCATTCACAGCAGCTTTTTCATACCACTAAGGTGGTAAACAAGCTTACGGCCGGTAAGCAGTCACCGCAGCCTATGGACGTTTGCAATACCAGGGGCATCACCCACGCGTTTCCGACCCCGTAAAAACCTTTTCACCCCTTTCTTGAAGAACTCCATTTGGTTTTAATTTGGAGATTTTATTTACGTAAAATTCTTGTATTGTAGTGAATCAGTCAGATATCAAATATCCGGAGCATTGTCGGTTGCAGCCCGGCTCTGCCTACCATTGTCCGACACGGTCCGGCTGTACCATACGTCGCCGTTGTCGGCGTTGGGTGGATGTATGTACCTCTGTGTTACCTTCCTACTTTCCAATCACTATCCCATTTGAAGACTAAAAGAGATATTGAATGTTCTACTCAATAACGAAATATTGATTTTGAAAATGACAAATTAACGTAAGTCACGGACACGTAAACAAATTAAAAATCCATAATGGAATCCTGGCTGGGAGCACGCGACATTTATTTTCGTTTCATTTTTACGTTTCTTTCCTCGTCGTTTTAAATTTCCCGCCTTTTTCGTTTTACCTGCGTTTTGGCGGGCTTTTTATCGCGGCAGAAAGAGGTCGTAAAAAGAAGAATCATGGTCGGAGGTCCCCGCGTAATAAGTTTCCGGGTTGTATGAATATTCTACTAGGCAATTAGGTTGGTCTGGGATAAATATTACAATGTTCGAGTGCCTCTGTCTGATTGGTCTTTGTGATTGGGGCGCGATGTGATTAGAGCGAGAGTAGGTTGTTTGTACTATGCTTCGACTTAGCCGCGTCGACAGTGAGATAACGCTCAAATGTAAAATCAATATTTTTATGGTTTAAATATAGTAAACTAGCGGCCCGCCCCGGCTTCGCACGGGTAGTAAACCTTAACAAATTATACACCTGAACCTTCGTCATGAATCACGTTGTCTAAAACCGCACTATGTAGTCTGTGTGTGAATACCGCATGAAAATCCGTTTAGTAGTTCTTGAGTTTATCGCGTACAGACTGACAGTAAGACACGCCGTGGGACTTCGTGTTTATAATATGAAGTAATTATATTATACTTAAGTATGTACTGAGTAGTGTCCCGTTACAAACAGGACACCATATTACGATCACAAAAGTTCCAACCGTCTCCTCAACCATTTCAGACGTTCCTAGCTCAAATTGTTGCGGGTAGGTTAGGTTAGGCCAGGTTTAGGTGAGGTTCAGGGTAGGTGTATGGCGATGAATATGTACAGAAGACCTTCCCAAAATCAGTATAAGATGATCTACCGTCTTAATTGACGCTCATAGTCATGTTAACTCCTTTTATACTGGTATTGGGTAGATCAACGTGCTGTCTTATGTATGTAGCGTAGCGATAGGGATAAATTTTGTGCAAAATCAGATTTTTACTCAATTATTTTATAAATAAAATAACAAGTCAAGTAAAATAGTGTGCGATCATTGAAAAACAAACAGGCAGAAAATGCCTATTTGGCAGGACATTTTCGGCCATTGTCTTTCCACGCCTATCCTCACAATAAAAGAAACTAAACAAGTCCAATGTTCCCACAAAGGAAAATGATTCATTTGTTTTGTAGATAGAGTGTATTTTGGAACGAATAGCGCGTGTTATTAGATATGGGGAAATGTAAGGAAATATGTAGAATGCCGGAAACTAAACTATACCCTGGTTCGAATTATGGATTTATTGATAGGGACTTTGTTTGTATGGCGGCAAGGTCGAGTGCTCCTACCCAGGATTTGATTGCACTATTTATCAGAATCCGCATGCTTCTGAAACAGCTGAGTACAAAATAACCTGGTCATTTATATAATCATAATCTGGATTTGGTAGATCAGGTAATTACAGTGGAGCGACTGCCATCTGTGTGTGTGTGGTGTGTGGTGCCGCCACCTCAAAAAATGGCACCAACCCACCTCTTCCCGTGGGTGTCGTAAGAGCCGACTAAGGGACAAATCCGAAAGATGGGCAGCAGCATCTTTCTGGGTAGATTTACATCAACTGCACTGCGATCTCCAATCCGCCTGCCAAGCGTGGAGATTATGGCAATGACCTCCCCTTTCGTGGGAGAGGCCCGAAGTCCTGCAGTGGATTGTTATGGGCTGTGATGTGTGACTGTCATCTGACCTCCGTGACCCAGTCAACAGAGGAACCTGGCCAGATTAGATAATGGTTACACATTCAGTAGCCTGCACGTGCAGGTTTCCCACCGTAAGAGCGTCGATTAGTAATCAACTTATGTCATTACTCAGATAAGAGTCATTGGTACATAGCAGTACTGGTATTCGAACCCGGGACCTCACGTTAACAACTCGGACCCCTTAAACATTAGGCTGCCGACATTCCTAGAGGCAAACGATTGATGGGTGATGGGTGAAAAAATTGAATTAATTTATTATGAAATACTCACATTTTGTAGCCATAACTGAGGTTAGATAAATTCCTTACCGCGTGAACCAAACAGCCAATCCAAAAGTTGCACAAACTTAGTTCACTTCTAACATTGATACACAGGTCTAAACAGTGTTAAATAGAGTCCAACTTTTCCTACAATTAAAAAAAACTGTTTCGTTGAATTTTCATTGACGAATTCACAGTTCCGGCGATGATTTCTTATACCTCTTAACCTTAGTGGTTGTGATGCACATTAAAATTCAGTTATAATCAGGTTTCCTCAAATTTGTGTGAAAACAAATATACATTACACTGCTTAATATTTAATGTCAGTGAACTTCAGTGTCCGTTCTCACTGCAAAGTTTTTCTTGCTGCACATCAACGATCTGCCCAAGTCCAGTGTGAGTACACAGATGACAGCATGATGAAGTTGGTGAGAGATACCTGTCGAAGGCTTATTAGGCTCAAGAAGTATTATGAAGCTCAGGCCAGGCCGATAGAACGGCATTGCTCAAGTGCATAATTAGACCATGCAGGCTAAGGCTGACTGGGGCGATGCTGTATTGCTTCCAAGGTCCAGACGTGTCAAACGTCTTTTCAAACGGAGCCCTTTCCATCGAACACTTTTCTGAGGTGCCAGTCGTTGACCGATAGTTTGGAACTGCTGTGTGTTACCCTATCATCAGTCTTTAGTTTCAGACCTAACTTTAAGGTCCGAAACTCAAGAACCCAATGGACTCCTTGCCAAGGTAAAGAATAGGGATAGCTTCTCAATTTGAACCAACAAGTTCGATTGTATATTTAGTTCCTGTGGTCACGGGACTGACGTATCAATTTCAAGCTCTTCACTCTATCGACTGTCGTTTGATTGCGATAACTCGCTTGTCCAGTCCCGTCTTCTCTGAGTCAACTCTGAGTCACCACAGTAGGGTCAATGACCTGCCGGTTTTCTATCGAATTTACTTCGGCGTAAACTGTCAGTTAGGAGCTCCGCGAATTGGTTGAATCGTATTCTGTTCTCGATAGGACAAGGAGGGGGACGAAAGATAACCATCCATACATGGTTGACGCGATACTAATAAGCACGATACTAACAACTTTATGCCTTCATCACAATATAACTTGGGCGTCTTGAGGTCAACAGATATCTTCTCTACGTTTTTAATTTCACTGACGCTTCCTATTAGGCCTTATACCCTTCTAAAACTATCAGTATTCCAGACCTCTAAACATATCTATAAACGTAACAACACAAGATTCAACTCCATATAATCTTACGTTCCGTAGACAATAACAATATTTTCAAATTTCACAATCAATAATTATTATTCAACTCGCAAATGGCTAAAAATTAAACTTAGAACACCTTTCAAGTTAAATTTTAAAGTCCGGGCAAACAATGTAGAAAGTACTCTACGTCGACTGACAGTGATTGTTCAATGCACTCCACATAGAGCGGGTAAAGCGGGTAGAGCGGGTAAAGTCACGGGTAGATCGCAACTAGACGTAGCGGCTAGCGGAAAGGAGTGTCTGGACTATGAATGGAATTGAATAAGGACCAGTGCACCGTGAACCGATCCCGGTACAGGCGTGCGGGAAAGTGCAATTGTGACCCAGATTTTTAAATAAATTGCGATTTGGAAAAAAAAATTATAAAGTTTGTATTTATGTAGTGATCGTTTATTTGTTTTCTTTATTTATTTATGCAGACTACAAATAATTTGAAAGTGTCCTTCGAATTTATATGTATATTATCTAAATTCATTTGCTAACAATTTTTTTTGACGGAATGTTATGAAAATGCATTGGGCAATTTCTTAGACTGAAATTACTACCTTGGCTTATGGCCAAAAAGTAATTTGCCTCTGAAAGTTAGGGTAGGGTAGGGGTGGGGCGCCATGCGAACAAAGTCGCGCCGAATAACTTATACTTTATTCGCCCAATATTCGGCGACGCATACAGCGTTTGAACTGGCCTCGAACAAGTGCTCCATGGTACAAGTTTTAGGGCACGCCGAGCATGAAACGAGGTGGTCCATAGTTTGCGAAGATATGCCACAGTCGCACTGAGAACTGTCATTTGTATATCCCCACCTAAAGAGATTCTCTTTACATCGGCCCACTTGGGTTCGCAGCCTATTTAACGCCTTCCAGGTTGGCCACGGAAGTTTGTTTCGGGTGCACGAAAGGAGCCTCCCCGAGCGGCGTGATCGAATGGTTCCCTGTGATTCCGACGCCCGGCACACCCTGGTAACAGTTAGATCCGGTAACGCAGGGTCTAGCAAATCCTTTCACCACGATGGACCTAAACTAGAAGTCGCGCTGGGTCCACTAGTATCTAAATAAAATACTTACCATTCTTGTGCTCTATTTTGCTCCTTTTCTATGGTTGAAAAACATGCTGTATGTACCACAGCAGGAAATTTCATACAAAGAATATTAGTCGCGTCGTACAGTTACTCGGGGTCTCAGCTTTACTAAAAAAAATATTTTGCCCGGACGTCGAGAACAATAACCCTTCCGAAAAGAGGAATGTTGGTAGTGAGCTTGTTTACCGTCTAAAAAGTTTTGGTGGATTTCGCGGCATTGTTGTGCCGTAACTTTGAGAACGAAAATGGCAAACGAAAATAGGCAATAACTACTTCCTACTACTTATATTACCAGCCGTTTTCACCCGCGCGCAGTTCGGATCTCTATAAACAACAAACTTTCCCGCGGGTACCTATTATTTTCCCGGGATGCAAAGTAGCCTATGTTACTCAGTGATAATGTAGCATTCTATTTGTGAAAGAATTTTTAGTGGGTAGTTTCCTGGATTACCCCCAACAAACAAACTCAGAAATATACCAACTAATCCTCTTAAGTTTAGATTAATACTCCATCATCGTCTTAGAGTTTATTTATTTATTTATTGCATATTCTTCGGCTACTGCCAGGGTCCGCTTTCCTATTCATTCTTCTTCACTTCGCTCGGTTCTCGGCATCTTCGCATAGGCGCATCGTAAGCCGTTGCCTCTCGCATTCGACTCAATGTCAACACATTTCTTCTTTGCCGCCCACAAGACTTCTTTTCTGATATCGGCAGGTTAAGTCACATATTACCCACGTATCCTTAGCGCTTACTCAACACGTAACCAAACCAAACCAATTAAGTTATTAGTTTACTATTACAACTAGTGGACCCTTCGCGACTTCGTTGGCTTATAAACCTTCTTGTTGCACCACTCTATCTATTGTTGAAAACCGCATTAAAATCCGTTGCGTAGTTTAAAAGACCAAAGCGTACATAGATACATAGGGACAGACGGCGGGAAGCGACTATGTTTTATACTAAGTATTTTTTTTTTATGTTATACGGCAGACAAACAGGCAAGCGGGCCACCTGATGGAAAGTGGTCACCGCCGCCTATGGACATCAGCAACACCAGGGGAGTCACTGATGCGTTGCCCGCCTCTGAAGAGACCTCTAATATACCTCTTGAACGATCCCATGTCATAGTCCAAAGGAAACACTGTGGCTGGGAGCTCATTCCACATCCAAATCGTACGAGCTGTTATATATACTATGTATATATAACAACTTTATTTCTCCCTCAAATACTATACCAGATTTCTCATCGAATAACAAAATACTCTCACAGATCCACAACGAGATAAGAGCGACGAGCACTGCAGTTAAAGACCATTACCCAACTTGGGTTAACTTAACCTGTTGGGAATCCTGGCCAAGTTTGCGCATTAAGTCCAGTCAACGATCGTAGCGGAGGGGTTAACCCCAGTTGTCGCGAGAAATGCACCGGATTGACCTACTTCAAGAGCGGATTAAAATGTCCGCAGAGATTTTGGGGTTACATTGTGAGAGGAATGACGAGAGGTTGACGAGGAGACCGTTTCGATGAATGGAGATATGCTATAGAGTATTGGAACCAGTAGAGAGGTGATCGACACATTTTTATTTTTATTTTGTGAATAAGTACTGGCATTGAAGGCTACTCATTATTTTAAATGTTGTAATTAGTAATGTTACCTTTGTCAATTATGTAACAATTAATGTGTCGTGGTATGCTATGTGTAATAAATGTCTTCTCTTTCTTTTTATAAAATCATTGTCTTTAATTCGTGGCAGGGGCAGAGGTAATCGGCTACTATACTTCGGTTGACAGCTGTCAAACTTAAAGCTGAAAGAATTCTAAGTGCGTGGATGGCCATTCTGATAGAGTGGACGTTTTGATACAGTGAACATTCTGATGGCTTTGACGTTTTAATGTAGTGGACAATCTGATACAGTGGATATTTTGATATAGTTTACCATAATTATGAACCTAAAGTGCTGCGACGCGTGGCTGACGTGAGATAGAGCCTAAGGTGCTATCGGGTACTCGTAAGTCAGATTATGACACTGGGTTTGGAAAAAAACAGTAGACAAGTAAAAAATATAGTACCTACATTTTTTTCTTTTATATGGCAGGCAAACATGCAAGCGGGCCACCTGATGATCCAAAGTGGTCACCGCTGCCTATAGCCTGATGGCAACACCAGGCACTTACCAGGGACTTACATACTAAGAAACAGCCTAAGTAATACTATGAATACTTTGTCTGTTACATTTACCCACCTAAACAGGTAAATCAATTTCTAGGAAAACCTGGAATGGGACTACTTTTCATAAAAAATACAAACAAAAATACCAGAATTTACCGCGGCCGAAGTCTCGCAAAAAACAGCTGAAAGTTTTAATATGAAAATGCTTTGTCTCTAACCGAAGAGCAAGTAACTGGAATTGAATCACTCAAGCGCAGTTTTCTAGGAAGTTGGTGTAGTCGTAAACCAAAGGACTTGCATTTGATGAATCCTCGGGAGTTAGTATTTGGTTCAAGTTTTATGTTTCTCTAGTCCAGAGTCAAGTGAATGTTTATGGTTGGGTGAAATGATTGTCTTTAAACGATTGCATACGCGGAGATTGTTGAACAAGCTTGTTGGAGAGGTTTTCTCTATTGAGAATAGCATGGTGTACTTCAAGAACGTTGCTAAATAGTTGAAATGAAAAATGCTAAACACTAAAAACCAAAACGTTGTTAGGCACGCGAGTCATATCCCCGGTATTGCCGGAGGTAAAGGTCTATTAGTTATTATCATAATAATCTTGGCGTTAACGTCCCGGTTGTCCGCCTTGACCATGATTAGGATTTCGCAGATCAGGTAATTACAGTGGAACGACAGCCATCTGACCTCCGTGACCCTGTTAACCTGGGTACGTGACCAGTTTGGATCATAGTTACACATTAAATCGCCTAATGCAGGTTTAATCACGATATTTTCATCAAGAGTATCGGTTAAAATTCAACTTATGTACATAGCTCAGGAAAGAGTCATTGGCACATTGTCACGGCGGCACTAGAGTTCGAACCCTATACCACGGGGTACGAGACGGAACCCTTAATCATTATGCCACCGACGCAAGATGGCGGCCCTGGAGTTGGAACCCGTCGGGGTACGAGTCGGACCCCACATTAAGCTACCGACGCTGTACCGACTAATAATATCGAAGTCCTGACTCAGATTTAAGATCTTATCACTAACGAGTTGCCTTGTACTTCACCTTGCGCAATCAGTCATATTTCAGCCAATTCTCTCGCTATAAAATTTTTATACTCCAACCGGAAAGTCGTAAAATTAGCACAGTCATAATATTTGAGCGTCAGGATAAAGCTACCAACGATTGCAGGGAAGGTCCCATTAATTCTTGAATCCATTATAAACAGTACATTACTGCCCAGCTAGGGATCCGTGCCAACCGCAGCCTGAAATTTCAGCAATGAATTGTGTTGTGAGAAAAATAACGTCGACCTTCTATTGAATTCTACCTTTTAATTTCTATATCTAAACGACTTTTTTCTTAAATTAGACTATCCAAGCATTTTACCGCCATCTCACCTGGTGGTAAGTGACGACGCAGTATAGGGACTTGTCGTGACTTGTATTATTACTTACGGTTATTAGGACTTCTGTTCAAACAACTGTTGAGCACGTTGACACTTTTATTTTCAATTTTTATACGTATAATAATCGTTTTTATGGGTATCTTTGGATTTGGCCCTTCAGGCTCTGATTGCTCATCAGTTTTTCCTGTTTAATAAGTTAATCCTGTAAATTCAGACTAAGTTGTAACTACGTACTACAAATGTTTTGATTCGATTAGTGTATTTCTTTTTAGGGAAATGATCTCTCGATTCCTAAATATCCAATTGGTAAAAGTAATGATGGTTTTTGGATATAAACAGAGGTATTGGGGTGTGTGTCTCGATTCTTACCTTTGTAACTTCTTGTTTTCTTATTATTATGGATCCGGATCGCCCCCAATACCACGGGGGTCATTTTTCCTTTACATTAGGGGCGTATATTGAAATTTTTAAATAAGTTACTGGTCAAAAAATGCACATAGCTGCATCAAATAATTCACTCTGAAATTCTCAAACTAACATAGTTGCCTTGTCAGTCTGCAATCTGTACTTTTTCGGCCTGCTTTAACGAAATCCAAGTGAACTCAGTGATCCTGCCTGGGCTAAGGATATGTGGAGTAGACTCTTTTAGGAACATTTGTGCTTTACTTAATTTACTTTTCCGGACTGAAAGTAAAGAACCCATTACTATGAATCTTTGTGTTTTTATAATTTTGTTGTGT
The DNA here is from genome assembly GCA_905147135.1 of Blastobasis lacticolella. Taxonomy (NCBI): domain Eukaryota; kingdom Metazoa; phylum Arthropoda; class Insecta; order Lepidoptera; family Blastobasidae; genus Blastobasis; species Blastobasis lacticolella. The sequence goes on from LR990044.1 coordinate 1,679,628, forward strand.
TTTATTAACTGAACCTTGCATTACGTGTACGTGGGACAGTGTTACGTTACAGCAGGCTAATATAGAGCATGCTTGTCTAGAAACTAACTCTTCACTCTAACCTTGAAGGCGTCCAGATTATAGTGATCAGGGAACACGTTCACAGCCCCACGAACCCTACACTGTACGTGGGCCGGCCCAACATGTCTTTGTTGGTTTTTTTCCGGAAGACGGAATTCAAAAAATTTTTTTATTATGCTTCAAACCGCAACACGTCAATGTAAGCATTGTTGCTTGGAGCAGAAATAGATAAGGCGGTGGTGGTACTCACCCAGGCAGACCCTCAGGCTTGACAGAGTCCTATCATAGAAATAGAAATAGAAAACATTTATTTACACACAATAACACCACAAACACATAACAAATGGCTCAAAGGTCCCTCATCTACTCCCTAAACGTACCCACTAAATGTACATAGTACAATATAATCATGAACTAAAAAAATTGTTCAAAAGCCAAATTTTATTCACGCGTAAGTGGAGAAAACTTAGTATACTCATATTGGGCAACAAATGAAGCTATTCACCCTTAAAACCTTTTGTAGGAATTATTTCCGATTTGTTTTTTATGTTATACACTAATGACCTATAACGTATCATAACGTTTAACAAAATATTTTTAGCGAAGCACTTTTCTACACGACTGTAGCCATCAATTTCCATAAAGTTAAATGTAGACGCAACATTGAAAGAGTGTCGTTCTCGAATCACCTCTTAATACAAACGGTAGTAAGTAGTAGCCACGTAGTAGAATTTTGAAATACAAAATTATAAGTATGAATGGAACTATGAAGTTGTATGAAACCTGATGCAATTTAATAAAATTGTTGAAAGTGGAACTAGTGTACAAAAGGTCATTTTATTCATAACATAATGGAGTCACAACACATACTCGCAGTGTTAAATATTTTGAAATTTTAGGTATATGTATATTCAAATTCATGGTGTTTTCTTGGTGTAAGATGCTGTGTTGAAAGAATTTTATATTAAATTCCGTATAAGAATACGGATAATTAAATAATATTTTGCCCAATGATCAATGGATGCAAAGAAATCAAAAGTACCATAAACCGATGAGCATGTATAAAAATATTGCTATTTGTAAAAGAATCAAAAGAGGTTTGTCTGTACCTTTAGCAGCGACACAGCCTTACAGAATACCGCAGCTAAACAATACTTTTTAAAATAGTATTGTGTTTCCGGTGAGTAAGGTTTCCAGTGCAGGTGGGAATTTGGGGAAACGTGGCTTTGGCAGTGGAGGGACATTTGTCTTTTACTGCCAGAGCAACGTGTTATAGAGGTGTGCAACGCATTGGCGATCCTCTCGGTGTTGCTAATGTCTATAGGCAGTGGTGACCACTTTCCATCAAGTGGCACGCTTGCCTGTTTGCCTACTGTGTGACATAAAAAAAAAGAAAAAGCGAGTTCAGGGGTTTCGGCGGTCTGGTTTTGGCCCGCAAGCCGAAACCACTGATGCATTAAAATTAATATTTTTCCTCCTACATTTAGGCCCGCAGTTAAAAATGTGCTTAGAAATGGTTTTAGGACAGTCGGAAGAAAAATACTTTTTAATAGAATTTTTAACTGAAGCGCCAACGGCTTAGGCCTTTGCTCTGCAGTCGTACATCAAAGGGTTCTAAAAAATCGGGCCTTTCGGCTCGCAAACCGAAACCAGACCAGGCCGAACCGCTGGACCGTCACCGTAGCAAGTGGAAAAGTGTGGTCTCTGCCTACCTCTATGGGAAAAAGGCGTGACGTTATATATTTTTAAACCTCGATGGAAAACGAAGGGTATATATTATAAGCTCAACGATCTGTGTGTCTGTCTGTGACATCGTAGCTCTCGAATGGCCATCCGATCCATACCGATCTGGATGCGGTTTTGTCTATTTAAAAGCCGTGGTCAATTGATCGAGATGGTTCTTATCTTTGTTTCATCAAAATCGGTTCAGTAGTTTTGAAAATATAATATTATAATGTGTAATATATTTTCTATTCTTTGACCGAAAGAGCATCGGTCAATATCCATCGCCGTTAAATTAATACCAAAAATTCCAAATCATAAAAAATATCCGAACATCTTTGTTCTACGACCACCACGAGTAAATAGCATAGCACTGAGTATTTAAAATTTAACAAGGTTTACAAAGCTGAGCACACATAGGACGTGTGGGTCATGAAACTGAAGACTCCCAGGCACAGAAATTTTTAAAATTCTCCAACCCACAAAGCATACCGTAATCCCTGCCAAAGTTAATTAAAATGCTAATGAAAATGAAATTTCAGTCCCTTTTTTCGTTACAAAGCAAGGGCGGGCTCTATTCAGTGTTCTTTCAGCAACGCCTAAATTTTTTGTTGATTTTTCATTGTTTTATTGAGTGTCTGGGCGGGTTTTGTTACTGTTTCAAATGAGCAAATTTAATGTTCGTTAACATTTTAGCTCTATAGCGCTTTTATAAGAGGCAGAGAAGCTTACACATGCTTCATCTTCGGCCACATAGTCAATATCCACTTTGATCCACGTGATGGAAAGTGGCCACCGTCGTCCAGGACATTTGCAACCTGAGGGGAACGGATGCAGTGGCGACCTTAAGGTACCTGTAGACATGCCTTCTAAAGAACCCCTTGTTCCACAGTTTATAAATTACGTACTTATAAATTAATAATAATTCATAACCAGATAATAATACGAGTACAGCGACAGCCCTAGAAAAGCGATTCTTGGTAATCCTTTAATCGTTATTCAAGGATAACAATCGGCCCTTGTGAATAATTTTGAATTGCGATTGGTAGCCGTTTTGAATAATATATAACCTCACAAGAAATTACTTCATTCTTCTGCGTTCCAGTAAAACAAACTGGCCTAATTATCCATGGGCGGATCTTTTCAATTGTGTTTTACAGCATTTTTGAATATTTTAATACCATTTGTACATTTACCATATAAAAGGTTAAATTATTAAACACTATATTTCAATTGTGTTCTCTGGTGTGTTATAAAGAGTTTTGTATTGTATTGTATTTAATTGTATATTTCAACGCGTGGTATGCCCCTGTGACCCCGTTAAACCAGAGGAGTCAGCCTGCGTGTTTACCACCGCCATATCTATTTCTACCGCTAAGCAACATAACAATATGTTTGAACACATTTATTTGTTTGCATTGTTGTGTTTCGGTTTGAAGGATTAGAAGTTAAGGTAGCAAGCGCAATTACAGACATGAAGAAAGAAAGAAATAGAAATAAAGCATCCTTATCCACACCCATAGCTTAATTTTTCAAATTACGAGTACATACACGAAAACAGTCGTTTTAAGGATGAACTTTTTTCACGCCAAACTCTTAATTTTAAAAAAGTATCTTATAATGCATCATTTCCCATACTATTTTTATTACAGCTGTAAGTCTGTATAACACTTTTACCTTTTAATTTGTGGTCGGGCGACTTTAATTGGCTGAATATCGAACTATGCCATTGTCTGTGGATGGAGCGTGAGTGAACTGCGCTGTATGGAATTATTTTCTCGTGAAACAGAATATTGTTGGGATTGTTCCTGTTTGTAATTGTGAATGTTTCTTCTTGATTGAAGCAATTACATAGATTAATGTGAAACCAGTGAAGTGCATTTCATGCTGCTTGATATCCTCGACGCGGCAACAGAATTGACTCGCAGCTTACTTTTCAGCAAAGTTGATAAAATTATAGTAGTAAAAAAAATTGTCTATGCAACTGCATATAGGTATTAGGCAATAAAACTTTCGTGTAAAATTATGATCATACTCGGTTACACCTTAATGCATGAATTGTAGCTGTTTTTGCGACAGTTACAGCTTATCATCTGCTCGTAAATCGTAAAAATCCTAATTTTAAACCTAAAAATACTCATCATCATCTTGGCGTTAATGTCCTGGTTGTGCTATCGCGCACGAGGGCCCAGGGTCCGCCCTGGCCTAATCCAGGATTTGGCAGAACAGATAATATTACAGATTTTAAACCTAAAAATAATATTTACAAATAATACGACTCCCCCAACCCGGATACGGCATTGTCACTGAGTAGGGTAAAAAATAACGTTTCCCGTTTGAAAACTATATTTAAGCTTCTATCATTCAAGAGACTGAAATATAAAATATGGTTGTTGAAGCAAAAAAATCTGATTTGATGCTCCCGGCTTGAATGAATTTCAAACAAGCTTTCGAACTCAAGGCTCATCTGGAGCACCATAATACTTTTTTTCCTATTAGCCATTAGCCACATACCATTGTTTTTTACGTGCACGTTGGAAACAAAGCAATCACTCCAACTTAACTACGAGGGCAGGTTGCTAAATGCGAGAAATTACCGCAAGGTTCACCGCAAGGTTCCCCATTAGGTCCCAGTTGCTTTCTCCAATACTTTATTGCTTGGATTTGTGGTCTCTTTCTCTAAGAGCGTAATAATTCTGTCTAGAACGCTTACCTGGGGTGGATCGTCTTATAGATTTAAATCCTTTTGTTATTTTTACCAAGAATTGCTTGGTCCACGTAGGTAGTTACTATAACAAATTAATTAAAATTATGCAATTTATTACGTAGATGTTCCGTTCGTGACTACACGAAGGTTCGTTGTGTAACGAACGTTTCTCGCTCGTACGATTCCGATGTATTAGCTCCCAGCCATAGTGTTTCCTTTAAGGGGCATGTGATTGTTTAAGAGGTACATTAGAGGTTTCTTCAGAAGCAGGTAACACATTGGTAACTCCTGTGGTATTGCTGATGTCCATAGGCAGCGGTGACCTCTTTCCATCAGGCCCGCTTGTCTGTTTATCTGCCGTATAACATATAAAAAGAAATCATGGGGTCTAAACTTGTTTAGTTGCAAAATGTCTCATACCAGAAATATGTTTCGGCGACTCACTGCAATGTAGTAGGACACGAAATACGTCAACCGACTCCAGACCACTTAGATGAGTTAGCGTTACTGCGAACTCTTTGTGAAGTTCCGACACAGGGGTATAATTTACCCTTAAAAATAATAAATAGGGCATTCGAGAAAGCGACCGGAGATTGCAAATGGTAATAGGGGACTTAAAGAGCTCTTAAGGGACATGATTATGTAAAGAAAAAAAAAGGAACTTTTTGTCCTTGCATTCGGAGTTTTCTTTCTCTCATCAAAAGAAATGAATTAAATACATAACTGAATTATGGTACGACATTTAGGCAAAGCCGTTTATTTTTCATAAACCTAGTCTAATTAGTCTAATCATAATTGTTAAGTATAATAATATAGCAGAAATTATTCTATTAAATTTTTAGAAAATCTTTCTGTACTTATTTCATTTTCAATATTGCAAACAGTCGGTTTTTTAATTTAACGATCTCGTTTGATTTTGGAGAATCGCTGGCTCTAGCCCAACAGTGGGCTATTATGGACTGCTGATGTAGTGATATCGATAGTTGATGTGATGAACATTGCGCTATTCAGGCTATCATACTAATATATCCTAATTCCTACTAATATGATATATGCGAAAGTTTGTACGGGTGTTTGTTGCTACTTCACGCAAAAACTACTGAACGGATGTTGATGAAATTTGAGAGCAATATAGCTTATGGCTCAGAATATTACATAGGGTATAATTTATCCCACGTTTATTTTTTGACGACCTGAGTGGTTTAAGTGGTCTCGGGTTCGATTCCCGGCCGGGCGGAAATTGAAATGAATTTTAATTTATGATACAGGTCTGGATGTTCTATGTATAATAAGTATATATTAAAAAAAAAGTATTTAAGTAGTATATCAGTTATCTAGCACCCATAGTACAAGCTTTGCTTAGTTTGGGGTTTTGATAGCGCTGTGTGAATTTGTCAAGGAATATTTATTTATTTATTTATTATTTATCCCGAAATTCAATGTGGGTGCCGCGAGAACGAGGCTGGAATATAATTTTACGCAGAATAAGTGTTATAAATGCTAAATCAACTGTCTGTCTATTACGCTATCACGGTTAGACCATGGCATTGATTTCAATGAAATTTGGTAAGGAGACAATTTAGCATTGGCTATAGGATTGGCTTAAGTTGATTTTCATTCCCCTCCACTCGCAAGATCGTCAGATGTAGGTACAACAGTCCACGTGGGCGGAGACGCCGGCGGATAGCCAGTGAATTATATCCATCACTTTACTGTGACGTTTGATATTTAAAAAGTATAACCCGATGTTGAAGACCCTTTACGAATTCGACATACCCTCAAATTTGTCCATAAACCGCTGATCCGATCTATATGAAACAAAACTATGAACTATTTTGATTAAGCAACCTTTTAAATCGTGATCTACGATGTCACGGACAGACATACACACACTCATAAACACTTGAATGTTTATCCATCTTTGTAGGAAGGACTTACGGAAGGCCAGCGCCGCGACTCCGACTTTTGTTGACAGGAAGTGCCACGACACAGCAAGAGGGATGATAAATGCTACCGAATATGTCACATTTATGAACAAAATATGAAAATAGCTTTGAAACTATAACAAAAATGGAAAACGAAATTAAAATCGTTAAAAAATTTGGGTCCTTTATGATCTTAAAGCTTTATGTCATAATATGTGTATTCCATGTCTTGCTTATTTTCGAAGATCAAAAACAAATTTTACTTTTCTATTCGTTAGATAGATTAAATTAAACAATAAAAATAGTCAAGTCATCATGCATATTTCGGAGCGATGTCAATGTTGTGTCGCGGTGTCATGTAAGGCTAGTTTCCTCCGAGCAGTCTCCAGCGCGCTTCATACAAACGTAGGCTGTAATAGCGTATATATTGTCAATTATACGCTATTACATGAAATTTTGAATACGTGAGATCTATAAACCAATATCTATACTTGTGGTTTGTCAGATTTTCGTTAAAATGTATTGTTTCAAAGTTACACAGGATTTAAAAAAAAATCTTATAACCATTAATTTTGAAACGATATAATATTTTAACGAAAATCTGAAAAAACCACAATTTAGGATATGTTTCTGGATCACGTCTACAAACTTTCATTGTCTTTGATAGCGTGATATTACAGGGCCAGCCTTTGTGGAGATCTTTTGGGTAGGCGTATGCCCAGCAGTGGGGGCTTTCGATTGATATAATAAGGGTAGAGTGGTATAGGACACCAGTTCAAATGAAACGAGTTTGGAAAAGAACAAGTTTAAGAAAAGAACGAAGCCGCCCGGATTGGATCAAACTACGTATGCATGGAGCGCGTTCGGGGAAGACTCCTCTTAATAACAAATGTTCCTTCATTCATTTTTTCGTTTAACCAGCTCTCGCCTAGTGGAGGCACAGGCGCAACCGGCACTAATGAAATCCCGTCGAATAATGGGATTGTCGCGAACAATCCAGTTACAAGTTGGTACATGCGAGGAATCAACTTTTCGCCAATTAAGCGAGTCCCGGAGACTGAGTGCCGTTTTCACGAACGTCACTGTGCTCTGAATGTAATTGTGTTAGAGTTTGCGTCCTTTTTTGGCTGGCGTGGGGGTAGGGTTACCTCGGGGTTTGTGTAGGGATATCAGGATTTTTTGAGTCTTTTCGGATTTCAGACGGATTTGGAAAATGTTAAGGTTTTAGATAAGATAGAGTAGATTTTATGGAAGATTATTTAAAAAAAATACTTATTTTTATAAAATAATCTTCTTTATCAATTGCGCCATGCGAACTTAAGAATGACCTCCGAGATCACTGTACAAAATTAATTATAATATGACTTTTTAATAGTCAATTACGTTTCAGAAACATATCTGAAATATTGAACTAATTCTCAGGTTTTTTTGAAGGAAATTAGGCTTTATCTCCGGATTTATTAATTTTTATTCTGATAACCCTACGTGGGGTTAGCTGTTTCTGGTCTATATATAGATGAAGTGGTTAATAATGTTAGGCGTTTGTTCGAGGGAAAAGCCTGATGCCCAGTTTCTAGGCGAAAGCAGTTTGTTGATTGCTTGGAAAGGTATCTTTATTCGTTTAGATACTAAAATAACTTAAAACAAGAAAGAAAATTATCTAGTCCTTAATATCCCGGCTGTGGGAGCACAGCCGGGCACGAGAGCCCGGGGTCCGTTTTGACCATGATCCAGGATTTAGAAGATCAGGTGAGTAGTGTGAGTGGACTGCCATCTGACCTCCGTTGCCGTTGAACCAGGGGAACCGGACCAGTTTAGAGCATAGGCACACACGTAATCGCTTGAATGTGCAGGTTTCATCACGATGTTTTCCCTCACCGTAAGAGCAACGGTTAGCATTAAACTAACAAAAAAGTACATAACTCAAAAAAGAGTTATTGGTACATGGCGGCAGTGGGATTTGAACCCGGTACCTCTCGCTTGCGAGTCGGATACCTTTACCACTAGGCCACCGATGCTGTTCAGTCTCTATCAAAACTAAAATAAGATATCCTACTGGAAGAGATTTCTTTTAGAGATAAGTAATGCCTCTTGTGTCATAACTAATCTGTACTTTCTGTATTTGTTATATTGTGTACAATAAACTGTTAAATAAATAAATAAATATCGCTACACCACAAAATCATCACACCTAAACGACATAACGACTCTATCTCATTTAAGGCCAGGACCGTTCAGAGCTTTTGATTTTTTTGCACCGACAGACCAAATTGGAACGCATTGCTCATAGAATAAGAGTCATTGTCATATAACGCGTTTTGGAACACGGAGCGATGTAAAATGTGCGCAAAAGGCAAATTTTGATAGATTTTTCCTTATTTATAAAAAACTATCACTGAAATAAAAAATCTATTCGGTGATATTTTTAGTTTAGTTATAGATCTACATATTTGCACTAAAGAAATTGTAGTCGTGACTGTAAGGCCCGGATTATATCAAGCGTCGGCGACGCACCTTGCGTCGCCGACGCAACCTGCGTCGCCGACGCAACATGCGTCGCCGACGCAACCTGCGTCGCCGACGCAGGTTGCGTCGGGCTGTCAAACGCTGCACTTCAACAGTTTAAACCATGGACTTAACCATGGACTTACTACCCAAAGGGACTGCGCACTGCTTTGACTAAAACCGGGCAGAGCAAGAGTCACCATCGATAGTCCTGTGTCCCTTTCTAGTGTTGCCACCATTGTTGATGCAAATTCCGAATTACTTTTATTATTTGGCGCGGACACCGACCTCAGGGCCAGGCAGAGCCGGACCGGGTGCAATCTGAAGGTCATGTTTTCACCAGGGTCCAGCTCAAGCTTACCCTGCTACTCGGAAACTATTGGCCCTAGAACACTAGTTCCTAGAGTGAAATGATAGCATTCCTCGAGATCATCATTTCGTATGACAGCTGCCAATGCTAAATCTTTTATAAATCGGTACCCATTGGTCCTAAAACACTAGTTTCTAGAGAGAAATGATAGTACTTGTTGAGATCTACATTTCGAATGACAGCTGTCAATGTTAAATCTTTTATAAATCGGTACCCATTGGTCCTAAAACACTAGTTTCTAGAGAGAAATGATAGTACTTGTTGAGATCTACATTTCGAATGACATCTGTCAAAGTTTGAACTGAAATAACTCCTAAACTATTGGTGCTATAACACTCGTTCTTAGAGAAAAATGATAGTGTTCGCCGAGATCTACATTTCGCATGACAGCTGTCAAACTTAGAACTGTTGTAACTCGGAAACGATTGGTCTTAGAACACTAGTTCCTTGAGCAATACGATAGTACTCATCGAGATCTACATTTTGGGTGACAGTTCTAAGTTTGACAGCTGTCATACGAAATCTAGATCTCGACGAGTACTATCATATTTCTTTAGAAACTAGTGTTCTAGAACCAATGGGTTCCGAGTTATAACACATTTAAGTTTGACAGCTGTCACCCGAAATGTAGATATCGACGAGTACTATCACTTCTCTTTAGAAACTAGTGTTGTAGGATAAATCGTTACCGAACTCTTTTATCTGTTTTGTGGAACAAAAAGTCGTAGGTTAATAATTACGTCGACTCGACGTTTGTCGGAGAAACGTTCAGTAGATCAAAAGGTATTTTGACAACTACTTTTCGGATTGTACGGATTACCTCATAATAATACCAAATTCACGGTAAATATATTTCTCCAATAATGGCAACACCAAACACAACACTTGTCAATTTAGAATGACGATGATTATGCCAATAACATTGTGTTTACACCATAGCCCCCTTCATCTCACGGCTATGGTTTACACTGTTAGAAAGGGACAAAGGACTATCGATGGTGACTCTCGCTCTGCCCGGTTTTAGTCAAAGCAGTGCGCAGTCCCTTTGGGTAGTAAGTCCATGGTTTAAACAGGTATAAACGTTCAGATGTCAATAGTCTAAAGGTCTATATGCACTTGTGCTGCAAAACGCAGCGTCGAGAGACAGGTTTGATGATGGCGTGCACCGTCCATACGAGTGGGTAGCACCACCTGCACCGCATTCAGCCGAAACGGTGCGATGCATAATAAATAATAATAATGTTCCGGTGAATCGTGTGTTACATGCTAAACATGGTTCGATTTCGATAATATGATTATTTCAGCTTTCAGACATAGGTGTATGAGATTTAAAAAGTAATACTGTCTTAGCGAGCGGCCACACAGAAAAGACGTAAGACGCAGACACGTCGCAGACGCGGCGCCCGCGCCCGTTCAATATACTTTCATACTAAATGTATAGAAACGTCGCGATGCAAAACATACAGAAAAGACAGGACTAGGACAGGGCGAGGACGCGTCGCAGACACGACTTGAAACATACAGAAAAGACGAGGCAAGGGCGCGCCGCGGGCGAGAGCAGGGGTGCGGGAGCTGGGCCTCGCCCGCAGCGCTTGCTGTCCTTGTCTTGCCTACGCTCTTGACTTATCCGCGACGGCGCTGCGTCCTTGCCCTGTCTTTTCTGTATGTTTTAAGTCGCGTCCGCGTCCCGTCTGTGCCCTGTCCGCGACGTATCTGAGTCTTTTCTTTGTGGCCGCTCGCTTAGGTATGTGTTTGTTGACGCAGCTGATTTCGTACAAGGAAGAACGCTTTATCGCAAATAGTTACGTGTATGAATAAAAAAAGCCATTTATCTTCGAACTGTGACGAACTGTTTCTTAGACTAACATATGGGGTCGGCTTAAAAAAATAATATGACAAACAAACTCTATTTAAAACCTTGTCCTGCCTAACACTACACATCTTTGACTGAAGTAACGCGCAATATCGCGTCGCAGCAGTGCGTTCAGAATAGACGTTGCAGTGCAGTTGCCGTGCCGCTGCCGCGTCGCGCAGCGTAAGTGCGTGTTCACCTTTATTAGCACTTTTGAATCCGCGACCCTCAACATGCTCAGTGCTGTATTTCTTTTAATTGTTTGGCTGATGCGGAGAGAGCAACGAAATCCAGGAAAAATAGTAAAAAAGAAACGACTAAGAAGATATGCTGTACATCCATTTAACACAGAATGACATTTGTATGGCCAATTTCATACCCATTTAAACAGACTCAGAAAGTACCTATTGTATATACGCTTTTATAAAAGCTACAGAAAGTACACAATTAGAAAAGATAACATAAATATACAAATAAAAAAAATTCTCAACACAAAAAACTGTAGAATATTATCGATGAAAAACCAACCATCTGAACATGTTACCTACTACTGTCTGTTTGTCAATGCGTTTCTGCGCGCTGATCTTAGGAACGGCTTAAATGATTTAAGTGCGGTTTCAATAATATATAATTGTTGTAAGCTTCACTTAAATGTAGTGTTTGTGAAATGTTTTATTTAGATAAAAAAGTAAATTAATAAAGATATATCTATATCTATAACTAAGTAGATGTTGACAGAAAATTTAAATATAAACAAAAAAGGACTGTTTCAGAGATTTTGACTATTCCGATGTAAGTTGATCTCAGCTCTATATAATCAATCAAAAATATTAAATAAATATACTTGAACAATTCACACAGCGCCATCTTGCCTCAAAGTAAGCAAAGCTTGTGTTATGGATGCTAGATAACTAAACTTACTTACATATTTTTTTAAAACATACTCATGATAAGTACATATAACACCTAGACCCAGATAACATATATTAAAATTCATCATTTCTGAATCGAACCCAGGATCTCTGGGTGGCAGACAGAAACAGGATTTAACTTAGTGATGCTGATGTTTTGTGGCGTTTTAAATCCACTTAAACAGAAGTCAGTCAGATCAAGGGGGATGAGGTTATGTAGAAGACTACCATAGGCCAGCGCCAGCGTATACTCCTTTAAGATCTAAACTTTTTAGTGAACCTGGCCTACTAGCGCAGTCTTATAACCAGTTGCAATGGGTGCCTTTTATGCTTTTTGCGGAATTTGACCCCATCGAAACTATGTAACATATTCAGCAAAATAAATCTGAACAGTAAAATATAACCTTAAAAGTCATTACCTGTGGTCCGTGCAGAACCAGTTCACCTGATATCCTTTTAAGTTTATCACAGATTTAAGTGTGATTATTTTCATGGGGAATATTTTTGCATATGATAGAATGAGTTAAAGATGAGCATTTAACGCGAACAAAGTCGCGGGAAAGTCGCGGGCAACCGCTAGTAATTAATAAGTTGGATATTTTTGCAAACTTTTTACTTTGCAATACTCAATGGTAGGTGCCACAAACTTACCTGACACGGTGACGGCGTCGCTGTTGTTGACAAACAAAATGACATTTTTAAATGGCGACACTTAGTTCAGCTTTTAGCCACCGGGCCAGATAAGTTTGTGGCGAAATTTTAGTGACAATGACTTGTCACTAAAAGCTTCCCCCAAACAGGGGCGATCTGTAGTTCTTAAAGGGAACACAGCAGAAAACTCACGACGCATTCTGCAAGCGGGTGGCCGTGACATCCCCCTTCGCTAGACAGGTCATACATGTGATTATTATTATGATAGGCTAGTGCATTGACTATCTTTCGGAGGTTGGGCATACCTCTGACCGGTGTAACTTGGGTGTAGTTTATTATTATTAAGTATAATTATTTTCTTTTTTTTGTCAATGGCTTGATCTAGAGGCGACTGCTAACTGTAAATCTGAGGGCGTTAGCTGCCAACCGGATGCGGAAGCACAGGACAGGATGTTGTGGAGATCTCGGAAGGCGGCATATGCTCAACATGGGTGTCTTTTGGCTGATATGATGAACGTCATATCTCCGCAACTCCTTCCACTTCTCCCGGGCCCAAGACAAGCCTTGTCGGTCCAATGTAAAATCATTGTTATCTATCCCTATCCATCATTCCGATTTCTTCTCCTATTCCTTTACTGTCCATGCAGCGAGACTATGGAACTCACTGCCACATAATGTGCGTGACATTCAGTCACTGTCTATATTTAAAAAGAGAGTCAAGGAATATTATCTTTCCCTGTCTAGTCCATAACTTATATATTTATGTATTTTATATCGCTTGTTTTAATAATATGTTTATATTAGCTTTATATACCTATATATTATAATATAATATATTTATGTATTTAAATATTCAACTATTGTGCACGTCGTATCTGCGTTACTTTAGTCTAACATCTCTCTTCTGTAGGCCTGCTGGAAGAAATTTCTTTTTAGAAATAAGCAGCGCCTGTTGTGTCTTTTGTTCTATTATATTTCTCTGTATACGACCTATTATGTTTGACGACCTGAGTGGTTCAATGGTCAACATGCCGGTCTGCCACGCAAGAAGTCCCGGGTTCGATTCCCGGCCGGGCAGAAATTGAAATGATGCATTTTAATTGCTGTTACGGGTCTGGGTGTTCTATATATAATAAGTGTGTATTTAAAAAGTATTTAAGTAGTATATCAGTTATCTAGCACCCATAGTACAAGCTTTGCTTAGTTTGGGGCTAGATGGCGCTGTGTGAATTTGTCCACGAATATTTATTATTATGTTTAGCATGTGGCTACTAGTCTCAGAAAGATCTGGTTCTTTAACGTGTGCTAAGAACGGGCTCAGAGCCAAAGAACTTAGCGCACGGTTAACCAATCTAATCGGTATTAGATATAGCGGTTGGCGATGTAGAAGAGATATCGGAATGTGTGAGGAATCGGCGGACTATTGAACACGTATCTAGAATGATTGATTTTTGCAAGCTGATATATGTTGTTTTTGGGAGTTCGAGTTCGGCAATGCATGCATGAAGTGATTTGGGTATGACACCAGTCGACGAAATAATTATGGGTATAATCCTAACTTTGTTTTGGTGCCACATTTGTTGGATTTCTTCTGCTAACGGGATGTATTTCTGAATTTTGTCAACATGTTTTTGTTTGAGGTTTTCGGTGTTTGGTACGGATACATCTATTAGGTAAGTGGTTATGGTGTTATGGATGGTAAGGGTGATATCGGGTCTATTGTTATTTGTTGTTCTATCTGTTATTATGTCTCTGTCCCAGTATAGTTTGGCTTTATTGTTAGTGAGGACATTTGAGGGTTTATATTTGTAATACGGCTCTATTTTTTCTATTAGATTGAATTTTTTTGCAAGTAATGCGTGGACTTGTTTAGCTACGTTATTGTGTCGGTCTGTGTATTGTTTACTAGCCAAAAAAGAACAGCCACCAGTGATGTGTTCTATGGTTTCTTGTTGTCTATTACATAATCGGCATTTGTCGGTTATAATGGAAGGGTCTTTTATTATATATTTTTGATAATTTCGTGTCTTTATTATTTTATCTTGGATAGCCACCATAAATCCCTCTGTTTCGGCAAATATATTTCCCTTTTTAAGCCACATATTTGAAGCGATCATATCGACGTGGTCCTGTGCTACTTGGGTTGGATATTTTCCATGGAGGGCTTTTTCTTTCCATGTTTGTATTTTATTGGCTTCGCTTGCTATTTGGTTTTGGGGATTAAAATTAGTGTCCTGTAAATTTAGTGGTGTGCCATTGGTTTTTATTGTACATATTGCATTATGTAGAACGCTATCGTGATATCTGCTTTTAAAATATGATCGGAGATTGTGTATTTGTTTATAACAGAGATTTTTTATATCTACGACTCCTCTTCCTCCTGCTTGTCGTTTAACGGTAAATCTTTCTACTGCTGAGTGAATGTGATGGATATTATATTTGTAACATGTTGTTCTAGTTAGTCTATTGAGCGCATCAAGTTCAGTGTCTGACCATTTAATTATACCAAAGGAATATGTTAGCAGTTAGTTATTATTATTATTTATTATTATTATTATTATTATTATTATATCATTATTGTGTACAATAAACAGTTAAATAAATAAAGAAATAAACGTCTGTACGCGGGCGCATTCTGTCCAATAGTACGCGACCGCATCGCCCACGCCTGTGTGGGGTCAGGGTCTATTATGGATAGCCCATAGAGTTTCTATACGAGGTATATAACTCTATGGATATATCTTGTGATATCCAGTCTCCCAGTCTCTATCCAAACTCATTTTGCAGTATATAAACTCTTTGTCTTGTTGACATAAAAGCCCTGCTTTAGTGCGGGCACAGACCTATGGAAAAGGTCAGGGCCGGGCCCAACCGGCACACCTACCGGGCCGGACATTCTTAAAATTTTCTCAGTCGTTATCAAGCGCTTGCCGGGAAAGGTTAACGGGTAGAAATGGATGACGAATTAATGTGCATCGCCTTACTGCTTGGCGCTGAAAACCTACAAAAAAGGGAAAGATGGTAGGTTGGATGAGGAGAGAAAAAAAATTCGGGTAGGCAGTATCAGTCTACTGAACTACTGTACCTACTCGTCCAGATCTACATTTCGAATGACGGCTGTTAAACTTAAAGCCGTTATAACTCTGATTCTATTGGTCCTAGAACACTAGTCTCTAAAAAGAATTATATCACTCGTCGAGATATACATTTAAAGTAACTGTTGCAAATTGAAAACTGTTATAACTTGAGAACCATAGGTCCTAGAAGAATAGTTTCTATAGAGAAATGATATTAGGTACTCGTCGAAATCTACGTTTTGTAAGAGAGACGTTAAATTTAAAACTGTCATTCGAAATGTAGAATTCGACGAGTACTAGCATATATCTTTAGGGACTCGTGTTCTAGGACCAATAGTTTACGAATAGAAAGAGTCACCTTGGGGCTGGACCCAGTTCAAGCCTCAGGCTAAACAGAGCCCGACCCGGGTCCAATTCATGTTTTCACGAAGACTGATGGCAGTAGACAGATGCGTATTTTTTTCTCGTCTTCATCTAACATTTAAACTTCACATCAACATATCTATTTACTTCTTGCCACGCAGCGTCTTTGAGATTACGGTTGTGATAATCCTTGTTTTTTATATTTCAACATAGGAATTTTTGCCCTGCCAAAGTAATGGACTCAGGGAATACCATAGAGTAATATACCTTTCCCAGGTATACCAATCTCTTTGATAATTTTATTACAGATCCGCCCCTATGGGCCCGGCCCGGAAAGCTTACGGTCTGTATATGCCGATTATAAGAAGATTATATGCAAGCCTCGCCTCTTTCAGGACGGTTGAAAGTTTTGACCGGGTGCGCTCTCCGGGCGTCTATAAGTGTGTGACGGCTAGTACATTGTCGATGAAAATAATATGGCCTTCACGTTAAACCCGGCCCGGCCCTGATCGGCAGGTCTGGCCCGGATCGGCCCTGACCGGTAGGTCTGTGCCCGGCCTTAGAATTCTTGACGTAACCTGCGTTTTACCTGCGTCGCCGACGCAACCTGCGTTTTACCTGCGTCGGCGCGCGCATTTGAAAATCATACAATTTTGAGTTGACAGCTTAACGAAAGATGCGTCGCCGACGCAGGCTGCGTCGATAACGCAGGTTGCGTCGGCGACGCAGGTAAAACGCAGGTTGCGTCGGCGCGCGCATTAGAAGTTCATACAATTTTGAGTTGACAGCATAACGCAAGTTGCGTCGCCGACGCAACGTGCGTCGCCGACGCTTGGTATAATCCGCGCCTAAATCCTGGGATTTAAGCGATTAAAACTAATTTCTATTGGGTATTTTAAAAACAGTTTTAAAAAAATCTATTCGTGATACTTTTAGTTTAGTTCTTTAGTTATCCTCTGTATTTTTTTAAATTGGAATTATGACCTGCCAATCTGGACGTTTAAAAATGATTCGTTTCGATGAAAAAGACGCCAGGCTTGCCTTAACACATAGAAGCAGATCCAACTCCAATCTAGAAAATTCAGCGAATCCCATTCTACCTTCGCAATTTATTTCCTGTCTACCCTCGTAAAGTTTGTTGCAAATTGCAGGTGCGATGCGGCGCACCTCTTGCGTGAGAATTTGAAAGCTCTGAAACCACGCGGCAGCCATGTTGCATGAGGGTCACATGTTTAGTGTGAAATGTATGCATGGGATAAGTTACTGAACGGATTTCGGTTCAGTTTTTTATTAGAGTAGCGCTATGGTAACAGTGCTTGTGAGCATAGGCGTAGAAAGAGGGGGGGTCGGGTGGGCCGTGCCCACCCTAGAATGGTCTGGTGCCCACCCCAGGATGTGGTGCTCACTGGCTGTACATTGGCGATTGACTCGGCTTCATCGGCCACCTAAGGGGCCAGGCCCCCCCTGAAAAATACCCCGAGATACGCCAATGCTTGTGAGCGTCGGAGACTTAATGGTTAATGGACTTGCGCCGTGAGACACCGTGTTCGAACCCCAGTGCAGCTATGCACAAATGAATGTTATCTGAACTTTCAGCTAAACAATAAAATTGTGGGAAAACCTACGCTGCATATTCCATGGCCACGAAGGTCAGATGGCAGTCGCTTCACTATAAAACTACGTAATCGATTAAAAAAAAATTTCGTCACTTTTGAATGGGAGATTTTCCGAGAGCCGATTAAAAAAAAAATTAATGATGTAACAGATGGCATTAATTAGACCCGATTCTCAAAAATTAAAATGAGACCGTTACATGTATAATTATGTAGACATTTTGCGGTTTCTTCTCAGAAAAGGTACTAAAACTAAGTATTTTTTCATGAAATTCCTTTTCGAGAATCTTCAGTTACTTGTCGGGGATTTTTATAGAAATATTTTCAAATAACTTTAGGTAGTCTATGTCATTTGTCGGGTTCGAGTGATATATTACAGTTACAAGCAAATTTTCGTCCACCAATTACACGACACACATATCCATAATTAGGAACTATATTTTTTAATCGCTTGTCTTGATTTGAACGGTTTTCAATTTAGTTTCTTGTTTTTTTTTTATGTTCTCCGGCAGACAAACAGGCATGCGGGCCACCTGATGGAAAGTGGTCACCGCCGCCTATGGACATGAGCAACACCAGGGGAGTCACCAATGCGTTGCCCGCCTCTGAAGAGACCTCTAACATACCTCTTGAACGATCCCATGTCATAGTCCAAAGGAAACACTGAAAAGATTGAAAAGTTCACTATTTTTTAGGTGATGTAAAAATTTGTGTATTATCAGTAGTGACTGTAAAGGGCTGTGATGATGAAGATGATGATGACTCTATGAGAACCGCAGACGCAGCATTGACCTCATCGACGGAAAATACAAGCCGAAACATTTTGCCGACTCGTGGACGGCCACGTGACGCTGACATCGCATTGTCGCCGAACACTAGCTTTACTGAATTTTAATTCATCCTAGCTTCACACTTCGAATTAGTTTCTACGCTTAGCTTTATTGCAATTCTTATTTTAATTAATTATGTGTAATTTAAAATCATTTTTGTTTTCTTTACGATCCTCCATCTGTACCGTCACATTCACATATCCCACATATAACATTCCGGTTTACGGTCGCGTTGTCCCTCTGTATTCTACTCTGTGGCGCTGAGCCTGCGAGCGGCCGAATGGGTCGCGCTCACGCGTGCTTACATATTTGGTGTCGGTTTCCGTCAGCGCGACCCGGTCACATACCGAGCGTGAAAGACAGGACTGTCAAAATAGCGAGTAAAATTAGGAATCTCTACGAAAATTGCGTAGTTACTATATTACCTATTTACGATAAATGGGTACAAATAAAATCGAGGTTACGAGAATTTTAGCGCAAATTACGTTAGCTATTTAATTCTAGTTATTGTTTATTTGGACGCCTAAACTAAGCAAGTGATTTACCTGTGTCTTACGCATCCTGGGTATTAACCAGAGTTATTAATCATAAATGTGGGTTAGAGCTTACATGGTATTTTATCGCACTACCGTCATTCTGGTTTACGGTCGCGTTGTCCGCCTGCATAGTCTGTGGCGCTCGGCCTGCGGGCGGCCGAATGGGTCGCGGTCACGCGTGCTTACATATTTGGTGTCGGTTTCCGTCAGCGCGACCCGGTCACATACCGAGCGTGGAAGACAGGACTGTCAAAATAGCGAGAAAAATTTGAAATCTCTACAAAAATTGCGTAGTTACTATATTTTCCTATTTACGATAAATGGGTACAAATAAAATCGAGGTTACTTTCGAGTATTTACGATTTATTTGGACGCCTAAACTAAGCAAGTGATTTACCTGTGTCTAAGGCATCCTGGATTATTAACCAAAGTTATTACTCATAAATGTGGGTTAAGCGCTTATTACATTTGACTAAATTCAGTAACCTAAATTCGGAAGCAAAAGGCGTAAGAGCAAAGGAAAGTGGATCGTATTTCTCATAGAATAAGGTCAATTTTTGGGTAACTTAAATTATGTTACGCGTCGCTTTGCTCCTACAAAAATGGACCTTAGTTTATAAGCAATACATTCCACTTTGATTTGCTCTCACGCTTTTTGATTCTGAATTTAGGCTATGGAATTTTGTTAAATGTAATAAGCGCATTTGTGCTTACATGGTATTTTATCACACTACCGTCATTCTGGTTTACGGTCGCGTTGTCCCTCTGTATTCTACTCTGTGGCGCTTGGCCTGCGGGCGGCCGAATGGGTCGCGGTCACGCGTGCTTACATATTCGGTGGACTCTATCACAGATCGAGCGTGGAAGACAGGGTTCTCTGTCAAAAATGCGAGTAAAATTTGAGATCCCTACGAAGATTGCAATTATGGGTTACATTGGTCAGGTCTGTCACGCAGAGGTCCCGGGTTCGATTGCCGGCCGAGCAGAATATGAATTTCTGTTATGGGTCTGGGTGTATGTTTTCAAAAAAAGTATAAAAGTAGTTTATCAGTTACACCCATAATACAAGCTTTGCTTAATTTGGGGCTATATGGCGCCGTGTGACTTTTCCCAAATTTATTAAATGTTGCAATAATGGGTTACATTGGTCATCTGTTGCCAATAATATTAGTGGGTACCTGCTTTATGCACCGGAACGATAACAAGATAATTGGGATAATCGGATGTTGTAGAGAGTTTCAAAATGGACGCTGACGAAAACCGCGAGAAACTGTTTGTTCCTAACAAGCAACATCTAGGTACCGTCAATGCACATCAACCTACCAAAAACTAGTATAAGATGAGCTAGCGTCTTTATAGACACTCATAGCAATGTAAGCTCCTTTTATACTGGTTTGGTAGGTCTGTAGGTACTAAGTTTAATTATTACTTGATGGTACCCCACTCCCGTTTCACAAACGAATTTCAGAGCGAACAACATTGAATAATTACGTACAGCGTTTGATGTACGCGTTCGAAGTATTGTGTTTCCACTACAAATAGCTCCACTCAATGCATTTCCAGCAACCCATTTGGAAATTGAGTAGGCATCAAATGGATTCGATATTGATATGTTATGAGCTTGAGTGAGTAAGGTATGAGAGTCCATACAAGCGTACAATGCAAGAACAATCAATGAAATTTCATTCGTGAAAACAATAAATAATGATCACCATTATTAGAAATTAATACGATGGATGTTAAGGTGAATGAGAAGATATATGAATGCAGAAGAGGCAAAATATGTTGGTCACGACAGTTGGAGTACTTGTCAGTGTCTTTGACTTTGGCTAGGAAACGCAATTAAGTAGGCAAAGCCCACATGCGTTCAAGAGCTATCGACACTTGGGCTTGGAATCCTTTTGGCGAGGCAGGTCATTTTCTGTCATCGTCTCAATAGGTCAATTTCGAGGCTCGTCATTTTCGGGTTAGGTCATCTTTCTGATGATATGCCCATGATTATGATTTGGCTAAAATCGGTCGTCTAAATTCAGAAACAAAAAGCATGAAAGCAGATCAAGGTGGAAAATATCGCTTACTTCCATTTTTGTATCACTTATAATTTGTTATGCATCGCTCCGTTTTTCAAAAGGCTTGATACATAAATGTACCTTATTTTATGAGCCATACATTCCACTTAAGCTTTTTGCTTGTGAATTTAGACGACTGAATTTAGCAACAGCATACATACTCTAAACGCTGCCCAGAACAAAGGCCTCGCTACACAACACTAGCCATTTAGGCTTTGCAATGTTTGCCCCCATTGACCGACTGAATGAGTGGATGGTTTGGTAAACATGCGTCTCACGCTTTGTTGGAATGTTATTTGCGTCCATTCTATCGTTGATTCGCTCCCAGTTACGTCTGTGGTGTACGAGTGCAGTGCCACAAACTTTTTTAAATGTCGTTCAGTTGTCAACACTAGCGACGCTGTCATGGATATGTATAAATTTTTGGTAATGTATCTTAGTTTTTAACCCCCGACGAAAAACGAGAGGTGTTATAAGTGTACGTGTGTATATGTGTATCTGTGTTTCAGTCTGTGGCATCGTAGCTCACGAACGGATGAACCGATTTCGATGCAGTTTTCTTTGTTTGAAAGCCAGTTTGATCGAGACGGTTCTAAGATTTGTTTTATTATTCTTTCACGAAAAAGTACTGAACGGGAAGCGATGACAATTTGCAGCGCTGCAGCTGTACCATCAGGCAGGCTGTAAGCTTGTTTGCCACCTTAGTGGTATAAAAAATATTACTATCCCAAAATTTAATGCCTTGGTCTACCGCGTTACATCAACGGTAGATAATTAGGAGGCACGCCTAACCAGCGACTGATGAGCTCGTTGCGGTGCTGAAGTTCCACTAGCTTCAAAGTACGAAACGGTCTTCCATCTAGACCTTGATTGACGAACACCTTCCGCTGGGAACCCTAAGACTAGTTGAACAGTATCGGAAGCTGATTATTCACACCCCGTTAAGGTATTAATTTTTTAATTTAATGCAGTACCAGCGGGAATATTAGCGGCAAACTTGTGCTCTCGCATGGCGCGCGATATCAGCATAACCGGATTGTATGCGGACGAAGTTGGCGACAAAATCTAGTTTATTAACATCCTACTAGCGTCTCCCATTGCTATACCAGCTTAATTTCCGGTTACAGCATGAACCCGTGGAAACTACTTTGAATATCGGGATGAATTATAGCTTAGTGTTATTTAGGTATTAGTATATAGGCGATGGGGCAGTAAAGCTCTCGAGTGGCGACCACGTACCGGAAGACGCAGCAGGGTAGGCCTTCTACAAGGTGGACCGACGACCTGGTAAAGATCGCAGGTACCAGCTGGATGCGGAAGACACAGGACTGGACTCTGTGGAGATCTCTGGGGGAGGCCTATGCCCAGCAGTGGACGTCCTTCGGCTGATATGATGATGATGTAACGATGTAATGGGCTATGTAGGGTTGAAACTTGGACCATAAAAGCACGAGAGAGGCAGAGAATTTAAACGTTCGAGATGTGGTGCTGGCGGAGAATGCTAAGGATCAACTGGTCCGTCAAGCGTATAAAAACGTATCAAATCAGCTGAATATCAAAACGAAGCGGTCCAGACTGCCCCCCCCCCCCCCACCAAATAGTTCCCTAGAGCATATTTACTCTGCTTTCAATGATTGAAATTTTTACTTTTGCGATTCCGTTTCATGGATTCAGTTGCGAACAAAGTGTCATTGCAATAATTAAAACTATTAAATCGATCATACGTAATCTCAAAAGTAACAACTTCCATAATTGAAATGACATAATTGTTGGCAACAGAGTGAGGTAATTAGCCTACAGAATCAGGTTGTATTGCCTCGTTGGGTAGCGATGCTAATCCGTTAGCCGATGATCAATCCAACTGTCTGGTCACCAGTGGTGTCGGCCATTTTTTTGTTTGGAAAACTTTTATACAACTTTCTCGCACCAGGGCCCCACGGTCCAAAAGTTTTCACCGCAAACTACTAAGTCTTGCGCTAAACGTTCGTACTAAGATAGAACAGGCTTTTAAAATAATGATTAATTATTAATTTGTTAACTACTTAAATACCATAGATTGGTGGTAAATAATTTCGCTGATAAAAATTTACTTCATTTACGAGTAGAGCTCGTCTAGTCTAAGATGACGCGCCCCACTACTTAGTTAGTTGATTTCGATGTGTGAGTGCAAATATTAATAACAACACTTCATCTGTGTGGGAGCCAATGAACGGCGCGTGCGGCGACGTTTGAATCTTACCGGCAACTGAATGACCAATTACAACGGCATTTGTATATGTATTGCGTCCATATTTAAAACTTGCTTGTGTGCGTTAATGCGATAGTGGGGCGCGTCATTTTAAATTAGACGAGCTCTACTTAGTTATGAATAAGAACAAAAATGCCTATAGCAAAGATATCATATCACAGACGATTGAAATACAAGCTTGTAACAAATAATTTTGAAGCCCCAAACGAGTAACCAAAAACTGAAATACTATAATCTCTTTCAGCTTTCCATACTAAGCGAATACGCCAAAAAGTAAATGAGTGAAAAAAAATCACCAATTCTACAAAACACTTCACGTCAAAGCCAATCGCATTTTATTTGCATGGCGGGATGAAAATTGGTCTTCACCCGGACAGGGCCGGACTTCGAACTAGGGCCCCTCGTAAAATTTTATTATCGTACGTTAGATGTTTTTACAAGCAAATAATGCGCTCAGTCCGGACCGGGGTCCCTACGCGGAGTGAATATTTTAGAAGGGAACCGTATACCGTAAACAATTGGGTTATTAGGAATGAATTGTAAACGGATGCTGGGAAGGTTGGTTCTGGAGCCGGTTTTCATAACGGAAGTGTTTTCCTTTTTGATGGATTAAGGTTTACTGTACTTATTTAGTAGAATGTTTTACATTGAGTGTATGGAATTGTTGGGCGTGGGGTGGGAATGTTTTGCTTCGGTTGGTTTAGAGCAATCGACATTATTACTATTATTTCACAAAAAAAAAAAATTCAAAAATGAAGTCGATTTTACATCGAGTGAGTTATTTGAGGTTTTTAGTGGTGATTCACTGTTATAAAGGCTCTTTTTTTATAGATTTTCGTATGATGCTTTTAGGCTTCACACGTAACACCTACATCAACAGTACGGTATGTACTATAAACAGTACGGTAAATAAATAATTCTATCCCAATTTTCCTTTCACCGTTTTAATCACTACTTACTTTATTCAGCGTCGGTAGCCGGGCGGTCGAGTATCCAACTCGTAAGCGAGAGGTACCGGGTTCGAATGCCGCTGCGGCCATGTACCAATTACTGTTTTCTGAGTTATGTACTGGATACTAACCGATGCTTTTACGGTGAGGGAATACATCGTGATGAAATTGTAACCATTATTAATCTGGTCAGGTTCCCCTGGTAGCAGGGTCACAGAGGTCAGATGGTAGTTGCTCCACTGTAATTACCTGATCGCCAAATCCTGGATCATGGTCAAGGCGGACCCCGGGCCCTCGTTCTCGAGGGCACAACCGGGACATTAACGCCAAGATGATTATATTTTTTATTCACTACAGGTTTATTTATACCATCACTTAAAATTTAATAGGATCCAAGACAAAAATCAACCCCTATTTATTGTCTAGGGTGGCACACGTCAGATCGTTCACCTGATAAAAACCGGCCACCTGATAGAAACCGGCCATCGTCGTCCAGGACTTGAGCGGATGCGATGCCGGCCTTTGAGGTACCTGTAGACTTGCTTTTTGAAGAACCCAAAGTGACCAACCAGTTATTTGCGCACGGAGTCGTATCGCGTGTCTAATATTTAACTGAAAAAACATCATGCATCATTTTACACATCCTTCCTGTAGCTGGTACGGCATGTTCCACTTGCTACGGTCTTGACAAACATATTTCGCTTCATATTTTGCACAAGGCGACAGTTACCGCTTACCTTCAAGTGGGCTGTCTGTAAAAGCGTAGAATAAAAATTAAATTAATTCAAATTCATCAACCTTTTCTCATACACGCTCGTTGGTTTAAGGTACTCTTGACCTGAGCTTCGTCTTCCAACTCTTCCATTCACCTTTGCCAAGTAACTGAAAATATTGTTATTATTAAATTTTATTTACACTTCACAATTATAAGAATTTTAATCATGTGCAATGAGAATTTAGGTTTTTAAAGTTTAATCTACCAAGTAGTGTTTAATAATAATAATAATAATAAATAATAGTGGACAAATTCACACAGCGCCATCTAGCCCCAAAGTAAGCAAAGCTTGTCTTATGGGTGCTAGGGAACTGATAAACAACTTATATACTTTTATAAATCTTTTTAAAAAACTTATAAAAAGTATATAAAATACATATTTTAATATTTTCAAATGCCGCATCTGGCGCTCGACGTGTTAATAAAACGTAAAATATGCACAGAGCGACATCATAAGAATTATTATCATAGAACCATTTGACTACGGTACCCTAAAACACTGCATAAAAACTTGCAATATAAAACAAGGTATAAACTTAAATGGGCCCACTTTCAAGTTTTCCGGCCCCTAAACAATCCGGAGCCATATTGTTTTAATCCCTTAGTCTGTATCCAGCCGTTGGCACGTGACGGGCCTTCACAGGATTTCGGATAATTTATTCCAGGGTTATTGCTTTGAAAAACACTCGTCTTGCTGTGCTAATGGGAGCGAAGATTAAGCTTGAGATGGGTGGACGTAGTCAGGACGGTAAGGGACCTTTTAGATAGGCTGTGACTAAACATGCTCCATCTTCAAGCAGTCGAGGCTGTCGTATGCTTGGCCAGTGCAATGTAAGCAATATTTAGGCACGTAGACGACTTATACAAAAATAACACTGTATGTAAATCTATACGTAGAATAAAACCCCATGTATCTGTATGCGTAGATCATTTAAACTACGCAACAGATTTTATTGCGGTTTTCAACAATAGATAGAGTAATTCAAGAGAAAGGTGAAAAAGAAAAAAGGATAGGCAGTGGTAAAGCGAACGAAGTCGCGCCGGGTCCACTAGTTGGTTAATAAAATTTACCTTTGTTGTGAAAATATTTCATTTCTCATGAAACGCGCGTAGTACAATATTTATTAGTAGCCCTACTGCTTTTGTTTGTGTTTACTCTCAATCTCTTTTACATTTCCATATATTTGTGTTATAAATTAAGCGAGTTAATCACATTCCAGACGTAAGGAATTTCAGGCAGGAGGTATTTCATCGTAGTTCTGACAGTGACAGACGCACCTGCGGTTTTGCATTCTTATGACATGGTTATTGATTTCAGTTTAGTAGATGTTATGAGCGACAGTTACCGCTTTGCATCAGATAAGCTGCATAAGTCTGCTTGTTTCTTGTATTAAAAAAATGAAAATCAATTATCTTATCGACGAATTATTCATTTTGTCACTCGTGCAATATTGCATTTGTCATTTCTGGTATCACAGTATTCCTACGGTTAGTCGTAGCAACACCTCGACGTTTTTAATTATGTACATTTTGACACTCATGCATTTTCATTCGTAAATTCTCGCATTTATAAATGATTTGATATTTGTATATTTTGACACTGGTGTTACCTGATTCATTACACATTATGACATGTTGACAGTTTCTACTCGGAGTATGACCGACACGCCCCAAGACCTCTTCCAACTCCCACTGAGTACGCTCCTGTCTCGACCTTGATAGTAAAGCTTGGGTAATGGTAATGAATCTACTTTTCTTTATATCTGATTGAGTGTCAACTCCCTGGGGAGGTGCTATTAACATTTTCCGGCACTGTGACGTCACCATCGCCCAATGACGTCATAAGCCTCGATCTCCGCGTTACTAGTGTAAATCTAGATGTTTATTAAAACCAATCTCAGCTGTTTGATGACCGTGTTTAATGAACACCCTCTCACGGGTGTCGTAAAAGTTACATTATGTCTTAGGGCTTAGGGGGTCCGATTCGGGCGAAATCCGCGCCTGGATTCCCATCCATCGCTAGCTTTTCAGGCATTCTGTCGCACACGCAACGTTCAGAACCCGCAATGGATTAGAAACCGCGGGTCCCCGCGCCGAGCTGTCGATCAAGGCAGCGGGTGCCTTTAGAGACATGCTAACTAGTTTCTCCGTATACCAGATAAAGGACAGTAGTAGTTGTCTAGTGAATAGGTATTTTAAACGAAGCGTTCTCCGGAGACGATGGTAAAACCTTCTATTACACATTTAAAAGTGGGACTTTATCGGTGTGCAAGTCTCCTCCACACCGATAATGAATTTTCACCGGATTGTACTTCCAGAGTGGTTCCGTAAGCACTTCGTGTATTACAAAAAATATCTATGACGTTATGTACAGGATAAATCACTGAAATGGTGTAACAAAGTAAACGCACTAGATTGCAACTCTACTGCACCTCGTTGCTCTTTGACCAAAACTAAAGTTCGAAGCCACATTTTTTTCCCCGCGGGAAAGTTTTTTTTTATGTTGCTCAGCAGACAAACAGGCAAGCGGGCCACCTGATGGAAAGTGGTCACCGCCGCCTATGGACATCAGCAACATCAGGGGAGTCACCAATGCGTTGCCCGCCTCTAAAGAGACCTCTAATATACCTCTTGAACGATCCCATGTCATAGTCCAAAGGAAACACTGTGGCTGGGTGCTCATTCCACATCCGAATCGTACGGGCGGGAAAGGTTCTTTCGAACCTTCGCGTCATGACCAACAGAGGGTCTACGTAGTGGGGATGAGTACCCATCCCACGGCGGGTGGTGCGATGGCGGAATTGTGCTGTGGGCACCAGATCCAAAAGTTCCTCGGAACACTCCCCATTGTACAGCCGATAGAACACACACAGGGAACCAAAGTCCCTTCGGTTAGCCAGTGGTTCTAACTTGCTTGTTTATATGGGATCGTCGACAATTCGTACGTCGCGTCTCTGTACGGAGTCCAAAGGATTAAGCAGGTCGACAGTTTCGCCGGCCCAAAGATGGGAACAATACTCCACATGAGGCCGCACCTGTGCCTTATACAGCAGCAGGCGCTGCCCTGGTTGATTGTTTACACAGATCCGAACTGGTGATCGTAGGAATAGATGCTTCTACTCCAGGTTGCTACACGCCAAAAACAGTACCAAATACCGACTTGAATTTATTGAACTCAACACATACATCTAACCACAAACGATGCAAAATAACCGATATCATACATAGTAAGCTACTTCTATAGTCTGCGATTCCGTACGCTGCAATCGCTACTATGTATTTGCAAAGTCAAACATATAGTTCACATAGTATCTCGCGGATATCGAACCTGCAACCCATTGTTTACAATGCACTACACTGACTCGACTGTTTCGTTGGAAACCCAGTTCGAAATGGGAACAGCGCTCTTTTGAAGTTTTCGAGCGGGGAGAGGTTTTATTAGTTTTATTTTGAAATATTTGTTTTGACAGAATCACCATTATTATTGTCACCGGTGGTGCTCTCACGTGTGAGAGCTTAGGGCCCATGTTGACCATGATCCAAGATTTGGCCGGTCAGGTAAGTGGAGCAACTGCCATCTGACCTCCGTGACCCTGGTAACATGGGAATCTGACTTGATTAGATCATGGTTACATATTCAGTCGCCTGAATGTGCAGGTTTCATCGCGATATTTTCCCTCACCATAAGAGCATCGGTTAGTGTTCCACTGATGTACATAACTCAGAAAAGTGTAATTTACACGTGGTGGCACTAGGGTTTGAACTCAGTCTCTTTCGCTTGCGAGTCAGATCCCTTAATCATTAGGCCACCAACGCTCCTCCGTGATATAAGTATGACGTATGTGGGTATGTGTCTGTGTATATAGCATAGTTGCTCCGGAACTGGAGCGGGTGATTGAACGGATCATTTTGGGCTCCATGGTCCATTTCCTCGAAAGTCCATTTTCCTGGAACGTCAATTTTCTTGACTGTCTTCCTATTTCGGATGGATTGATATAAATTTCAGTCCTAAAGGGCCGTTTATACGTCACCACTTGCAAACCGGCCAGAAAACGTGCACACGACCAACGCGGTCACGATGCGGGTGCGACACGATTGTAGGTGACCCTTTGTTCCACAGTTCCACACAGATAACTAAGCTGGATAACTAGTTAACTCGGGGGAACATTTCTTCCGCGAAGAAAACCAGTTATGTGAAGGGATAAGGCAGCCACCAATATCAAGAGAAGATAGTGAAGATGGAACAGGGTAATTACCCACCCATCCGGGCGGGTGTTGTGACCAGCGGGGCTATTGGCTAACTCAGTTGACAACTGTATTTGACACTAGATAATTCTACACCACGTCATCTACGTTGAAAACTGGCAGTAGCGTCTACCAAATTAGAGTAGTGTCAGATTTTTTTATGTCAAATTCAGTTGTCCACTGAGATAGCCGATAGGCCCTCAGGAGACCAAGGTGCCTGACAGTTGATCGTCGGAAGTAGTATTTATATGATTCATATTGACGGACGCATAGTCCCGATTGCCACTCAAGTATTGTCGATTGGAACTCTGATCGTTCGCGCGCACTGTGAGACCGCACAGTAACGTTTCTAGTGCGATATACTGAAGTGGGCGATAACTAAGCTTAGGAAATCCTAGCCAACAGTGTTGTAAAATAATAAAATGTTGCTATGCAACTTGTAAACAATAACATAACCCTCTGTTAAGTGAGCACTCGTATCTATCAAATACATTGTAAGTGGAATTCTTCCACCCTAAAATAATAAAATTGGATTAGGTAGTTCTTTATTACTGGGAGTGGGGCAGCTGTATCCGAGAATCATATTCAAATATTTATATTCATGAACGAACCAACTTCAAGTATATTTACTTTGTTGTAACAATAAAGTGGCGCACGAGGTAGTATAAGTGATTAATGAGTCCGACTTTTATATGCTAGACGCAAACAAGCAAGCAAACAAAAAACAAAGATTCTTGGACAATGGGGGATTTTCAGACAGCTACTTTAAAAAGTAAAATTCAAAATTCAAAATTTATTTATTGATAAGGACATTAAATTTGACATAAAACTCGAGTAATGGCCAGTAAAAAGTGTAGTTCAGACGTGCCTCACTAGATGGCGCTTCTTAGACAGGATTGTCAAGTATTTTTGGTAACCGAAGTTACTCGTAAAGGTGTTTCGTGAAAACATACTTCGTTTTCTGAGAAGAAAGGGCAAAATGTGCGCATTTTTAAACATCTAACGGTCTCATTTTGATTTATTTTTGTGAATCATGTTTAATCAACGTCACCTATTACTTTTTCACAAGTTTTTCTTTTTAATCGGCTCTCGGGAAATCTCCCATTCAAATGTAAGCAAAGCATGTGTTATGGATGCCAGAAAACTGATAAACTACTTATATATTTTTCAAATACATACTTATTTTACATATAACACCCAGACCCTGATGGCAAGTGATCAACACTGTTCATGAGCATCCGCGGCTGCAGGAAGATAATTCCAAAGGAATGCAGAAAATTTTTATTCTAATAATGTAGTCACATACGGGTGGCAGAACTCTGTCTCACCTGGGGAGTCAATCTAGATTTTCAAGACAGCCCTACATCAGGTGGTAGGACTCTGTCAAAGTTGAGGAGCCCGCCTGGGTGAGTACCACCACCTTATCTATTTCTGCCGCCAAGCAACTATGCTTGCATTGTTGTGTTCCGATTTGCAGGATAAGATAGCCAGCGCAACAGGCATGAGACATTTCGTCTAAGTCATATTTTACTTATTTTGCTAAACAAATTGTGACAAAATACACCACAGAAAAAATGTTTCGTATTCTTTCATTTTGTTTAAAAAAGTATCGTCTTGTATCTGAAACATTTTGAAATTTAATGTTACTGCTCCCACATCCCACGGATGTATCTAAATACAGCAAAATGTATTAAATCTGAACATAGTTGTGGGAGCACGTTTATCTACAATGTATAGTCCCTTTGATTCGATTTCTTATCAACTCTACCACAATTCTATAATCATAAAGGCTTAACTTAACATGTTAGAGAAATCTCGACAATGTAGTTAACTGTCGGCGCCTTGCAGATTGCGGGCAAACCCTGGGCCAGTAATAGTTTTACGGCCGCGTTTACTGCCGATAAACTTTCAGATTTCAACTCTGCAAATGGACATTTCTCGAGTTTTATGAGATCCACTTTCTTGGTTTATATCGTTACACATGAATATCGATATTCCACGTCTTATTTTCAAGCGCTGTAGGAATTAGGTTGCATGCAACAATAACCTAACCAATAGAAAAAGTTAGATAATCCCTGATCAAGTTTACTTAAACTTAAACCTTTTCTAAACTACAGAACTGATTTTAATGCAACGATAAATGCTGTCAATGAAAACAAAAATGTACAACCGTAGGTGCGGTGTCACACAGACAAGCATTTGACGGCGAGCGCTCCCTTGGATGCGAGCGGTTTCAAAAATAGGGCCCAGGATGCTACAGCGACGACTTCAACAGAATTTTGGCACTGAGCCAGATCACCAATTAATTATGTATGAAATGTGTAAAAGTAGTAAAAAAAACATTTGTTTCAACTTCGAACTTCAGCGCAAAATTGAATTGGCAAGAAACAACAATAAAGGGCCAGTTACAGACAAGTACGCTTGACTGAAAAGAAATGTACGATACGGCTCTACCACTGCCAAAAGATACAGTATTTTGGTCAACTTTGCTGGCGTTGTTGTTTTCCATTTTGAATTGAGAAGCTGCTTTACAGTGTTTACGGGGATCATGGCCAAATAGCGCAGCAGGAAATCTCTTTGGTGTAAAAGTACTCACTTTCACAAGGTTGTATACTTACTTACTTACTTCGCTGGCTCAGCGACCCGAAGTGGATCTCGGCCTCCGACACAAGAACTCGCCATTGGTCCCTATCCTGCGCCACTTGTTCCCAGTTCGTTATCTGGAGTTCGCGCAGATCTTTCCGGACTTCGTCTATCCATCGATACCTGGGCCGTCCAACCGGGCGTTTGCCGGCTATTTGTCCTAGTAGGTAGGCACGTTTGGCTGTACGATCCTCTCCCATTCTCTCAATGTGTCCGAGCCAGCGAGCAGTCGAGCAGCTTTAATCTCTCCGATGATATTAGGCTCGGACACGAGCTCTTCTATTTCTATATTCTCCTTACCCTATGAAAAAATTTGTGCCTTGTAGTCCTCGTGGGCAGCAGCTAGTAATTGATATACTATACAGCTAAAAGTAATGAAATGAGGTTGTAATTTTATTGGTCTTATACTAATTATACGTCTATAGATGTTACCAAAAGGGGTGTTTGTTTACAAGAATATACTAAATACCAAAGATTGTTTTACTACTTTGGAATTGTTTTCAAATATCACGCTAGAATTGAAAACCCGGTCAACTGGTACCGTTATAAAAATACTTATTATAAGTACATATAATATTTGTAATATACTTATCTGAATTTTCTTTCTTCCTAACGATCCTTCGCAGGTAGGTATACAATGGATTTTAAATGGTGATTATAATAATTTTCATTTTAACGAAATTCGTCATTGCATATTATAGGCGTGATGGAAAACCTTCTTTTTGATACCCGATTGGATGGTTTTGGGGAAAGTAAGATTTTCAGCCCTCAGAATAGTACCTCATACAACCGTAGATTTCTCAGTACTTTGCTAACTAGCATAACAATTACTAAATTTTTTGGGGATGTAGTCTTATTAGACTAATGCGTTAACGCTAATGCGTTGCAGACTAATTAGCTTACTAGTTATTTTAAGATCTAGTCGCTCTGCTATCGATCCTTACAGTTCATACCTCCCTACACACGTTCTAGCTAGACGGCCCTACCAAGAGATACTTCTCTATTTTTTACTGAGCTATTCAACATTATCTTTCAATTCCTATGCGTCTGTGAAATCACGTGCTTTGGATAATCGAGAAAGCCAATCGCAGCACACGTGAGGATTCATTCATATCAAGAACAAGTTCGATCGTGCATTGAGTACTGTTGCCATCTCGGGGATGGATCATCACAATATCAACTGGCCGCTTTGGATTCAGTATAAACACGTGCAAAGATGATAATTTGTAACCCGCAATTGATTTATACTAAGCTCCAGAGTCTCGAGCATCAGCGTAGGAATGCGTGTCCCTACAAGCCGCTTTGGTTCAACCTTTACAATGCGTACGGCTAAGGAATGGAACACGTTGCCTGCGAGTGTTTTCCCTGATCATTATAATCTGGTCGCCTTCAAGGCCAGAGTGAAAAGGCTGTTCCTAGCCAGGCATGTTCCATCTTCGGCCGCGTCGTAACTTGCCACCAGGTGAGATGACTATCAACTGCCTGGCTGGTTTGTGTGGGATATGGTATTCACTTATATTTATCTATGGAACTTAATGTCTATTGTAAATGATCTAAATTATTTATAAATGATATTCAGACTGGAGTTCAAACTAGAATGACGTATTAGTCCCGCGTAATTGAATTATGAGCGTCGGTGGCAGAGCGGTTAGAGTATTCGACTCGTAAGCCAGAGGTCCCGGGATCGAATCCCGCTCCGGCCATGTACCTCTGACTATTTTCTGAGTTATGTACTTTAGTTGAATACAAACCGATGCTCTTACGCTGAGGGAAAACATCGTGATGAAACCTGCACATTCAGGCGACTGGATGTGTAACTATGATCCAATCTGGTCAGATTCTCCTGGAAGAAGGGTTATGGAGGTCAGATGGCAGTCGCTCTACTGTAATTACCCGACCTGCCAAATCCTGGATTATGGTCAAGGCGGACCCCGGGCCCTCGTGCGCGAGAGCACAACCAGGACATTAACGCCAAGATGATGATTTTTATAATTGAATTGATAAAATATAATAAAGAAAACCCACGACCACACAGTAGTTTTTTATACAGTTTGTATTAAAAATATGATGGTATATGGACACACACTGTCATGTTGTCGCACCAATGCGACAAACAAAAATATTGGAAAGTTAGTTCCGTGAGGAAGAGTCTTTTTTTTTTGGTGCACATATCCCGGCCTTTTGTGACCTTTCACGTTTCGCATCTATACCGTAACACGGTTTTGACGTTCGACAGGAATATTTCGAGTCTTTTTTATACCGTAGCCAACAAGCTTACGGCCTGCCTGATGGTTAGCTACCGCAGAGAATGGACGTTGCAAAACCAGTAGGCCAAGCACATGTTGCTCTCGCGCGCGATAAGCGAGAAAAAGCGCGACATATATATTGCTATCTCTTTCATTTTAGTATTGAGAGAAAGAGACAAACGCTCTCTCGCGGTGCGAGCTTTGTCGCGGACACACTTGTGCTAGGGCCACAGGGGTGTTGAAATGTGATATTTTGTCTTTTGACTCTTTTGTATTTATGGAGCGATATGAAATTGTTTTATTAGTAAAACCGTACTTGTCTGAATTTAACGTACGTTACTATACAAAGTAAGACACTTCTGACAGCTCTTTGCTAAGAGAACTCACTGCGTTCAATACGACTCTATGATTGGTCAATTTTGTTCATTTTGATGGACGCATAGCGCCGATGTTGGCCGTGGTGTCCGGCAGAGTAGAATAGCACCAACCCCTTACACTCATGGGTGTCGTACAAGGCGACTAATGTTTTCGAGGCAAAAGATCAAGAGTCTCCGTAGTCTTGAAAATAGGCAGCAGCATTTTCCATTGTTATATTTAAACACTGCGATCTCCAACCCGCCTGCCAAGCGTGGAGATTATGGCAATAACCTCCCCTTTCGTGTGAGAGGCCCTAAGTCCTGCAGTGGACTGTTACGGGCTGTGATGATGATGATGATAGCGCCGATATCGCCACCCAAGATCCCCATTCGCGCTCACTGTGAGACCTCATAATACCGTTTCTGAGTACGTATTTAAGTACACCTAGAGACACGAGCCTAGAGTACCTATTCCGTCTATTCAGCCACCGTATAAGCATGACAAAGAGCACCCAATTTCGTGAGGCTGTTTGCGAACCCCGTTTGTAGACAAACAACACATACGTTTGCGGGACAATACACGGTCTTTGTTGTTTTTCTATTTAGCTGACGTCACTGGGTGGGGAGTTTAGAGGTAAAGAAGTGGGAGCTTGTTTATTAATGTGGATTGCGGTTGTACCTACTTCAGATCTGTATGACAAAGATTTTCTGGATATGTTAATGGACCAAATAAAAATACGTCAATGTCTATGTCTGTCTAGTAGTGATTGAGTGAGGCCGCCTTTGCCCACTATTTTGTCGGTATTCTTTTATGTAATTATACTTGTGTGTCTTATCTATCCATCTATGACTACCTATGTAAAAATGTTGATGTGTTTGAAAGGCACCTGAAAGTGCCTGTGTTTGTTCCTCGCGACGTTTTTCAACTGATGTACATAACTAAAAAAAAGTCATTGGTAAATAGCAGCACTTGTGATGGAACTCCTTACCTCTTGCTTACGAGTCGGACCCTCTAGCCATTTTAGGACGCGTTCGAGATATTTTTTATTATATTTTACAATGACAAACGAGTAGACAGCGCACCTGATGGTAAGCGGTAACTGTCGCAAATAACACATTTGATTCATGTATTTAGGTTGCAGGCAACAAAATGCAGAACCGCAGGTGCGTTGTCACTGTGAGGGCTAAGATGAAATTCCCTATGCCTGTTTTTGCGTTGGCTACCTTATCATTCAAACTGGAACACAACAATGCAAGCATTGTTGCTTGGCTTTCTTGGCAGAAATTGATAAGGCGTGGCAGTGGCGTTACTGTCATGCAAGCCCAAAAGCCGGGCTTGCCTTATAAAAATAATTATTGATAAAAAATAAAAGATAATGCGAGCGCGAACTATTTAAAGTTCGCGCTCCTAATGCTTTTCAAACTGCCGCGCCGCACAGCAGCGCCATCGTGCGCCTAGGTTACGAAACACGATCCGAACGCACACGCAAGTTGAGGAAATTGAGACTCGGTCAGTCATCTCGCTCGCACGCGCTGGCTTGTAAGCGGGCTTTGATTCCGGCCGGTATGTCTCTTTCTTACATATGAAAACTGTCCTATAATGAGATATAACTATACGTTTGTTTATATGGTAAATTGTACGAGACTTTAAGCCCTGCATGCGTATGAAGTTGTATACGAATCTTTGAAAATGGCAACTTCGCGCATGCGCAGTAGGTACGTTTGTTGAATGCTGTAATACGTACCAACTTCACTATTGTTTTGTTTGAGCCGTTTGGGCGGATAAGTAATTAGTTTTTTGTTGTGTTTGTGTTGTGTTTTGTAGTAAAAGTGATTTAATTAGATTGATCAACAATAGAAGAGTCCCTTGTGATGGTTTAAAATGTGCACAAGTTTTGATTTGCATGGAAAAGGTAAAGTTTTTAATCATTTCTCAGAAAATAACAAATTATTTCCTTATATGTATTCCTATTATACCTATTTCTCAGATTAGTAAATCGCTTATAAGACAATTTCATAGATCGGTGTACCAAACTCCTTGAATTGTTGGTTGTCTCTCTCACAAGTTATATTGCTGGTATAAAACTGAAGAGTGATAAGTGAGGATTGATCAGTAATGTGGCAAGGGGATGGATTTATTTTTAATAACCGTAAAAACTACACAAACTTCATGTCTCGGCTTGCCTTACTCTGAACCCCTAGGCACGCCACTGAGGCGTGGTACTCACTCAGGCGGACTCCTCAATCTTGACCGAGTGCCACCATTGATAAAATAAATAAATAAATAATCGTGGACAAATTCACACAGCGCCATCTAGCCCCAAAGTAAGCAAAGCTTGTGTTATAGGTGCTAGATAACTGATAAACCACCTATATACTATTAAATACATACTTATTATACATAGAACACCCAGAACCGTAACAGAAATTAAAATTCATAATTTCAGTTTCTGCCCGGCCGGGAATCGAACCCGGGACCTCGTGCGTGGCAGACCGGCATGTTGACCACTGAACCACTCAGGTCGTCGTCAAATAATATTTTTTTTCATCATCATCATCATCATCAGCCTATACTAGTCCACTGCTGGACATAGGCCTCCCCCAATGAGCGCCAATGCACCCTGTCCTCAGCTTGCCGCATCCAGCATCCACCCGCAGCCTTTCGCAAATCGTCACTCCATCTGGCCGGGGGGCGTCCTACACTACGCTTGCCGAGTCGCGGTCTCCACTCAAGAACTCGTTTACCCCAGCGGTTGTCGGTTCGTCGGCAGATATGGCCAGCCCACTGCCACTTCAGCGTGCTAATTCTGTGCGCTATGTCAGTCACTTTAGTTCTCTGTCGGATTACTTCGTTACGAATTTTGTCTTTCAGGGAAACTCCGAGCATAGCACGTTCCATAGCACGCTGAGCGACCTTGAACTGGTGAATAAGCCGCACCGTAAGTGTCCACGTCTCGGCACCGTAGGTCATGACAGGTAGGACGCACTGGTTGAAAAGTTTGGTTTTCAAGGATTGTGGTATGGGTGACGTGAAGACTCGGCGAAGTTTTCCGAATGCCGCCCAGCCCAGCTGAATCCGCCTCTTGGCCTCTTTCTCAAAATTGCCTCTACCTAACTGCAAGGTTTGCCCCAGATATGTATATTCAGATACAATTTCAAGGCGAAGGCCATTTACGACTACAGGACTCTGGTTAACGTGGTCATTAATCATGACTTTCGTTTTGTCTAGATTCATGCCGAGACCTATCCGCTGCGAGGCTGATGCTAGGCCAGCCAGCATCCGCTGCAGCTCCTCCAGCGACTCCGCCACTAGGACTATGTCATCTGCAAATCTTAAGTGCGTCAGATGTTCGCCGTTTATGTTGATGCCCATACCTTTCCAGTCCAGCGTCTTGAACATATCCTCCAATGCGTTTGTGAACAGTTTCGGGGAGATAACATCCCCTTGTCTCACTCCTCTGTGCAATTGGATGGGTTTAGACTGCTGGTCCTGTACTTGGACAATCATGTTGGCGCCTTCATACAAACTTTTCAGCACTTGGATGTAACGATAGTCCACTTGGCATCGCTGTAGGGATAATATTTTTTTTCAGTATTTACAATTCCGTATGTTTCAGTACCGTACGGACTCACTATGAAGGATGCCGAAGACCGAGCAAAGTGGACTAGACATAGCAGGAAGGCGGACCCCGGGCACCCGCGTGTAGCGCGGGGGCGCAACCGGGATTTAACGCCGAGATGATGATGATGACAATTCCGTATGTTTCAGTAAGCAGGTACATGAGTAAAAAAGATACAGAATAGAAAGAGCTAAGTCAGAAAGGCATATATGACGTGCACCCTATAATATTATTAGAAACTTAGATCAACTATACCAGAATATTAGAACCCATTTCAAATTTTTTCGGTAGCAGACGGGTCTCACGGGTCATGAAACCTTTTTTCCAATTAAAGTTGATAATAAGCACTTTGAAGAACTTTTTATAAAAAATACTTCTATCTGTCTTATTTTTAATTTTTATTAGTCTTTAATTAAAATTTAATTTTTTTTCTCTAAGGTATTAAAAACTGAGTCTGAAAAGAGTGGCAAATGAGTATGAAAATTTTATACAGTTGAACTGAATTTGTAATTACAACACGATATCATCGTGTACAATACTATATACTAGGTTAAGTAAAGTATTTGCTGGATATATTTTACTGAGTAACTGGTGTTGGCATAAAATTTCAGCGCCGAAGTGCTAACCTAACACATCACCTGAAACTTTACCCCAAAGTTATTCGGGTTGAGATGTAAGATAAACGATTTGAATAGAGCAAAGTATAAAGTTCTTGACTTCGAGGGGGTATTATTGAATTTGAATGTGTATGTGTGGATTTCACGATAACCTTTTATTTTGGATGTGACCTGGGTTTAGACAGTTTCGTTTTCAGCCACATTATAGTCACCGCAAAGAAAAGTGACTTTACTTTCACCTCGCTCGAAGTCATTAAGAATTATTTTGACTGTGTTGAGCATCACAATAATGTATTTTGGAGCATAACAAAAATAGTAATAAAAAAAATAAAAGAAGATTCAACCAAAAAAAATATCTATCTCTGGCTGCTTATGATACGGATAAGATGGAAGAGCTTGGTCTCGTGCTGCATAAGTACCAGGGATGCGTGGGAAATAGGAGGCTAAACCTGCTGGTATCGGGAAAGAGGCTCCGTAAGAGATTCAAGAAGAAGAAGCGACAGATTGACATTGCCAAGAAGGCTGGCAGACGCGAGGATGCCGAAGACCGGGTGAAGTGGAGAAGAAAAAGGAGGAAAGCGGTTCCTAGCAGAAGCCGGGATTGATAGCTCGAATGGGGTTGATGGTCTCTACTTAAGACAGGAGTGAAGATTACACGACTTTGCATTCATAAATATGTATGCAAAACATTTATAAACATTGCTTAAGACTTAAATTAAAGTTCAAACATGAAACTTGCCTCATACAAAGTCGAGGCAATTTAGTTTGGACGGGAAGGAAAATTACAATGTTAATACAAGATTTCTCAGCGTAGCCACGTTCCTTTGCAAAGGAAATGTTATTTAGATACAATCCTGGGAAAGGCGCATGCTCTACCCGAGGTTCTCAACTTTTTAAACACTTTGAAGTGCAGAAAATGATAGGAATTGAGTTTGCCCTCACATTCTCATCATAATATCATCATCATCACATCCTGGCTTCAACTTCTGGTTGTACTCCCGCGCAGCACGTGAGGGCCGGGGGTCCATTTCGCTCGGTCTTCGGCATCCTTGGTGCTGAGTTGGTTGACACGCATGTCATTCTTAACAACGTTAAGCCATCGTTTTTGGGCCAACCTCTCCTTGTCGTGCCTTGAGGAGGTGGCCTGGCCAGACAGTTGGATCCTATGTCATTTGTGCAAGACGAACAGTAGATAATAATGAAATTATCATCTTGGCGTTAATATTCCTGTCGTGATCTCGCGCGCGAGGCCCCGGTTACGCTATGATCATGATCTAGGATTTGGCAGATCAGGTAATGACAGTGGACTGACTGTTTACAGGGGAACGTGCCCAGGTCCCTGGACCATGGATACACATTCAGTCGCTTGAATGAGCAGGTTTCATCATGATATTCTCGCTCACTATAAGATTATCGGTTTGTCTTAAACTAGTTATAATATTAGTATAGAAAGTAATACCTAGGTTGACTTAATTTTTATTCTGTGCCTTATAATAAAATGTCGGACTCGATGCTCTGCCTGGCATTGTCGGGCGCTGCCAGCCTCTGTCTGGCATTGTCGGGCGCTGCCAGCCTCTGCCTGGCATTGTCGGGCGCTGCCAGCCTCTGCCTGGCATTGTCGGGCGCTGCCAGCCTCTGCCTGGCATTGTCGGGCGCTGCCAGCCTCTGCCTGGTATTGTCGGGCGCTGCCAGCCTCTGTCTGGCATTGTCAGGTACGGTCTGGCGGTCGGCGTGGGATAGGTGTGCTCCGGCCGTGGGGCGGCCAACGTGTCACTGTGTGTTTCCTTCCTACTTTCCTACCCTCTTCCTTTTTGAAGATTGAAATAGATATTTAATGTCCTAAT
Organism: Blastobasis lacticolella; assembly: GCA_905147135.1. NCBI lineage: Eukaryota > Metazoa > Arthropoda > Insecta > Lepidoptera > Blastobasidae > Blastobasis > Blastobasis lacticolella. Next base: position 1,720,363 of record LR990044.1, read on the forward strand.
CAATAAATAAATTTTAAGTTTCAGTTTTATGCCATCTACCTATATTTTAGTACCTATCCAGCACTCATCTAAAACGACCGCTATCAATGGTTGATACCTAAGTAGGTACACAAGTTGTTAGTTTGAGAAACCGTCTAGAATCTAGGATGTGCCGTGAAAATTTTATAAAGGCACTGTAGCGTTGTCTAGTGTATTTACCGGGCAGGTGGACAAGCTTGTGTGTTGGCTAGAGAAATCCTCAGAGACGAGGGCTGTATATCTACATTTTCTTTGCATAAATAAAATTTACTGTAACTGGACAAAACGCTTTTTTGGCAATCAAATCGTGGCATTTACGATCTTCATTATAAACATTATCATGTTACTGCCAAAAAATGCCCAAAAAAATATCCGGTTAGTTTATTGCATAGGTAGGACACGAACGAATAGTCCACCTTATGGAAAAATATTATGGTTTAGATAGACGGCGTTTAATAAAACACTACCGCTAGTCACATTTTTTAAACAAGAGCCTTTAACTAAACTTGTTCCGGCTGCAGAGATATTCAATTTATCTAGCGACGTGATTATGCGGTTTATACCCCGCTTATCCCGGAAAAGTGCATTTGTTATTCTCAGACAGGATTTCAACGGGGAAAAGTTGCGGGGGATTTACTGTTATATATTGAGGGGTGACTGCGCTAACTAATTAAATTGAGAGATGGCATAATTTAAATGTTGTTTATTGGCTTTTGGCTGTCTGGCTGGTTTATAACTAGGTTTCAATTAATAACCTAACCTTACCGAATTCTTCAATATGTCATAAACTACTGAACCAATTTGAATGAAACGAAGCTAAGAACTATCTTTATTAAACTGGCTTTCAAATAAAAAGAAAACGCATCGAAATCGGTCCATCCATTCGGAAGCTATGACGCCACAGACGGACACACAGAGGTGTAGAGTTCAATTAATAACCTAACCTTACCGAATTCTTCAATATGTCATAAACTACTGAACCAATTTGAATGAAACGAAGCTAAGAACTATCTTTATTAAACTGGCTTTCAAATAAAAAGAAAACGCATCGAAATCGGTCCATCCATTCGGAAGCTATGACGCCACAGACGGACACACAGAGGTGTAATTCTTTGTTCGTCGGGAGTTAAAAAACCACATCGAAAGTATGAAAAAAAAATAACAAAAGAAATGATTGATCCCCAATCTGCTGCCGCTAAGATTTTACTTACTAGCTTGTGCCTGTGACTTCGATGCCGTGGTAGCTTCATTAAATGTGGTACCTGTCTCATCATTTATTTTAAGATTTAAACTTCGACACTGCAATATTTACTCAAAACCGTTCAGTACTTTTGCATGAAAGGGTCACAAACTATCGCATTTATAATAATAAGTAGAATTTGATGCAAATGGGATGGCCACAGCCACAGTAGCGACCCAGACTTTCAATTTGAGAGACTGTATTCCTCGGGTCCTCAGGGACCCAGACGACCGCCAGGCCAGTCTGTTGAAATAGAATTTGTAATCATAAGCTTTTGTGGCACTGGATTTGCTATTACTGCTTTTTTTTAGATATTCATTGACAGGCGTCGGTGGGGTAATGGTTAAGGTGTCCGACTCGTACCCCGAGGTACCGGAATTCGCCTCAGATAAAAGTGATAAAAAAGTGTATTCTGGCTTGTCAGTATTAATTTGACCGAACAACAGTGTAGCCAAATTAGCTACGCAAAGTCATTTTTATTATTGAGAAAAGGGGTGATAAGGCCTCCGTATTTCAGCCTAAACAGCACTATAGAGTTGCATAGCCTGACACGCAAATCAACTGATAAATATTTGCTTAGGCGATATAGTACTTTCAATCGATAAAAGCAGTTACGAATTGTGTCAAGAACATGCCCTCAAATCGCAAATCTTCGTCTAATTTAAGACCTGGGTTGCATGTTTCCTTAAGTCGGTCGATTTGGACCCCTTTATCAAAGGAATCACTCCGTATCACAAAATCAATTATGGCTGTTTTGTAAATTGTTCAATTTAACCATCATAGTAGCAGCAGCATACTAGCAGCCCATATGAATCAACTGCTGGGCTAAAGCCTCCTCCAAATCAGTGGAGGGTATTGCCATAATTTATTTTAAATATTATATAAGACAGGCATTTGACCGCCATCTCACCTGTTGGTAAGTGACGATGCCACCGAAAATGGAGCATGCCCGTCTTGGAACAGCCTATTCACTTTAGCCAATCTCTACGCTTGGCAGTCGGGTTGCAGATCGCAGTACAGTCGAGTTCATTAATATGTGAGCATTGCTAAGGCTTCAAATATAAATCTACATGGAAGGGTACTTATATATCTGAGCAGATGTACATATGTTTGATTGATGAATCTGCTCAGATATATAAGTACCCTTCCATGTACATTTATATTTGAAGCCTTGGCAATGCTCACATATTAATAAACTCGACTGTACCTATTGTAATTACACAAGACATATCGTTGCTCCCCGATTCTACAGAGCGCGTAACTGAACTTCAAAATACAAACATACGAATAATTATGTTTTGAAAGACCGTAGTCACGATAAACTGGGGGTCGACAGATTGCTTGTGCGATTAATGAAAGTACTGTGCAGCGACTGAATACTTCTTCGAGGAAAGCTAGTGTGAGAGAACTCCACGCTCTGGTCAAAACAACACATTTGCGACGAACTAAATTGCGAAAGATGAATGGAAGTCATCACCGTTCCACTGCTGGGGATGGGCATGTATGAGAATACAAGGGTTTGATAGACATGTGTCATCTATGCTCCCCACTAAGCAACTCGGCGTGTATTGTGGTAACCAGAACGCAGATATACTGGGTGTGGTTTTTTCAGCGACCAGCGACTTAAGGGTGACCTATGATACTGAATAACTTTTATTATGGACCAACTCTGAAATCGCGAAAGACTGGCTTTTCCATACTAGCTTGTTCTTAGTTCATCGAAGAAATATTCTGTCGCTGCACAGTTTATCGCCTACCATTGGCACTTTGATTAATCGCACAAGCAATCTGTCGAAAAATAGTTTATCGTAAATACGAATTTTCCGAACAATTCTTCGCACGTTTGTATTTCGAAGTTCAGTTACGCACTCGGTACTACGTGGTCCGCTTCTAAATAATTATTTGCCTTGTACGACATGAAAGAACATTAATAATACGACCCTCGAAATGTAACTTATTGAAAGAAAAAAGTAAATATTTCAGAAGCTGCTGAGAACGGTATAATAACGCTTCTGGGCTATTGTTTTAATCCGATCCGATGCATGTTTTATGCCCGCTGATACGATACCTCAACTCATTTCCAATCTAAATGGCCTAAAACTGTGTTAAAACTGCATCCAAAGTTCGTTGTTTCGACCATAACGTCGTAATTACTATGTAACTATACCGGTTTTGATCAAAACCATTTCAGTTTTTTACTGCTCCTGTAAATTTTTATTTCATGTGATTGTACCGTTTTGTTCGCCGCCTCATTTATTACCTATGCAAAATACCACGACACAATAGCAAATATGGAAAAAGAAATATCGTTAGACATCAAACATCTAGACTTAAGACAATTTCTATCTAGAAGGAACGAAGATAAACAATATGACATATACAAATGACATCCACGTCAAAGTCAAAGTCAACGTCGACGTCGTTTGACGACCTGAGTGGTTCAATGGTCAACATGGTCTGCCACGCAAGTGGTCCCGGGAACGATTCCCGGCCGGGCAGAAATTGAAATGATGAATTTTAATTTCTGTTACGGGTCTATGTATAATAAGTATGTATTTAAAAAGTATTTAAGTAGTATATCAGTTATCTAGCACCCATAGTACAAGCTTTGCTTAATATGGGGCTAGATGGCGCTGTGTATAGTTGTCCACGAATATTTATTTATTTATTTATTTTAAATATTTTTTACGAATATTTATTTAAAATAATTTTTATTCAATTTAGGATTACAAATCACAAATGGGCACACAAAACCACGCACAACGATACCATCAGTGCCGCGGTGGGCAACACAAATGAAACCCCATAAGCATGTGATCATTGTCGTGAGAAGCAAGAAGCGGTTGGTTCTATATTCTAATCTGCTGGACACCAGACGGCATTTCCTCTAAACGGTCTGTACCTAAATAAAAAATTATTAAAATAAGTAGTAAGTTATAAAAATAGTAGCGAACAGCTCCGGCTTTGCACGGGTGTTCTCGGGAAAGAAATCCTCTAAAATCTGAATGATAGTGAAAACAGCATCAAAATCTGTTGTGTGACGTTTAGGAGTTAGATTATACTGATGTTCACGAGAACAGGCTGACAGACATATAAACAGACACGGAAAACGAATTTATCTTTATATTGAGCTCCTGGCACCCGAGTGTGACTCATTTGACTGGCGATGGATGGATGTGTGCAAGGAATGCTTGAAGTACTGCGAGAGGATTAATTAATGATATTGTTTTGTAATAAATACTGATATATCTTTAGCTTTTAGTGAATTGGTTAATACTGTTATACTGTAAAGTTGTTTTAAATAAATAAATAAAATAAATAAATAAATTGTATAAAACAAAGTCGCTTTCCGTTGCCTGTATCTATGTACAGTGACATCTTTTAATGCGGTTTTCAACAGTCAGAAAAAAGGGAAGTTAGGGGTAATGAACGTGTACGCGAACGAAGTCGCGCTGGGTCCACTCGCTTTTTAATAAATTATGACATACTGTATTCAGTATTAGATACATCCCCATTGGTCCTATATTCTAATTAGCTGGACACCACACGGCTAATTCTCTAAATTGTAAAGGTCTCTAAATGAAAATAAGTAATAATTCTAAATAACACACCGACCGCCGCCCGCTATCGCAACATGTGTACCGTCGCTTACTATTACGAGCGGTCCTCCCGCAAAATGCTTCCACTCAGCCTAATACTGCCATTCCACAGTCGACAGGGGCCCGAATTTAAATATTCCCACCTAAGCATAACCACACTCAATCCCTTGGGTCCTGCGTGATCCTGAAAAATTGGCCTCGTGGCCGGCCCCCGCGAAATTACGCGTTTTGACCCAAATTTGACCCAAATTCCGGGTGGACAAGGGTGCAAGGGGTTGTCTGTCCATATGTGAGGGTTAAAACGTTATGAATGGGAACTACTATATTTACGAAGCACATGACATAACATTTAAAGTACGAAGATAACTTCCATAAAGGGTATTCTATGTATTTGCTCTTCAGTTGTTCATAGCTACTATTTTTATATGGGTTTCAACGACATGTTAGTGTTATGTTTTACGACAGATAAACAGGCTAGCGGATAATCTGATGGATAGTGATCAGAAACAGCTAGTGCGCCACCAATGCGGTGCCTACCTCTAATGAAGACTCTAATATACCTCTTGAAGGATTCCGTGTTACAGTTCAAAGGAAACTCTGGGGCTGGGAGCTAATTCCACATTCGAATAGTGCCATAGAATTGTCGTAGTTCCAACCCCCAAAAGTTATAGAAACTACAGTAACCATACTAATAAACGTAACAATATATATTTACGCCCGTTGCACTTCTCGTACTACCGTTCCATCTCAAAATCTTCGCAGCACAAGTTTTGAACAAAGCAGCCAATATTTCAGTCCGATGCAACGTAGCGTTCCATGTTCCAATCTCGTGACTTTATGCAATATATTTTTCGATATTACGGGTGTTTTGGAGCGCCCCTGCGCGGAACAGGAGCCTCGGTTTTTACGTGATATTAACATCGTTTTTAATCCCAACTTGCTGTCAAAGTGAAAGTCGATCTCCTCATCGTGTTATCCGTTTTTTTGTTGGAAATCCGCTCTCCTTCGACTCGATATTTGGTGAAAGGACTCTGTCAAGCCTGAGGAGTCTGCCTGGGTGAGTAGTGCAAATGGCTAATGTGCCAGCAGCTATGGAAATAGTTCCTACTGTGGCTATCTCGTACCACAGTATCAGGTGGTTGGTAGGACTCTGTTAAGACTGAAGAGTCCGCCTGGGTGAGTACGACTGGCTCTTTCTATTTCTGCCCTAAGCAACAATGCTTGCATTGTTGTGTTCCAGTTTAAAGGATAAGGTAGCCAGCGCAAGTATCGGCATGAGGCATGTCATCTTAGTCCTCACAGTGACAACGCACCTGCAAATTGTTGTTTGCAATCTAAATGCATGAATCGTAGATGTTATTGGCGACGGTTACCGCAATATAATGTGGGCTGTCTGCTCGTTTGTCACTGCGTAGGATAAAAAATGTTCCAGCAGAAAAGACCATTTCCCATTTTATGCGACGCGCAAGGACCTGAGGAGCACACTTGCCTATCAAGCGTAGATTAAATAATCATCTTGGCGTAACTATCCCGGATGTGCTCTGGCGCGCGAGCATATCCGGGATGATTTAGGAATTCGCTGATCAGGTAATTACAGCACTGCCATCCCACCTTCGTGACCCTGCTTATAGAGAACCTGACAGATTGGATCATGGTTAGATATTTAGTCGTCTGAATGTGCAGGTTTTTCCACTATGTTTTCCTTCACTGTTATGTATGTGCATCGGTTAGTGTTCAACTAAAAGGAAGTATATGGCTCAAAAAAACTTCATTGGCACATGGTGGCTCTAGGCCACAATCTGCCGTAACCCAGAATTTGGCGTGAACCTAATCTATCCTTAACCAAACAATTTCTTGAAACTTGGTACTTTTCACTCTTACGAATCGCACCCGCTATACACCGAGACGCTCCCAAATGCCAATCAAGCGCAGGTGTTATGGCAATATCCTCCCCTTATACATATAAAGAAGGCCTTAATCCAACAGTCGTACCTTCGGTGTGCATTCCTAGGAGTTATACAAAAATATCAGTCCATAGGAACCTCGCTAAAGAGAGGTAATATTGAAACTAAACTTGAAGTAAATGTTATTTCAATATTTTTGCTCTCGAACTGTAATATCCTTTGAGGGTAAGCGAATGCCTAGAGGAACGAGCTTTTATTAAAAAATAACATGGGTTTTAAACATACTTTCATTTAAGCTATGTTTCTCTTTCATTTCTAGCATATTATGCAATATAAATTACTTTTGACTTGAAAATATTTGTATTTTAAGGTATGTCGCCATTAAAAAGAAAATGGCATAATGTTATAAACAGCAACTTTTTACATAATCTACTGTGATATGGGATCGTTCATGATGTATTAGAGGTCTCTTCAGAGGCGGGCAACGTATTGGTGACTCCCCTGGTGTTGCCGAATGTCCATAGGCGGCGGTGACCACTTTCCATCAGGTGATCCGCTTGCCCCGGAAAAAAATTATAATCATAAGTGTAGTAAGTAGTAAGTAGTGCTATTCTTCTTCTTACCGAGTCGATGGACTAAAACTCTCACTTATACTTTATTCGCCCAGTATTCGGCGACGGATACAGCGTTTACAGTAGTGCTATTGGTTGCTTAATATACTGATGAGTTTAAAGTTGGTGCTTATTATTTTCTCGCAATACCCAATTTCGTACCGTTTAAATAAACAACTGGTACACAAATCGTTAGTAGTTTACTATTCCTGCTGCCAAATAACTTTTTGTTCCGGTGATATTAGTTAGCCCAAAGTGACTCACGTGCATTTTGGTGACAAATTTTAAAACTAATCGTAGGTTAGTAGGTTTATGGGCGATAGTTGCCGCTCTCTCAAGTTTTGGTTTATCTGCCTTTTTTATGTTATACGGCAGACAAACAGGCAAGCGCGCCACCTGATGGAAAGTGGTCACCGCCGCCTATGGACATCAGCAATACCAATGCGTTGCCCGCCTCGATAATATACCTCTTGAACGATCCCATAGCATACTCCAAAGGAAACACTGTGGCTGGGAGCTCATTCCACATCCGAATCGTACGAGCGTGCCCTAAGTACTCGAATGTATGAGTATCTGCAAACTTTGAGGTATAAAATAAATAAATATACTTAGATATATTCACACAGCGCAATCTAGCCCCAAAGAAAGCAAAGCTTGTGTTATGGGTGTTAGATAACTGATAAACTACATAAATACTTCTTTTTTTGATTACACACTTATTATACCTACAAACCTAATACACCCAGACCCGCAAAAGAAAATAAAAACTGTTTGTTTCAAACTAATAAAAAAATGTCAATGCCGTTCAAAAAATCATTTCAATTTCGGGTCGATTGGGCATGGAACCACTCAGGTCGTCAAACAATCGTCAAAAAAATAAGGACCAAAACCCGACACACGCTTGGCCTAGCCATCCCCAGTTCCGAGTCCGAGCACGTACTCTATGAACCGGTTTTACTCAGCTCTTTTCCCGGTTTTATCCGGATGGAACTGGATTTTAATCTCATAATGCATTGTTTGATATCGCACTACTTACCGTTAGCCAGCGATCGGGGATGTAACGAATCTTTAGCAAACAGACGGGTTTTAAGCTGTTTGTAGTCGAAAGAAATCGAAAAAGAGAAACAGCTTAGCAGAAAGCCCACCTTATTGAAAGCATCGCCAACTGATATAATATTCTTACAAGCTTTCATATGTAGCCTTTATTTTTACCCATATACTATAAGTAGGTATGTTGTAATTTTTAATAAACTTGTAAATTTTGATTAATTTTATTTGAATACTTAAATAAAAAATGATTTGTTTATTTATTTTATTTAACCTGCACTGTTCGCATGTAAGTTGTTGTTAAAAATTTGCAAACCATTCTTCGACCCTATGTTGGTAGCCAATTGAGCTGAAACTTGGTATGCCTATGTAACTTGGATGACAATGCATTAATATGGTTCCATGGAGCTGGTCTGATGATGGAGTCGGAAGGTGGTCATAGGAACTAATGAACGCAATAAGATAACCCCATCGTGTTTGGGCTCTTTGGAATGGTCTTCATGAGTAGGTACTATACCGCGCAATAAACGGTTATGAAAGAACTTTTTTCATTTGAAAACTTATTACAGCACCACTAGCTTTTGCCCGTAACTTCGGTTATAACTTAAAACTTGGTTTACACGTTCTTAACCCATTCCTGCAGAAACCACATCTAATTTCGGGTTAAGCCTATGGGCTAATCTGGGCTATACCTAAGCTATATGTATACCACTAAGGTGGCAAACAAGCTTGCGGCCTGCCTGATGGTAAGCAGTCACCGCAGCCTATGGACGTTTGCAATACCAGAGGCATCACCCACGCGTTGCCGACCCCTTAAAAACCTTTTATATTGCTGCCCCCGTCATTCAAACATCCTCATATACATTATTACAAGCTTTCGCAGCTATAATATTAGTAAGATAGGGTCGTAGTAAACAATTGCTTTTTAATAGATTAATTTGTATGCAATAAATAATAAATTGTTGAATTTAAAAAGCCCAACCCCTACTGTTACACCGTCTTCAACAGTTTGAAACAACCTTTGAAGTGAAGTAAATCACCCCGAGGGTAGGAAATGATTTAATAATCACAATTACTTCTTTCCCAACCTTGGAGGTTCTTTCTCGGAGGAAAATAGTATAATGGAATGATTTATTTTATGGGTGCGGACTGGTCACGGATTTGGGACAAGGCTTTTGCATTCAAAGGTGTGAGTATCCGGTTTTATACTTTTATTTTTATAGTTATGAGGAAATTATGACGGGGTATATCAACGCTTAGTTCGAAGCAATTGTGGTGCTCAGTTTTTGTGCTATTCTTCTTCTTTTCGTGTCAATGATAAAATAGGTTAGTTAATTTTTTTATATTCTTGTGCTATTGTAAAATCAAATCAAGTTCAGAATTCTGTTATTTTTTTGATGGAAGTGGGAAACGCCGTTTCAATTAACAACTACAAATAACAATATTATTTGGCTGCGGTATTCTGTAGGTAGAGGTACTTCGAGGAATTCGAATGGGGTAAATCCTACCGAGATTGGGATATATACAGACTAACTTGATCCTATGTAGACCAGAATATAACATCACACAAGCGATTCAAGGGTGTAATACACACTCTATTTTTTACCCCCGAAGAAAAAAGGTATAAAAGTAAGGTAGGTATATAGGTATGTATTTATTTATGTATAGTATTAGTTAAGCATGATTATTTTGTTTTTGCTACTGTGCACGTCTTTGCATTTAATTGTCACGATCTCTCTGCGGGAGGCCTGCTGGAAGAAATTTCTTTATAGAAATAAGTTGCCCTGTTGTGTGTGATATATTATGTTATATACTTTTGTAACCATCTTGTGTACAATAAATGGTTAAATAAAATAAAAATGGAAAAAGAGGGGTATTATTACGTTTATATCGTTGCTCCCGAACGAAATGTTCGATATGAAAGCGGTTTTCTTTAATTGAATGCCAGTTGAAACGAGATAGTTCTTACCTTCGTTGCAATAAATTGGTTCTTTTGCTTAGAAAATATTTGTTAAGTAAACTTGTTGTATCCGACTTTTTCTGTCGGTTAGATTATAATTATAGAATCGAACCTTAGGTTTAAACATATTTATTCTCATAAAAGAGATAACATCACTTACATGAGAAAATAACTTACACAATTAATTTAATATCTCGTTCGTAACGCTCACCAAAACACAGCACAATTTTTTTTTTACTTTCTTTAGGAAAACAGGCAAGCGAGCCACCTGATGGGAAGTAGTCACCACTGCCTATAGACTTTAGCAACAACAAGAGTATCGCCAATGCGTTGCCCACCTCTATAACACGTTGCTCTGGCAGCAAAAAGGCTAATGCCACTCCACTGCCAAAGCCACGGTTTCCCAAATCCCCACCCCATGGAGCACTGGAGACCTTACTCACCGGCAGAAACACAATACTATTTAAAAAGTATTATTAAGCTGCGATATTCTGTAAGGTGGAGGTACTTCCCCAGTCGGGCGGCTCCAATTCGAACGAGATACCCCGCTATGCCCTACCTCTCTTATTCAAAAGTAGGTACACTGCATTGAATTAATTAAAATAGGTAACTAGGAATCTCTTTTCTTTAAATACGACATTCTTTTAAAATACATAATCGTTCAACTTTGTCTTAAATTCAACGTAAGTTTCTATAGTTTTTATATTTTTAACTTGTTAAAAAGTTGCGCACCGTCATATGTGAACATTTTTTTGCCGTAGTTCGTTCTGATCTTCGGAAGTTCAAGATAGTTAGCGCGTCTTGTGGAGCCTCCGGGAACCTCCGTGAACCTCCGGTCTAATAGTAAACAACATGCATCATCCCTTGTTACCGAACTTCGTGATTTAACTGCTATCTTTTTGCGTAGCAGTAAAATCAAATCTGTGTTAACGTTTTAAAACGGTCCATTCACAAATTATAATCCGACGAGAATTAGGCTTAGTGCCAATTTGTTATAAAGTTTGACACCGACCGCTGAGAATGGCCACCATAAAACACGACACCGAAATCCGTATTACTATACAAGGGGATAAAGTAATACTTTACAGTTGTGATCGCAACCACTTGTGTAACGTACAATATTTTTTTTGGATTAATAAAAATAGTATATCCTGTTATATTTTCTATAAATCTCGGTCTGTGAATGTTTGGTATTCTAATTTAAATTTAATTTTACGTTAAGTATATTTTATGTTCTTTTCTCTTCCTTATTGTTGCACCGACTTGTAATTTTTGTTAATTGCTCTCTGGTTGACTGGTAGAAAAAGCTACGTAGCTTTAAGTCCGCCTTTGTACTGTAATGTGCATACAGTTTTAAATAATTAAATTAATATATTTCATTACAGATAAAGTACATAGTGCTTAAAAAAATATATCAAAAATATGGTTGGACAAATTCACACAGCGGCATCTAGCCCCAAAGAAAGCAAAGCTTGTGTTATAGGTGCCAGAAAACTGATAAACTACTCATTTATATATTTTATCATACATTCTTATTCTACACCCAGACCCGTATACAGACATTAAAATTCATAATTTAAATTTCTGCTCGGCTGGGAATCAAACCTCTGCGTGGCAGACGACGAAGATGTTACCCACTGAACCACTCAGGTCCTCAATATTTAGCTTAGTAAGTACACAATACTGATAATGAAATAAGAGAAACGCAACATGTACAATTTTTTTGTTAAAATTGTTTCACGGCTCTGTATTCGAGCCATTAACCTCAAATAATACCTATGTTGTTGGAGGGCAGTGATTTAAACCCTTTTTGAGCCATTACGTTACGTGTTTGTGGTATGTTGTGTGTGAATAAATGTATTCTGTTATTTAACGTTTCACTTGCGATAGGATCGTTTACTTTACTGCGAAATTTCATTAAAACCGATCAGTAATTTACGTGTGGAAAGAGTAATAAACATCTATCCTTACTTTGTAGTAGGTATTAGTGTGCGTGGGAGAAAGTTCCTTTGGAACCGCACAGTTCGCGACCAATTTGGCTCCAAGGTGTGAGGATGAACTCCCTGTCGATGGCGAGCGGTGCGATGAAAGAATGTAGCTGTATCTGTACAAAACATCTGTATATCGTACAAAACAAAGTCGATACCCGCCGTTTGTCCCTATGTGTATGCTTAGATCTTTTAAATAATACGACTACTACGCAACGGATTTTGATGCGTAGATAGTGATTCAAGATAAAGGTTTAAAAGTAAGAAAAAAGATAGAGGTAAATTAGTACGTGAAAGAAACCGCGCCGGGTCCACTGGTTAATAATAATCAACTAAAAACACGGCCAATATGTGTCGGGACACCTTAAGTTTACATGTGCAGAGTATAGTTTCGTAATTTGTCATCTTAGCGTTAATGTCCCGGTTGTGATCTCGCGCGCGAGAATTTAGGCTCCGATTTGGCAGATCACATAATTACACTGACTGCCGTCTGACCTCCGCGACCCTGTTAACAGGGGAACCTGATCAGATTGGAGCATAGTTGTGTAACTTGTGTTGTGTGTGTGTGCGAATGTGTATTCAGTCATCTGAATGTGCAGGTTTCATCACTATGTTTTCCCTCACTGTAAAAGTATCGGTTAGTATTCAGCTAATGTACGTAAATCGGAAAAGAGTCATTGGTGCCGCAATATGACCCGGTACCTCGGTTTATTATTAAGCCACCGACGTTCTTGTAGAGTTCTGTAGTCATATGTAATTTGGCGATGACTTATATAAGAAACTGATATAACCATGAATTTATATTGTTGAGTCAGTTTGTCCGTGACCTCGAATTGTGCAAAGAAGCGAAGTAAAAAGCTGATTTAAAAAAAAAGGATCAATTCTAACTTTCCTTTTTATACCGAGCCAAATTATGTTGATGATTAATCAATGGAGAAAAATAACGCGCCAGCTTTACCAACAAAACCGTATAATCCATCAAAAGAGTCGCCCGTTAACTGGTTCACACCGCCTATTCGCATACCGGGAGCCGGATTTTTAAACCGGATTCCTGTCTGCTTTAATACGGCCCGGATAATTGCAATCTCGACTCAAGTCTGTCCGGGGAGGATTTACTTTTATACAGATTCCTATTAAACTTCTGAACGGTGGCGATTGTGGAAGGAATTGTCTGGTACCGGGTATTGTTCTGGTGTAACTGTCATTACTTTTGTAGTGTAAAGTTGTGTGAAGAAGATGAAGAGTAAAGTTTTGAAATTACATTATATAACGTTTCTTTCAACTACATAATATATGTCACTGTATATGATTAAAACAGCGTTGCTATTAGAGGTTGGTATGCGGCTCTATCTCTGATGGCTGTAAAAGTTATCGCTCCAGCCAACATGGGAAATACAAGATTCTGTTACACAGTGGGGGCTTAATACAAGCCCTAAAAAATATAACTTTACCCTTCCTTTTCAAATTTCTTACTATGACCTCAAGACTGCGGTGACTGCTTACCATCAGGCAGGCCGCAAGCTTGTTTGACACCTTAGTGGTATAAAAAAAAATCGCCCTGGGTGGTACGGTGCTGTCAGCGCGTTCTTTTCGGCTACATCTTTACAGGTATTGTCGTGCAGGATCATACCGCCAGTGATAACCTCCAATTTGGGGGACCAAATGAGGCGGTGTACAGCTAGGCTCTGTTCTTGTATCACAGTTTAGCAGAAACGTCTTGCACTAGTAGATTGGTTGCCATACACTTTTAGTAAAATAAATTTTAATTTACGTTTTTAATACTCACTCTACATCATATCAGTTGTGTAGTACCAGATTATATGCCATTTTGCATTTTCTGCGCGTTGCATCTGTGAAAAAAAAGCTTCTATTAGCTAGTTGTAATACTTTTTACAGGTGAGTAGAGATTTGAGGCTCGATTGCTGTAATATACTATGGGTTCCAGTTGTATATTTCAAACAACTTGAACCCATGTTGTAGTAGATTTTAAGGTCTGTGTGAGTGCTGTATGCAGTACTTGAAGCCGTCGTCTATACTAATATTATATAGAGGAAAGGTTTGATTTTTTGTTTGTTTGTTTGTTTGTATTGAATAGGCTTCGAAACTACTGGACCTATTTCAAAAATTATTTCACCGTTAGGAAGCTACACTATCCCCGGGTACTATATAGCCTATGTCACCACATAGGCTATATAGTACCCGTAGTGGTACCCGTGCGAAGCCGGGGCGGCTGCTAGTAATTAATAAGTTGAAGCCGCATAATGGTAAAAGTAGGCAATATGATAAAAGATAAGTAATATAAATGATAGATGTTCTTAAATCTTTGACAAAGGGTTTTTGTTTGAAACGCACACGTTTAAGTACTAGGAATGTTTTAACCGGTTAAAAATTCATTCGATTCAGTAAAATGAGATCAGCATATAGTATTCGACAGCGGCGCCAACTTGTGACTAACGGCAAAATAACGAACAATGTTTTGCCAATATGGGTAGGTATGGCCCGAAATTCGGAATATTGACGCTACTCTTCGTGCTAATATTAGTTAACTTAACTGAATTAACTAACTATAATAGTTTTCAGATATTCTATCTAACGTCCAAACATACAAAAACTAAAAAGTTTCCAGCTCCACGCTGACAAGTGGCTTCGCGTAAGCTGTGATTACGTAAACGAATTTTTATTTTCTGAGCGCATTGGTGATCGTGGTGATCGTAGCAAACTTTGGCCTTCACGTAAAACATTTTAACTTAAAAACAATTGATAGAACAAATTACAAGGAAATTATCCTGCTAGAAATTTTATTACAATTCGACGGCGAACTGTACAAAAAGGTTAGAACACTGAATCATAAATAAAATTCTCAGCCTCAAGCGTCCGTAATTTTCAATCTCAAAACTTTCAACGTCATAATTTATACAACCAAGAACGCCTGAGGCCCAGTACGTACCAGTATCGTGACCAAAGAGCCCTGATTTAAGGAGCAAAATTGAATTTGACATAGAATCGAGGGAAATTAGACTGAGGCGAGTGAATTATGCAGCTTAGTAACTTTAATGAAACCGTGGCCAGGTGCCGTCGATTGGGAACTTCACCCATCTTTGTACAGTCGGCGTGGAAAGAAAACGTTTACGGAAAAATGCGAAGGAAGGGAATTTGGTACGTTTGTTCAAATTACTTCTAAACGACTTAACCGATTTTCATGAAACAAAGCTAAAAACCATCTTGATTAAATTGGCTTTCAAATAGAGAAAACCGTATCCGAGTCGGTCCATCCTTTCTGTGGCTCTATGGCACACACTGCCAGTGAGCCACAGATACCCTTTTTTTTTTTTATGTTATGCGGCAGACAAACAGGCAAGCGGGCCACCTGATGGAAAGTGGTCACCGCCGCCTATGGACATCAGCAACACCAGGGGAGTCACTGATGCGTTGCCCGCCTCTGAAGAGACCTCTAATATACCTCTTGAACGATCCCATGTCATAGTCCAAAGGAAACACACGTCAAAATTATAACATCGCTCTTTTTTCGTCGGGGTTAATTAAAAATGCCATTTTAAAGCTAAATATTTTAAACCGGGTCGTTTTAAAATATTTAGCGACGTTTTTTTCCGGGTCCGGAAGAGCGATACCCGGAAGAAGTAAAAAATCACATCGCTGTACTTTATATAGAATGTAATATCGATTAGAATGTAGATAATCTGAATGGTTTTATAGATATTATCTATGGTTTTATACGTTATTTCTAATTGAAATAGTGTAGAATAGGGCTTACTGCCGTCTGTCCCTATGTATTTATGTACGCTAAGATCTTTAAACTACGAAGCCGATATTAATGCGGTTTTCAACAATAGATAGAGTGATTCAAGAGGAAGGTTCGTAAGCAATAAAAAAGGATAGACAAGGGTAAAAATGGTGTACGCGGACGAAGTCGCGCCAGATACACTAGTTAATAATAATTTAACGCCAAAGTACATCTCGTTGGAGAGTACAAATTAAACGTTTATAAAAGAGTTTCAGAACTATGTTCCTATAAAATTTACTTTGTGAAATTCCAGCGAAAAAATATTAATTCAACTCTTTAAACGTTCAGCTTTTGAATGTACATTTTATGCAAAATTCGGAGAGAAAGTTTCTAATTTATTCTCCCAACTGTACCTGTTCGTAAGTTTAAAAGAATCGCCCGGAGGTTTAGTTTTATGTAAACATTAAGGAATATGAGAGAGTTTGCCTAAGAGGGAAAAGGTCAGCGAGTTTATGAGCGAGGCAGATACTCGTGTGTTCTCATATTTTTCACTCAGCCGGGCGAAATGAGATAAATACTAAATTGTTGAAGAGCTTAGAAAAGTTATGACCGGACTCCGAATACTGTAGTTTAGTTAGAACTTAAAGAGCACTTGAATAAGAAATTCCCACGATGTCTGGGCCTTGGTGGTTGTGGTAGGATCTGAGAAAAAAAGGAAACGAGCATCATAGTTTGGAAAGTATCGTATTGCAATTGTTTATATATTGTTTTAACTTTGAATTCTACAATTATAACTAAATTTTATTGCTGTAAAACTGTTTGGAAATAAATAAATAAATAAATAAATATAGATACATGAAACTACAGACCAATGATTCAGCTTGATGCCGTTTGTCAAAGAACAAATATTATACAGATTCTCAAAAAGATTTCAATGCCTATTCTATATAACAATACAAAATTTCATAAATATTAATCGTCCTGGACAAGCTAAATTTCATATTTCATTTGATGTGAAAGACATATTATGAATGGACAGATACCAAAGTGAGACCAAAGAGTTTCTTTTACCTTTTTGGTTCAAAATCCTAATACGTATTCCTATGAGAAAGTGGCATCCATTCCATGGCAAACCTTTGCCATTCCATTGCTTTGCAGGTTTTAGGTTTAGGTTTATGGGCTCCCCTTTTCCGCACTTGGACTCTAATTTGTATCTTTGTGCGTGATTGCCTTGAAGAAAGCTAGGCATGAGTCCAGCAGCAATATATGGATGTGCTGTTAATAAATGCCATTTTAAATGTAGAATTGAATGCGTTGCTGTGAGGACTATGCTAACATGCCTGGTCATCTTGACCCGGTTGTGCTATCGCGTACGAGCCCTGGGGCCGCCATGGCCCATTGGCTGACCATGACCCAGGATTTGGCAGATCAGTTACTTACAGTGGAGCTACTACCATCTGGCCTCCGTGACCCTGCTATTAGGGGAACCTGACCAGATTCAGTCACCTGAAGGTTTCATCACGATGTTTACCCTCACCGTAACAGCATCGGTTAGTGTTCAACTATGTGCATAAGTCAGGAAAGAGTAATTTGTACATGGCAGAAGTGGGATTTGAACCCAGTACCTCTCGCTTGCGAGTCGGATACCTTTACCAGTAGGTCACCGAAGTTCTCAGTATACTACAATAACTGCAATCCTTGCGTCCTTCTTTCAATCCTAGTCCCTATATCATCCTTATTATTGTATTGTAAAATTATTGTGTCCTGGCGTGGACGCCACGTGGACGTGTAGGTAAATTATTTATTTCTTTATTTTACACTGCGCAAAATTGTATAAAGTAATACATGTTTCTTTCTTCTTCAAAACATCCTTACAAACTTTCGCATTTATAATATTAGTAGGATTGGATATTTTTGTGTTATTCCTAAAGTATACCTATAAGAAACAATAGAAAATAAAAATAATCATCATAAAAGAAAATATAATAAAAGTTTAATGTCCCGGTTGTGTTCTCGCACGCGAGGGCCCGGGCTCCGTCTTAATCATAACCCAAGATTTGGCAGATCAGGTAATTACAGTGGATCGATGCCATCTGACCTCCGTGACCCTGATACTAGGGGAACCTGACCGGATTGGATCATGGTCAGTTGCCTGAGTGTGCAGGTTTCATCAAGATGTTTTCCCTCACCGTAGGAGCATCGTTTACTATTCAACTAATGTACATAACTCAGTTCAAGTAGTAGTAAAAGAGTTCGAACCCGGCCTCTTACGCTCTCCACCGACGGTCTTACTAGACATACGGTTACCTTTATTAATCTTACAGTTAATAACGGATTGCACCTAACACTCAACCGTAAGCTTGAAAAGAAAGCAGCGAATGGTCAGGGGTTAAATCATCCTCAGAGCTTAAGAAAGTTCCCGGTAAAAGCTTTTGGTTATAAAAAATGACCTAGTAGCAACGTTAAACGTGTGTTTGAAGGAAAGTGTGCGCTGGGGCTGGAAATATGGTTCAAGGATAACAAGTGAGCATCGTTCTGAGGGTTAAAAGACGTGGTTCGAATGATATCTTGCAGCTTATACTTTTTACAAATGTTGCCAGCTTGTGTTTTTGTTTCTGAATAGGTATTTGATTGTTTTATGATATTAAAGAGGCTGTTTAATTTATTAGGTGGTAGGGCCTGAGGAGTTCGTCTGAGTGAGTACAGCACCTTATCTATTTCTTCCGCTAAGCAACAATGCTTACATTTTGTGTTCCGGTTTGAAGGTAAAGGTAGCCAGCGAAATTACAGACATGAGGCATTTCATCTTAGTCCTTACAGTGACAACGCACCTGCGGTTCAGCATTTTTACCTGCAAACTAAATGGATGGATTGTAGATATTATGGGAGATAGTTACTACTTCCCATCAGGTGTGTTATCTGCTCGATTATCAATGAATGAGTAGCATACAAAAATCTTCAGATGAAATGGTGTTGAAATAATAATGTAAGAACAATCTTGATAATTTTGCAGTAATTCTTAAAATTAAAATATTACTTTTCATTCTGGACAATTTGAAGCCACTAATTCCCAACGGCTAAGCTCGTTGCGACACCTCTTTATGAGACTTTAGCAAATGTTAGTAAAAAATAGCTTTGAGGATCCACGTACAAAAAAGCTTGATCAAAGACGTGCGACGGTCTCAAAGACCGACCACCTGGGGCTATACACTAGCATTTAGGTGCTGTTGATGGAGTTCTGACATGCCCTACTATAATAAGACGGTAAGTTCGAATCGCTTCTTAAAAACAATTAAATAAAAAATTCTGTGTGGCAAGTTTTTAAACGTCATATAACGAATAACTAACAATTTTATTTTGGTATTATTGGTAGATTGGTTTATTTACGTGAGTTATGAAAAATACTATTCAATAATAGGCAAAACAATTAAAAAGGTAGGGCGGGAGATAATTTTCAACATGATTAATAATTTAGACAAACTAAAAGTACAAGTTGAAGCTAATAGTGACCAAATAACTGAATCGTTACAAGGAGGACTGACAAGGACAGATTATCCCCAGATTATTGCCATATCCACACTTTATAATTTTTAACTACTGTCAGTCAATACGGACGCATCGTGGTCATATTATAGTTACCGCTATATGACACTAAAGTTGGCTGCCATAGTGGCATAAGCACAAACGAAAGATGAACATCAAGACTACACCATGTAGGTTTTACTAGTGATGGTCATGTAGTGGTGGCAGTTACTAAATTCAGAAACAAAAAGCGTGAGAGCAAATCAAAGTGGAATGTATTAATCATAGAATAAGGTCCATTTTTGTATCACTTATATTATGTCACGTGTCGCTCCTCTTTTCAAAAATCCGTGATACCAAAATGGACCTTATTTTATGATCAATACATTCCACTTTGATTTGCTCTTACGCTTTTTGTTTCTATATTTAGGAATGTGTAATAAGCGTATAAGGTAAAAATTAGGTAAATTATTAATAACTGATGTAAATAGGTGTTGTTTGTATGTTAGGATGTTAGATATAATCTTTAAAACTGCTATAGTTCGTTTCTTCAGTACAGTTACCGACATATGTATTTAAAAAAATACTTATCTAAGTAAAGTTGCGTTTGTATGCGTTCTCAAAGTGCTCGTCTGCTATTTTCATTTATTTTCATTTTCTATTTTCTTTATTCAACAAGAATCTACAGCATACTACATTATATAAAAACAAAGAACAAATTACTTGCAAATAAGCGAGTTACAGATTCACGCTATGTTACTTTAATTGTATACAAACAAAGAAAGAAGGTACACTGTGTATATACAAGTATATAGGATACTGTGTATATACAAGTATATGGAAAAAAGCATTGCTTAATAAATATGATTGGTTAATTTCATTTTGGCCTATTCATGACGTTGATGAAATTCCACACCCCACTACAAAAAGCATCTCAGGACAGCCTGAAACCCTGTAGCCTGACATCTCTTTGGCGTTAAAATAGCGGCACAGCCTACGCTCCTTCAGAAATTAAATTACTGGGGCCTTCTGATATTGTCCTACGGGTCGACGCTTTCCTGTAACGCTTTTACGGGTCAAACACCAGTCCCTAAAAGCCTATTTCTAAGTATTATGAATGCAAAAGCTTGTAAGGATGTATGATATTCCTTCACGCAAAAGCTGCGGAAAAGATTTTGATCAACTTTGGCAACAATATAGTTTATAGCCCAAAATAAGACATAGGTTGTAAATCCCCGAAAATCTATGTGATTCCGAACGTGGTTGTAACCGAATTTTACGCGCACGAATTGCGGGCAAATTTATATATATATTATTTATTTATTTTGGTTCACCAACAGTTTGTACACAAGATACATAGGTATAATCTATAAAAAATGCATTTTGTACTCTAGTTTTAAGTGTAAAACCAATTATAGGTAAACACATCTTGTATCGTTAATCATTGATAACTAAATGGACATCATAACAACAGCAGTGAGTACTTTTATATTAAGGTAAGTTTTTTTTTTTAATTATTATTATTAGGTATTTATTTTTAAACAGATATAACAAAAATAAGTTACAGGTGTTACAAATGCTAGTATAAGATAAAGTCAGTGTTCACGTCTGTCTCTATGTTCGCTAATCTCAGCTCCTTTTGCAACATAACGCGATTTTGCGATACAAAGGATTTTAATATAATAATGACGACCTGGTTCAATGGTCAACATGCCGGTCTGCCACGCAAGAGGTCCCGGGTTCGATTCCCGGCCGGGCAGAAATTGAAATGATGAATTTTAATTTCTGTTACGGGTCTGGGTGTTCTATGTATAATAAGTATGTATTTAAAAAGCAAGTATATAAGTAGTTTATCAGTTATCTAGCACTTTTATTTTTTATATATGTTTATCAGTTGCATAACACAAGCTTTGCTTACTTTGGGGCTAGATGGCGCTGTGTGAATTTGTCCACGATTATTTATTATGATTATTTAATTGCGAGTAATGGCGATCATATTCCGGTGTTGCTCTCGTACGCGAGACCTGAGCCTTGACCATGATCCAGGATTTGGCAGACCAGGTAATTACAGTAGAGCCTCAGCCATCTGATATCCGTGACACTGTTAACTCTGTCCTGTCCGTATTGGATAATGTTTACACATTCGCCTTACGAAGAAGCATATCTTGTCTCAAATACTCAAATACTCTTTATTACATAAAATTCCGTGGCCGTGTGGTGTCCGGCAGAGTAGAATAGCACCAACCCCTTACATGGGTGTCGTACAAGGACATAGACATAGACATAGACGTAACTTTATTTGGTCCAATAACACATTCAAATACTTAAAACTAACATAATAAATACATATTAGGAAAGCAGGGCGATGCGTCCTTGGACCAAATTGGACCAGCCTCAGCTTAATGCTATGAATGGCAGCAGCCAAACACAGCGCTGGTTTTCAGACTGACCCATAATAGAGCTCGATGCGCGCACTACGCGAACGACGTGCTAACACAGAAATTATTAATTATTAATACCAATATATATAATACAAAATAAAGAAAAGAAATACATTTTTAGATGTATAACCTGTAATATTTACTTATATATAAATAAACTTGGGATAAATAATTACATATACCTTATTTTTATGAAAACCAATAAATTAAGGCCAAATATTACCTTTTTTTATTCCTAAACGCTGTTTCCAGTTGAACTAAAAAGATGGCAAACAAAGAAATAATCACAAAAAATAAACAATAAATGCACTCACATCCTGGCCAAGTAAGAAGGACGCACTCGCGTACCAGGGTCCAAATCTTTTTGGTAACTTATTAAAAAAGTTTTAATATATTTTAAAAAAGAATATCTAGACTTAAAATTACGAACGGGAGGTGGAATATTGTTCCAGCATCGGGTTGCTGAGTACCTAAAGCTGCCACGGAATGCCATAGTATGGTGCTGGTATGCAACTAATACACTGCCAGTAGTGCGCATCGGTCGAGAACCAGATTTCCATTTCAATTTGCTGAACAAGTAATCCGGTACCCCATGTTTTACTATACCAAAGATCAAATTGGCCAGATGGAGTTCTCTTCTAAGAGTCATTTTTAACATGTTGGCGCTATTAAGAAACGGGGTCACATGTGTCCTAGGAGGAATTTTGAAACAAAAACGTGCACAGGCGTTCTGTACTCTCTGTACCACACGTTCAGTGCGGGCCAGCAGACACGGACCGTAGACAGTGTCAGCATAATTTAGCTTGGACAGGACTAATGCGTCACACAGCCGTTCCCTGAGCTCAACCGAAAGATAATCACGGATACGGTATAAAATTTTTAGTCGGTAGAGACAATTACGAGCAACTTCCTGTATATGACTTTCGAAATGCAAATTTTCATCAAAAATAAGGCCTAAATTACGTGCTTCAGAAACGCGCTCCACCTGTACTCCACATAACGTCACACAAGGATTACGACTGGCTATTTTGCTGATCTGAGACTTAGACCCTAGAATCATACATTTAGTTTTAGTAGGGTTAAGTACCAAAGCATTAGCCTCAGACCAGACAGCAATTCGTTGTAGATCCTCCTCAATTAAGGCGACTGCATTATCTGTGTCCTGTGGATGAAACGATGTATAAATTTGGGTGTCATCGGCGTAGATATGATATCTACAGTTCAAAATTTCGCCCACAAGGTCACAAGGCGACTAATGTTTTCGAGGCAAAAGATCAAGAGTCTCCGTAGTCTGGAAAATGGGCAGCAGCATTTTCCATTGTTATATTTAAACACTGCGATCTCCAACCCGCCTGCCAAGCGTGGAGATTATGGCAATAACCTCCCTTTTCGTGGGAGAGGCCTTAAGTCCTGCAGTGGACTGTGACGGGCTGTGATGATGACATAAAATTCAAAATTTTACATGTCATTTTTAAATAAAATTGAAAATTGTCTCTCAGCGATATATCTACACTGTCCACCAATGTAATGCATGATGAATGCGTGCCTATTGGCTCCTGAGACTGCTTAACCGGTATCAGTGTCTCCAGCAGTAGGCCTTCGTCAACCTTGCCGAAGCTACGGTATTGGAGGCACACCTAACGAGTGGCGAGCTCGTTGCGGTGCTGAACGTTCGACTAGCCTCAAAGTATGAATCGGTCACCCATCGAATTCCTGGAGTCTGTGAACGTTGCTAAACCTTGGTTATTGGTCTCAAAAGCCCGCTGCCGCTAGACCAGTGCAGCTTAGACCGTGTGCCGTGGGAATTAAATCTAGTATAAATAAAAACAATTCGCCAATTTACTTAAAACGAAAAAACCGCATCCAAATCGGTCTAGCCATTCGGGAGACACAATGCCACAGACAGGCACACCAAGGCATTGATACGCAAATACTCAAATACACACGTTAAACCCAAAACACTCCTCTTTTTCGTCGTGGGTTAAACATGTAAGTAAATTCTAAGATGGCGCCGATGTGGTGTCCTCGGGTGACCTTGATTAGATGGATCAGGGTAACTTTTGAAATATTACAACACATGATATGACATAATAAAAGTGCCGTATTTCACTCATAAATTTATTTATTAAATTTTATACCCTACCAGTTTATTAATTACTGTATCATAAAAGTTGCTAGGTATTACCTTTATCAAAAGCTCAGTTACCTTTTGACGGACGGATAATAATGAAAAATCACCTTAAAGCTGCAAAAGGGATCACGCATAAGCAGGCTCGGAAAGCTCAGGGTCAAAGTCCAAATAACATTGTTTTAAACAAAATCCAGCAGGTAATGAAATCAGATTTCCATCTAGAAGGTAATATTAAAACTGTAGCGAGATCCGTTTGTGAGTAGGAAATAATTTGGAAAGGGAATTCGGACTTTTATTTTAAAGCTCGTTTTGGCACGAAAAGAGAATATTGTTTTTAATATCGTGTTGTTAAAATTTCATGGTGTTGCAGTAGAGTAATCTATTCGTATCTATTGGTATGGTATTACGGCATAGGTATTTAGAATTTGCGCCGATCGTCCTTACGTTATTTAATTATCGTAACGGTGACAATATCCCTGATTTAGTCTTTTAATGTGAACTAAATAAGCTACTAGAAGAATAGGGGGAGGCCTTTGTCCAGTAGTGGGATGATTTAGGTTGATATAAATAAAAAAATAAGCTACTATAACACTAACTGAATAGTCTGGAAAATGGACAGCAGCTTTTTTCATTGTTATATTTATAACACTGCGTGTGACTGCGGTCTCCAACCCGCCTGCCAAGCGTGGCAATAACCTCCCCTTTCGTGTTATAATGTTATATTTTTATTTCGTGTTAAATTTTAATATAAAAATAATCAATGTATTTATTGCATTCATGAGGTTATAAAAGATCTTACAGTTTTTATGTACTTACATCATGAAACCCATGTGGGTATGGCAAAATATATTGTTTAAATTAATAATGAAAACAGTTCTTTGTACTTAGGCTTAATTTAAAAATATTAATACAATTATAAATGTCAATCAATAATCTGGAGAGTTCAATTCATACATTCAATATTCATGCCATCTTATACCTATATAGAACATTATAATCATAAATTATCAAATAAATCTGGTAATCAAACCTATTATTAACGCGTAACTACTTTAATTAAATCTTGTCGTCAAAGAATTCCTTTACATTATAATAACTCTTTTTATATAAGAATTGCTTCAGTTTGCTTAAGAATTTGTTTACATCCCGCTCTGCCCTAATATTGTTCGGAATCGCTACAGATATTTGATAAAAAAAATTATTATTTAAGATATTAAATGAAGAAATAATGACCTCCAACAATGACGAAGACAAACACTGAAAAATAACTAGTCATTTAAAAACCTGTAGTTACAGAGAGCGAGCTATTAGGTAATCATGCCACATTAAAACCTAAGGTATTAAATATCTATTGGACTCTGCGAGAAGTTCATTTCAGGTGTTATCAATATTTAATTTTCAATCCGATCCAACATTTTTAGCAAGAAAATTTCTGTTTTACTTTCTCAAATAATAAAGACTTGTTTTATTAACTTGACGATTAACCGTCAGGATTTTTTCTTTCAACGTACAAACGAAAGCTGTTTTACCAGTTTTGGAGTTTAGAAATAATTGACTAGCGTTCGGCAGGTCGAAAGTGTTTTATATAAAAGTTTCAAAAGAAAAAGTTAAAAGCACTAATTATCGTCGGGGGCGGTGGGAAGGGGCGAGGGGAACTTTCCTTTACAAGTTTCTCTATTGGTGGCATCACAGACCTGAAAAAAATATTGCCAGGTAGGTAGCTAACTTTCTAATAATTTTCTCAAGGTAACTAACTTTCCAATCTTTTTGGGTGGCATAGTTAGTTCCTTTTTACGCCAGGTTCGTTATTTTCGTTGCCGTGCTTTTCTACTATTATCTACTTAGCTCTCTACAGTCAAGCTGAGCCTATGCTATAGTAGATAAATAAATAGATGTATCCGGGCTGTTCGAACTCGCGCCTATTCTGCGTGAGCGTGATGTATTCCTAGATACCCTAGTGTTCTAGCCATTCTAACTCTTCCAGGAAACGTAGTAATCCTTTCAATTTTACAAACGTCACCGGAAGGGTTTGTGGCTGTCCGAGATTCTCTAGCCTTTACGAAGCCAAGCCACGACCACTCACGACAGGCAACTGATTTGAGCTAAAACCTTCAATTAACCTTTAAAAAATATATCCAAATTGACAAAATTAAAGCATTTATAACTGACTAGTGGTCCCGGCGCGACTTCGTTCTTTTACCCTACCTACCCTTTTTCTCCTTGTATATAAACCTTCCTCTTGAATCACTCTTATCTATTATTGAAAACCGCATTAAATTCCGTTTCGTAGCTTAAAAGATAAATAAATATGGCGGATGCGGTCAATAGTATGGAATCATGTGGTCAATAGAACGGACTCATGACGAAGAAAACGGAAGTGGGAGTGCGCCCTCTGGTGGGGCGTGCTGACAGAGTCTCGACGGCACGACTCGGGCGGAGTGGCGGCCATTCTTGGCGCGACCGCCGCCGAGCAGTGACGCGTCTTGAAACTGTCTCCACATTTCGTTTATAGAAAGTGTTATTTACGTTTAAAAAAAAAAGTAATTTTAAAATCACCTTTGAAATAAGAAAGTTAATTACCTTTGCTGCCTATATTGTGATACTACTCTGATTTCAAGTGAAATTATAGGTGATGTGCAAAAATTAATTGGAATAAATAGAGTGCATTAAATGTAAACCTTTTCTTTAATTTATCTGGACGAATACAATCTAATACTGATGTCATCACCCTGATTACAATAATCCTGATACACCTTTCCTTCACGCGACGACAAATAAATATAAATAAATAATAAATATCCGTGGACAAATTCACACAGCGCCATCTAGCCCCAAACTAAGCAAAGCTTATACTATGGGTGCTAGATAACTGATATACTAATTAAATACTTTTAAATACGTACTTATTATACATAGAACACCCAGACCTGTCACAGAAATTAAAATTCATCATTTCAATTTCTGCCCAGCCGGGAATCGAACCCGGGACCTCTTGCGTGGCAGACCGCCATGTTGACCATTGCACTACTCAGGTCGTCAAATTAAGAGTACAAGATTTAAGCGTACATAGACATATACATAGATACATATCGACAGTCGGCGGGAAGTGACGTTATTTTAAACTATGTATAGATAACACTTCGAATGACGGACCCTGAAATATTAAAATGACTCTCTATTTACATACCGCTTCCGTTCATTTAACATAATATAGAAAGTATCTGCACAGTTACTAAATATATGATGGATGCGGTTAATAGTATGGAATCATGTGGTCAATAGTACGGACTCATGTGGTCAATAGTACGGACTCATAACGAAGAAAACGGAAGTGGGAGTGCGCCCTCTGGTGGGGCGTGCTGACAGAGTCTCGACGGCACGACTCGGGCGGAGTAGCGGCCATTCTTGGCGCGACCGCCGCCGAGGAGTGACGCGTTTTGAAACTGTCTCCACATTTCCTTTAAAGAAAGTGTTATTTACGTTAAAAAAAAAGTAATTTTAAAATCACCTTTGAAATAAGAAAATTAATTACCTCAACTGTCTATATTGTGATACTGCTCTGATTTCAAGTGAAATTAAAAGTGATGTGCAAAAATGAAATGGAATAAATACAGTGGAGCAAATGTGAACCTTTTCTTTAATATATCTGGACGAATACGATCTAATACTGATATCACCACCCTGATGACAATGATTCTGATACAGCCCCTTCCTTCACGCGACGACATATACATATAACAGCTTTACACACTATGTACCCGAATTCAATCCGAGTTTTCATCCGTCTCCAGAACGTCAAAGCATTCTACAGAATGCCGGTACACAATCCCAGTAACGTATACATGGGACACGAATTTAATCATTGTAGATTGTAATCAGGAAGGTCGAGTATCGCACGACTAACCACCACTTACCTTCACCACGTAGCCCAATCTTAGTTGAAATCTCTTGAGCCTACAATTATTGGGGACTGCGCACAGTACGGAATTAAGAGAAATTTGCATATCCGTTTAGCTGTAGCACTAATATTATTAAAAGTTAAGTTTATGTGGATATCCACAGTGCGCTATCATTGTCGATTCTAAGCTTCGAGCTTTACTTCGATCCAAGTCTTCCACACTTTTGCCACTTCTGCAATGGCCTTGCGCTGCTAGTTCGCTCGAAATCTTCCCTACGTTTTCCGCTTCTGCCCATGACCGTGCGCTGGCATGGGTCCTAACTTTTAAATCTTCACGAAGACATTTGCAAGACCTTTATTGCAATATATTAGTGATGGTATTCGAGTTACGTGTTCGGGCCCCACGGATTGTCTCGGTATATTTCTATATTTATTTATTTGCGGTCCAATGGTACATAAGGTCTTAATATTTTACAAGATTCACATTAGACACCTTTCGAAGGCACTGCAAATGCAGATGGTCAAGGTTGTTAGCATGTGGAAAATTCAACACCATTTATTTGACCTGTTGATGTTGGGATATTCAAGACCTTAACACCGACTGGCCGATGCTAGGCGTGCTAATTATGGCAAACCCCGAGGACAAATGTTGAGGTCCTAAGTTATTTCTAGATGAGGCATCCACAGTGCGCCACCGTCCTTGTCGATCGTGCGTTTCGCGCATTACTTCGAACCAAGTCTTCCACACTTTTGCCACTTCTGCAATGACCATGCACTGCCTGGTCTGCTTAGGACAGACACCGGATTCCAGTTCAGGGCTTGTCTGGTAAAATGGTCAGGGTCCCTTCAGAGCGCATGGCCAATCCAACTACATTATAGACGTTTGATGTCTCGGAATGTACAAGACCTTAATTTTGACTGGCAGGTGCTAGGCATGGAAATTATGGCGTACATCAACATCATTACCCATAACAGTCCACTGCAGAACTTAGGGCCTCCCCCTCGAAAAGAGGAGATAATTGCCATAATCTCCATGCTGGCGGGTTGGAGATCGCAGAGTTGTAAATATAACAATGAAAAACGCTGCTGCCCATTTTCCAGCCTACGGAGACGCTACATCTTATGCCTAGAGAACATTAGTCGCCTTGTACGACACCCACGAGTATAAGGGGATGGTGCTATTCTACACTGCCGGAGACCACACGGCCACGCGACCACTAATATGGAGGACATATTTTAGTAATTGATATTAGCATATTGAAAATATATTTCTCGGCTGCCCAATCAATAATTTCGGAGCGTAAAATATGAAACTCGCACCATATTGTAGTCAACGATTTTTCGCATTCTAAATAAAGCTTTGACTTTTACAATTTTGGTCACGTAAAACTGCACTGTTATTTTTCGAGGTCCACTCATTTTATGAACAGTTCATATGCGAAATGGATAGTGAATATTTGATTGCGTGTACTGAAATGTTTGTAATTTTTTTTGTTTCCGTTTGAATAAGTAATATGTTCGTCTATAATGCTCTATCATGCGTAAAAAGAGTTTTTTACATAAAAGTGTTTTTTATCCCGTCAATTTATTCTACAACATCCTGGCGGTCAATCCAGCTTTGGCCAGGGTCCGCTTTCCTGAATTATCTCCTCCACTTTGCAACACTTCGATCTGTCTTCAGCATTCTCGCATCGTAAGCAGTTGGCTCTCGCATCCGATTCACCAATGTCAATGTATCGCTTCTTGTACCACTTTCCTGATACCAGTAGCTGGTTTCACCTATTTCCATCTTTTTCATTTGTATCCTTACGCAGTATGCCACCAAACCAGCGCAGGCCAAGCCTCTTTAATCTTACCCCGTTCGAATTTTAATGTATCCCCGGAATAATAGAATTTTACGCGTACGAAGTCGCGGGAAAGCTTGCACTAGTATACCTACTCATTATCCTTTATGGAACACTGGCCAGTTGCTCACAAAGGTGTTGATGAGAGGCAAAAGGTTAAGTAGAATACCTATCAGATGTCGCTGTGAGAATTCATCCAATATTTTTTTATTATTTCAAATCAAATCTAATCAAATACGTTTATTCAGTTTAGGTTTTCACAAACTCTTATGAACGTCATACAATATACAATCATGTAATAAGAATGAAAGCCAGGCACCACAGCATCATCGAGCGGACAACGATTTAAACGAGCCGAACAGACATTTAATAAGCGGTAGGAGACTGTCGTCCATAACATAGGTTGCATATTATAACCTAAACGACAGAAAATTTTACTTTACCTCGAATGTTTTTAACCTACAGAACCGATTCTAATGAAACAAAAATCAGAACCATCTCGATTGAACTTCAAACTTGTAAACAGAAAAAACCGCATCAAAATCGGTCCATCCGTTCGGAAGCTACGTTGCCACAGACAAAAACACAAAGCCACAGATACGCAAATACATACGTCAAAGTTATAACACCCCTATATTTTTGTCGTTGTTTAAAAATGTAGAAGCGCAGAGATGCGTTGTCACTGTGACAAGATGAAATCCACTGCGACCGCATCGTCACTTACCACCAGGTGAGGTGGCGGTCAAATGCCTGTCTAGTAAAGTAATTAAAAAAAAAATGCCTCACGCCTGCAATTAGATGCCGACAGAATTACATAAACGCAGCATTTGTAACACTGGACCACTGGTATATTTGCTCGCGAACTATAGCTAGTTCTCCACACAATCATCACGGTCCTACCTCCGATTAAAAGCAAAACCGCATCCCTGATTCCATTTACATAGTAATTGGAGGCGCGCGTACGAGCTGCAGTGTCCAGTCGCGTAGTTGCGAATACTGACAATTGGAACAATTAAAGCCACACATATCGAACCTGCTCCACTGAATTTTTAGTCTTTTTTTTTTATGTCATACGGTAGGCAAACAGGCAAGCGGGCCACCTGATGGAAAGTGGTCACCACTGCCTATAGACATTAGCAACACCAAGAGAATCGCTAATGCGTTGCCCACCTCTATAACACGTTGCTCTGGCAGCAAAAAGCAAATGCCACTCCACTGCCAAAGCCACAGTTCCCCAAATCCCCACCCCATCGAGCACTGGAAACCTTACTCACCGGCAGAAACACAATACTATTTAAAAGAGTATTGTTTAGCTGCGATATTCTGTAAGGTGGAGGTACTTCCCCAGTCGGGCGGCTCCAATTCGAACGAGATACCCCGCTATGCCCTACCTCTCTTAAATATCTCTTAGTCTATCTGAAGGATTTTTTGCGTCAACTCGTTCCGTTCGCTGATACCAGCAGTCGTACCGCCGCCGATCTCCGATGGCACGCCGCCATCTTGATGCAATTGAGTGTGGGCCAATCGCAGCAAGCCAAAGCTAGAGCTGTTTTGAAGCAATTGGTTTAAAGTCAATTGAGAGGTATAGGTCATGTTGACGTTCAGGTCTCTTGTGCACTTGCGCGCGAGGGCCCGGTGTTCGCCTTAACCATGATCCAGGATTTGCGAGCAGGACGCCGGACCCTAGCTAGCTTGCGTCAACAGCGTGTCGGCCAATGGCATTCAGCGACGCTTACTTTCTGTCGGATAACCCACGACTAACTTTACTTAATACTCAAATATTTTCTAAGTTACTGAATATTTCGATTAAACTTGCTTTCAAACAGAGAAAACAGCATCCAAATCGGTCCACCCGATCGGGAGCTACAATGCCATATACAGACACACAGATACTTATAACACCCCCATTTTTTCGTCGGGGTTTAAAAACGTGCTAGTTTACTCTTAATTGGTCAAATTGACCCATTGCTTAATTAACGAAATGTCGCCAATTTTGCAATTTTGTCGATAGTTTTGAGACTCTAAAATATATGTCGGTAATTTCGATACGTGATAGGAAATCACGTTTATTAGTGAAACTACGAGCATTGCTCTTTCCATTGCTCGCTAAGTGAATTTGAGCTTTCAATAAAGCTCTGTAACAATTCCTATAAGGCTTTAATTACGTCACAAATAATACGTATAAGGACCTGCAAGTATCTGCAGGTCCGCTTTATTACTTCTTGGAACTGATAAACTTAGTTATATTTTATTACTAACGACAGCGCTATTTTTCAGATGCACTATTTGTTCATTTATTTTAAAAAGGCTTGGATTGTCAAGGCAAAATTAACAACTGAAACAGTCACCAGTTATTATAGGCAGAATGGCTGTGACTAGAGTATGATCGATGCCTTGATTTCGGTCTGACAGGTATTCTGTTAGGTTTCGGTTCGGACCGTTTCCGACAAAATGTATTATGTCGTCGCCGTATAGTGTTCTTCTTAACGTGTCAATGCCGTACTGTTAAAGTAGCCAAATAAATAATCAATATGCTTTGACGATTCACACAGCGCCATCTAGCCTCAAAGTAAGCAAAGCTTGTGTTATGGGTGCCAGAAAACTAATAATCTACTTATGTATTTTTTAAATACATACTTATTATACATACAACAGACAGACCCGTAATAGAAATTAAAATTCATTATTTCATTTTTTGCACGGCCGGGAAACGAACCCGGGATCTCTGCATGGCATGTTGACGAACTGAAATCTCCATTGGTTCTCGCATCCGACTCTGCCATTGGTCTAAGTACCGGCCATAATAATATCTTCCCTCATCTGTTATTTAGATAAAAATGTGCAATGTACGAGAGTTTATGACTCAAATAAGAAAAACTAATATGGGTTGCCTATTCTCACCCTGGCTCAACTATGGGGTTGCCCATGGAGATAATTCACCGTCATCTGTTAATTAATTTAGTTAATCCATAAAAAGTGATGTCAATGTCTATTTGTCAAATGATAGGTCCTTTTTCCGCTATTCAACAATATATTATGGTTGCCTGAGCAAAACTTGGCTTGAACGGAAATATCGGTGAATACTCAGGTGAAGAGCATAGAAAATATTTTGATTAATGTTAAGCACCTCTAAAGCATGATTTTTATGATTAAAAGATGAGGAAAGATACTATTACTATACCCAGATCTCCTATTAAATGTCAATCCATCGCTTCTTAGGTTTCCCACGGGACCTTTTTCCTGATACTCAGTGACGATGTCATGTGTCATTTTGATGTCAGGCCGTGTGATTTCTGGCAAAGAAGAATAGCACCAACCCCTTCCAATCTCGGTGTCGTACAAGCCGACTAACGTTCTCGAGGCAAACGTCTCCGTAGGTTGGAAAATGGGCAACAGCGTTTTCCATTCTTATATTTATAACACTGCGATCTCCAACCCGCCTGCCAAGCGTGGAGATTACGGCTATGACCTCCCCTCTCGTGGGAGAGGCCCTAAGTTCTGTAGTGGACTGTTATGGACTGTGATGAATAGTGACGATATATGATTAATGTTCTTATTATTTAGGAAACCTGGTTTCGGTTTCCACAATACCTGTCCCCGGTTCTCGCACTAGTGACCCATTAATGTCTCGTCGCTTCCACGGCGCACGTTAACCGGCTGCATACGACGGCCCGTGATTAATTCAACGAACCGTTTTCCGATACAGACGCGTTGTAATTTAAAACTTCATTACTGAATGCGTTTTCGTTTGGGCGGGTGTAATTATGAGTGGGTGTAGTATTAAAGAGTGGGAATTTATTTCGAAATTTTGTTTGGTTTTAATCTGAACTACAGAGCTCGCAAAATAAGTTTACTTAAGTTTACGAAAATTAAACTAGATGTGACAGACAGCCAACACAAGAACAATAAAAAACTCAAGAACAAAATAAAAACAATTTCAGTGAAGCTCTAACCTTAGTGCAGACTTAATCGACCTCTGGGATGCGACCGCCTAGCTCTCTGTAGGGATAGAGCAATCGGATAGAATGATGTCACGGCGGAGCGACCACCTAGCTTTCTATCGTCACGAATGAACGTTTAGTAACGATCCGTTTCGCAATAAAGCGTTTTTTTTTAAATTGAATGAAATTCTAGAACTGTATCTACTTTACAATATAACTTTTGTGGACTATTTTCGTATTTTGTTATTATGATTGCTGCATATGTATTATTATTATTATTTAGTATACACTAGCAGCTGTGCTGATGCGTGTATATAACGATATTTAGTTCTTGTAATTTTAAGTTTATTCATAAAACGAGATCAAATAAAAACAAAAAAATAAATTATATAAATTGAACGGAACAAAAAATCCACTTCCATGAAGTTAGAGTATAAGCAACTTATAACCAACTTCATGTTATTCAAAATTGTAATTTTCAGTCAGCTATCTTAGCTCTATAGGATAAATTCCACTGGGTAGCTCTATCCGATAGAGCTCACGTCACTCTATCCGATTGCTATATCCCGATAGAGAGTAAGCCAATCGCACCTCTGGTCAGGGTTTCGCTTCGTCCGATGGACCTCCGACGTGGCTTACGAGTGCTAGGAATCGATAGCAATCGGGACCGACGGCTTAACGTGTCCTCTGAAGCACAAAGTGCATGGTAATGGTTTACAAAACCCGTTGGTATAGGCCTACAGAGAGCGATTCGAACCCGGGTCGTTCGCTTGCAGAAAGCTTTTATAACGCGATCACCAAGGTCGCGTTATAAAAGCTTTCTGCTCGGTCGGTTTTGACAGTGGAACCTGACATTGGCCCACGGTTTACAGTGACAGTGTACAGGTTTCATCACGATGTTTTTCCCTCAACATCGGCATCGGTTCGTGTTCCACTAATCTACATTTTTTTTATACCACTAAGGTGGCAAACAAGCTTACGGCCTGCCTGATGGTAAGCAGTCACCGCAGTCTATGGACGTTTTCAATACCAGGGGCATCACCCACGCGTTGCCGACCCCGTAAAGACATAACACAGAAAAGAGTAATTGGTACATGTCGGCACTGGGATCGAACCCGGTACTTCGGGGTACAAGTCGGAACCCTTAACCATTGGGCTACCGACGCCCGTAGGTACCTGCTCTAAGAAATGAGCCAACACCATCTCATGGCTGCGTATAAAAAATATCTGTACAAAAATATGCGGAAGAAATAGGTAGAAGGATTTGCATCACATCGAAAATATAAAAATCGTTCATTTCTATAGGTAACAAAAATCGTGGATCGTTCATATTATTTTTATAATAAAGATCAAGTTTTACGTACCCCGATTTAGAATTCCTTTTCCTCATTTTTCCCTAAATACCGGTGCAGTTGCATAATTCCGTCCGTATACCAGTACCCTGCCGCTGTCATCCGCAACCCATGCCCTGACAAGGGTAATGCTGATTGAGAAGGGATCATAGAGTATTCACCCTTCAATTTACACCGTCAGATGTCTATTTATAAACACGCTCACCGACCTATATTGGCAGCGGTTTGTGATGCAAACGCAATATAGGTTGCGTGCTAAATTTAGTGTAAAACTTTGTGAGATTGAGCGTGTCTTCTAATTAAGAGTTATCTATGTGTGAAAGTATGTGTGCTTTTCTTGAAACGGATCTTATCTTATGGTTTATACTGGTCATCTTGGCGTTAATGTCCCGGTAGTGCTCAGGCGCGCGAGGGCCCGGGATCCGTCTTGATCATGATCCAGGATTTGGCAGATCAGGTAATTACAGTAAACCCTCAGTGACCCTGCTACCTGGATGACCACATTGGATCATTATTACCATTCACGTTGTTTTCCCTCACCAAGAGCATCGGTTAGTATTCAACTAATTTACATAACTCAGAAAAGAGTCATTGGTTCATGGCCGCAGTGGGGTTCTAACCTGGTATCTCGGGGTACGAGTCGGACCCCTTAACTATTAGACCACCGACGCTCCGAATATTCCTTCATTAAAGATATTTGGAAATCTCCGCCAAAGTAGACCGAAGACAGGATTTTTATATCACTAATTGACAAACACGGCTTCGGTCTGCCTAGCATCAGTCAAGCAATCGCCGACAGAATGGACGTTTGCAATTACTCTCATGTTGCGACTACGTTCAACCTTTTCACCTCTTTCTAGCAAAACCATTCCTGAGAGCTCAATCAACCTTAGTGTTTGTTGGACACAGGAAAATATTATATCCTTATATGCTTATTACACCTGTTTAAATAATAAAAAAAGCAACAAGCTTGAGAGCAAATCAAAGTGTCACATTAAGTCATCTGTATGTGTAGGTTTCAGCACGGTGTTCTCCCTCATCGGAAGAGCATCGGTTAGCATTCAACTAATGTACATAACTAAGAAAATCGTCATTAGTACGTGGCTGCAGCGGGACTCGAGCACGGTACCTCTTCAGCTACCGACGCTCCCCAGCCATTTAAGCAATAAACTAAAATAATTAGATTTTTTATGTCTTTCCGTCCACTAATTAGAGTGCAGGTAATAAACTTTGGGTCTCTTATTTTTCAAACTACCCCAGTCTAGACTAAAGTCGTCAGGACAAACTGACAAATCGACGTAACACGAAGCCAACCCTTGTTTAATATAACAAGAAGCCGAGAGCTCTAAATTAGAATTAAAGGCCGCTTTTTATTTTCTCTTGGATGGAAATTATCTTGCTAACTGATCTCTTGACTAAGTGAGAGCTTCAGCACTGCGTCCATTCCGAATAATTAAATGTAGGTTTATGACGTGGTACTGTAGAGCGTCGGTGGCGTAGTGGTTATGGGGTTTATGTCGTAAGCGAGAGGTACCGGGTTCGAACCGCAGTGCGGCTATGTACCGATTATTCTTTTCTGTTTTACATTAGTTGAACACTAACCGATGCTCCTAGGATGAGGTAAAACATCGTGATGAAATCTGCATATTCAGGTGACTGAATGTGTAACCATGATCCAATTTGGTCAGGTGCAATGGTTAAATTCGCAGCTTAGGATTCATAAATTGCGGGTCACAACAAAAATGATCCTTTTTGCATGTTTTTCCACCGAGTCCAAAGCTAGTTGGTATTATAGAATATAATAAAATAGATAGAATAGAATTAAGATTTGGTTGATCCATCTCAGATCTTTTTTATAGATACCTCTAAAGTGGATAACAAGCTTACGTCCTCCTTAATGGTAAGCAGTAACCTTAACCTGGTGGTAGCGTAGGTCTGTTCGCTTAAAAATACTTAGTCATACATAATGTAGGTACCATAATAAATTCTATTTCATGAACATTAAAAGAAACTAACTAGCTAAAACAGCCAACAGGTGGTCCATTTTAATTTACGTTCATTAGGGCGGCTCCCTTAATTAAAATTAAAGTAAGTAATTTACGTTTATTACATGACACTGTTTTTAACAAAAATATTATATTGCCATGATTTTCTCGTCTAGTTAACAAAATATGCCGCATTTAGTTATATTACCGTGGTAGCTGTGGGATGTCTGGCAGTGTTACGAATTTATCATTACTGCCTAAAATATGATCATCTTGGCGTTGGACGAGGGCATGGGGTCCGCCTTGACTATGATCGAGGATTTAGCAGATCAGATACAAAACAAACTACGGAATTACGTTGAAGAGAAACAAACAATTACATTGGCATTTGAGAATTACATTGAGTGATTGCCATCTGTCCAGTGTGACCCTGCTGACAGGGGGAACTTGACTAGATTAGATCCTTTTTTATTG
This sequence comes from Blastobasis lacticolella, assembly GCA_905147135.1. Lineage (NCBI taxonomy): Eukaryota > Metazoa > Arthropoda > Insecta > Lepidoptera > Blastobasidae > Blastobasis > Blastobasis lacticolella. The sequence goes on from LR990044.1 coordinate 1,758,060, forward strand.
CCTAGGTACGCGGATGGGCGGTCCACCTGATGGAAAGCAGTCACCGTCTGCCAGGGCATCTGCAGGGAAGTGTACCTTTTGATGTACCTGTATACATGCATTTTGAAGAACTCCATGTTATAGTGAAAAGGAAAGACTTCAAGAGGGAAGCCATTCCACATCTTGCACGTGAGCGGTAAAAAGATTCGCGATGCCCTGGATGGATTACAGTCATTGGTCATACATACAGTCATTGGTCATACATACAGCCATTGGTCATACATACAGTCGCCTGAATGTACAGGTTTTATCACTCTGGGCTCCCTCGTCGAGCATCGGTTAGAATCACTTCTTTTTTATACCACTAAGGTAGCAAACAAGCTTACGGCTTGCCTGATGGTAAGCAGTCCCGCAGCTTATGGACGTTTGCAATACCAGGAACATCACCCACGGGTTGCCGACCCCGTAAAAACCTTTTCACCCCTTTCTTGACGAACTCTATGCTGTACTCTCCACAGCTTCATTCATTGGTATATGGCGAAATTGGGAATCGAACTCGGTACATCTCGCTTACAGACCGTAATCTACTCAATCTACTGCTGACTTCGAACCACCTCTGCATTTGAGAAGGATTCTGCCATAATATCGCACATTTTCTAGCGCACGGAAGAAAGCTGGATCTGCCTTCGAAACACTTCAACAATTTATTCCAATTCAATCATTCTCCGTCGACCATTTGAATATCAAAGACAAGCGTCTTATGCCACAAAGCGATATTTCCTCCAAGTGTTTTACACCAACTGTTTTTGTATTCTCTCAGACAAAGAACATCACGTGTGAAACGGAAGGCTTTCCGCTACACTTTTTCCATTATGTCGGTAGTGTTAGAGGAGTGTCGCTTAGGGACTGAAACCGTATTTGAAAAGGAAAAGAAAAGAGTTTGAAGTTACTTCATTATTTTGGTGAATGTAGCTGTACATTACCTAACTACTTATACTGTTATCATCACAACAGCCCATAACAGTGCACTGCAGCACTTAAGGCCTCTCCCACGAAAGGGGAGGTTATTGCCATAATCTCCACGCTTGGCAGTCGGGATGGAGATCGCAGTATTATAAGTATAACAATGGAAAACGCTGCTGCCCATTTTCCAGCCTACGGAGACGGAGATCTTTGTCTCGATAACATTAGTCGCCTTGTACGACACCCACGAGTGTAAGGGGTTGGTGCTATTCTACTCTGCCGGACACCACACGCTTACACTGTTATACGAACTTATTATTATTTTACGGTATTTGTCATTCATTAAAAATATTAATTATATTGATACAAGCTTGTACAGAACCTACAAGATTGTACGGAACTCTCGGTGCGTGAGTCCGACTAGCATTTCGTCTTTTTAACTTAAGCCTAACCAAGTGTATCTGTGGCCTTGTGTATCTGTCTGTGGCATCGTAGCTCCCGAAGGGATGGACCGATTTGGATGCGGTTTTCCCTATTTGAAAGCCAGTTTAATCGTGATGGTTCTTAGCTTCATTTCATTAAAATTGGCTTTTAATTTAGAAAATATTTTAGAATAAGTAAATTTGGTGGTTCAGTTGGCTAACATGCAGAAGTCCGGGGTTCGATTAAGGCCGGACAGAACTTGAAATGATGAACTTTAATTTTTGTTACGGGTTTGGGTGTTTTAATAAAATGTATAATAAGTAGGTATGTATTCACTTTGTATTTTACTTAGTTTAGGGATCAGGGCGACCAATAATACCTAGTTCTGTAAGACTCTTGTTAGTTGTGGCTAGCTCTCATGAATTTGTTGTTGTGACTTTGTTATTTTTTTGGAATAAATGTATTTTTACAAATGTAAATAAATAGTCTGACAGTTTACCGCACCCATACCACAAGCTTTGCTTACTTTGGTCTTAAGCATATTTATTTATTTATAACCTAAATCAAGCAGGATTCTTCCGTCATTCAGAAACCAGAACCAAAACCCAAACATCGCATACCCTATTCGTAAGTGTTCCTTGCCAAGCCCTAGATACGTGCGGGCAAGCCTCGAGCCCCTTCCTCATTTCCTTCCATTACAGCAGTACACGTAATTAAACTAAAGTCAGCCTTGTTACGTGGCGATTAAGGTCATTAGTGTACTCTCTTTCTTATTGCGGCTACACAACATTTGTTTCCTAGCAGCAATTAAGGATGATGAGAATTGTACACTGAGCTTATAAATCTTCTAAATTCTAAGCTATTAATAGACTAGTATAGGGTTTTGGAACAATTATTTTGTTTCGTTCGGTGTTATATGTATAATAAGTATGTATTTAAAACATATATAAGTAGTTTATCAGTTCTCTGGTGCTCATAACACAAGCTTTGCTTACGTTGGGGCTAAATGGCGCTGTGTGGCTTTTCCAAGCATATTTACTCTTATTTATTTACAAATTACTCTTCTTTTAGGAGCATCGGTGGTCGAGGGGTTCAGGTATCCGACTCGTAAGCGAGAGGTACCGGATTCGAATTCCACCACGGTCATGTGACCAATGAATCTTTTCAGAGCTATGTACATTACTTTAATGCTAACCAATGTTCTTACGGGGAGGGAAAACATCGTGATGAAACCTTCACAATTAGGCGACTGAATGTGTAACCATGATCAAATCTGGTCAGGTTCCCCTGTTAACATGGTCACGGTGATCAGATGGCAGCTCCACTGTAATTATCTTATCTGCCAAATCCTGGATCGTGGTCAAGGCGGACCTTACACCCTCATGCGCGAGAGCACCACTGGGACATTAACGCCAAGATGATCAATATGTATTGGTTATCAAGAGGAATTCGTTGAAAATTTCTTGTAGTAGGTAGATCATCATAATATTGAACAATATTGCATATCAGGTTATTAAAGAGTGAGACAAATGGTGCCGATTCCACCTAATGGACTAAGAGAAAATGACGATGAGTCCACGTTAGGTGACATCTGCTGCACAGTCAGCTGCAAATGAATAGACTCTGCCATCACGCATTAAATGTAGTCCGCAGCAGACTGATCATACTGTTGAGACTCACTCTAATTATTTGAAATACCTAACTGTATTTCCATCAGGAGTTGAGCTCAAATGCAAGCCTATTGATTAAAAAAACAGTGCACGCAGTTTAACAATAAAACGATATTCTATTCTATTCATACTTAAATTTGTCCAATAACCAGAAGTACTATGAAATAATCAGATGATGAATTCATACAAGTAAATTTAATCCACAGAAAACCGCGTGCCACATACCCGTGCGTTCGGATCGTGACACATCGCACGCTATACAGCTGGCACGTGCCTGCTCTGTTTACTTTGCTAATCTGTAGCTTGATTAACACTCGTTAATGGATGAGCAGGGAACTTGTCAATGTATTGGAGCACTGTTGCGATCAATTTCTGAAAATTACGCTTGGCTATTCGTATTGTCGACGATCTGCTACTTGCAGTTTCGCGATTTAGATATTAAGCCTCCGGAGAGACGTTGGCTATCTGTGTGTTCTCTACAATCTGTACAACCTTGAATATTCCGCCACTGCCTTTTTTCCGCCACCCTACGATGATGGGATAGATTCCATCATCTAGGTAGATGCCTGGAATCCGAGTAAAGTAAAGTAAAATATGTTTATTGCACTTACTTCCAAGGCACAACAGTGCAAATAATACATGACAATGACAAAAACAGAAAACCAAGAAAAACAATACCAAAAAATACCCCAATTGTCATTATCATGCCATAGAGAAGTGCAATAGGCCGCATTCAGTAAAATACTACGGATGACGCAGTCGCGCTGGTGTTCAGTGCACCCCATTTATTTATTTATTTATTTATTTAATGGAGTACCTTATATAGCTTATAAAAACACATTACATACTATGAATAGATACAATTAAGCCAATTACAGGTACTCGCTGATAACCACAGACAAAAATATGGTGAAGCAATCAAACACATATTACAGAAAAACAACATAAGAGTTAAATGAACAATGTTGTACCAATGCAAGTTTCTTACTATGTAGCTAGAATAAGTAACATTATACATTCATATTATTCCATTTCATGCACTGCTTATAGAATCATCGAAGAATGATCGAGTCAGCCGCCTCCTCAGCGACTCGCACTTTGTATTAAATAAATCAACGTCATGGACCTTGCACAATTCGTTAAATGCACTACACACGCGCCACATGAATGTGCTGCGCCTATAATTTGTGAAAGCATTCGTCAAACATTCCCATAACGTACGAGTATCGCCACCCTTTTTGACGCCCACACGCAAGATGTGGAATGAGCTCCTAAAGTGTTTCCTTTGCTGTACAACATGGAGTTCTGCAAAAGGCGTTCTCAAGTCAAAGGCTCTCGCCTTGCTCTCCTTAGGTTGCAGTTATCCTGGGCACAAGTTCACTACTTTACTAATGGCTCAGCTCAGCTCGGCTCGGCTCAGCTCAGCTCAGTTAATTTCAGTTCAGTTCAATTTAAATAATTTAATTTTCATTGAGGTGATAATCGAAGTTACCGACATAGCGCACAGGATATCTTATAATGAATTCGCACTAGAAATCAGTCGTCGCAAAAACAGGAGTATTTTCCCTAACTGATCTTACATCGTCATTTGTCATCGATTCGCAATAAAAAGGTTTTAGTATTTACTTGCTATGCCAGTAAATAGGGAAATATCCCTAAGTTCCTCCACTGCCAAAACAGTTGGCCACGCAGCGCTGGAGACCTTCCTCGCCACAAAAGGAACAAACTACTATTTATAAACCCTCGACGAAAAAAGAGGAGTGTTATAATTTTGAGGTGTGTATCTGTGTGTCTGTCTGTGGCATCGTAGCACCCAAAAGGACAGACCATGGATGGACCACTCTGATGACATGGTTCTTAGCTTTGTTTAACTAAAATCGGTTGAGTAGTTTAGAAAATATTTGAATATATGTAAACTTTAAAATCATCTTGGCGTTAATGTCCCGGTTGTGCTCTCGCGCACGAGGGCCCAGGGTCCGCCGTGACCATGATCCAGGATGTGGCAGGTCAGGTAATTACAGTGGAGCGACTGCCATCTGACCTCCATGACCCTGCTACCAGGGGAACCTGACCAGATTGGATCATGGTAACACATCCAGTCGCCTGAATGCGCAGGTTTCATCACGATGTTTTCCCTCACCGTAAGAGCATCGGTTAGTATTCAACTAATGTACATAACTCAGAAAACAGTCATTGGTACATGGCCGGAGCGGGATTCGAACCAGGGATCCCTGCGGATGCGGTTAGAGAACCGCTCGGGCACCGACGCTCTTATATGTAATCTATGTCGGGGGTTATATGACTTTTTGTCGATTAAGGGCCGATTTTTCAATTCTCGAATAAAACATATCAGTCTGATAAGTTATTATGCGACTAAAATAAAATTGTATCATTACTTCATAATTGTAAAGGATTATAGTTTGTTTTGATTAGGCAGTGTATTACTTTATCGGGCAAATAAACTTTATCTGAGGATTGAACAATCGGCCCTAAGTCGTAATAAAATGTTTGGTTGCGCTATTCTGTAAGTATTTATAAGATACTTCCCCAGTCTTCTACTATCTTGCAAAGAGAAAACCCTTCAGGACTAAGTTGAAATGCCACGCACAATAGAACCATACCCGAGCCGTAGGACACCATGGCCCCTAAGGGCTTTCTAATATTTCAGAGTCTCACATTGCCCACCCTTTTAGGGTGCGCCCATAGGACATTACGGCAGGCTGGAAGAGATGTTCTCGGTGTTAATGCCGTCTCCCTAATGAACAGGGCAGAACCGCGCACTTTACTATTCCAATAAGTACGGACAATGCTTGTCTTGGAATCTGTCATTAATTATTTAGGTACTTTAGTACGCAGACGTCTCTTGCGACTCTGACCTGACCCGACCCTAATTTTGGAACGCCTGCCTTCGCAGTTGGTTGATAATTGAGAGAGAAACAATTGTTTTCGTATCTATTTCAATTTAATGACAAAATTAGGTTAAAAAGGTAGGTTCTATATAAATTTATGGGTGGTGTACTTTGACGACAAGTTAGGTTATCGCGTTTCAAAAAAAGAACTAATACAAATTAAAACGCAATTATTACACTAAAAATTTAGCATAACATTAAGCTTTTGGTAGGTACATTATACATTTTCTTTAACACATTGCATGCAACACAGTGGTGGAATTGGACGGCTACAAAAAATTTTGAGGGCATCTTATTTTTAACGCCAGAAGCAAAATAGCCGATAGAAAAATTCATGTAACTCTTTGCCACATATACTTTGTCATATGACGACCTGAGTGGTTCAGTGGTCAACATAACGGTCTGCCACGCATGAGGTCCCGGGTTCGATTCCCGGCCGGGCAGAAATTGAAGTGATGAATTTTAATTTCTGTTACGGGTCTGGGTGTTCTATGTATAATAAGTATATATTTCAAAAAGTTTATTAGTAGTTTATCAGTTATCTAGCACCCATAACACAAGCTCACTTTGGGGCTAGATGGCGTTGTGTGAATTTGTCCACGATTATTTATTATTTACTCTAAGATGATAAAACGATATTAGATAGTTGGTTAACTTAAATCATTTATAATTTTCAAGCATAATGTCCTAAGTTTGCTTAAGTTTTGTTGTTAGGCTCTTCGAAGCGTTCTTACTAATTTTTCAGCTGCTCTCTACTTTAGTAAACAGTGTCTCTATTGCGTCGTGTCTATTTCAAAAGGCTGGACTATTTTTGGACAGGGGTGGAAAAGATCTGGGCAGCTTTCTATATGCAAAAAACTATTTAATATTTAATTAACAGACCTGAATACAAGTCCTTTGTTATCAGCGAGTACCTATAATTGGCTTGACTGTGTTTACTCATTGTATTTAATTTCTTTTATAAGCTGTTGGTGCTCCAACAAATAAATAAATAAAGAATTTTGTTAAAATAGAAGTTTAAACATTAACTTACTTTACAATATTGTATATTGTTTATATTAGAGTATAACGTACGTAACGTATGTAAACGTATGTAATTACACTAGATGAACTCTAAACAATAATGAATGAATGAACACTTTATTGCATGAACACAGGATATAGTCGAAACATATCGGTAGCAACAGAGAAAACAACAGGCGGCCTTATCGGTCATAGCTTAATATTGTCTTTCGGCTGGATAATAATAAAATTACCATTTCTGCCAAGGTGGTTCGACACCCATGACTGTTTGTATTTCTGGGTATTGTGAATTGATTATTGCTCATAATTATCAGATTGCGACCTGCACAGCAAATCTCAACGAAACATTATACCAATAACAATAATAATACGACAATAATAATAATAATAGCTAATAATTAATGATAGTGTAGCTCACTTGGAGTAATCCCGTGGGCGTCACTCATATCACCGGTCACACTAAGTGACTGAGATAAAATAAAATAAATAAACAAATAATTATCGTGGACGAATTCACACAGCGCCATCTAGCCCCAAACTAGGCAAAGCTTGTACTATGGGCGCTAGCTAACCAATATACTTTTTTAAATACATACTTATTATACATAGAACACCCAGACCCGTAACAGAAATTAAAATTCATCATTTAATTTTCTGCCCGGCCGGGAATCGAACCCGAGAGTTGTTGCGTGGCTGACTGGCATGTTGACCACTGAACCACTCAGGTCGTCAATAACAACCTGAGTGAAGTTATCCATACTCATTTTGATATCATCTGAAGACAAACATCCAGTAACAGCAAACATATTAGGCACTCTACATCATGCGGGCCCTAATTTGTCCCGCCTGGCCGCCCGCAACACACTCGAGTTGATCACGCCTGCGTCCAAGCTATAAAAGTGGGAAAGTTCCCCCTTTTCGCACAGACAGCGTAAACAAGTTGATTGTTTGTGTTACAGAAAACTGGAATTGGCTAATTAGAAACTTTGCAGAAAAACTTGGACTAACACTCGGGAACATTTTGTAGGGGGCGCCATTAAAGCCTTAAACGACTGGGCTCTGCCTTGGAGGATGACGTCATTCATTCCCATGAGCAGTATTTATGAACCGCTCGTCTTGAGTCAAACGATTTTCAATTTTTATTTCTTATTGAAACATTCAATATTTTCATTACAAGCGTTTATTTACTTTCATATGTCCCCATACCTATTCGTAATACAATATTGAAAGTTAAATTTCACCTATTTTCCGGTTTCCCATTGATCTGAAATTTTGCACTCATGTCAATTCGGTGATAATGCAATGTTATGATACCATCGAGCTGATCTGATGATGGAGACGGAAGGTGGATGTCACTTTCCATCTGGTGGATCGTCCGTCGGTGTGCCTGCATTGCCAATAAAAAAAACCTATGTAGCCGTCATTATCCAATTTCACAGGAGCACTAAATGGAGATTTTTGCTTATTTTATAGTGTAAAAGGGATTATAACAAACCATTAAACAGGCTTATTTCGTATACGAAAAATTAATTCTTCAATATTGTTATTTGTAATGAAAATAAATAACAATTTGGAGCCCCAAGTAAGTACAATGTGTCTTAAAATAAATCACTTCTTAAACAAGATTTTCTTCATGCGAATATAATATTATTACTCAAGCTGAAATAAAGAGGAGAGGAGGAAAATATTTGAGAATAAAATTATATTTCAGAGAAGATTACATTAAGCATTAGATGTCGCTCATATTTATTAAATTTTGATAAAATATTCTCTTTAATTTGCATAAATATATGTACTGATACATATCAAAGGTGCCCAAATTACAGACTTCGTCATTAGACAGGTATTATCGGGTAGTTTAATTAAACATTCACGTATAAATATTATATTTTCATGATACGTTTTTTGACCGTGTGATTTCCGGGAGAGTAGAATTGCACCAACCCTTCGTGGGTGTCGTACAAGGCAACTAATGTTTACGAGGCAAAAGATCTAGAGTCTCCATAGGCTGGGAATGCTCAATAGCGTTTTCCATTGTTGTATTTATAACATTGCGATCTCCAACCCGCCTGCCAAGCGTAGAGATTATGGCATAAACTGCCCTTTCATGGGGAGGCCCTAAGTCCAACAGTGGACTATTATGAGATGTGATGTGTGTGATGTGTAACGAATTAAGATCACTCTACATACTTACATAGTTATTAGTTACACTTACGATCAGGTAACCTTAATTTCAATAACAATAATGATATTCCGCTACGAGGTGTCAATAGGCTCCCGAGACTGTTCAGGATTCCCAGCGGAAGACCTGGTGAAACTCGCTTGGCCAATGGTATGAGGAGGCACACCTCACGAGTGCCGATCATCACCGCAGCTGAAGAAGTTCGACTAATCTCAAAGTACGAAACCGTCACCCATCCAGTTCCCGGACTGCGAACGTTGCTTAAACTTGGTTATCGGTAAGCACGCTGCCATTGTGCCACTTCACTTTACAAAAGTCACTCCCACAGCAGACCTACAAAGAAATAATGTCTTTGCAACGTTTCGTTAGTGACATTTCGCTAGGTAATTCAGTTAGCTCCATCACGTGACACCTTGCTCAGGTGTCAGCCTTTCTCAATTGGATGCGTCAGTTCATGAAAAAAGAAATATTTTATTTCCCGTACTGTGAAACGCGTAAGCAGAAAAATATTGCCTTTCTTACTTTGGGTTTTGAGTATAAGTATTTTCTATTTTAAGGTTAAAGATTCATATTGTGTACAGGAGTGTCGGTGGCCGGGTTCGAATCCCACTGCCGCCATGTATCAATGACTCTTTTCTGAGTTATGTAAAATAAAAAAATTTTGCTTTCATGTCCCGGTTGTACTCTCGAGGACGAGGGCCCGGGGTCTGCCTTGACCATAATCCAGGGTTTGGCGATCAGGTAATTACAGTGGAGCGTCTACCATCTGACCTCCGTGAACCTGCTACCAGGGGAACCGGACCAGATTGGATCATGGTTACAAATTTTAATTCAGTTGCCTGAAATTCCAGGTTTCGTCACGATGTTTCCCTCACCGTAACAGCATCGGTTAGAATTCAACTAATACATATACATAACTCAGAAAAGAGTTAGGTATTGGTACATGGCCGCATCGAGATTCTCGCTTACGAGTCGGCAACTCAACCGCCCGGCTACCGAGGCTCTTGAGTTATGTAAATTTGTTTAAAACCTGCACAGATCCAATCTGCTCAGGTTTCCCTGTCAATAGAATCACAGAGGCCAGACGGTAGTCGCTCCACTGTAATTCTCTTATATATCACTTAACATTACTTGATCTGCCAAAACCTGGATCATGGTCAAGGCAGACCTCGGGCCCTCTTGAGCAAGAGTATAACCGGGACATTAACGCCAAGATGATTTTTTTATGGAATGGACAAGAAGATTACAAATGTCATCCACACAGATGCCTCCCGGAATTGTGCCCAGAAAGCTGGCTGCATTACCTCGTTGAATAGCAATGCTTATTCTCTGAGGGACGAGCTAGCTCTCCGGTCACCTGTGGTCCCTATTAATCATATTTCTGAAAGAACTTTTTAGCGCTAAGGCCCCACGGTGTGACCGTCTCCACCCCAAACGGCTGAAATAGTTGACATTTAGTTGATGTTGTTTTGTATGAAAAGATCCAAACAAGTTACCCATATCAATGGCAAGTGTATTTCCCTTAGTAACACTTACAGTAATAAGCTTTTATGGAACACGTATAGTTTTTTATAAATATTAAATAACAAATAGATAAGAAATAAGAAATTAGTAGTGCCTGTTGTGTCAGTTATATCTATGTAATATCTCTGTATTTCTTTATTGTGTGCAATAAATTGTTAAATAAATAAATAGATAGTGGTGGGGAGACATTACACTACTAGAGACTTTACCCGCGTAATCTCAATTGAAATTTCGTCATAAAATTATAATTTTTTGATTTTTAAATAAATAAACACCCAAAAGGCCCTACAAGCATAAAAAGGACCAATATTTTTTTTATAATTCTAGGGTTGTAATTATTTTCCTAGTTATTATTAGAGTCACAGTAACTATGATATAACTCAAAATATGTGTCGCACCCATTATATAAATTACTAGCAGCCGCCCCGGCTTCGCACGGGTACCACTACGGGTACACGGGTACATAGCCTATGTCACCCGGGCATAGTGTAGCTTCCCAACAGTGAAAGAATTTTTGAAATCGGTCCAGTAGTTTCGAAGCCTATTCAAACAAACAAAAAATCAAACCTTTCCTCTATATAATATTAGTATAGATATATCTCAAAAATACTCACAGTTCCTAATTTTCTCATTGCATTTTGTAATACTATGTGCCTTATCGTAATAGAACATTTTCTTTAAAATGACAGTCCTATGAACTATTATTATACTCATTTTTAAATCCGGGTAATGTCTCCCAACTTGGAGGGTAAAGTCTCCCATCCAGATATTAAGAAAAAATCAATCAGGTGATATTGGTGGAACTAGAATTTGTAACGGATAGTTACACTCTCTTTCACTTTATACTTTTTTCTTCTGATTTCTTCAGTCCTTTATTGCTCTAGCAAAAGTGTCATTTTCGCTCAGCAACGACTGGAATCAAATTAAAAAGCGCTCGACGATTCGCTCAGGTACTTAACTTTAATTACATATACACTTCGGGCGTAGGAATCGAATTAGTAGGAAATTGAATTTAGGTTAGTTATGGTCGATATAAAGTTTGCTGCTAGTGCTTTCGCCAGTGATTTTGAAATTTACTAGGTTTTGATATATTATTAGTCTGTGATACTACAATATGATTGCAAAATATGCAATATTATAATATACCAGTACTCACGATTTATTGTTGGTGATAAAATAGTATTTTTGATTGCAGATGTAGATTGTAGGCAGTGGTGACCACTTTCCATCAGGTGGCCCGCTTGCCTGTTTGCCTACCGTATGACATAAAAAAAAAAGATCCAGGACGACAGTGGCCACTTTGCATCACATGTACCAACAATCCGTATGATTGATGATTGATGATTGCCTACTCATAACTAATAATATCAATCAATCAATAATTTTTCAGCTTATCATTCAACAGCTTGACAACCATTACTGCCAGTGTTATTGAGCAAGCAAAACACACTGAAAGTATGACCGGTTTGAAAAAAAAACAACCTCTTTTTTCTCCACCCTCAACAATGCTCAAATACCCTCAAATACCCATCAGTGGCATATATTAAACATAACAATAAAGTTAAAAGCCCACTGACTAGCCCACTGACTAGCTTTTCGTCCCTAAATGCTTCTCCTGTGCCGACGTCTCACCGAGGTTTTCAGTTTGTATTCTCAAATAAGCATAATCTACAAAGGATCTGACTGTGATCTGTTTGCCGATAATTTAGTGAATATGCATACAATAATACAATGTTTTCTGAAATTTTTACCTCTTAAGTAATTTGTATATAGTAGTTGTAATTTATAACCTAATTTGTGTAACGCGTTAGTTTTCAACTGTAATGCTGTACAAAGAATAAATAAATAAATAAAATAAATGATTATCAAATAGATTATCTTGGGGTTATGTCCCGGTTATGCTCTCGTGCACGAGGGTCCGGTGTCCGCATTGACCATGATCCAGGATTTGGCAGATCAGGTAATTTCAATCTAGTGAGTGCCACCTGCCCACCGTGACCTTGCTACCAGGGGTACCAGATTGGAAGATCATCAATTAAAAACCAATTAACTACTAGTCTCAAGGCTAGGCTTAAACGAAAATCAATGAGGAAATGTGAAATCTGATTTGTGAAGAGACATATGTGCCCATTTTCCAGCAAGTCCAATGCCATTTCTCTGTCGATATGGACGAGCGACGTCAACAATACGTAAACTTCGGAGGGTTTTCAAATATATCGGGCCGCTCGGATTGTCCTAATAATTAAAAAAATGCGATTGTTTAACACCTAGGCTTTCAAAGACCCCACGCGACTAACCTAGGGTTCAATGGGAAATGACAAAGGGGAAGGAAAAATAATTTTAATATCTTCTCATTTTAAAATGAAAAGCATTGACAAAGTCGCCAAGCAAACTGATATTAAGTACTGAAAAACGGAGTAAACTGGAGTTTAATGGGCCCAACATTGTCCGAATATGTAATTATCTAAATCGTAGCTATAAAAACAAAGTCTTCAATTAAAAACCAATAAGCAACTGGACTAGAGTACGATAGGTATTGATTTAACTTTTTAGTTAAAATTGATTTAACGCTAAACTAGTTAGTATACGAGGGGTAGATACGGTACAAACTCTTTGAAACAAAAAGTTAATACTGGCTGATAAAGCTGGAATATTCATTAGATTTTAGAAAAGGAAAGTCTTTTTTTTAAATATGCAATCTGCAGTTAAACATCGTGATGTAACCTTCACATTCAGGTGACTGCATGTGTAACCGTGATCCAATCTGGTCAGGTTTGTTAACAGTGTCACGGAGATCAGATGGCAGCCACTCTACTGTTATTATCTGATCTGCCAAATCCAGGATCATGACGGATCCCGGGTCTTCGGGCGCGAGGGCACAACAGAGATATTGACTCTAAGATGATGACTGATTTCCACTGAACATAGTAGAGAGATGTGTGTCAGAATGATAGTTTGTGGCACTGTATAGGTCTCTGCGTACTCCTATGGGATGCGGGCGTGAGTGTGTTTATGTGAACATCATAGTAATGATGCGGTTAACACTTTACCTGTATTATTATTAACTGTATAATAAATACGAAACAAATAAAAAATCTTATCAAACATTTGAAAGCTAAACCTGAAGTTACTAATAATAAGCACTTAAAGCCAAGCGGTCTAAGTAAAGAACATAAAAATCGTGGCCAAAAAATATTATGTATAATCCCAAACATTTTGGACTTTAATTGAATTGGCCAATTTAATTCTCTGTAGGAAGTGTATTTAAATGAACGTGGGTCGCCAAGTTATGCCAGTTTACTTTGTTTCCGACAACTGGACTTAAGGTTTTACCTGGTGACATTTAAAATCAAATCTAACTAATTAGTTAATTATGTTGGTTTTTGCTTGATTGTTTTGTGGAAGCTGCGGTTTTGGTTCATTACGTACGTAGATACCTATTTATGGTCATCACGTGGGTGACCAACCCTGTGTACTCATTTTACAGCCAATTACATTATTTTATTATCTAAGGAAAAAATACAGGACAACACGTGTGTCATGGAAATATTAGAGTATTATTTTAAAAATCTAAAAATTAACAATAGTAAGCTAACCGACCGCATAAGTCGGATCTAGATATAGTCCCAATATTTTCTTAATTACAGAACCGATTTTAACGAAACAAAGCTAGAAACCACCTCGATTAAACTGGCTTTCAAATATAATCTGTCCAAACTGACTTGTCCTATTTGGTTTATGAAATTATGTATTTAAATGGACAATGTGCAGCAGTATTCATTGAAATTCACATTCTATGTATTTCTCGTAGAATTCAAGACACAATACACAATATACGTAGCGTGATTGATACGGCAAGTCGTGATTTTGGGCATTGTTTGTTCACAAAATAAGACAAGTCAGAAAAAACAGATCATAGATAAAACCTCTTCGTGCGTATCTAGCCGGCGAGTCCCGAACGCCAGTCGCAGTGGAGTCGCTGTATAGTCCAGCCTAGTCTTCTTAGTATATATAATTTGGCCTTTTAAAGGATATTCTCGCGAGGAACTGCGTTCTCGATGTGGTAATTACCGGCCCGCGCAAAATGTGACGTTTAAAGAATAAATTATGACGAAAAATAGTGACATCTTTACATTTGTCTTCGTCAAGTTAGACTTCTATATCTAAGGGGTGAGAACGCAAAGAGACAACGTATTATTTGAAATAACTTTACTTATAGTTTTTGTGTGAAATAGCCCATTTTTACTCTACTTGGAAGGTAAATAAATATGCTTAGACAAATTCACAAAGCGCCAAGATGTCCATATTTTTATGTTCAGGTAACATCCTTAAAAGAAGTTAAAATAATTATACAAATTTCAGAATAGTACACGCCTTGAAAATAACATTTATCGTGTTGTAAATAGATGGCGCTGTACTGGACTCTTATGTCAAGTTGGTCCTTAGAGTCAGACAGGAGGAGATATCACTCAAGTCACGACGTAAAGTGAGTTTAACTAGCCCTTGTTGCTAAATGAAAATCACTCCGTTACAACTTGTCCGATCAAACAAAATCCAGACAGTCAATCATTCAATATTGTTGGCCCTTGTCAAATATGTCAAATATTAGCACTGAATTGCGTCATATATTTGACGATCACAATAACAATTTTTTTACAACCCCTCGTTGTAACCGATCCAAAGGTAAAAAAAATACCACAGCGATGATGGCCACACCATGAAACCAAAGACGACAAGCCAGAAATAACTGAAAGGTCATAACTTTGTTTTGCGATGAAACGGGGCTAAACCGTAGATCGAAGTAGGTGAATCTCACAAAAACAAGCATCAAATTCTACATTGTTTGTGGTTTCTCTGCTAAAATTGGCTGAAAGCTCTATTATTCTTCTACTGTAAAGCTCCTTATATAATTCTATAGCAGAGCTATAGAGGGTGTGATAATTTATGGAAGCTGCGAAAGTTACTTGATATTCTTTTTTTTATACCACCAAGGTGGCAAACAAGCTTACAACTTGCTTTGGTTATTGTGGTTTAAGCAACGATCTCTAAGGTAAGTGTTACAATGTCACTGTCTTAATTTTCCTAATCTAATATTACTTAGACGGTATAAACTTATAACAATAAAACCGTTTTATGTTTACTAGCAATATAAAAATATTAATTTAATTTAATAGAATAAAAAAATCTTTGTCTTCGCAGGTCAAGCTATCCACGATTTGGTTGTAAAAGTAAATAAATAAATGTTTGGACAACTCACACAGCGCCATCTAGCCCCAAAGTAAGCAAAGCTTGTGTTATGGGTGCCAGACAATTGATAAATTACTTATATACTTTTATACATGTAACACCCAGACCTCTAACAGGAGCTAAAATTGATCATTTCAATTTCTGCCCAGGTGGGACTCGAATTCGGGAACTCTGTGTGGCAGACCAATGAACTACTCAGGTCGTAACATTGGATGGATCAGAGAAAAATAATTGTCTTCGCAGATCAAACACTATTTTTAAAACTCTTTTAAAAGAACTCTACAAGATATTGTAGCATCCTGTACGTAGAGCCCTGCCCTAATGGACTCAATGCTCCATAATAGGGTCCACTGAATGCCTCTATGCGCCTCCTTGTGCTAAGTTCGATGGAACTCTATGCCTTTGTCGGTTGGAGCCTTTCTCAGACTTATTTTATAGGCATGGTAGAGTAAGCCTAATCTTATTTGAATACTAAATACTGAAGCGAATCTTGATTTTGTACGATGTAGTGGGTGTATACGTATTATTACGTAAATTTGTATTTATCAGTGTTCATCTACTCATCTATTATTATAAAATAATCATCTTGGCGTTAATGTTCCGGTTATGCTCTGGCGCATGAGGGCCCGGGGTCCGCCTTGACCATGATCCAATTGTGTGATGTGCCCAAATCCTGGGCACATCACACAATTGCAAGTGGAGCGACTGCCATTTAATCTCCGTGACTCTGCTACCAGGGGGAACCGGACCAGATTGGATAAAGGTTACACATTCAGTCGCCTGAATGCGCAGGTTTCATCACAATGTTTTCCCTCACCGCGAGCGATACCGACTTCGATCCCCAGTGCCACTACACACCAATAACATTTTCTGAGTTATGTATATTAGTTGAATATCAACCGATGCTTGTCGTGGCCGTGTGGTGTCCGGCAGAGTAGAATAGCACCAACCCCTTACACTCATGGGTGTCGGACAAGGCGACTAATGTTTTCGAGGCAAAACATCAAGAGTCTCCGTAGTCTGGAGAATGGGCATCAACATTTTCCATTTTTTTCTCCAACCCGCCTGCCAAGCGTGGATATTATGGCAAGAACTTCCCCTTTCGTGGAAGAGGCCCTAAGTCCTGCAGTGGACTGTTACGGGCTGTGATGAACCGATGCTTCTACGGTAAGGGAAAAAATCGTGAGGAAATTCATAATCCGGAGTTTTTTCTTTCCGCATAGTATATGCCTAATGCTGGATCTTATCAGGTGGTAGAACTCTGTCAAGCCTGATGTGTCCACCTGGGTGAGTGCTACCGCTTTAACTATTTCTGCCGCCAAGCCACAATGCCTGCATTGTTGTGTTCCCGTTTGAAGTATACGGTAGCCAGCAAAATTACAGGCATAAGGCATTACATTTTAGTCTATACAGTGACAACGCACCTGCGGTTCTGCATTTATGTCACCTGTAACCTTAGTGTATGAATTATAGATATTATGGGTGATAGTTACCACTTACCATCAGGTTGGCTGTCTGCACGTTTGTCACTAAGTAGCAAAAAAAAATTATGGTCCAGGCGACCGGACGCCAAGATGAATTCATATTATGTATAGTAAGATTTAAATAAATACCACGAATTATGTAATACGTCTAACTCCTGATACTTGAAGAATAAACATCAAAAGTCGACTCTAAAAGTTTCCTAGAAAAACAAACTTATCGATTCTCAATTCACTTAGATTTAAAAAGAGATTGCGAGAATTAATCGCGATAAAATCTCGCAGAAGGAAACGCGAACGGAACAAAGCTAAGAAAGTAACTAGGCTATAAATAAAGCTTGCGCCACATAGAATGTACATTAACATAGAGATAAAGTAGTGTAAGGAATTTACTCGGAGCAAGTAAGCTTTACTTATTGTGACTTTCAGTTAGTAGGGAGTATTATTCCCGTCTTTTCTTACGCTATAATGCAGACAAACAGGCAAGTGGGCCACCTGATGGAAAGTGGTCACCGTGCCTCTAAAGAGACCTTTAATGTATCTCTTAAACGATCCAAAGGAAACTTTGAGGCTGGGAGCTCATTCTACATCCGAATCGTACCAGCGAGAAACGTTATTTCGAACCTGTGCGTGGACACCACTAGAGGGTCAACGTAATGGGGATGAGTACCCAGCCCGCGGTGGGTGATGCGATGGCGGTTGTGCTGTGGGCACCAGATCAAATAGTTCCTCGGAACTCCTCATTGTACAGCCAGGAGAATACACACAGAGAGCCAAAGTCCCTTCGGTCAGTCAGTCGTTTTAACTTGCTTGTTTTGATACATTAAGGTTTTGTAGGTACACCAACAAAAGCTGTTTATTGCTCAAAGCGTTTATTGGCTTTTTCACACGGCACTTAAGGGACTTTTTTCTTTTTCGTCAAAAACTTTACGAGTCCAATGAAATCTTCGAAACGATAGCAATTCAGGTTAAATCGTTGTCAAGTATTGGAAAGATAATATCCTTAATGTCATTGTGCGTAATTAAATTTTATTAACAAAGGTAAATAACATCCAGAAATAGCTTTGTTTTCATTAAATAAATACCTAAGCACTCCTTATTTGATTCGGAACGTTATAGTATGTTCATGTACATTTTAAATATTTCTAAGTTATGTACATCAGTTGAATTGTAACCGATTCTCTTACGGTGAGTGAAAACATTGTAACCATGATCCAATCTGGTTAGTTTCCCATAGTCGCTCCATTATAATTACCTGATCTGTCAAAATCCTGGATCATGATTAAAGCGGACCCTGGGCCCTCGTGCGCGAGAGCACAACCGCTACATTAACGATAAGACGTTTTTTATGTCCATTTTGAATAGATAATAATAAATAAATAAATATTCAGGACAAATTCACACAGCGCCATCTAGCCCCAAACTAAGCAAAGCTTGTGCTATGGGTGCTCAACTACTTAAATACTGATAAACTACTTAAATACTTTTTAAATACATACTTATTATACATAGAACACCCAGATCCGTAACAGAAATTTAAATTCATCATTTCAATTTCTGCCCGGCCGATAATCGAACCCGGGACCTCTTGCGTGGCATGTTGACCACTGAACCACTCAGGTCGATAAGGGATCGGGCCACTTGATCTGACAATCTCCTTTCGCTCCTTTTGGTCCTAGTGGTGCGGATGTCTACGGGCGGTGATCACTTACCATTATGTTCCTAAGTCTGCAAATTTAATATCAACTGGACCTGGTTCAATGGCATATCAACTGGACCTCTATTGGAAGTTGGAAATGTGTTTGCTATTCTGCTACTAAATTAAGACCAATGGTTTCCCATTTGATATTCAATTGATACCGCCTTCGATCCCCAGTGCCGCGACACACCAATAACATTTTCTGAGTTATGTATATTAGTTGATAATCAACCGATGCTTGTCGTGGCCGTGTGGTGTCCGGCAGAGTAGAATAGCACCAACCTCTTACACTCGTGGGTGTCGTACAAGGCGACTAATGTTTTCGAGGCAAAAGATCTAAGCGCCTCCGTAGACTGGAATATGGGCAGCAGCATTTTCCATTGTTATATTATAACACTGCGATCTCCAACCCGCCTGCCAAGCGTGGAGATTATGGCAATAACCTCCCTTTTTGTGGGAGAGGCCCTAAGACCTGCAGTAGACTGTTATGGGCTGTGATGATTCAATTGAACTGCAATTGTACTATTTTCTAGTGTGATTGTAACTTGATTGTGGACTAAAACGGCTGTCTTTTGATTTAGAAGTCTACATCAATAGCTATTTAACTGAGATTCAATTACATCTCTATTACCACGCTATTACTATATTGATAACAGTATTTGCAGAATACCCAATTTAGAATCGCGATTGTGTCTCAATAGCAAGTGAGTTAGCAGACTGGGGCCCTTTTGACATGCTTGCTCTTTCGTATTCCATTATTCTACAAAAAAAAAACGTTTTTTTAAATATTACACATATAAGTAAGTACCCTTTATGACAAGCTGACAGCCTACAACACTGCCTGTTTTAAAATTACATTCTAGAGGCGCTTGTTTCACCCATTTTCACGTCAGCTATTGGAAATAAAAGCACAGAACTTGCGCAAAGCTGTAGGAGGCTTCGCGGTTGAGGAGACTCATGAAACATTCAGTTCTGTAGCGGGGAATAAGGGTGAAATAATTCCGTTTACTGTCTATGCTGTGTACTGTCAAGAGCATATCGACCTATCTAATCCAGTATTAGATGAGCTAGCGTCCCTATAGACGCGCAAAGCAACGTTAGTTCCTTTTATACTGGATTTGTACAGTTCTATATGCGGTCTTCTGTACGTTAAAACTTGTTATAGCGTAGTGGTTATAGTGTAGACAACATAGGTATAGATATATTTAGGGGTTTTATTTTATGCTATGATGATGCTACGGAGCTTCAGTTCCGATTCGGATATGTCGCAACTTCCGATTCCGGTTACGACTTCGATTATATTATACTATCCGATACTAGTATAAAAAATGCATGGGCAAATTTACATAGTGCCATCTAGCCCCAAAGTAAGCAAAGCTTGTGTTATGGGTGTTCGATAACTGATAAACTACTTATTTAGTTTTTTTTAATACATATTCATAATGCACCCAGACCTGTAACTGAAATTAAAATTCATTATTTTTTTAGTTTCTGCTCGGTCGGGAATTGAACCCGAGACCGCTGCGTGGCGACCGGCATGTTAACCAACTGAACCACTCAGGTTGTCAAGCTGGGGACCTGGAATACTGGGGACTGGTAGAACGGTCTCGGGGGCCGATTGTCACCCTGCGACATATATTATATTGAACGGTAAATCATTATTTAAAATGAGATTTTATTGCCATTGATCGCAAGGATAGCGATTCCAAGTATTTGATATGGAATTTAAATAGTAGTAGTATTTAGATCTAAGCGCTTGGTATCTTCTAAACAGACCTAGCACGCGTATTATGATCATCATGGCAGTCAAATAGCTATCAATTTAAAAATCTCATAATCGTTTTGGTATTTAGTCTCGCGATTTGGTAAGATGCTGCCCGAGGGAGAAAGAAGTCCCGTAATAACTCTACAAGTAATAACAGTGGAGCGACTGCTATCTTACCTCCGTGACTCTGTTAACAGAGAAACCTAACTAGATTGGATCGAGGTTACATATTCAGCGATTGCTATCTAACCTCCGTGACGTAACAGAGGAACCTAACCAGATTGGATCGAGATTACATATTCAGTCACGTGATTAATGTAAAGGTTTAATCATGATGGTTATTCATCACGCAGGTTTTCCCTCACCGTCAAAGCATTTGCAAGTACATAACTCAGAAAATTGATATATGGCGGCATTGGGGATCGAACTCGATACCTCTCGCTTACGAGTCAGACCCGCAAGCCAAGCCCACCGACGCTATAGTAGAAAAAGCAAAATAATTTGCACATCATAAGAGATTTCGTCCAATACGATCGTAATAACTCTCTTCTGTGGTCACATTTGTCAGCCATATTGCGAAAATCCGTTTGGATTTCAAATGGGGATATTTCCAATGATATTGGGGAAACTATAAAATTATTCAAGCAACTCCGGGACATGGCCGCGGGAGGGAATTCCCGGATACTATTACTGATAATGAGATTCTTTTGTGAAAATGACTAGGAATAAAATAGCAGTTCTTGTTGAATTCCAAATTTCGAGGGCCAATTGTGTGATAGGGATATTGTCTGTCTTACTACTTTTCTGGTCGTTTTAGTAATAATACTTGTATTACATTACAATAATAGTTAAAATACAATCATAATAAAGTACGTGTCAAATAGATTGGCAATAGCGGTCATTATTTTCTGACCCGCAATTGATTGAAGCTTGGCTGCAGAGCCTCGAGCATCGATGTAGGGTTACGCGCCTGTCGGTCTTCTACAGGTTGTATTTTGGAGAGTGTGCGAAGCAGCTGCACGACCTCATTTCGGCAGCTCCTTTTCGTCATCGAGAAACGTGATCTTGGCGAACTCTTCATCCTTATGTCGTGGATCTTCCAGTTATCCGCACAAGCCGCTTTAATTCAACCTATATACGGCTAAGGAATGCCTGCCTTATTGCCTGCGAATATGTTTCCTGATCTGGATGCCATCAAGGCTACAGTGAATAGGCTGTTCCTAGTCAGAAATGCTCCATCTTCGGCCACATCGTCACTTACCACCAGGTGAGATGGCAGTCAAATGTCTGGAAAGTGTATTAACAAAAAAAACCTCCTTTCCCCGCGCCTCCGCGTACAGCCTCGCAACCACCCCGTAACCCCCTCTCTCGCCTACCACACCGGCGGGCGATATACTAGAGGCTTATCATGAGCTCTTATAGCAGGACCTAAACATAACTGCCCTGCTTAGAACGAGACCAGCTTATGTGACACGTACAGCGCTGTCTCGTTCTAAGCAGATCAGTTCTGTTTAGGTCCTGCTATAAAAGTTCATGGTAAGCCAGTTGTGTGGTCGATCTTTAGTTTATAGTTGATACCTATATATACCAGCTAACTTAATAAAATATAGATACGGCTTGCAAACAGTTATGGTACTTATCTTTTGCTACCTCTATAAAACGGTTTACAGTTAGGGGTTTGTAGATTTTATTTTGCAGTTTATTATTAACAACCTACCTGATATTGGTTATTTAGGTATCATATAAATTTTATAGCATCGATACCTTATCGGTAGCGAAAAAGTAGATATTGCAATGTAGTAGCATAGCAATAAAAAATTATGGCGGTTGTATAATGTTTAACGTTAGGTAATAGGTACAGGTATTTTCTGAGTTATGTACATTAGTTGAATACTAACCGGTGCTCTTACGGTGAGGGAAAACATCGTGATGAAACCTGCACATTCAGGCGACTGGTTGTGTAACCATGATACAATCTGGGCAGGTTCCCCTGGTCGCAAGGTCACGGAGGTCAGATGGTAGTTGCTCCACGGTAATTAGCTGACCTGCCAAATCCTGGATCATGGTCAAGGCGGACCCCGGGCCCTCGTGCGCGAGAGCCGGGACATTAACGCTAAGATGATTTTTTTTTTAATAGGTACAGGTATTTTCTTGGTTCGGTGTAGTTTATCGGTAAGCTCTGATTTGAAACAATACTAAGGACAACCAAGGTTACCCAAGGTTTTAGAAACGTTAATTTGAAGTGACAATCAGCAGGTCACATAGCTACAGAAGCGATGGCCGATGGCGTGAAAAGGTTCTCGAGTGGACAATGCAAGCATAGGCCAGTGCGAAATGGGTTGCGCGTTATCACATTTAGCTAAATTCAGTTGTCTCAATTCAGAAGCAAAAAAACATAAGAACATTTCGGGCAATGGTGACGATGATCACGAGGTCTATAATAGAAACTGAATTATAAAAGGCCTACGTAATATGCGTGTG
The DNA here is from genome assembly GCA_905147135.1 of Blastobasis lacticolella. Lineage (NCBI taxonomy): Eukaryota > Metazoa > Arthropoda > Insecta > Lepidoptera > Blastobasidae > Blastobasis > Blastobasis lacticolella. The sequence continues at coordinate 1,781,406 of LR990044.1, forward strand.
TGAAGATGCGCATCCAATTATCTAATGGGTATTACAAGGCGACTGTGTGGCTCCTGGTGGAGAATATAGCTCAAGCATCTACTAATGTGGAGAAGGTCCAAAGCAGTGAACTGTTATGGGCTGTCATAAAAACAAATCGCCATGACGTCAAATCCTTGACTATGGACTTGATCAGGTAATTACAGTAGAGCAACTGCCGACTCCGTGACCCTGTTAACAAGAGAACCTGACGAGATTGGATCATGGTTATACATTCGTAAGTAAGTAAGAGCATCGGTTAGTGTTCTACTAATGTACATAACTCAGAAAAGTTTATTGGTACATGAAAGGGCAAAGTGGGATATTAATCTAGATCGCGTCTCTCTCTACAAGATTTACGCACAGAGTAAATACGTAGATATACGACACGATCCTAACAAATTGCGTACCTACCCTTCATCGCGCAATTTTGTTAGCAAATAAAAAGTACCCGCAATTATTTTCCTAATCGAACTCATGTTTTTTCGGCCTACCCTCATTCCCAGCGTTTATCATTCTGTGTACAGAGGGGATTAATAACAGCTGATTGTGGAGCAAATATCGGAAAACGAATTACAAGGCAAAGCCACAACAGCTTACAAAGGTTGTGTAAAGGCCACGTGTTTACAGAAACAGCGAGGGATTGCTGGGTTGTGGTTTGCTGTAGGCATGTTTTTAGGGTTCGGGAAGCTCTTGGTAATTAACCAACCGAAAAAATTTAACCCCGATTAATTTTACATATATTCAAATATTTTATTAATTACATAATCGATTTTAATGAAACAAAGCTAAGAAAAATCTCGATTAAACATTCTTTCAAACAGAGAAACCCGCTTTTAAATCGGTTCATCCGTTCGGGAGATGCCACAGACAGACAAACAGATAGACTGATACATACGTCAAACTTGTGACACGGACCCAAAGACTTCTATATAATGCATGGGCCCTTATACGATCGCTATGTTGTATGTCTGCCTTTCTGGCTTGTAGACTCAAGGTCTTTTATATAATTTAAAGGTATTTTAATAAAAATAGATAGCTAAAGTTTACATTTATAAAAATCAATACAATGTCCCGTTTTCAATTAGGTGTTCAGATTTCCTGAACCCTGAAAAATGACAAAATGAACCATACACATTGCTGTTTTGATTAAAATCCATTGAACCATTTCAGAGCCTATACGAAACAAAATATAGACGAACAAAAATCTGGAAACGATCATTAGACATCATAAGGCGTTGTAAGAATAGTTTCCTCTTACTCCAACATACTCCCCATTAATCAAAAACACGGAAACTTTCTACTTATCTAGACAAGAAGATCAATGAACTGATTCTCCGAAAGTAATCACTTACGATTGTTTGTTGTCCAGCGAAAATAATAGTGTGTTCCGAACAAGAATGGAGGACGTGATGTCCTCCTTCTGTAGGTCTTTATTTACATGTAGGAACAATGACCTGCCAACGATCTTATAATAAATGTAAGAATAGTATGTATAGACGCGAACATTTACATAATAGGGTTTTAGAGAGGTAGGATATAAGAGGATATCCCGTTCGAATTGGACTCGGATTTCCGGCTGTTTATTTTTGCGCCCACCGCTACGGGTAACGGTACCATTCGGGCAAAGGGAGGGAAGAGGTGAACACTCATGGTTTCAGCGCGGCCGGCCGGCTGGTTATGCTGGACTCGGTATGCAAACCTAACCGCATAAGTTTAAGTTTATGTATTGATACACATTGTTACATGTCAAAAATTTACATTGATACACCATACCACAAAATGCACCAAATATCAATCAATCATACCAGCTAAATACGGGGTGTTAAACTTGGGACTGCCTGTAGCTGGATACGCTTTTTAAGATGCATCGGATGCTAATTATTCCCCATGGGGATAGGATACATTTCCGTTGAGGAAGTGCTACCACCTTATCATAGCCAAACAATATTACTATACTCAATACTATCAATAGTCTTGTGATCATGCCGGTGAAGTCGATGTCTCCAGAGGTCCATGTGCTGGGGAATCTGGCTATTTGCAGATTAAACATGTCCCGTAACTCTCGGAGTTTTCGAGAGGTCAACGCTATAGTGTTGACTAATGTCTATAGGCAGCGGTACCCATCTTCCGTCAGGGCCACCTCTCCTGTATGACATAAAAAATAAAAATAAATGATGTAGTTCAACTTCCATTCATGATTCTTGATCGTGTGCTCAGTAAGTAATAGAAAAAGTTCAGGATAGCAGTTTCTCGAGGCTTAATTTAGCTTACTCGTTTTACCATAAACATACCTACTACATTTTAGTAATTAAGTACACACAGAATATATTTGCACGGGAAAAAGGGAAAAGTAACCTAAGTAATAAAAATTTAAATTGGGTTTGTGCCCAGAAAACTGGCTGCGTTCCCTCGTTGGAAAGCAATGCTTATGCTCTGTCCGAGGAGAGCGCCAGCCATTTTCATTTTAATTAGAATTATATTTGGTACATACTATCTGTTACATTTTATTTCACAGTTTTAAAACAATGAAGATATATCATATACTAGTCCACTGCTAGACATAGGGCTCCCCCGAACAGCGCCAATGCACTCTGTCCTCGGCTTATGTGCATGCCGAGTCGCGTGTGTAGATTTATGTAAAAATATTCAGATATGACTTTAATATAAGTTCGCACAGTCAAGGTATAGCCAATAAAATTATTTCAAGTGATAGGCGAAGGTTGGTTAATTTTATCAGGTTGTAGAAACCAATCCAATCCTGGCCTGAGGAATCCGCCTAATTCAGTACCACCCCTTGTCTATATCTGCCGACAAGCTACAATGATTGCATTGTTGTTGTCCGGTTTAAAAGATAAAGATGCAAGTGCAATTACAGGCATGAGGAATTTCATCTTGGTCCTCACAGTGATAACGCCTTTGGTTAACCTAAATGCATGAACGGCAGAAATTATGGGCGACAGTCACCGCTTACCATCAGGTGAGCTATCCGTCACTATATATCATAAAAAATAAAAGCATGTCAACAAAAACATTGAAAAACACCGAAGATCGCCAATAAAAAGCGAATCAGCGACCGCGACACTTGAATCTGTATTTGAGTCGAGACTTTCCCCCGAACTACTCCGATGCGACTTAGGGGTTTCGAAATGGCCCATAAAACCCGTGGCTGTATGATGAACGCGCTCCTTTGACTGAGTAAGTGAGTGTTAAAACTTTGACGACACTCGAAAAGTCAAGTCTTGAAAAGAGCGAGTTCCAAGTTTAAGTTTGACGCCCTGAGTTCGTTGGTTAACATGTAAACAATGGTCTGCTCGCAGAAGTCTCGGGTTCGATTCTCGGCTGAGCAGAAATTTATATGATGAATTTTAATTTCTGTTACGGGTCTGGATGTTATGTGTATAGTAAGTATGTATTTAAAAGTATTTAAATAGTTTATCAGTTATTTAGCACCCATAACACAAGCTTTGCTTACGTTGGGGCTAGTTGGCGCCGTGCGAAATAACCAAACATTTTAAATATTTAAATAAAATCATGTTCTTATTGTCGGAAAACCCCAACAAAGAAAGCAAGAAAGAAGAAAAACGCTTATTACACATATACCAATAACACGGCAAAGTAGATAGATACATTACTAGATACACAAAACATTGATCCACAAAACAATAAAGTTGAAAAGAGGGGAAAAACCTTCAGGCGAGGCAGGTAATTTTCTTGAAAAGTCAATTTAGAAGAACGTCATGTTCGTTCCAAGTCATTTTCTGGGGTAGCCATCTTCTCAGTAGGTCTATTTCAAGGGACGTAATATTCTGGGTTCACCTTTTTTTAATAAGAACCATGATCTTTTCAAGTAAGCCTCAGGAGACTGCTTATTCGCTCTTAAGCTGTATTGCCCAAACAGACATAATGTCAAACTTTTCACAACTTCGAACTTTTTTTATATCATACGGTTGGCAAACTTGATCAAGGGCCACATGATGGAAAGAAGTCAAAGAAAAAACCTTTGTACTATTTTGTGCATAAAGTATTAAATAAATAAATAAGTCTTTTTGCTAGAGAAGGGACATTGAGTTGAAAGAATTTACTTTGCCAACACAAAAGCCGAGAAAATATGCAAATAATTGTCGCATCTTTTTTAGTACAGGGCCTCGATTCTGGTACGGAAATCGTCTCAGTTGCAGTAACATTACAATTGCATCGCATGTCAAACGTGTGATTGTTAATCTAATGACAGATATCGAGTTGCAACTTCCAAGTGATTGTTATTCAAATGACAGATATTGAGTTGCAACTTTCATGAGTTAGAACTGTTCCACAATAAGTTTTCTGATACTCTAGTTGCATTATGGTTGCATTGCTAAGTTGCATCCTTCTTAGTTGTCAAACTGCCTTAAATTCTGTCAACGAAAAGTGTCAACGGTATGATCGAACAATGATTTAACTGCAATGTTACTCTGATGTAACTCTGATATTACTGTGATCGAGCTCTGAACTCTTGGAGTTGGAGTTAAATTAAAGTTGCTACTATACTACTGTCAGATGAAAGTATTCCATCAGACGTGATATTCAATACAATTTGACAAAGAACGGTAGTGAATTCTTACTTAAATAATTATAAAATTAAATAAAAATAGATGCTAGGAATCCAATGGATGGATGAAGCGGCGGTGGCGCTCGATGCAGATCAGACCAGAGGTGATGCAGGCAAGACTCGGAAAAAGGAATCTACAAACTCGGTCCCTAAATAGGGCTTCCTTCTCATCAGAATCTGCTTTTGTCAAGAGCTACCGCCTCAATAGAAGAACAAACCATGGACCTCATTAACACAGCCGCTTCATACGTTTCTTCGCCAAGAAGACAGGATCGATGGGATGTAGAGACAAAGTCATGTAACTAGTGTTTGATGCCAAAGGGAGGTACGTAGCTCTTTTATGTTAAAAAAATCACTAATAATCATAAGGGCTGGATAGGCTCAAATTCGTGCGGTCATCGGCACCTTCGCATCGTCGTAGCCCATCGCTTCTTCCTAATACGAACAGATTTAGGTCTTTAAAATAATAAAATAATCACCTTGGCGTTAATGTCCCGGTTTTACCGCTCCCGGGGTCCGCCTTCACCATGATCCAGGATTTGGCAGGTCAGGTCATTACAGTGGAGCGAGTGCCATCTGACCTCTGTGACCATACCAATGGAAGATTGAATCATGATAACACATTCAGTCGCCTGAATGTGCAGATTTCATCACGATGTTTTCCCTCGCCGTAAGAGCGTCGGTTAGCATTCAACTAATGTACTTAACTCAGAAAAGAGTCATTGGCGCATGGCCGCAGTGGGATTCGAACCCGGAACCCCTCGCTTACAAGTCGGATACCTTAACCACTCGGCCACCGACGCTCTTTAGGTTTAGGTCAGGTTTAGGTCCCTATTTACTGTATATCCAAACCAGCGCTGGCGAGCCTTCTTAACCATATTAGCGATGTCTCTCGCGCTAAGGTTCTCATGGATGTAACCATTACGGTCTCGGTCGAGTCGCGTAACGCTACATACCCACCGCAGCATTTTCATTTCGTTGGCGTGAAGTAAACGAACATACTTCGTCAGCGCCGATCAAGTCACGCAGCCATATAGTACCACAGACATAATGATGCTCTTGTATAAAGGCTAGTCCCTTGAGCTTGATGTGGATTATAGAGTCACAATCCCGCCGTTTGGCACTAGCTGCACTGTTTTCTAGCACTTCTTTCCACGTATTTGCGTGGAGCGTGAACGTGAACTCAATATCCAGTCTGTCTGTACGATGACCAGCAGAGAGGGCATCAAGCACAACACAGAACAGCTAATACCTAATGACAAAAACCTCTTGAACATATACAGCAAACAGGAAGGGGTTTTATAGACGAAACTAATACGAATGATAATATTTAATAAAAAATCACTGCTTATTAATTTCTTATTCGTTTTATGTGCTCGTGACACAGTGACACAGTATGACAGGTGTTTTTGACCACCGGCAGCTACCAAACTGTAGTAGGTGATGCCAAAAACAAGTGTCAGCCAACCCAGCACGTCAAGAGCGATCCACCAGGTGGTAGATGCGATAACCCGCTCGGATGTTATGAATAAGAAAATAAATTTCCCTATGAAGAGAGAGAATCGTCGCTCCTACGTCCGCGTGTTTTAGGGCAGTTTATGTTTCCCAAGTGACCATTTTAAATGACCTCCCTAATGTATGGCAGCTAGTACTACGGAGAGGTCAAGCTGTATCTCTGGTTATACCCGACCGAATTAGATGAAACATGGCTTAGATTTAAAACCCAAAACTATCCAACTGAAAACTCCATCAAACTCAGTACGGCGCCATTTCCATATTTCTTATAGTTTAGATGATCTATTATGGTTCTACACACCTGAGTGTTCCAGTTTTCAAAATAAATAATACCCTATATACCCCAGCTTTAATAGCTACACAACAAAAAAGTTGGATGTTAGTACATCTAACCCAAACAATAGACTAATAGGTACAAATTTTATTGTCCATGCAGATGTCTTTTAGTTCATCGTATGCTGCATTATGACCCCGAAACCGCTAATAAAATTGTAAACGCTGGCTGCTACCTCTATAATGTGGCTCATGCGGCGATGATGCCATACGAGCCATGTCAAGACAGGATTGGGCAGAGGAGAGGCGGTTACCAGCGGCGCGGCAGGGCCCGAGCCGGCAGCCGCTGCGAGAGGCGCTGCGCGAAGAATTGTGGACCTGCATATAGGCCGGGAGCGACAGCAGAGACGTGTTCACAGACTTTGGAGGGAGAAATCCTAAGCAGCTCGTAACAGTCCTCTGCTGGAGTTATTTATTTAAAACTGTAATTTTTTTATCTAAATTATGTGTATACAAAATCTATTGAAAATAAATATTCTACAAAATTATTAAAGCTTTGTATAATTAGTAATATACCTATTTTTTATAGTGTAGTTTTGAGTTTTATTTTAATAAAGTTACTTTGCTTAGCCACCCAATACAAATTAGTAATTGCGCGCGCAAAGTACGTGACTATAAAATAGGCACTAAACAAATAAATAACAATGTTGCTCTATAAAGCGGTAATTCGACCTATGATCTGCTATAGGGCTGTTGTTTTCGGTCCGCCCTCGGTTGGTAAACCAAGCCACGACGAACATGCGCAAAGAGTTTTCCCTGGAGAGTACAACATGGGTTCTTCAAGAAAGGGGTGAAAAGGTTTTTACGGGGTCGGCAACACGTGGGTGATGCCCCTGGTATTGCAAACGTCCATAAGCTACGGTGACTGCTTACCATCGGACGGGCCGTAAGCTTGTTTGCCACCTTTGTGGTATTCAAAAAATATAGTGTATACATTGGCAACTGTATTGAATGTCTTGTCTGAAATAGTATTAACAAAATTCAGATATTCTGTTCCTTTAGACTATAATAAAAATGTGGGAGACGGTAATACCAATGCCTGTCTAGATAATGAACAGAATGTCTAGGTATTAAATTTAGTATAAATATGTTTTCCACAAGAAAAAGCACTTACTAAAATAAAAAATAGACAACTTTTTAAGAGTGATAATAGAACGCAAAGTTAAAGAAAAGAGAGGAAGAGGAAGGCCAAGATATGAATATTGAAAGGATGTGATGGAAAAAGTGAGCGACGGAGATTATAAAGAGATGAAGAGGTTGGCAGATAGGAGAAAAGAGTGGTGATTGCTCCACCGACAAGAGTCATACTCTTAAATATATTATGATGTTTTCGTTCAGGCCGAAGGGGGTTCTCCATATAGATTTTAAATTTTTTAGGATAGAAGTCTTTACTAGGATGCTTTTTAAGCTACGTAAATTCTTTGGTTAACAGATTCAATACAATAACAATATTCATAATTTCACAAGAGTGGACAATTGACCGGGCTACGGGCACAATAGCTCCCACATAGTGTATGGGAAAGTGTCATCCCACACCCTAATTCTGGTCATATTATAAAATACATAAATGTTTAGTAAAGTATAAGATTACATTTAACCTTACAACACCGAAAATATACAAAATATCTATAATTGCTCCGTCCTACCTACTAAGTTACCTACATCATAAAATGCTGAAGTTACTGGTCAAGTGAACTCACAAGGTGGAGCAACGACCTTGTAAGGATCGCAGGTACCACCTGGATGCGGAAAGCACAGGACCGGCCTTTGTGGAGATCTCTGGGGGAGGTATATGCCCAGCAGTGGGCCTCTTCTATGCGTGTAGGAGATTTGGGGCTAAAACCTATGGTAAAGGAAAGAGACATAAGGCTTAAGTCATCAGCAATAAGAAGCCACGGGTTTGATTCCCCGGCCGGGCAGAAATTGAAATGATGAATTTAATTTCTGTTATGGATCTGACTGTTACAGCCCTTTCCAAAAGTAATTTCGGATTCGGTTCACAATACAGTATTTTCCTAGGTGTGAAAGTAATTGTAAAAAACATTAGAAACATAAAGTTAAGAATTAAAGAACTTGCGTCAAGAAGATTAACATACAAACATACAAATTATGTGTTTTGTCAGATCTGGGTTTCTCATTTGACTAAGTTTTGCCGAAAATATTGATCAGAGTTCAAAAACAAAAACATTACATTTAAATTTCGATTTAAAAGGCGCAGTGGCCGATATGGCTAAGATATTAGTCTTTCGTATGCTTTTCAAGGTTTCCTAACACCATACGACCCAAAGAAAAATGATTTAAAAAAATTACGAAATCCAAACCATTATATTTTTTATTTACAATTTATTTATGTATTTATTCTGAAAGGCTCTACTTGAAATAACAAAATACAGCTTATGCGTAGGTAAAGTTATACAATTCAGCAGTGATAACAGTAATGTACAGCATTCTTTAATATGTATACAACAAGCAATACCAAAGTATGTAGATGTAAACAAAATAGGAAATAAAATTAGGTATCTAAAATTTTAGTTATAAGTTTTTACAGAAATACTTTAAACATGAATTTGAAAATATTTAGTTTAAATATCTATACATACAAGGTGTAAAAATACCGCTAGCATTAATTGAAACCCCATATTCTACTCATGAAACTGAACAACTTTCCCCAAGAAACATACCCGCGGAAATGACTTCTAAATTTCGCTACCTAAAATAAATAATTAATTGCGACGCGCAATGTACATCGTCTGGCGTACGCCTCTCGTTCGCCCACGTGATTAGTAGCCACTGACCCCGCGCGGCCGGCCGGCCTTCACGCTTTACATTGCGTGCTTTTACTTAAACTGCATTTATTTCAACTTAAATTTGAACTTTGAGTGTCTAAATAATTGTGAATGATGTAGTTATCGATACTAAATATTTTTTTAGTACAAAAATACAACTTTTTTAAAGAATCTCGATTTCTGTCTAAACTATGAGTTTCCGCAGGTATGTTTCTTAGGGAAAGTTGTTCAGCTTCATGGGTAGAATATGAGGTTTTAATTAATGCTAGCGGTTTGTTTACACCACCACAAACAAGGTAGACTATTTAAATCATGTTTGGGCTCAATATTTAGCAGAATATCTAAAATCTGCAGATTGTTCAATTCACAAAATGTTTTAGCTGTATATGTTATAAGTCGATCCAATGATTGGTTTCGCTCAAAGTCAGGTCATACTCCTTGTGTCTTCAAAATGAATCGGTTAAACCAAAAGAATGATCGTCGGCACATTTGAGATGTAAAAAACAAAAGACGTACAGAAGTCAGATACAGCACAACACCTGACTTAGAGCGAAACCCATCATTAATAACCCCCAAGTACTGTCGACGGATCGCCACTCTATGTAACACGTCTAATGCGGAAGGCAATAGAAATAACCAAATACAATAATTTTAATAGTGGAAACGATGCGAGTAACAATGGTAGTGGTTCGAGAACTCATAGTGAGGGCAATCGTTGAATCCGAAAGAGGGCGGACAGATATTATGACCGACTTCATAAGGCGGCTCCATACGCGTGACCATGACGCATGTAACTGCGCCGAAATTTCGACGTAAAACAATACTGACCGTGGTAACAAACCCGATAATATGTGTGATGAAAGTGTAGTGTTATTAACCAAATTCTTAAAGCCTATAAGAATAAACAGTAATGATCAACTTTAATGTGTCTTGAAAAATGTTATTGGGCTTCTTTCATTTGTTTCTTGTGGTATCTGTAATAATAATAATATGACTATAATATAAAACATTAAGACTAATGCAATTACTACATTTGACTAAATACAATACAAAGTTCAAAAGCAAAAAGCGTGAGAGCAAATTAAACTGGATTTTTTTTCCATGAAATTAGGTCTATTTTATATTTCCTAAGAATATCTTCAAAATAAATAGATATTCCTATATAGGAAAATTGCAATAATATATCCCAACGTATCAAAAACCAACAGAAATTTATTCTTGTTTTTGTTGGTTTTCTAATTGTCCGCACAAAAAAGGGTAGGGCAGGTGTGGGATAGGTGTAGGGTAGGTATAGGGTAGGTGTTATGCGCTGATTATATTTGACTAAATTCAGAAGAAAAAAGCGTGAGAGCAATACAAAGTGAAATGTATTGCTCATTACATAAGGTCAATTTTCATATCACGGCTTATGAAAAGCGGAGCGACACGTAACATAATATAAGTGATGCTTCTGAATTTAGTTACTCAATTTAGTCAAATGTAATAAGCGCATGTGGTAGGTGCAGATGTATGGTAGACGTAAGATAGGTGTATGGTAGACGTAAGATAGGTGTAGGGTAGGCGTACGGTAGGCGTAGGGTAGGGTAAGTGTAGAGTAAGGTTGATAGGACGCCACGCGAATGGAGTTGCGCCGGGCCCACTAGTACTATGTATAGATAGATGACCTCTTGCACACCAGTATTAGGGAGAACGGCTAGTGTTGTTCACCGGTGCGCCCGCGCCGTACTAGTTTTGCGACGCTTATTTGCATGTTATTTAACTAGATGGTACCTACTATGCAGGACTTTAATAATACTATACTGATTACCGTATGTTTTAGACATAATTTTATTAAAAATTATAATAAAGTTATTTGCAATCTTACATGTTACACTCGTTGCTTGCTGTCGTGGGCGACGACGTATAGGACGGCGAGGTACTGAAGTTCGAGCTGCATTACGATAAAGAGCTACTTTTTATATTGTAGTAGATGTTAAAAAAGACGTATTTTCTTCATAATTTGTAAATAAACTGCAATAAATAGGATACAGTCTACACATGTTTATTAAAGTATAATTATTTAAATTATGAATAGCCTCAGAGCGTCGGTTGCCGCCATGCCGCCGTCAGTCATCCCATCCGCTATACGTCTCAAGGCGAGACATGGGATGAAAGCAGAAAAAGAATATACGTTCTCGAGTAGTGTTTTTAGCGTGATAAAAGTGGTTTTAAGCTGATTCACTGTAATCATTACGGTAATCATCGTCTTTCGGTCAGCTAACTTATTAAATTCGAGATTAATAACTTTCAGAATTATCTAGGAACAACCTATATTATGTGATTCATAGCTATATAATATTTATTTGTTTTCAAATTTGGTAATTCATGTTTTGGAAGGTCATCATCATCGTTCTAGAGCTTATCCCGGCCTCTGCCAAGGTCCGCTTTCCTACCCATTCTTCTCCACTTCGCCCAGTCTTCGGCATACTCCCGTCGACTACTCTTGCATCCGAGTCAGCGATATCAATTCATCGCTTCTTGGGTCGCCCACGGGTCCACTTTCCTGATACCAGCAGGTTCAGGTACCTATTTCCCACGTATCTCTAAGGCTTACGCAACACATGACCAAACCAGCGTAGACGCGCCTCCTTGATCTTGTCTGCGATATCCCTCACGCCAAGGCTGCCACGGATGTATTCATTACGTTCTCGATCGAGCCGCGTAACTCCGCACATGCACCGCGTTGTGAAAGGTAATGAAAATTATTTGGGTGTTCATTAAAACACTTGGAAGGTAATCACGTACCATTAGTATTTAACATTGTCTAACCGCAACCATTGACTAGTCGGTTGGTGAAATTTTCTGTGAAATCTTCAAGATTACCCCAGAATATTTTTGGTGTTCTCCAGGCAATATTCAGATTAGCCCAGCGGGGGGAGTGTGATATCTTATTGACATTTGTTCCATTCCCATTATTTTCCCAGTGCCCCTTTTTTCAATGCTTTACCAGTAGCGTAATTTCTATTCCAGTTTTTCCGCATTCCTTAATTTTGCCAGTAGCGTAATTTCCAATCGCATTTCTCCCCGTTCATGACTTTTACAACAATGAATTTCTATTCCCTACAAATTTTTCTTCAGCAGATTTCCCCAGTTGTAATTACCAGAAACGTGGACCAGAATAAGGACGCTGGTCTAGGTCGTATTTTTGAACCGTTTTTATTACATTCGTATGTGAATTAGCTACCTATATTTTTCACACTCGTCGCAATTGGAGCCACAAGTGTGTAAGAGATAGGTAGCTAATTCGCATCCGAATTTAATTCAAACAGTTCAAAAATACGGCGACAGGAAAAGAACAAAGTCCAGGTTTAGGTCCAGGCGCAGATCCAGGAGCCGCATTTTTAACCCGTTCTGATTACAGTCGTATGCGAAGTAGCTACCTATGTTTTTCACACTCGTTGCAGTTTGTCATAAGTGTGAAAGATATAGGTAGCTAATTTGCATACAAATTCAATTCGAACGGTTCAAATATACGGCGCAAGAACAAGATCAAGGACCAGAACCAGAACAAAGTCCAGGTCCAGGTCCAGCTCCAGGCTCAGATCCAGGAGCCGCATTTTTAAACCTTTCTGACTAGATTCGTATGCGAATTTGCTACCTATCACTTTCACACTCGTTGCAATTTACTACAAGTTTAAAAGAGACAGGTAGCTAATTCTCACACGAGTTCAATTCGAAAGGTTTAAATATACGGTGCAAGGACAAGATCAAGGAACAGGACCAGAACAAGGACCAAGTCCAGAACAAGGACCAGGACCAAAACAAGGATAAAGACCCGCATTTTTTACCGTTTGGACTAGATTCGTATGCGAATTAGCTACTTATCTCTTTCACACTCGTCGTAATTTACAACAAGGTTGAAAGAAACAGGTAGCTAAATCGCATACTAATTCAATTCGAACAGTTCAATAATACGGCGCAAGGACCAAAATAAAGTCGAGGTCCATGTACAGGTTTAAGTCCTCCCGGTAATTTCAACTGGGCTAATCTGCGAAAATTTATAGAGAAGTATAAATACTTCAATTAAGAAAAATGCAAATGGAAATTACGATAGCGGAACAATTCAGGAATTGGGGAAAACGAGGATGGAAATCACGCTACGACTAACTAAAAACTTGGCAAAAAAATGCTCTGGGAAAAAAGGGAATTGTCATTCCCTTCCTCAGCCTAAAATTACCATCTTTGCATTGTTATTCAGGATGTCATTACCAGTCGTCGTTTTCCTTCAGATAGATTAAATTGCCAAATCCTGGATTATGGTCAAGACAGACCCTGGGATCTCGTGCGCGAACACACAACCGGGACAATCCCACCAAGAACTTTCTAATTGGTTGACAAAAGAAAAGCTGACACAACATGTGTGTGACAGCAAATGCGTGAAAAGATTGCGGTTAGTAAGTATATAGAGGACAAGTACTCTTACTGCTGTCGTTTATTTTAGTTAGATTGACGAACAATAAACATCAGTATTAAATAATTTTATTACATACCATGTGTTGACCCTTGGGAATCGGATCTGGGCGTTGGAGACGTTGTCTTATCAGTTGCAGCTGTATGGTTAGCTTCAATATAAAAATAGCTATAACAAAAATGTAGTTCTCAAAATGTAATACAGAACTGTGGAGCATAGTTTTACGATATAAAAAAGAAAACATCTTAGCGTGAATGTCCCGGTTGTGCTCTCGAGGACGAGGGCCTGGGGTCCGCCTTGAACATGATCCAGGATTTGGCGATCAGGTAATTACAATGGAGCGACTACCATCTGACCTCCGTGACCCTGCTATGAGGGGAACCTGACCAGATTGGATCATGGTTACAAATTCATTTGCCTGAATTTGCAGGTTTCATCACGATGTTTTCCCTCACCCTAAGAGCATCGGTAAGAATTCAACTAATATACATAACTCAGAAAAGAGTCATTGGTACATGGCCGCAGCGGGACTCGAACCCGGTACCTCTCGCTTACGAGTCGAATACTCAGCCGCCCGTCCACCGACGCTCTATTTTACGATATACTTAGATATAAAATAAATATTCTACGCTAATGGATCAACCAAATACCAACAGACTTTGGATTCGGTGGAAAAATGTGCAAAGAAGATAATTTGTGATCCGCAATTGATTCATAGTAAGCTGCAGAGCATCGGACATCGGCATTGGGTTGCACGTCTGTCGGTCTGCACAGTCGGTCGGTAATAGTCTCGTTCCGCTGGCCCCTTTCCGTCATCGGGAAATGCGATTCAGACGAACGCATCATCTTTTGTCGTGGATCTTCTAGCTATCCGCCCGAGACGCGTTTGTTCAACCTTTATAATGCGTATGGCTAAGGAATGGAACACGCTACCTGTGAGATGGCCGTCAAGTGCCTGGCTAGTCTAATAAATAATATTGTAAATAGATAGCGGGAAGTGGTACATACTCGTATTTGTAATTGTTATGATTAGTTAACACGATGCGTCTTCCGGTACGTGGTCGTCACTCAAGAACTTTACTGTCCTATACGTCTTTTGTTCTTGTTTCATCTTCTGTCGGCTATTTGCCCTGCCCACTTTAAGCTGGCAATTCTTCACGCTGGTCGGTGACCTCCAAAATAATGAAATTCATTATTAATTAACAATTACTAGGTCACCTAGAGCATCAGCTCATCAGCGATCACCAGTAATGCCTCCATCGGGCCTATTTTCTGGTGATCTGTTAGTATATCTGACCCACAAATGGGCAGCAGCCATTGAAAGCATGGGGATAGCCTTAGCGGTCAGCTTAGCATTACATATATCTTCAACCGGGTCTGGCACACAGCGCTTCTATTGAAGCTTCAATCCTTCTCCGTTGTATAGTAGGTTTAGAATAGAAAGGATAGGACTTTTATGGAAAGATCCAACTTATTTGGTGTTGTCTGACTTGGACAATTTAAGCCTATAAAATAAAATGCACAACCTAGAAGCGGTGGCCTAGTGGTTAAGGTATCGGAATCGTAAGCGCAAGGTACCGAGGGTTCAAATCCCACTGCGGCCATGTACCAATGACTCTTTTTGAGTAATGCACATTATTTGAATACTAATCGATAACCTTACGGTGATGAAAATCATCGCGATGAAACCTGCGCTTTCAGGCGACTGAATGTGCAACCATGATCCAATCTGGCCGAGTTCCTCTTTTAGCAGGGTTACGGAGGTCAGATGGCAATTGTTCCACTGTAATTATATGATCTGCCAAATCCTGGACCATGGTCACGGCAGACCCCGGGCCCTCGTGCGCGAGAGCACAACCGGGACATTAATGCCAAGATGACGAGCTTTATTGATGAAACAGGGTACGTTCTCATTTCCTTAGAGCTTTGTCTAAAGGCGCACTGGGAATTATGTATTATTGTGATGGATGTGTACTTTTTACACATGTAATCCGTTACATTAGAATAAATACATTAAATATATCAATTATTTGAGAACAATACAATATTGTTTGATTGGTTACAATGACAGCCAACCATAGATTTATTGTCAGTTTTTCCGTCACTTGACCTCATTCGTATGATTTATTTGATAAAGCCGGGTTTTCACTGTAATCTGTTTCAACATCACTACGTATCATATAACAAAAGTCCCTGTCTGCCTGTTCGCGATAAACTCAAAAACTCCTAAATGGATTTTCATGCGGTTTTATCTGTACAATATAGAAATGGAAAACGTGCTGCCCATTTCCCAGCCTACGGACACTCTAAAACATTAGTCGCCCTATACGACACCCACGAGAGTAAGGGGTTGGTGCTATTCTACTCTGCGGGATACCACATGGCGACATCCTAGCATTACCTATATGTATTTATAGCAGTAGACTTTTCCATTCTTGTGAACGGGTTGTGTAGACGGTAGTCGCCGTATGTAGAAAGCCACAATATCGAGTTAATTTTACATGAAAAGCAATGAAAGAAGACCATACTCGGATAGGACGACGCGCAGGAGGATCGCCTTCTGTATTAAGCCTCAGAATATTAATATGGTTACGTTAAATGGGTTTGGTCTACCGGGTCGACAGCGGACCCGGTTAAAGACTTTAGCCCCGAAGAAAGTCCGCTTGCCCTGCTTTACTGTTAGGGAAAATATCCTGATGGAACCAGCATATTCAGACGACTGACTGACAAACCATGATCCAATCAAGTTTTTTGCTCATCTACACTTCTGCCGTAAATACGATTCTGCTTAATCTAGTTTCTGCTTTATCCCGAACCTGCCAAAACCCGCGTAAAATAATCTGGTCAGGTTCCCCTAAAAACAATGTCATGGAGGTTAGATGTCGCTCCAGTGTAATTACCTGTTTCGCCATATTCTGGCCCAAAGCTGACCCCGGGCTTACATGTACGAAAGCACAACCGGGACTATATTGCCAAGATGATGATGATGACATATAAACCTTCCAGAATAAATTATCTCAATCATAGTAAATGAATTACTATCAACATTAAACCGCATTAAAATCCATGACGTGATTTACGAGTTAGCGGATACAGACAGATAGATGCGGAAAGCGACTTTATTTTATAAAATGTAAGGATCCGTAGTGAAAACCTGCCTTATGAATCACAAATAATTAATATGTCAAAAATATATTTGTGGTTAAAATGGAGAAACTCTTTGCATGGTTGCATGATTTTGAACCATAGAGAGAAAAAATGCACCTAACGATTTAACTGCAATTTAACTGGGATGATGCTGTGATGATGCTGTGATTATGCTGTGATTATGCTGCGATGTAACTGTGACTGACTCGATACCTCAACGTAGTTATAGTAACATCACAGTAACATTGCAACACAATAACAACTGCATTGCACACCAGAATCGGTACCCAGGCGAAGTTCGATCGCGTCAAAGCTCAGTTCCAATTATAAACTTCTCGAACTTTCGACCGAAGTAGTAGCTCAAAGTTCCGCCTTTATGAAACAGTAGGCAAAGTTGTCGTTTGTGTTTTTTTTATATTAATTGGTGGCAAACTATCGTGCGACTCATCTCATAGTTAGCGTAGCCTTATACGAAAACGAGACAGGGATTGGTTGAGAATATAATATTTCCTATATAATAATTCCGCTGCCCCCCGGAATGGTGCCCAGAAAGCTGTCTGCGTTACCTCGTAAGCTAATCCGTTGCCTATTATTACCTATATTATTAAAATAAAATAAAATAAATATGTTGACGTTAATATCTCGGTTATGCTCTCGAGCATTATGGCCCGGGGCCTGCCTTGACCATGATCTAGGATTTGGCAGATCAGATAATTACAGTGGAGCGACTGCCATCTGATCCTGTCTATTACCAGGGGAACCTGACCAGATTGGATCATGGTTACACATTCAGTCGCCCAAATTTGTATGTTTCATCACGATGTTGTCCCTCAGCATAAGAGCAACGGTTATTAACGGTTAATTCCGCCATCGCACCACCCGCCGTGGGATTGGTACTCATCCTCACTACGTAGACCCTCTGTTGGTCACGACGCGAAGGTTCGAAAGAACGTTTCTCGCTCGTACGATTCGGATGTGGAATGAGCTCCCAGCCACAGTGTTTCCTTTGGACTATGACATGGGATCGTTCAAGAGTTATTAGAGGTCTCTTCAGAGGCGGGCAACGCATCAGTAACTCCCCTGGTGTTGCTGATGTCCATAGGCGGTGGTGACCACTTTCTTGGTTTCAGGTGGCCCGCCTGCCTGTTTGTCTGCCGTATAACATAAAAAAAATATGTACATAATTCAGATAAGAGTCATTGGTATGTAGCGGCAGTGGGATTCAAACCCAGTACCTCTCGCATTGCGAGTCGGATACCATTACCACTAGGCCACCACCGTCTAAAATTGTCTATATTATTTATCTAAATTGTACATGGTGGTCTATGTATCTGTACTATTACGGACGTATGTCCCAAAACCTATGCCAAAACTTGATAGTACGCAAGCGCCCGTCCCCCTACTTGGAACCACAAAACTAAATTCCAACTGGAATGTGACACCGATGGGGGTCACACGAAATTCCCTGGAAATCGAATGGATGGACCCGATGTGCGACCACTGAGCCGCGAATGATAGATCATCGCTCGGGTAGTGACAACGGGAACTGGAACGTGCTCATACGGAGTTTGTAGAGAACTAACGCAATGTAAGTTATTGAATTTAGGCAATATTCAGCCTTAATGGATATAGTTTCTGGTATAGAAAAGGGTCTTCTTGACAAAATATGTGTATAATAAATAATGGTAATAAAAAAACATGATCTTGGTTGTGCTCTCGCGCACGAGGGTCCGGGGTCCGCATTGACCATGATCCATGATTTGGCAGGTCAAGTAATTACTTCGTGACCCTGTTACCAGGGGAACTTGACCAGATTGGATTATGGTTACATATTCAACTAAAAATAGTCATTGGTACATGCCGAACCCGGTACCTCGGGATACGAGTTAGTCCCCTTAACTATTAGGCCACCGATGCTTCTAAATAGTACTAGTAATTATTAACAATAAAAACGATATTAAAATCGGACAATAGAATGACATGGCGATTGCTCCACCGACAAAATCGAGGCTCATAACTTTATAATTATGATGGTTATAATAGGTTCAAAAACGATGAATCGATTTTGTTATACTTTTTCGTGTGCCTCCTATATTTATATGTTACTTAGAAGAAAAACACAAAGAAGTTACAAGGAATTGTAATATTACTGTGCGGGAATTAGTATACAATCTAAAATTGGACTAACATTTGGAAAAAATCGTGCAGAAATCGTGTACGTCTGTATGGGCTCTTATCCGTCGAATGAGTTCGTGTCAAAACCAGAACAGAAATTCAACAAGTCCAGATACTGAGAAGAACAGCAATGTCGCTTAAAGTTGTTTCAAAATTACAAGCAATCTCACCGGGGACGCGAGGTCCCGTGGAAGAGATTGCTATAAGCGATAAGCCGACTTTGCTCGTCTTTCTTAGGCTTGGGTGCCACTTTAGTGGTATATAGAAAATAAACAATTTGTAAGTGCTTGCCTTTTTTTTCTATACTGCTCACTGACAAAGGAGTAGACAGCCCCCCTGATTGTAAGTAACTATTGTTCATAACATATACAATTCATACATTAAGGTTGTAGGTCGCAGGTGAGTTGTCACTTTGAGGACTAAGATGATATGCCTTATGCCTGTAATTTCGCTGGCAACCTTTGGTTTGTTTATTATATTTATGTATATTTGGTTGTTTATTGGCACTTTATACATATAATAGTAATAATTTTATTTGCCAAAATTATAACCTTACAAAGTATTATGCTACAATTATAACAGTTTTTAAGTTCACACAGATCTCAAGTTATATATTAAAATACAATGCAGTTGTGTTCATATTAGGGCGAATTCCCTGACTCCTGCACTAACTAACTTTAAACTCATTAGTAGTTTTACTCACACACACTCACTGTATTTAACAACATTGTGATTAAAAAAGTAGTGGTGTACCTATGTTAAGTATATATTACGCCAACAACATACAATATATTCCCTTTAACAAAACCTGTTATAATCCCTATACTCAGCAGATTTCGGTCGAGAGCGATCAACCATAACTCAATCAAGCCAAGGCTGGCGTATTATCAGGAATAGATTGGGTCAGCATGGCTTCTAGTGGCTAGGCTCATACTTGCTCCACTAAGCTGATAACTGAGAAACTATAGTAGGTGTATCCATTGATGTGGAAACAATGCTGCGTGTGCTGTGAAACGCAATGGTAGCACAACATGCATGAGACCAAAATAGTTTTAACTATCTCTAACTAAGCTATGTCATATTCGCATGTCACATAGGTGTTTAATAATCATCATCACAGCCCGTAACAGTCCACTGCAGAACTTAGGGCCTCTCCCACGAAAGGGGAGGTTATTGCCATAATCTCCACGCTTGGCAGGCGGGTTGGAGATCGCAGTGTTTAAATATAACAATGGAAAATGCTGCTGCCCATTTTCCAGACTACGGAGACTCTTGATCTTTTGCCTCGAAAACATTAGTCGCCTTGTACGACACCCATGAGCGTAAGGGGCCAACCCCATGCTATTCTAATCTGCCGGACACCACACGGCCAAGGTATTTAATATTATGCTCTGAATTCATTTATTGATACACAATAAGAATACAATCAATTTATTATTACTCTTTAGTAGATTGTATAGGTAGGTACCATAGATTTTTAAAATAAATTAGTTTGGTTGTGATATTTTCCTTTTTGATATAAAGGTGTGTTGAGTACAAAAGAATCGAGATTATTTTGGTTCACAGATTTCAAGTTGTAAATGTTACATACCTTAACTTGTAAGTTGTTATTACCAAGGTGTCAGTGCGAAATTTGGAAAGCAGATGCCTGATATACACTAGCTTGTGAGCTATATAATTAGCTCCTAAATAAAAAGCCCCATAAGTTGTATAATTACTTTGTGGTTTGAGTAAAGTATATCGAAAGGAGATAATCGAGATTACATAATATGCTTCAAAAACCAAATGCGACAGAAGTACTGAGATTATAAAATGTAGGCTACGCTTGATGCTAAATGCGAACAAATAGGAAATACGTCAAGGAAGCAAAATGAGATTGGCGAAATAAGCTGCCGATAAAATCGCGTTCGAGGCAGCAATGGAACCAATCCTTTTTCAATTGAGTTGATTTTTATAATTGAAGGTTTTCTCAAAAAATCTCCTTATAATATGGCGTAGAGAGATGTTGAAGATATTGGAGGAAGACTACGTCCGAAGGCGGTTAACATGCAGGCTGATGATGATGATGAATGACTTCAGTAGAGGGATTTTGTACCAATACACTGCTTTTTAATAAAAAGATTGTAGGTATTATGTCAGCGGGACAATATTTACCCATGTAAGACGATAATCGGATTTGGCCTTTTTGAAGAACTTAAAAATTTGCACATTTTAAGGGTATGTTCCGGGTTTCCTACCGCGTACCTTTGTTGACGAGTAGCCCGATATTTCGACACAGTGCCTGCATCCTGGTCACGGGACGACGGAATGGTAGGAAACCCGGAACATACCCTTAAAATGTGTAATAATAACCGCGATAGTTTAAAACATTATGTTAAAAAATTGCTGTATGAAAATTATTATGTCTGTACCTATTCATATTTTTTTGGTAATCTTCTCGATTCCATTCCTCGTTTCAGGATCTTCCTACCACCTGACCTCCGTAACCCTGATAACCCAGACATCTGACCAGATTGGATCATGTGGTTACACATTTGTCGCCTAAATGTGCAGGTTTCATTACAAGGTTTCTCTGATCGTAAAGTAAGAAGGGCTTTGTGATTAATTTTAGGTCTAGCGGTAGATAAAAAAGCTACCGATCCATATGGAGGTGCATGATCATCGCTGCCTATGGCCAGCAACAGCTGGCTGATATGTTGATCACCTCTACCACTCCGGTACACGTAGCTCTGACCGGAAAGCGCTTATAGTGATAAGGCCGCTGGTTGCTTTTTCATTTTTCCTTTCTTTTTGTTATATTTGTGTTTGAGCAATAAAGAATTTTCATTCATTTATTCATTCATACATTCAAAGCCCCGACCTTGAAACCTTTGACCTAGCAGTGTATAAAAGTGAAATTGTTAGTGTTACCAGCTATAACAGCCAATCACCATCATCGCTGCCAATGATCAGCAACAGCAGTGGTATACCCAATATGCTAGTCTCCTCTAAAACTCCAGGACACGTAGCAATGACAGCAAAGCCCCGACCTTGAAACCTTTGACCTCAACCTTGAAACCCCACCACGTACCACCAGCAGCGTATAAATCGCGTCGAGTGAAACTGTAAGTGTTGCCAGCGATAACAGCCTACAACAGTGGCTGTTATTCAATATGGCGGTGGTAAATCAAGTGCGGCCGCGGGCAACACAATGCGCCCTAATGCGCGCCAAATGCCGCAGTAAATTCTGTTATGGACAGGGCCGTACTCAGTGGGGAGTGACCCCCAGCTACGGGGGTGATCTAAAAATATCGTTGTGGCGGTTTGTCTCTGCCCTAGATTGTGACTGTGATATACAATATGAGAGATACTAATAGTGACTGAAGGAGGCGGTCACTTAGTGAATTCAAAACATTCAATCAGAGTTGCTGTTAATAGTGTGTTTGATCTGAATATATTAGTTAAACGCTGTGAAATAAAAAATTAAAATAATCGTCAATTGTTTTCACATAGGCGTGCTACTCACAAATCTAGGTGTGTGGAAGTAAGATATCGTATGTACACGGTGTAAGCTCCTTAATTTACTGTAGTGTACTGTGATAGCCAACAAGCTATATCCAATCTTCAATAAACAATCCAATTACATTTAAAAATCCACTATTATTAAAATAAAGTTGAACACGCAATCTTTAAATTAACTATAATAACTGATATTAATAATAATAATATTAAAAAATATTTATTTTCACAAACAGAAATATCACAACACAGAAATATAAATATCGAAAGCAATTGAGAAAACACTACAACACAGAGCTAATTCAAAATTACCTAATCATATATTTGCCCCCCAGGGGGGTTAGGCAGAAAATTCAAACCGCCACTTTGTTTTGTTCTGACACAACTCATTACATTATCTACAATTCTTCCAAATCACAAACCGCTAATTTTGGTCACTCGTTAAAATGGTACATTAGCAATGGTGGCATTAGTTCTTGTAAACGTGAATACATAAAACAAAGTCGCTTCCCGCCGTCTGTCCCCATGTATCTATGTAGATCTTTTGAACTAAGCAACGGATTTTAATGTGTTTTTAGCGGTGCAGGATAAGATAGCCGCCAATGTTGGCAAGCGAAGATGGGGAGAAGGTAGAAAAGGGTAATTACCCACCTGGCCGGGTGTTGTGGTCAGGGGACCAAGGGTCCGACAGTTGATCGTCGGAAGTTGTATATATGCCGTGGAAGTTGGCACATTTCTCTAGCGCGATGCAGGACGGTTAGCGCCATCTATGTGCGGATGCTTGCCAACCTTGTATACTCGTAATGTGAGTATCGTTGAGTTTCCCTAGTGGAGCGATAGATGTCGCTACATGAAAAGATAACATAGATTTATGGTAGGTGTACGCAAACGAAAGTCCACTAGTAAACTGTAACCAATTTACTAAGACTCAATAAAGCTTATATATTGTATCAAATAAACCAATTTACAATCTAATCAATACCAGTGATAACTCAACCAATATTTGGACAAACTGAGTGCCTTGCTCACAATAAACCGTGCTGTTTATTTAATTAAAATATTCCAAACTTCGTCGATTCAAAGTTTCGAAGGTAAATAATTCTGTTAAGCAAATACATAGTTTGCCACCTTCAGCTGTACCTTAGCCTTGGCATACTAATCAAAGGCTTATTTACGCAATTAAGTCGTGGTTTGGGATGCAAGGGTGATATCTCTAAAGGCGAGGGTGTAACTTCGAATAGTGTATGATTTAGATCTATTTATAAACTTAGGATATCCATACGTTGGATATCTACGTGATTTTAGGTGTAAAATGTGTTTGTATTAATACATATGAAAGTGGATAAGGAAATAGAGGTGTGTCAGGATTTTGACTTATGGCACTCGATAGTAGGGACTATCAAAAACACAAGCTAGAAAAAAATATTCTGTATTTCGGGAAAATCTTTACTTAGTTACACACAGCACAGTTCACTCACCCTCCATCCACAGATAATGGCGTAGTTCGGTATTCAACCAATTAATCGCGCCCAACAAGAAATTAAAGTGAAAAGTGTTGTAACATGATAAAAAAGTTTTTTATGATTCAGCTGTAATAGAAATACTACGTAAAATATAATCATAAAACCTTCAACGCTTCATATTTATGTCGTGGATCATCCAGCTAGACGCTCAAGCTGCTTCGGTTCAACTCTTATAATGCGTACGGCTAAGGAATGTAACACGATGTCTGTGAGTGTGTTCCCTAATCATTATAATCTGGACGCCTTCAAAGCTAGAGTGAATAGGCTGTTACTAGACAGGTTGTTCCATCTTCGGCCGCGACGTCACTTACAAACAGGTGAGATGGCGGTAAATGCCTGGCTAGTCTCATTAAAGAAAATACTTTATTAGATTTTATAGATGAGCTCTAGGTGTTTAATTAAGAATTCTTAATCGACTATATAATTGGAACATTAAACGAAGAGAAAAAAGTAAGCGTAGGTGAAGTCAAGTATAATTCATTGTATGAACAGAACGTCCACAATCGTTATTTAACGAGTAAATCCCTTTTTGAGTTTCATTGTTTGAGCTTAGTATATTTAAAGGGCGTAACAGATTTTATTTACAATTTCAACAAAGAAAGAGTTCGACGTGAACCGTTTAGGACATACACGATAGGTAACTGGACGAAGCCAGGCCGAGACCCTAGAAAACATATTGAGATGAACAATTTCAATTTGGAGGTCTTTATAATAAATTCGATATATTAAAAATGATTTTGACACTTTATTTAAAACGAAAAAGTTGACTAAAAACTTGAATCTTAAATTTTGTGACTAAACCATTGTTTTGTGACCGTAAAATAATCATCTTGGCGTTAATGTCCCGGTTGTGCTCTCGAGAACGAGGGCCCGGGATCCGCCTTGACCATTGTCCAAGATTGTGCGATCAGGTAATTACAGTGGAGCGACTACTATCTGACCTCCGTGACCCTGCTACTAGGAGAACCAGATTGGGTTATGGTTACAAATTCAGTGGCCTGAATTCGGAGGTTTCATCACGATGTTTTCCCTCACCGTAAGAGCTTCGGTTAGAATACATGTAATGTAGGTACATAACTCAGAACAGAGTCATTGGTACATGGCCGGGCCACCGTAGGTTTACATAATAGTCAAAAGCGACCAAATGATGACCTGAAAAGCTTTAGTAAATCCATCGTTTTTGTTGATTATATGCCAACATATTCAAAAATTTTAAGAGAGTTTGTTTGGAAGCTAAAGCTAATTTTATTTAAAAGTAAGGCGGTATGGAACATAAACAATAATGAAACAGGTAAAACACAAAGTTGGGATCATCACTACAAATTAAAAATTAATTCTGAAATAAATAAGACCGATATGGCCGCAGCAAAAAGCTGCAAAACATAACCATAACTTCGCCTAAGTACAACCCTGCATTATTCTCTTTCCGGGGTTCAAGGAACCGCCAAAGTCCGATAATTTGGGAAAATATGATTATTCCACATTCATACAACCTCAGTGGGGCTGTATTGGATTTTTCCATTTGGTTGGAATCCTGGAATAATGGAGAGTGCTGGTAAAGGTTGTGGGCTTTTTATTCTGATTATGGCCGCTTCGGCGGTCCGTTTTATTTTCTTATTGAGATAAGGCGATTAGGAAGGGAGGAGTACACGGGGCAGATTTAGGGTCCTAATTCTATAAGGTTATTGAGAAGGCAGAGAATCAAAGGTAGTGCCTCTGGCGGGTGTTTAACTTTTTACTTAATGTTACGCAAAATGTTGTACTTTAAGTACGTTCATTTTATTTCAACGAAAGTCATTTAGATTGCTTAGTAATCATTCGTTTAGATTTTACAGTACCTTTGCCGCTGACTTCGTTTATAAAAAAATCGTTTTTATTTAAGATTAAAAGTAGACAATGAGATTAAAAGATGGATATTTGGATGTTTGTTACTCCTTCACACAAAGACTACTGAACGGATTTTATAATGAAATGAAATAGTTTATTTCAGGCTTTGCAAAATTATGCATGTATTAGTTTATCTACTTACTATTTATGTTAGGAAAATTAAATAAATCACTGTGGACAATAATCGACATCCAGTGCTTGAATATTGGACCATCTAGCCTACCCTCTATCACTTTGAGGAGAGTGTTGGTGCTACCCCGCACCCTTGCTAGAAATGACGCTACTCGCTTTCACAGAACAGCTGTAAAGCCATCCGTTGTGGCTACTGCAAACATCGCCGAGGCACTACACTGTCGGGGCAGCCCCAACATTCCCCTGATAGCATTATTGCACTGGACCCACAGGGCAGTATAGGCCTATAGCCCAGAATAGGAGATATGCTATAATTTATTCCGACATTCTATGTGGTTCCAGCGGAAACGGGTCCAGGACGATATTATAACCAAATTTTACGCAAACGGAGTCGCTTTCAAAAGTAAGTTAAGAAATAAAAATGAAACACTTTTGACAGAGAGATTTTGTGAGTTGATTTAATAAAGAAGATTACTTACTTACTTCCACGAAAGAAAAGCTAATGGTTACTTACAATCTTTTCTCTAGATAATTTTATTTGCTTTTGCTTTCACGGGATTGCTTATACCTGCTTCATGCCGCCATTTAGAACATTTATGGGATAATAAAATGGTCATTGTTGAAATTTTGTGCATTAGCACAGGGTAAAGGGCTGAATAACTGGTATTGCTGGCTCTTATGTTGTTATTAAGAATGTGTCTATCCTTTAGGGCCTAGTACGGTTATCTTACATAACCCATTTACATTACATAATTTTTATGTTGGGGCAAATAATTTTTATTACGACAGACAAACAGGCAAACGGGCTCCCTGATGGAAAGTGGTCACCGCCGTCTATGGACATCAGCAACACCAGGGGTGCTACTAATGCGTTGCCCGGCTCTGAAGAGATCTCTAATATACCTTTTGAACGATCACATTTCATAGTCTAAAGGAAAGACTGCGGCTGGGAGCACCAGACATGAGACATTTCAGTGAAGTCACAAATTTGGTATAGTATCACAGTATAATCATGCAGTATGCGCAATTCATATGAATTAAAGAGTCAACTCACACACAGAGTCACATGGCTATATCAGAAAAGGGTAGAAAATGTACAATAATTGTACCTACAACGTAACACGTAACATTGAACAAATACAGAGAGCGACCCTTTGGCATTGGTAACATTGATAAATCATTTCAAACCCATTTAACATTACACCACATTAACAATTTCACGAAATAAAATTTACCACCAAAAAGCTGTGTTCCTGGAAACCTAAAATGGAACAAAATAAGAACCTTCTTTCGGAAAAATGAGTACTTCGTTGGAAGTTATCTTTTTCATTAAATTATTTCTCAAGTTGCAGACCCGAATCGGGCATAAAATATTTGGCGTCTTATATTCTAACCACGGACCTGAAAAAGTACGGACCTCATTCTACACTAAAGAGAAGTGAAGCACGCAAGGTACGACCATTTATTTTGTTGTACATGACCCACTCACATATCCCAGGTCTTACAATCTGCCGCCATTTTGTTTGATTTTGTATTGCGCTGTCACGCTAGTGACAGTGTCAAAGAATATACATACATAAATGGGAGGCCATTTTTATGCTTCACTAATGATTTTCGAGGGTATCTGTCCGTGTTTTTTTCTAGTCCGTGATTCTAACATTGTAAACACGTAAGTTTACGCGCTCCATACCTGCGATATTAAGGCTGTTACATATTACATGAGTTTCATTTGGATTGGTGCAGTATTTTGGCGAGTTTACGCTCCGCGGGTGCGAGAGCTTACGCTTTTCCCTCAAAATGGGGGTAGATGCGAGAAAAATAAATAAAACCGACTTAATGCTGTTATTCTTTATGACTATTGAATTTCGTGTTGCCAAGGAGTGTTATAGTTCTTGGTACAACGCAAGCTTGAAAATCATGATATCTAGCTATATTATAGTAATAAATAGAGCTTCATAAACTTTATGAAACGTTACAGTTGATAAACAGACATAGAGATCTTGTAAGAATTAAATCACTATTGGTACACTAGTTCCACTTTATTATATAAACTTGTATTAAAATGCCAAATATGTTGTGTTATTAAAGAGTGATTTAATTTATAATAATGGAGCCCCATCAGGAAGTGACAAAACAAAGTGTTAAATAGATCCTGCAAGGTCCCTATATTTTCTTAACTGTCAATTTATAAGAAAGACTGATAACAAAAGTTCTCTCTGGATGGATGACTTTTTTTTTTTAACTTTACTAACCAGGCATTTGACCGCCACCTCACCTGGTGGTAAGTGACGATGCGGCCGATGATGGAGCATGCCTGTCTAGGAACAGCCTATTCACTCTAGCCTTGAAGGCATCCAGATTATATTGACTTTTTCGTACTTTGAGAAGTACGCGTAACGAGCTCGCCACTCGTTAGGTGTGCCTCCTAATACAGTTGGCGAAGCGAGGTTCTGAGGTCCTCCACTGGGGATCCTGAGACTGGAAGCGGAGGGGGTTCATCATATTAGCCGAAAGACGTCCGCTGCTGGGCATAGACCTCCATCAGAGATCTCCTCAAAAGCCAGTCCATTGTCTTCCGCATTCAGCTGGCACCTGCGATCTTTACCAGGTCATCCGTACATCTTGTGGTAGGCCTAATGGTTATGGTAACCATGGGAATAACCCATGGTTATGCACATTAAAATTGTACTTATAAGGATTAAAACTCAGCTAAGCAAAGTTCATGGAAACATTTTAACTGTATATCCTTAACAAGATAAATAAATCTGAGGGTAGACTGAGTTACGCATTCAAATGTAATGTTATCAACTTTGAGACTTTCTATGTGTGAGGGGAAGTTTCCTCTTAAAGTTTAATTTCGCTTCGTGGAGATTGAAGCCACGTAACTTGGGGGTTATTCGATAATCATTGTGATAATAACGGAGACACCTCGTTACTTGGGCCGGTACAGGGATGGACTCAGGTGTGGGCAATTATCTTGAGGAACAGCTGTGATGCTACACAAATCCTATTCCTCCTACCCTTATTTGTTTACTAGTTAAGGTAATATAATAGAAGTCTGTAATGGGCATATGACTATGACTATGATTGTAACTATGCTGTTGACTTCAGATGTAACAAAAAACAACAGCACAATATATGTAAAAATAAATTCCGATTTTTTAGAATTGGCAATTATTTGGTAACGATTCATGCATGCATTTCGGTGCATGCGCCGTCTACTTATTAGTGGACGGCCATAACCTCCGCGTTTTACAAGTCGGTTGGACATGAGAGTATTTAAACACTCGTAAGATTTTATCTTTGAATACAACAGAATCAAAGTAGAAAGTAATGACTCATCTTCAACTTTTGCTTGCCTATTTTTAGTGAAGTTACCGTCAATGATTTTATGGGGTCGGTATTTCGGTACTGCTATTCTATTCTACTTACTTCAAATATTCATAGATAACTGCTTAGCATCCTTGGTGGGTCATACGCTTGTTGGCCTTAGTAATATAATTACTTCATAATGTTTACAAAAACACGGCATCAGAAAGGTTCTTGATATAAAATCTCACCATTTTTAGTTTAGAGAAAACGTGTACTTGATGCGTTTAAAAGCAAATGATGAGTGTTTCCCTATTGCACTCTCCACGTAGCACTGGTAACGAGATTCGAGTATTTATTTTTACTTTTTGGTTTTGTGACACTGTTTTACTTTTTTTTCTCTATGAATATTGAGGAATATTGTGAAAAAAAGTATTTTACTTTACTTTACTTTACTTTCAAACTCGTACACCATACCCTCAGCCCACACCTGGATCCCTCCCTGGTGGGCGAACTTAGCACTCCACGAGTCACGTAGTAATTAATGGATACGTTGTTCGAACTTAAGGTCTCCGATGCACTTTCACAGCCCACGACACGACACACGACATGCCACAGGGTAATCAGGCCGGATGTGTTGAAACTACGCAAGTGCTAGGGCACTCGTACGTTAGAGTTTTGTGTTATTATTCTTGGATGTTAGCGTCGAGTTCTTGGTGGAACTTTTATTATGTGTTTTTCACTGTCTCTATGGGTATACTTTCTTTGAGTTTCTAGTATTTATTGTTGTTAGGGAATTTATGGTATCGGCCATAGGATAAAATCGGCATTATCATGAAGGAATTGAATATAATGGTGTTTATTTGCGAAATTGGCCTAGAGTGAGACCTTAGGCTTTCTTGCACATTCTCCGTATTGTATTTTTCGTGTATTGGGTTCATTTTACATTTTGCACATTCAGCGTATTATTCACTTTGGTATTTGTACATTTTGCGTATCACACACATTTACCGTTTGGCTTGTTATGCTTCGAGGAGTTTTCATTTTTATGTAGAGGGAAGTAGGGTCGCGAATACGTTCCAGAATTAGAATCAGAATTAATTTATTGTTAAACGGTAGTACATTTTTTGTTTTTAAATACGTAGACAAATTCACACAACGCCATCTAGCCTACTGATAGCTAGATAACTGATAAACTACTTATATACTTCTAAATACATACTTATTATACATAGAACACCCAGACCCGTAACAATAATTGAAATTCGTCATTTCAATTTCTGCCCGGCCGGGAATCGAACCCGGGACCTCTTGCGTGGCATACCGGCATGTTGACCACTGAACCACTCAGGTCGTCAATTAAAATCAGAATTAATTTATTGTTAAACGGTAGTACATTGTTAGTGTTGTTCGGATTTAAAAAAAAGTATAGTTTCGTTTTTTGAAGGTGTCAACAACTACATGTGCAACTACATATACATAGTAGAAAACAAAGTCGCTTCCCGCCGTCTGTCCCTATGTTCGCTTAGATCTTTTAAACTATACATCGGATTATAATGCGGCTTTCAACAATAGATAGAGTAATTCAAGAGGAAGGTTTGTAAGCAAGAAAAACGGGACGCGACGCAATTAAAGTCGCGCCGGGTCCACTAGTTTAAGATAATTAAGGGTCGTTGTTTGAAGGTGTCAAGAACTACATGTTTTTATTCTAAAAAATACTTTGCTACAGGCAAATGGGACAACAAAGTATTGACCGGAAGGAAATTCCATCCTGGAATTACGTTCAAATAATTCAAACCGTTTAGCTATGAGCATCTTATATCCATCATTGGAGCAATAGGAATTGACAAGTAGACATGAACACAATACTGCTTAGATTTTAGACCTTATTCTTTTTTGTAGATATTCATGTTAGTATAAAAGTGAATAGAGCCGGGGGGGGGGGTACTGGAATCGCCAAAAGGGATGAGATCTAGATTGATGCTAAACGATACGTTGTATGCGATTAACTGTCTGAGACTTGGCAAGTCTTAAAGTGCGTTTTATGTGTATTCCAGTTGATTCATGCTTCATAATCGTCATTGCCAATCCATGTTTACATAGTGTATTTGAATTTATGTTTGTTTTAATGACAAGTTTTGCATCTCAATTTTTTTTCAAAGTTGTTTGTAATGATTGTAGTACCGCGTATCTGGTAATTCACCTGCCTAGGTAATGCCTATAGACGCGTGGATATCCAAACAAACCGCTTTAATTTTTAACCACTAATTTCAACATAATATTTTTTTCATTCATATGAATGTCACTCACTGTTGTCTTTAAAGTTGAGACAAACAACAATGAGAAACAGGTGAGGGAAACATCGTAATGAATTTTAACAAATTCAGGCGAATGTGTAACCATGATCCTATCTGGTCAGATTCCCCTAGTAGCAGGGTCACGAAGGCCAGATGGCAATTACTCCACCGTAATTACCTGATCTGCCAAGTCGTGGATCATGGTCAAGCCGGACCCCGAGCCATCATGCGCAAGAGCACAACTGAGACATCAGATAATCTGATCATTATAATCAAGACGCCTGCAAGGCTAGAGTGAATAGGCTGTTCCTAGACAGGCATGGACCATCTTTGGCCGCATCGTCACTTACCACCAGGTGAGATGGCGTTGAAATGCCTGGCTAGGCTAATAAAAAAAAAACGCCAAGATGATTATTAACAATGAAAAAACAAAAAATATATGAGTATGAAGATAACGCAAGTAAATTCCAGGTAAAATACAACCATAATGCACGATACCTAACCATCAATATCAAAACCCACGTGCCCGCCATTTCCTTTTAACCGTCATTGCACCTAACATCCAGTACAACTTGTCGAGTTCTCATCAGTAGGCACGAGTAAGTGTCGAGTTAAGCTGACGTGCGTGCACGTGCGTGTAGATGCGTGCCTGTTTAATGACTTTAGTTGGCCAACTTGCGACAGCTCGGAATGAATGGGGAAGTTCCCTCCAGTATTTTCGGAGGCACTTTCGTGACAACTTTGCGTGGCATTTCGACGCCTGTACGACACCTACATGTGTGAGTTTCTGAGGGAACTTGTAGAGACGTTTCTTTGGGAATAATTGAGAGTCTTCATTTCTTAGTTCTTGCGGATATCGCTATTTTGCCGCGGAAATGGTTGTTTTCAGATAAATTAGTGGCAGTTTGGAGTTAGTGAAGTCTTTCCTCTGTAATACAACATGGGGTTCTTTGAAAAGCATGTCTACAGGTACCTCAAAGGCCGGCGCCGTATCCGCTCTCCTTAGGTTGCAGACGTCCTGGACCGTGCGCCTCACGAGCAAAAGAAATGAGCAGACAGCTCACCGGATGTAAAGTAACTGTCTCTCATTGAATGCGCGATGTTCATTGATCAAACACAGTAACGAGTACAAGTACAGTGGCGAGTGGCAAGCGCTGTTTACACTACAGCGAGTCCAGTGCCATTTCTTTGTCGGTATAGACGAGCAACGTCGACAACGTGTATTTTTGCGCAAAATTCACTTCATACGGCCGGCCACTACACACTATACTAAATTTGAGTGTGGCGAGTCAAGTGCAGCGCAAGGTTTGATCGGGCGAGCGAGCGAGGAACTCACCATACACTGGTTGTATGGAATCGAAATTCTGCAAACCGTTCCGCTGTGGCGTAAACGGCCTTTTCAATAGGTTAGGTACTTTAGGAACTCTAGACCTCCTCCATCCTTGCTCTAGATG
Source organism: Blastobasis lacticolella (assembly GCA_905147135.1). Classification (NCBI taxonomy): domain Eukaryota; kingdom Metazoa; phylum Arthropoda; class Insecta; order Lepidoptera; family Blastobasidae; genus Blastobasis; species Blastobasis lacticolella. The sequence goes on from LR990044.1 coordinate 1,814,521, forward strand.
TGCATTATCAGATTAAACGAAAGAATGAAAACGTTTATAACACAGGACGCCTCGACATGATAATTTTGCAAATTTTGCAACATTTGACAAAGAAAAATGGGTACACAAACCTCTGAGACAATTATTGAAAGAAAGAAAGAAAATATTTATAACAAAGGACGCCACGTCATGATAATTTACATTTAACACAAAAAAGGTATATAAAACACGGAGACAATTATAGGGTTCCCAGTGGCATTTTTCGTGGGCATCCAGCGTAAATGGACCCTCCTCAACATAATGTTATGGCCGCTTGCCGCGAACCACTACGCTGGTTTTCAGATTGCCCAGTAATATCCCACCGACACTGCACCGCACCCAGAATGCTCCCAGGGGGAGAGCCAAGGTCTCCAAATTGTCTCGACTATAAGACAATTGCCCATATGCCCGTTTTTTTTTGCAACAGGGTTTACTTTATTCTCCACATTTAGTATGATCGTGGTTACCCTCAATGATTGTTTGAACGCAATCACTGGGCACAACTGGGAATTCTTATTCCCGGTCGTAACCACTGGAAACGTTACTAGCAACGGTGAGAACGTTCCCAGAGGGTACGACCGGCAATAAATGAATCGTTATTTTTTCATTGAAACGTACGTAATTTCAAGCGAAATAATAATCAACAGGTAGAACAATGTTGTACAAATATCCTGGTAAATGAACATGGAGTGCAAACTACGAAATTTAATAAAATACCAAACAAGCGAATAGCAACAAATTCCATGAACTGATAACATAATTACCGAACTAACAATTAATTGGCACAAATTGTGTTAAAACTGCTGGAACTATGTAGACGCGATGAAAAGTTTCTTTACAGTTAAATTGCAATCGTTTTAGGGGTGGATTTAATAGAGTTTTAATAACGTTCGTGGTATTGGGCTACCATAGTATTTCCTTCTGATTACGCGATATTATCACCCGTGTTCATTCAGAAACCGTGTGGCCATGTGGTGTTCGGCAGAGTAGAATAGCACCAACCCCTTATACTCGTCGGTGTTGTACAAGGCGACTAAGGTTTTCGAGGCAAAAAGTCTATGGCAAATGGGCACCAGCGTTTTCCATTGATGACACTGCGATCTCCAACCCTCCTGCCAAGCGTGGAGATTATGGCACTAACCTCCCGTGGGGGAAGTCCTAACTCCTGCAGTGGAATGTTATGTGCTGCAATGGTGATTCATTCAGAAACGTTAGATCATAATTGACCTTAAACATATAATGCAGATGATTTAAACAACGTCATTGTTAGGGGTTTGTGTACGGCACTTTCTCTTATGGCTGCAGGAAAGAGAGATTCAGTTACAAGAGATACCAATAAGCTAATTACGTAACCTTGTTGTCAACGACTGTTGTTTCTCTGATTTCAATAATTGAAATTGTTACTTTTGTGATTACGTATGATCGATGTAATAGTTTCAGTATATTGCAATAAACTTTGTTAGCAACTGAACCCATGAAATTCATGATACTGAATCGCAAAAGTAACAATATCAATAAATGAAATCAGTTACGTAAAAAATCCATGGCGTCACACAACGGTCCTCTTTTTTCGTCGCCGGTTAAAATAACCCCAGCGCGTGAATCGAGTGATACCTATCAGTTGTTCAACTTTTTCCTAACTCGATAAAGTTCCAAAACAACACTCAAGTACGCACTTAAAAGTTCCCTTAACGAAGCGCGAAATATCCAGAAAAAGCGAACGTGAACACAAAAGTTGGCGATGTTATTTTAACTAGTAAATGCAATGACTCAAAATGGCGGGATAACAGAATAACTTCTCCTTGGGGTGGAGGGGATCAGTAGCTTGTGTAAGAGAAAGAAAGTTGAGCTGTTTCGCTGAGCTGCCTTGAAGAAGGAAGGCGAGCCGAGCTAAGCCGAACTACGTTGAGCTGTGCCAAGCTGATCCGGGCTGAGCTGATAGAAATTCTGAGCTGTACTGTTTAAATGCTGTGCTGAATTAATTAATTGCTAAGCTGAGCTGTGCCTTAAAATCGATCAATAATTTGTCACATGGAAATCACGCGCGAATGATTAGTTTAATTGGAATATTAGATAAAGAAGTATTATGTTGATTTATTTGAGGGGTCATGTGGGTAGACATTATGTTTAAATACTTTTCGTTGAAAATAGCGGGTATTGTAAGCCCTTTGAGCTTGATAGGGAGTTTAGGGTCACAGATGACTGCCGTGAGATCCCGCCATTCGGCCCAAGCTGCAGAAATTCGGGACTTGACATCGGGTCCAATATCGCCAGACTCGAATTTTTCTGAATTTATCTGTTCTACTGACATTTTCAACCGATGTATTTCAACGAACATCTGCAAACCACAGGCATAGTGCTTAGGTTAGCATATTGGTTACTGAACCACGTCTACAAAATTTCAAACCATGGAGATAATGGCCATGCCTTCTACCAGTGTGGAGAAGGTTCAATTCCAGCAATAGACAGTTATGTTCTGTTGATGTGGCTTAATCTTAAGGTTTTTAATCAAGTATAAAATATATGAAGTAGGTTTCCTCATTAGTTTCCTCGAAATATTATTAAAAATAAATTCTACATTTAAGAAACAAAGTAAACAAGAAAAGAAAGTAAGCATCAATGTCCACTGTATTTCCGCTGTTTCAAACTTCGAACCGGAAATAACGGAGCGGAAGCTCTCGAAATGAAAATGCCGATTTTTATTTAGCATTTTTTGTTTTCTATTTCACGGTTGCCTTGTTATTACGAGTATTTTTATTGTACTGCTATTACCGGCGAGATTTTTTTCATTAATTGTAATGAAGAAGAAAGCTCGAATCTCGATGGCTAGGGTAGTAACTTGAAAAGATATTTATTCAGGATTAAAAGTAAAGATAGTCTTATACTATAATGTTTAAATACATTCTTTCAGCTCACCTGGTAGTAGGCGACGATGAGGTTGGAGATGTAGCATGCTTGCCCAGCAGTTCCCAATTCACTCTTGACTGGAAGATCTCAAGGTTCAGCTTATCGGGGAGCAGTGACGTAAGCAGAGAGTTCCAGTCCTTTGCAGCGCGCGTAAGAAAAGTGGATACAAAACGATGAGTAGTTACGGGATGGTGGGATGGTGATGTGGGTGGATATAGGACAACTATATTTGGAAAAAGGTGTGACGATATAAACGGATTAATCGATGTTCAACACAAACGCGTTTCTACCTATTCGTGATTCTACACAATATGGATTCCGCACAACAGATATTCAACACATTATTTATCCCACACAGTCGTCAATTTTACACAATTGCGTTTCTTCCTAATCGCGATTCTACACAATATTAATTCCACACAACTGCTAATAAAATAGGCCCTGGTTTAGTTTTACGCTTAGGTTACAATACGACCAGTGTAAGGGTGTCCAGCGTATCCAGCGTTGACGATCGAATGACAGTCTGGGGTCATCAGCGTTGACCAGGTTGGCAGATCAGAGTTGACCTTTGTCAATCTTAACCCGGCGTCATGGGGGTCGAAAATTGTTACACGGACGTGGGTAAGGGGTTTTTGTGACCCTTTCTTCGTTCGTTAGATTTTTTTATACGGCAGATAAACAGGCAAGCGGGCCACCTGATGAAAAGTGGTCACCGCCGCCTGATGTCCATAGGAGCAACACCAGGAGAGTTACCAATGCGATGCCCGCCTCTGCAGCGACCTATAAAATACTTCTTGAACAATTCCATGTCATAGTCCAAAGGAAACACTGTGTCTGGGAAAGGGAAAATATCGTCTTGAAAATTGCACATTCAGGTGACTGACTGTGTAACCATGATCCAATCTGTTCAGGTTCTCCTGGTAGCAGATCAGATGGCAGTCTCTGCAAAACCCTGGATCATGGTCAAGGCGGACTCAAGGCTCTCGTGCGCGAGAGCACAACCGGGACATTAACGCCAAGATGATGAGATGATGATCAATGTGTGGAATAGTGAATGTTCAATGGCAGCAGTTGTGTAGGATTAATATTGTGTAGAATCGCAAATAGGTAGAAACGCGTTTGTGTTGGGCTACGATTAATCCGTATAAATGTATGTATGTATATTCGTAAAAAAAGGTGCCATTAATTTATCTGACGGTGAAGGCGTCACTGTAAATGACATTTCAAAATGGCGATACTTAGATACTTTCACTTTGATCACCGGGTCAGATAAGTTTGTGCAGAAGTCACAATGACGTAATAGTATGTGTGTGTGTGCTGTGTAGAATGATAATATAACTAGCGCCCCTCCCCGGCTGTGCACGAGTTTTCTTTCCGGAAGAACTTCTATAACTGATTGTGATCCGTTGCTTGGTTTAGGAAGAGTTAGAGGGAATACATACGGAAATACTCCGTAAGCGACTTTAAATTAACAAATTACAAATAATATATATCTTTACGTGTATTTATAACAGTCCTGAGTTCAAATTTTTTTTAAAATTAATCTCAGCACAGAAAGCGATGGCCATTTACATAGGAACCGTAGAGAAGGGTGACATTTATCGTTGTCCATCAATCACCGTAAAAAATACATTCATATGACTAATTGTAACTCATAACACTCCATACGTGTGCACGATACCGTAGCCAAACAAATTAGGTAGAAGACCGCTATAAATCTCTTGCGACAAAAAAGCAGGTTCCTGCGTAGTTTTTGCCCTACCCGCCATTGAGAGTTTGCCATCATTTTTCCAAACTTACGATAAACAAGCATGACGTATCCATTGTGCTCCTAATTGCTGAGATAGTGCTCTGGATTTGCGGAAATATGGTAGGAGCAGGTCTATTCTATTGTTGCCATTAGTAAGAATATTGTTTCTCACATTGGGAGCTTCGGTGGCATTCGACTCGTAACGACGCCCGACGTCCGACCTCGACTGACAGACGAACGTATTAAATTAAATAGCTAGATTATCAACTAAGAGAGGTAGGGCATAGCGGGGTATCTCGTTCGAATTGGAGCCGCCCGACTGGGGAAGTACCACCTTACAGAATATCGCAGCTAAATAATACTCTTTTAAATAATATTGTGTTTCTGCCGGTGAGTAAGGTTTCCAGTGCTCCATGGGGTGGGGATTTGGGGAACCGTGGCTTTGGCAGTGGAGTGGCATTTGCTTTTTGCTGCCAGAGCAACGTGTTATAGAGGTGGGCAACGCATTAGCGATACTCTTGGTGTTGCTAATGTCTATAGGCAGTGGTGACCACTTTCCATCAGGTGGCCCGCTTGCCTGTTTGCCTACCGTATGACATAAAAAATAAATAAAAAAAACTATTAAATTAACGACCTCAGTTGTTCAGTCGGTTAACATCGTTATCTACCACGCAGAGGTACCGGGTTCGAATCCCGCTGCGGCTATCTATCAATGACTCTTTTCTGAGTTATGTACATTAGTTGAATACTAACCGATGTGATGAAATCTGCACATTCAGGCGAGTGAATGTGTAACCATGATCCAATCTGGTCAGGTTCCCCTGGTAACAGGATCACGTAGGTTAAATGGCAGTCGCTTCACTGTAATTATCTGATCTGCCAAATCCTGGAAATATTGCATGGTTTGGGGTTTCTCCACGCTTCGTCACAAGACTAACCATTGCACTCTCCACATGGCACAGGTAACGAGTTTAGAGAATCTTCTTTTCTTTTTCTTTTTTTGTTTATGTCTCTGAAGATTACATTTTTTCAATTTAATTTTAAGAATTTTGTGCTGTGTTTGAGTGTAATAAATGTGTTTTACTTTACTTTACTAACCTAATGAAAAATCCTGAATTGTTCCCTATAAAATTCCTCTATGGTCTACATGATTAAGAATTCGACTTAGGGTATTATCTGGTACGCCATCTTCTCCCCGAGATTTAGAATTCTATTTCAGCTCAGCATTTCACCCTAAAGTCAGTTATTATCGTGCGTCACTCCAGCTGTGGTGTCATTTCACGGTGTTAAAGGGAATGAATAGACGGCGAGTGGTACTCCAGTTTTTCCTTTCAAAGGTAGACAGGACAAAGGCCTTTGGACGTCAATCGCCGTGTTTAAAACTGTTGACGACAAAGCCCGGTATCTGGGCACAACAATGCCTCATTGTTGTTATCTAGGCGTTACAAATAATTCAACGAAATTTTTTAGGGTACCGCTCTTGATAGTAGCGTTTTCATCATAGTGAGTAAGGGTGCTGTAGACCGTCATCGAGTATTAGAAAAACTCAATTTTGTACCGATAGTAGAGATATTGACGACCTGAGTGGTTCAATGGTCAACATGAACCACTCAGAATGAATTTGGTCAATGGTCAAAATGGTCTGCCACGCAAGAGGTCCCGGGTTCGATTCCCGGCCGGGCAGAAATTGAAATGATGAATTTTAATTTCTCTTACGTTTATTAAACATTAATTTTAACGTCTGGGTGTTCTATGTATAATAAGTATGTATTTAAAAAAGAAGTTAAGTAGTATATCAGTTATCTAGCACCCATAGCACAAGCTTTGCTTAGTTTGGGGCTAGATTTCGCTGTGTGAATTGGTCAACGAATATTTATTTATTTAGAAGACCCGCAAATCGTAAGTCTGCCCGTGCACAAACTGGCACTTAAAACAATTTTTTTGTGACTTTTTGTAGCGAAAGTACTTACAAATCCTCTTGTGTGGGTTCTAGAAGTAAATTAAACCGGTCTGCCTCACATCCGCTTGGTAGTTTCGCTTTTCAGCGGCGTTAAAGAGACCAAAAAGATAGGTGGCGTTTTGTGGGTCTCCTAGAGCTCTATTATCGCATACAAATTGGAATTTTTCTTGTACTTGAAGTGTGCTTTTTCCAAAATAATGGAGAATAAGACCAAGGTTCGATATCGCTGTGTACGTGCAGGTAGCTTCCGCGATCACGGCAGCGTCGAATATGGAGTTATAACAGACTGAACGGATTTGAATGTTTAGTATTTTGAACCCGAAACTTTTTGTTTATTCGGCCGCTCACAGTTTCGCCCGCACAGGGATCGAAATCAAGTTACCAGGTAAAGTGCTACAAACTTATTTGAACAGATCACGGCGTCGCTTTTGTCGACAACAATATGACCTTTCAAACTGACGACGCTTAATTCTAGTTTTGGCCACCAGGTCAGATAAAGTTTGCGGTGCTGTAATTATAATTTTCGACGCCTGAAACTTTTGGTGCCGCAAAGTTTTGTTTGCCCTCGAAATTGGAGTGGTCAAAATCATTAAAGGAATTGAGAGTTTAATTTTGCTAAGCAGGCCGAAGCTTTCATGTTAAATTGTTTTTGATAGGTATAATTACACTTTTAATCAGTTGGTAGGCGTACTGACAGTAGGGTTGCCAACCTATATTAAGAGTCTACCTACTATAAATAAAAATTAATAGCACAACATTACCTACCTACCACTTACTGCAAAACGGAACGCGTCCATAAAATCCTCAAAAGAAAAATTTTCCTGATCAAATCGAATATTTCAGAACGATCTTGAGTCTTGACATTTGTATGACGTGACGTCAAACTCAAGTCAAATAAAACAAAACTGCTATGAAGCCCAATGTAGCAGAAAATATACATGTAAGAAATAATATAGGTACGTACATTTTATTTAAAAACCCTACTATATATTTTTTTATTAATTCCCTATCTACTATATTTTTATGGCTGATAAATCCGAAAATACTATATTTGGTCTAAAAAAAGTTGGCATCCCTAACTGACAGACAGTAATTATTCCTACTTATATGTTCAGAGCTCAGGGGGCGACCCATATCTCATAGCACATCTGCGCAAACCATGGACCACCTCGTTTCATGCTCGGCTTGTCCTAAAACTTGTACAATGGAGGACTTGTTCGACGCCAGTTCAAACAGTTCAAACGCTGTATGCGTCGCCGAATACTGGGCGAATAAAGTGCAAGTCTAAATGTGAGTTTAGTCCATCGACTCGATAAGAAGAAGAAGGGGGCGACGCTCTGGTAGGCCGGCTAGAACGTGCAGGTGTGAGCGCCGGCGGGCTGGCTGGGGCCGGGCAGGCGCCGCACATGATTCGCCAAGGCGGTTATGTGCGTGGCGTATCGGTGCCCGGTGTATCGCCGGTTAAGCGCTGATCGGTCTGCTTGGGTGAGTTCGCTTTACTATCCCATTACATTTATGACGTTTAAAAAGAGATTAATTAACGTAATCCTAATAAAATAAATACTATTTCATTTCATTTCATGAGGCCTACCAAACTACATAGGTACATCGAAATACATGAAGGAAAGTTATGGATAATTATTCAAGCTTAACCAGCCCGCCTGGGTGCCACTTTCTTATCTATTTCTGACCAATTCAATATTTTCTGCCGCATTCTGCATTGTTGTGTTCCGATTTTAATAATCGAGCTAGCGCATTGTCAGACTTGAGGCTTTTTGTTGTCTTATGCGCTAATTACATTCGGATAAATTTAGTCGTGTAAATTTAGAAGCAAAAACCGTGAGAGCATATCAATTTGGAAAGTATTGTTCACAGAATAAGGTAAATTTTTGGATCACTTACGAACGCTATATACGTTTGAACGAGTGGTGAAATGTTAACCTTATTTTCCATTCCACTTTGATTTGCTCTCAAGCTTTTTGTTTCTGCATTTAGCCAAATGTATCAAGCGCAAATTAGCCGAGTGGTGCCCGGCAGATTAGAATAGCACCAACCCCTTACACTCGTGAGTGTCGTACAAGGCGACTAATGTTTTCGAGGCAAAAGATCTTAGAGTCTCCGTAGACTGGAAAATGGGCAGCAGCGTTTTCCATTGTTATATTAACAACACTGCGACCTCCAACCCGCCTGCTGAGCATGGAGATTATGGCAATAACCTTCCCTTTCGTGGGAGAGGCCTTAATTCCTGCAGTGGACTGTTATGGGCTGTGATGATGATTAAGCGCAAAGGCTAGCGCGCACGGGTGGCTTTTGTCACGGTGACATAAAAGTTATCTCCAAAGCGGAGTGCGCTCACGAACGGTGACAATGACGAAACTTGTGGAAACGAAGCGTCATTTGCCGATATCGATTTCGAAGAGACCGTTGTTGTTTGTAAACTCATTAGACCTTTGTTCAGCTGTTGGTTGTCTGTTTTCAGTTTCATTTGTCATTTAATACATACCTGACGACCTGAGTGGTTCAATGGTCTGCCACGCAAGAGGTCCCGGGTTCGATTCCCGGCCGGGCAGAAATTGAAATGTTGAATTTTAATTTCTGTTACGCGTCTGGCGTCTATGTATAATAAGTATGTATTTAAAAAGTATATCAGTTTTATAGCACCCATAGCATAAGCTTTGCTTAGTTTGGGGCTAGATGGCGCTGTGTGAATTTGTACACGAATATTTTTTATTTATTTATATCGTTGGTGAGCTCTCCAACGATACGCGTTATCTACGGACTTGATAAGAGTGACGAAACAGCCACCATCGTGACAAATGTCTCCGTGCGGGCTAGTCTATAGCCCTTACAGTGACAACGCACCTACGGTTCTGCATTTTTTTTTACATGAAACATGAATGCAAAATCGGCCGACAGTTACCACTTTGCAACAGGTGGGCTGACTGCTTGTTTGTTTGTTGGTAGTTTGTTATACGGTCGCGCTCATATGGTAAATACTTACATTAAATTCACCGACCTACTATTATATTGTGAGGTTGTTGTTGACATTTTGAAATCCAAATTATGTAGAGACTAATTAAGTCATTTTCTAAATTATCTAAATTAATATTTATTCGACATTTTATATTCTGAATCATTATTATTCTGACATTTTGTACTCTAAATTACACCCGGCATTTGAATTTTGAACAGGTTTTAATTTAATATTTTGACATTTTAATTTTAGTCAAAAATTGGATTTTATGTAAGTCGCTTATGGTTTACTAACACTAATATGGACATTGTTTGAAATATATACATTTTCTTTATACATGCCACCACCTCAAAATGAATAATCCTGTGAAGCTGTAAAAAGGTTTTGTAGAATGTAGCTGATGTAGCATACTGTCGAATGGGAATAAAGTAGACAACACAACACAAGCTTTGCTTACTTTGGGGCTAAATGGCGCTGTGTGAATTTGTCCACGATTATTTATTTATTTATTATTTAACATTTTAAAATAATATCAAAATCGCTTGTAGTTATTTGTATGGTTCGATCCTCAGCGCCGCCATGTACCAAAGAATTGTTCAGGGTTATGCTCATTAGTTGAACATTAACTGATGCTCTTACGGCAAGGGAAAACCTCCCAGCCTGCCCCGCCGCCAGCACCATGGCATAGCGAGGCCGCAGGAACGGGTGGATTGCGCAACGGCCAGCAGATGTGCCGTGCTGTTTAATCTACCATATCTACATATTTTTTATTTATTTTTATGTATTTATTTATTTTTATTTTGGTAGAATAACGCCCGTGACGTACCCAAACAATGGGCCCACAGAATACCAGCGCTGTGAGTCGTTTCTTGCGCCTCACAGCACATGCTGAGTGGGTACCATTTGCGCTAGCCGCTGCGGCACCGACAGTGTCATGGGAGACTACATATTATCTTAATTAAGATATTTTAAATGTTAATGTGTCCTTTGTATGTAATTGTGTCGTGGTGTGCTATGTGTAATAAATGTATTTTCTTTCTTTCTTTCTTTCGATGAAACCTGCACATTCCTACAAAACATAACCAACCATGATCCAATCTGGCAAAGTTCCACTGTTAACAAGGCCTCGGAGGTCAGATGGAAGTCGATGTACTATAACTACTAGCTGATTTGCTAAATCCTGGATCATGGTCATCGAAAATCCTGGATCCCGGGCCCGCGCGAATGTGCAGGTTTCATCACCATGTTTTTCCTCACCGTAAGAGCATCGGTTAGTGCTCAACTATTGTACATAACTCAGAAAAGAGTAATTGGTATAGATATGGCCGCACTGGGATTCGAACTCGAACCTATCCCTTCCGAGTCAGACACCTTAACCATTAGGCCACCGATTTATGTCTATATTGCTGCGTTAATACTAACGAGCGTTAAAATAAAGCTTTCCCTTGATAACTCTATCTCTTATCGTGCTATCAATCCGATTAAACCAGTTCAGAAACAGAACAACGCAATCAAAGCACTTTTCCGACGAGGTTCGTATTTTCCTGTGTGAAATAAATAAATCAGATAAGTGCGAGCATGACTCATGCCAAGGGTTCCGTACTAGTTGCTGAAATTATTCTTGAGACATTGTAACATAAAATAATTTATCGTAAATTAAATCCACAAGTTGTAATAGATCTCGAAGTATTTGAACTACAACATGGAGCTCTCTTCAAAAGGTACAGGTACCTTGCCTCAGGCTCTTTACAGGTACCTCAAAGTTACACAGGATTTAAAATTTGTATGATAATCTTAAAACGATTTATTTTAACGAAAATCTAAAAAACCACAAGCATAGAAATTGGTTTCTGGATCACGTCTACAAAATTTCATTGAATTTAATATCGTAATATTGAAAATATGATCAAACTAAAACGTTTACATGGAGCGCGCTCGGGGGAGGCTCCTCTTAATATAATTTTTGACTTTATGCATTTATCCGTTCCTGCCTGAGATAATTGACTTTACTGTCCCTCATGACAGCCAGCCAGAGAAACATACAATAAAGTGAACATACAAGGGTTACACTCTTAGCTTTCAAGTAAAAAAACAACATCTTGGCGTTATGGTCCCAGATTAGATCTCGCGCGCGAGAGGCGGAGGTCTGCTTTGGGTTAAAATCCAAGGTTTGGCAGATCACTAGGCTAATAACGTAACGCTGTTGCTAACAATTCTCCGATTTCAATGATTGAAATTATTACTTTTGTGATTTCGTATCATCGATTTATTTTATTTTATTTCATGGGTTCAGTTGCTAACAAAGATCCTTCGCAATAAACTTAAACTATTAAAACGATCATACGAAATCAGAGAATTGTTGGCAACAGACTAACGTACAGCTTACAGATAATTACAGTGGAGCGACTGTCATCTGACCTCTGTTACCCTGTTAACAGGGAAATCTGACCTGATACGAACAGTCTTCAATTTTGATTTTTTGCAAGAAAAATTCAATATTTTTTAAATTACAGCTTAAATACCGAAAGAGTATGACTCAAAAATTGGGGAAATCAGCATCATGCCTAGTATATCAAATTTTTTATGCCGAAAATCAAAATTGAAGACCATTCCATTCGAGGCAAGCGATTCAAAAATAGGGCCCATGGTTACACATTCAGTCGCCGTTCACACTTTTACCTTAAAGTTCCGTAACAGTAAAAATACTGAAATATCTATAATTTACGGAGCTACAACGGACGCTCTGTCGCATTTCTTTCGCTGTGTATTTAGTGGGCAAACTCACGAACGTGCGTGCTTCACCTTGTAATTATCAGATCTACCGATAAAGGACCAGAATGACCTTGAGTGTGATAATACTGTTTGAAAAGGGAATGTGCCTAGTAACTCAGGTATTTATCGATAAGTGGCTACATAGAATAAAGTACAATAAAATAGTTCGGCAATTATTGGAGACAATACGTTTGTGGGACATGGTATTTGGAGCGTCGGTGGTCTAGTGGTAAAGGTATCCGACTGGCAAGCCAGAGGTAATGGAGTCGAATCCCACTGCCGCCATGTAACAATGACTCTTTTCAGAGTTATGTATATTAGTTTAACACTAACCGATGCTCTTACGGTGAGGGAAAACATCGTGGTGAAACCTGCACAATCAGGCTTCTGATTGTGTAACCATGATCCAAGCAAGTTCCCTTGGTGGTAGTAACGGAGGTCATATGGCAGTCGCTCCACTGTAATTACCTGATCTGCCATATCCTGGATAATGGTCAAGGCGGACCCTGGGCTCTCGTACGCGAGAGCGCAACCGGGATATTAACGCCAATTTTTTTTTATCAATCGTAATTTACTTAAGTGATTTTGTTCGAGATTTTTTGGTGTTTTTGTTACTAGACGATTCGTCAAATCCAAAACTTCAATGAATTTTCAAAGTGATTTTTGTTATGCTTTAGCTATAGTAATTATTATTATCTTAAATTTTTCAATCTTAGTTCGTTTTATTTCACTATGGATAAATATTAAAAAATAAGGAGGAAGAGACAACAGTTTAGTTTTGGACCGTTCTGGTCAAGAACTTAATTTTATAAAAATATATTCACTCATCAAGCAGGTACAAGTAGGCATAAGTAGATATATTTACAAAAATAGTTTTAAATACACATCGAAATAACGTCAAAAACTTACATACCACAAACCCAAAACGCAGCAAAAGTTCCAAAACGCACACAAAAAGTTTCTAAATTTCAATTCACAAACACCGTACACCTTTCAAAGCCAATTATTCAAACAGCCACTGACATATTTTGCTAAGTAATTTAGGGATTTTAGGCTACTTGAAACTTTACGACACTGGTGGGTTTCACAAAAGTTCCGCGAATTCCTCTCACTCTGGCTCCAAGGGGCGGGAGCGGGTGTGCCGAACAAGGTTTCAGACAATACTAAGGGTTGAATCCGAGATATGTCCCATAGCCGAGAGTCCGCACAGGCGCAATGCATGACCAAGTTTGAATTACAAAATAACTTTTCTGTGCTAGCATCCCATGGTTCTATGGGGGTTCTATCTAAGGCGTATTAGTTTTGTGATGTTGCGGCGAAATCGAAGATGTGGTCCTGCTAGACTTTATAATACGTCTCTCACGACTGGATTTGACAATGGCTGACTCTAAAAATCTATTCATTTCAAGATATTTGAGTACACATAAACTTTGTTATAGATGCAAATCTATTGCCTTCAAAAAAGAGAAAATTGTGGATTTGAATGATAAGGTATATACGTATTCGCTTGCAAACCAAACGTAAGAGCGTATGTCGTACTCCAACACCAATCCAAAACCAATCTAATTTGATTGCTCTTTTATTAGTAGCAGAATACCAAAAACGTAACAACCTGCGATTGAGCTGCAGTTGCGATCCAATTTCAATTCTCCTGATACTCTTTTGAAACTTGTTAAAATTATATTTACGTGTTTAAATCACGTCCTTACAGCAGTAATAGCTACACTTTGTCTTCTCAAAGGCAAGTTTTGCCGTAATTTCTACGCTTTGTAGGCTCGGTGGAGATTTGAGTGTTTAAAATTCACAACATAATGCAGTATACCCATTTTCAGGTCTGCAGGACCTAGAACGTGGAAGCATAACCACAACCACTGGCTTAGTCGGTTAAAATAGGACAGGGTTTAGAAAGGGTAAGGGACAAAAGACAAAGACAGGTATGCTAAATAGCAAAAGACAAAAGCTAGATAAAGCTTTTACCCACGACTTTGTATGCGTAAAATTTGGTTGTTCCGGACCGGTTTCCGAAAGAACCATATTGAATTCCGGGATCAATTATAGCCTATTCTTTCTTTGCTATATAATATTATACTCTGATGATATGGATATGCCTCTGTGGAGCGCCTAGTGGTACAGGGAAAGGTGGAAGGCACAAGACCACGCGTAAGATCACCGATGCGCTGGACCAACCAAGCAAAAGCTGCAGTTAATGGTACTCTCTATGAGTGTACTAGGAAACCAGCAGTTCGAGAGGAGTGGCGCCGGATAGTGAAGCGTGCTGCCAATACTCAACCGGCGACCACGACCACACAAGGAGAAGAAGATTATACTAACGATACAATATATTACTGCCAAATTTTATCAAAATTTGTCAATCGTTTTTGCTTGGAGTAACAAACATGTATCCATCGAGACAAACTTTCGCATTTTTATTTCAATAAGAAATAGTAGGAAACTCTAGCACTAACCAGGAATCTACATTTTTCCCAAGAGAGGCACGTTACTTTTAGACGCCGGAAATATACAAGGTCCCAACGGGATAATTTAAAGTTTCCAGGCTCAGCGAGAAACAGGTACGCCCTACAAAACTACTGTAGAATTGTAGCAAGCTCTAAAATCTACAGTAGTTTTGTTTCGTACAATTTAATTTAATTTTCAACATGCACGTTTATTTATAGAAAAACTTGGTGAATCTGTAAAACGAAACGAAAATTGATTTAAAATGAAGGTCATTTTAGAGGCATTATTGTCTCAGACTTGCATGGCTTTGTCGGGCTCTGCCCGGCTCTATCTGGTATTGTCAGACACGGTCCGGCCATTGTCGGCGTGGGGTAGGTGTGCTCCGGTCTTGGGGCGGCTGATATGCCATTGTGTGTTTCCTTCCTACTTTTCCTCTCCTTTTGACGAAAAGATATATTATGTCCTATTCATTCATTAAGAAATTTTGACTTGACAACCATATGGGTAACATCTATTACATGAGACCTAAATTATCACACAGTGTTAAAATACACAAAGAACGCTGCTTTACTGTCTACGAAGATCTACCAAATGTTAACGAAGCTCACTCGGAGCATGACGGGCTATGTCGTGTGGGGGAGGATGAGAAAACTCTGGCTCAATTACATTAGTAATAGTGGTTGTTGACCTCTCATCATCATCAACATTACAGCAAATAACAGTCCACTGCAAGGCTTAGGGCCTCTCCCACGAATGGGAAGGTTATTGCAATAATTTCCACGCTCCGCAGGGGTGGGGATCGCCGTGTAATAAACACAACAATGAAAAACGGTGCTGCCCATTTTCAGCCTACACAGACTCTAGATTTTTTGCCTCGAAAACATTAGTCGCCTTATACGACACCCATGAGTGTAAGGGGTTGGTGCTATTCTATTCTGCCGGACACCACACGGCCTTAATCAATCGGATGGGAATCAATACAATATTAAGGGGTTAATAATAACGTGTACGTAGGCCACATGTTCCATTCATTAGCCGGACGCATTTTTAAGGTTGAGCTAAAGCGGCTCGTGCTGCTGGAAGATCTACGACGTAAGGATGAAGCGCTCGCCCGGCTCGCGTCTCCCGATGGCGGAGCGGGGCCGGCGGAATGAGGTCGTGCAACTGCTTCGCATACTCTCGGAAATGCAACCCTACTCCGTTTTTCATCCTTATGAACGACTTTTATCCAATATTTCTTACCCCATTGCGCCCACTTCTCTTGGGACTTCCCAAACATACGTAGGCATTCGTTAAAAAGAAATTGTTGAGAAAATTATTACGATAATACCCAATGGGATTTCTTTAATTTCTACGTTTTTATATAGCCTTCATATTAAATTCTGTACACAACCCTATATTGTACAAATTCTCCACATATCTTGAGGTAATGGACAGATTTATATTGTACTACTGTTCGGAAAAATATTGCAATAACTATATTTTATTCCTTTTGTACGCAAGCAGCGTCTTCAAAGACTTATTTATAGGTCTCTGTTGTAAGATATTTTAGTATAAAACAAACAGATGTCGGAAAACATTTCCGACGAAATCTGCTTATATTTAAATCTCTCCAAAATCTCTGAAGTGATATTGATATAACCATGATATAACAAAGGCTCTGAAGGCTTTGATCTGTTTAGAATATAGCTCCAATGACAGTGATAAAAAGCTATATTGACATTAATTAAGATTTACTTACATCACCTCTCTTCTTGGACCGGATATTTTTGTTAATGATGGTCTAGATAGATTTTGCCAATCTGCTTAGGGTTCCGTTTTAAAAGTAAAACCCTTTTAGTCTCGTCATGTCGTTTGATCAGGTGGTAAGACTCTGTCAAGCCTGAGGAGTCTGCCTGGATGAGTACCACCGCCTTATCTATTTCTGCCGCCAAGCAACAATGCTTGTGTTCCAGTGCAATTACAGGCAAGAGGCATGCCATTTTAGGCCTGAGACTGTCAACCTGCGGTTCTGTATTTTTGTTGCCGCCTACCTATCGGTATGCATGAATCGTAGATTTTATGGGCGACCGATACCGCTTTATATCAGGTGGGCTGTCTGCTCGTTTATCACTTCATAGAATAAATTAGTCATATTCATATGTATTTTATAATTATTCATTAATTGTGCGCGTCGTACCTGCATTTCTTAGCTAAACATTTCCTTTCTGTAGGCCTGCTGGAAGAAATTTCTTTTAGAAATAAATAGTGCCTGTTGTGTCAGTTATATCTATGTTATATCTCTGTATTTCTTTATTGCGTGCAATAAATTGTTAAATAAAAAAAAAAAATGACCGTCAGTCTGTCTGACTTTTGGAATGCTGTTTAACTAGAGTTCTATAAGTGCCATAACCATAACGTCACTCTATTGGTGTCGCCCTTTCTGTATAATATAATAATGTCATATGTTCGTAGATTAATTATTACGTTTAAAAAGTCATTCAAAAGTTAATTTTACCGAGGGTTTCGTCAGGCAACTCTATCAAGTGAGGTAATAAAAAATTCAGCCCCATTGTTTATTGTACCATGTTGACTGCCGCAGTTGTTTTAAAAACAAAACAAGACCAACTACACATTCACAAAACACATTGTTAATAATGCAAACCATGGAATGAAATTCGTACCTAAAATAGTGAATGCAAAACCCAGCACGACAGCACATGTAAATGGTGAGTCAAGGCAGTGTTCTGCTGTAATTGGCTTGAATATTGCAGCATTTGCAGTGCCCAGGTGCAGACTTGCATAGTTTCATATGCCGAGCATGTTGCTCTACATAGCTTGCTCTAAAAATATCGGAATGACAAACATTGGAATTTTTAAAGACTAAGATAACGTGACTGGGTACTTTTTTTTAGTCATTGGTACGGCAGGCAAACAGGCAAGCGGCTACCTGGTGGAAAGTGGTCACCGCTGCCTATAGACATTAGCAACACTAGAACTATCGCCAATGCGTGGCCCACCGCGAATCTTGGAGATTAACGTTCTGAAAGTGACAATCTTCTGCATTACTATCCTGTGATTCAAGTAAGGCCAATTTTAAATGACATAATGCTTTGTGATCCCATTATTCTGGTTTCCGACAGGGTCTACCTTCCTGCTCTTTCCTGTCTCTCCGCCCTTCGCCCTGCGTCTTCGTTCTCTGGCATCATCATATCATAAACCTATCGTACCCGTCTCGGTGAACTCAATCCCTCGCTTCTTAGATCTCTCGCGGGACCTGTTTCCTGATACCGACATGTTTAGACGCCTGGAGCTCACACAGCACGTGACCAAACCAGCGCAAACGAGTCTCTTTATCCTTATTCTACTTTTATAATGCGTACGGCTAAGGAATGGAATACGTTGCCTGCGAGTGTGTTCACTGATCATTATAATGTAGATCCCTTCAAGATGAGAGTGAATAGGCTGTTCCGAGACAGGCATGCTCCATCTTCGGCCGCATCGTCACTTACCACCAGGTGAGATGCTGAGTGGATACCATTTCCGCTGGCCGCCGTGGCACCGACAGTGGCATGAGAGTATTTTAGATATTTTAATTATTAATGTTTCCGTTGTCTGTAATTGTAACTTATTGTGTCGAGGTGTGCTATGAGTAATAAATGTATTTTCTTTCTTACAGATGTCAGTCAAATGCCTGGCTAGTCTAATATAAAAAAAAACAACGCGAAGATATGTCGGGCGGGAAACGACAACCCGCGTTATAGGCTACACCGCATTCTAACGGAGCATTGTCGAGATACATACATACATAAAGGTCACGCCTGTGTCCCACAGGTGGTGTAGGCAGAGACTATGGACCGCCACTTTGCTCTGTCCTTACACAGCTCCCTAACCTCGCATTTATTCGTTGGCGAGATAATAAACAGAAAAAGTACTAGTAAACATTTTTGTTGTACACGTCCATCCAGCCTTGAAAGAGGGACCATTTGTATTGGAATATTGTTTTATTTTATCCTGTTCCTGGTGGTAAGTGACGAAGTGGAAGATGGAGCGTGCCTGTCTAGGAACAGCCTATTCACTCTACCCTTGAACGCGCCCTAACCTTGAAGAGGGTCCACTGTAATAATTGAATATTTATTTGTTTTACCCTGTCCGTGGTTTTCCACTCTCGAATTCTAATCTTATAGAAAAATTCCGGAAAACAATATCGAAATGTCGATGGTTCCGGCGGAATCCAGCAAGCTCCCGCTTTATTTTCCAAAGAGGAAAATTCTAAATAATTACAATTTATCGAATCGTTAATCTGTAAATCTTCCGTTTCTCCTCACAGAACGTCATAATAATGAAAAACAGCCGGAACCTTGTTGAAATATGGAAGGTTCCGGGCGCAGCTATAAATCACTGTTCAATATTATTAAAGTTATATTGATAAGGGGCAGGTATTTGGGTCTGCGTGTCTTGGAAATTTAGGTAATCTAATTTTTATACGTTGGTAAAGTTACAATTCAACTTAGAACTTTTTGATCCTAATTTATTATCATTTATTGTAGAGAGTGTGTTCGTACTTGCATACGATTAGATTGAAACCCAAGGGGTTGGGTACATAGATTTTTTTTATATTTCTGCAACTTATAAGACCAATAACTTAACCGACAGGAAAGTCGGACATCCTCCGACAAAGTTCACATATTCTAAACTACTGAATCGATTTTAGCAGCATGCAGCGTGGGTAGGCCCCCCACAAGGTGGACCAACGACCTGGTAAAGATCGCAGGTACCCACTGGATGCGTAAAGCACAGGACTGGCCTTTGTGGAGATCTCTGGGGGAGGCCCATGTCCAGTAGTGGGCGTCTTCTGGCTGATATGATGATGATCCGATATTAATGAAATAGCGCTCAGAACTATTTCGATTAAACTGACTTTCAAATACAGAAAACCGCATCGAAATCGGTCTACGATGCTATGGAGCTACGATGCCACAAACAGGTACACGGATACACAAAGCCGCCGTTTTTGTCAGGGTTTAAATATTGTATTAATAATATTCATTATCTTGACGTTAATGTCCCGGTTGTGCTCTCGCGCACAAGGGCCCGGGGTCCGCCTTGACCATGATCCAGGATTTGACAGGTCAGGTAATTACAGTGGAGCGACTGCCGTCTGACCTCCATGACCCTGCTAACAAGGGAAACTGACCAGATTGGATCATCGTTACACATCCAGTCGCCTGAATGTGCAGGTTTCATCACGATGTTTTTTTTCCCTCACCGTAAGAGCATCGGTTAGTATTCAACTAATGTACATAACTCAGAAAACAGTCATTGGTACATGGCCGGAGCGGGATGTATTATAAAATTATATTATAAATACTTATTGGTGTTACAATGGTATATTATATCATTAAAAGTAGATTTCTATGTTATTGTGTAGGTGTCTCCTTTAGCACTCTTCACTCACGCATAAAAAAACAACTTACGAGTCCCAAATCGGAAAAAGAGGGCTAAATCGAAAAAAGAAACTAAACCACAAAGCAGAAAAAAAGCCGGTCTAGGTAGATAACTTTCTAATAATTTTAATCTAAACCTAACTTAAACCCCTATCTCTTGGTTGGATAGAAAGGAGGTAGGGTATTTGACTCGTAAGCATGTACCATTGACTCTGTTATGAGTGATGTACATTAGTTGAATACTAACCGATGCTCTTACGGTGACGGAAAACATCGTGATGAAACCTGCACATTCAGGCGACTAAATGTGTAACCTTGCTCCAATGTGGTCAGGACCCTAATAGCAGGGTCATGGAGGTCAGATGACAGTCGTTCCACTGTTACTACCTGATCTGCCAAATCCTGGATCATAGTCAAAGAGGACCCCGGGAAATTAACGCCAATATGTTTTCTTTATCGTGGATGTCTTAGATGGATAAGTACAAAGGCCTAGCACATAAAGACGAAAGGAAAATAAAACGAATCACTCCAAAATCCGGCCGGGAATCGAAACCGGGACCCTATGCATACCAGACCGACATGTAACAGTCTCCGTTCGCTTTTCCTAGCAAATATTAACTTCAATTTCCTTTTATCCTCGTCCGAATGCGATCTCATAAATATTACTCGAACCGTACCTATATCATGAGGTTTTCTATGTGTATACATCATCTCTTTCTTTATGTATTATGTATAATACTAGCTTCTATCCCCAGTTCATTCACTTGGTCTATCTATACTAACTAATCTATAGTCATATTATATAGAGAAAATATTTGTTTTTTTTGTCTATACTAATATTATAAAGAGAAAAGATTTGATTGTTGATTGTTTTCAGTTTGTATGTTTGTGTGTTTGTAATTGATAAACTCAAAAATACTTAACCGATTTTAAAAATTCTTTCACCTATCGAAAGCTACCTATTGGTCGTGTGGTGTCCGGCAGAGTAGAATCGCACCAACCCCTTACACTCATGTCGTACAAGGCGACTAATGTTTTCGAGGCAAAAGATTAAGAGTCTCCGTAGTCTGGAAAATGGGCAGCAGCATTTTCCATTTTTATATTTAAACACTGCGATCTCCAACCCGCCTGCCAAGCATGGAGATTATGGCAATAACCTCCCCTTTCGTGGAAGAGGCCCGAAGTCCTGCAGTGTACTGTTATGGGCTGTGATGATGATGATTGAAAGCTACATAATCAGTGAGTAACATACGTGGTAGGTGGAGGTGGACAAAAAAATTAGCGATCTCTAGGAAAATTGCATTTAATCCCACGGTATCCAAATATTGTACGATCGCGTATAATTTCAGAACGACTGCGTCTATCTATCTATTTTTTTGTGATGATATTTTTCAGGACAAGGTTTATGTGCAAGAAAAAAGGGTAGGTAGCTGTAGGGTAGTTATAAGGTAGGTGTAGGGTAGGGTAGGGGTAGGACGCCATGCAAACAAAGTCGCGCCGGGTCCACTAGTTATGAATAAACTCAGAAACTACTTGCCGATTTTAAAAATTCTTTTACTAATAGGAAGCTACGTTATTCCTGAGTGACATAGGCTACTTATAAGTCTAATAACAAAGTAGAATGTTTACAGAGATCCGAACTGTGCGCGGGTGATTGTCGGATTGAGAACGGCTAGTCTTATATAGTGAAAAGATTTGATTGCTTGTTATAAAGTTTAAACTCAAAAACCGAATTTAAAAATTCTTTCAGCTCTAGAAAGCTACGTTATCAGCAAATAACATAGGCTATAGTTTTTCCCGAAATTGAATGTAGTTCCTACGTTGTTACGTAGAAAGTACCCGTTGGTCCGGAATGTAGTAACGGAATTTCACGCGAACGAAGTCGCGAGTAAAGAAGCTAGTAAGGATATGGAGCGTGTCTTCAAATCATGGTAATTTTTCAATTTATTTTTCAGAAAAATAAATTAATTGGAAGTTGTTTCCTTTAAAATTTAGCCTCTAAAACGTAGCCTAGTAGTGTATATTTTTTTCTTCTGATTTCATAATTTCGTATTATGATTTCACAATAAATTTATAAAATGTAGATTTCATTTCATCTTTATATCTGAGCATAGTATACTATTAGATTAGGAAAACATAAAAAAAATATATTAGAACATCTTTAAAACTCCATTACCCATCACTAGTCACTTACACTTACTTAACCCAACTCTACACAGGTAACTCACAACTCTTTCACAGGTGCGGTCACGTAAGGGACCGGATAAACCGTGTCGATCGTGACCGTGACATCGACCCTTCGTCACGATTATATTATTGGGGCACCGTGACACTTTGGTCAACTTGATTATGGACCTTGGTGATTTATTAATCACCATAAAATTGTTAATCCACATGATCAAAAACATATCCTACTTCTATTCACAGTATAAAATAAAGTACCTATGTAAACCAGTTTAGTATGTATATTTGAAAAATATATAGATGGTTTATCAGTTTTCTGGTACGCGTAACACAAGCTTTGCTTGCTTTAGGGCTAGATGGCGCTGTGTGAATTGTCTAAGCATAATTATTTATTTTAAACCGCATTATCATGGTTTTAAACAATAGATGGAATGATTCAAGAAAACAAGGGTTGGTAGGTAAAGTAGGCATAGGGTAGGTGTAGAGTAGATATTCTCCACGTTACCAAAAAAAGGGTAGGTGTAAGGTAGGTGTAGGTGTAGGTTAGAGGTAGAACGCCAAGCAATCGAAGTCGCACCTTGTCCACTAGTTTTTTTTTAATATTATACGGAAGACAAACAGGCAAGCGGGCCACCTGATGGAAAGTGGTCACCGCCGCCTATGGACATCAGCAACACCAGGGGAGTCACTGATGCGTTGCCCGCCTCTGAAGAGACCTCTAATATACCTCTTGAACGATCCCATGTCATAGTCCAAAGGAAACACGGTGGCTGGGAGCTCATTCCACATCCGAATCGTACGAGCGAGAAACGTTAACTAGTAATGTTATTGCGATAGTTTGTAAGAATGGATGTTAGTTTTGTTGGAACCGGAGCCGCCCGACTGGGGACGTGCCTTCACCTTATAAATCACGAAGTAAAACAATACTATTTTTAACTCCCGATGAAAAAAGGGAGTTGTTATAAGTTTGACGCGTGTATCGGTGTATCTGATACTCCGTGTCTCTGTGGAGGTGTGTGTCTGTCTGTGGCATCGTAGCTCAAGAATGGACCTATCGTGATAGATCGATGAGTTTTTTAAGCCAGTTAAATCGATCTCCTTAGTTTTGTTTGTTGCTGGTTTGATATAAAAATTCGCGGTATTTTTGCTTTCTGGTGAGTAAAACAACAACTTTTCGGATCTGCCAAAAGAAAATAAAACGGCAACTTATTTAGAAGATTGGTTTTGGAAATGGAGCAAATTAATATTTAGACATAGACATAGACATAGACGTAACTTTATTTGGTCCAATAACACATGGCTCTTCCTTTTCATGTTTTATAACAAAAACACTTTCGGCGTCTGTCTGTCTGTATTCTTTCTAACTCATGCTAAACCACTCAATGGATTTTGATGCGGCTTCCATCATCAGTTACGGAAAATCTTCCGAAAAGTTTATTATGTATATTTGATTATTATAAATAAAGAAAAGCCAAGAATACCTGTGCGAAGCCGAGCTGGGGTCGCTAGTTCAATATAAACTTTGACAATTTTAAAGCGCTTCGTGTCCACATGTTTCTTAGACAAAGGTCTGCAATAAACAGTGTGGCAGAAATACGGGGGAAGGTTATTGTCAACAAACATAGCTACACTGCAGAAAATATATCCTTTTTTTTTTTTTTTTTTTTTAATTCTTTTTTTTATAGTGGGATGTAAAGATCGCACGCAGCGTACGTCGATCTGCTTTACTTATTACATCTCTCTTCTGTAGGCCTGCTGGAAGAAATTTCTTTTCGAAATAAGTAGTGCCTGTTGTGTCGTCTATATGTATGATGTTTCTCTATAAATAAATAAATAAAATAAATAATCATGGACAAATTTACACAGCGCCACCTAGCCCCAAAGTAAGCAAAGCTTGTGTTATGGGTGCTAGATAACTGATAAACGACCCGTAACAGAAATTAAAATTCATCATTTTAATTTCTGCCCGGCCGGGAATCGAATCGAATTGACCACTGAACCACTCAGGTCGTCACTATGTATTTTACTGTGTGCAATAAACTGTTAAATAAATATAAATAAATAAATAAAGATTTTACCAGACCGGCCAATCAACCAACTGAATCATTTAGGTCGTGTATTAGAATATACCATACATGATCATCTATCTACATAATAGAAAGAAGTATCATACGTGGCGTCAACAC
This sequence comes from Blastobasis lacticolella, assembly GCA_905147135.1. Taxonomy (NCBI): domain Eukaryota; kingdom Metazoa; phylum Arthropoda; class Insecta; order Lepidoptera; family Blastobasidae; genus Blastobasis; species Blastobasis lacticolella. Next base: position 1,839,155 of record LR990044.1, read on the forward strand.
TTTCAGTTTTTCTTTCAGGAAAATCACGACTCACAAGCCTCAGATGGGTCTTAAGTCGCAATATCGTAGTCGGCTGGGGCCACCGTGGGACCTCTTTTCTGAATTTCCCAAATTTCAGGCAGACTCCTGAAAACTCACTAGAGAACTATTTACCCAATAAAGGCAATAACTTTCAACTTCTACTATGTTTGCGTTTCTTTTGGCCAAACTTCACAAGTGAACTTAATACATGAAAAGATAGTCAATTGGAATAATCAATTTAATTAAAGAAAATAACATTAAATAAATTCAAACAATCGTAGGCAAACAGCGCCATCTAGCCCCAAACTAAGCAAAGCTTGTACTATGAGTACTATACTATTTAAATACGTTTAAATACATACTTATTATACGTAGAACACCCAGACCCGTAACAGAAATTAAAATCCATCATTTCAATTTCTATCCGGCCGGGAATCGAACCTCTTGCTTGGCATGTTGATCATTGTACCATTCAGGTCGTTAACCTTACATCGTCACATTATCAGCTTTTACTGGTTCACAGCTGCACATAGGCCTCCCCCAATGAGCGCCAATGCTCCCTGTCCTCGGCTTGCCACATCCAGCTTTATTTCCCTCCACCTGTAACGAAGGGAACACGACATAATCTCTACGCGGACGAAGACATCGTTTGGGCAGCGTCTTTTTTGTCACTTAGAAGTATACAGTCGAATACATAGGTTCTACCTATAGGTATCTAGTAGACTCCGCTCAACATGGAATAGTTTTCGCTATCTAGTCCTAAAGTTTTCTACCTAGACCTTCTGCACGTGCTTTCTATTGCAGGTACCAGGTAACTTTGTAACGTCGTAACCTGCGGCGCAGTGAGCCCGGCAACATTGTACCAAACTGTTCCTAACTATAATTAGTTTAAACTCGCCCTGGAGCTTGCGTCTCGTTCAGCCTTCGAAGAGACAAGTATTTGCTGGCCTGTAGTGTTAGTTGGTAGAGTACACGCTCTAGCTGTAGGTGTTCGGTAAATTTCCGTCAGATACAAAATTTATAATTGATTGAGACTGCAACTTGTTTCACTGCATTTTCAGAGGATAACTACGGGTTTAATGTCAAGCGTCAAGAGTGTTGGCTTAAGTAGTGGTTAAAAAGTAGAAAAATATATGCTTGAATATGCATGCTTAACGATAAATTATCACAGCGTAAAACCATTAGTACCGACGCTCGCTAATTTCAACTACTTAACTTTAGGTACAAACCCGAAAGTGTGTAAAATATATAATAAATCTAAATCAATTATAATCGTCTTGGTGTCAATACTCAATATCCCGCCGTGATGCTTAATGGAATGTACGCAGTGGAGCGACTGCCATCTGACCTCCGTGATCCTGTTTACAGGGAACCTGACCATTTTGGATTATGGTTACACATTCAGTCGTAATTCATTCCAATATTCAAGGTAGAAATAGTCACTGGTACATGGCGGCACAAGGGAACGAACACCTCTTACGAGTCTGACACCGTAACCATAGGCCACCGAAGCTTAAAAAATGTTTATCAATATTCGAACAAAAGCCCACCTGAAAAGTCATGACTATCGTCGGAACGAGAGGGCTGCAGGCCACTCGTAGGTGCTCCAATATCCGGAGATGAGCGACCGATATGGTGTCGGGAGCGTCTCAAAGCTGCCAAGGCACGCTTTGGCCCGGTGAAAACTTTTTAGTTTTTCGCTTCTCGGAAATGGTTATCATGGGGAAATTTGTCGAGTAATATGTCGAAGACTACATTGTCTGCAAGTTTTATCTTGTGTTTGTGCACTATCACAGAATATTAATATTATACGTGCAATATTTGAAATTACCTTGGTTTTCGCCTATAACAGAAATGTTGAAATGGCGGCCCGCGGGCCAAATCCGGCCCGTGACAAGATTCAATCAAGATCAAGATAACAATATTCGAATGTTCACACTAAAACCTAAAAGATTGGCAAAGTCGGCTACATTCATTTGATTTTTATTGCCATAGGCTACTAAAATGTGATGAAAGTTTAAAGCAGCTTTTTAACAATAATAGAAGCTTGAATTCTTTATGCGGACCCTGGGCCTCGCGTGCCGCGAGGTGGTGCAACATTAGAAAACATTTTCAAAACAATTACGTTCCTTTTACCCAACACCCAGACCAAAATTGTATTCCTTTTATCTTCAAAATCAAATTCTATAGTCTCACCAAATACGTATCACAGCTTGCGCCTGCATTGCATCTGCAACGCCATAACAAAATTCAGTTAAATATAAGTATCGTACGTTTATCATCCCCATTTCCCACGTTAAGTTTATGACCTCTAAAAGAGCACGCTGCAGAAATTTGCGTTTTACTACTGTGGAAGAGGTCTGTGGATATGATGGCACTGCTGACCAAAATAAACTTGCATATAGCTAGACTTAAGTGTCACCCGTTAAAGTTTATGTTGGATTCACATTTTTGATGCTTTTGACTAACATCTTTACATAAATAAATAATAAGTTATTTATTTTATGTAAATAAAGTTGTACAAACTTATAACAGACATACAAATAAAACAAAATAGTAAAAACAGTGATAACAAAATAAATAAATAGTTATTAATCACTAACTCAGAAAAATAATATTAACTACTAACCGTTAATCAAAAATACTAACAACACATAAGTAACTACACATAAAACGTATTTTGTTTCCGACTAATACTAAGATACTAAAACTTAATACAACAAGACAACTAAATATAACTAATATTTAACTGATCATCAAAAAATAATAATTTTTCACTAAAAATATCTTTTCACACTTTTATGTATATAGGCCCAGTGCGACTTTATTCGCGTGGCGTCCTACCCCTACCCTATCCCCACCCCTACCCTACACCTGCCAAAACCTTCCTCATGTATCACTCCATAATTGTTGAAATTCGCATTAACATCTATTGCGTAGTTTAAAAGATATAAGCGCACATAGATACTAAGGGACAAGCGACCGGAAGCAACATTGTCTTAAGCTAAACATTTGTGCACATTACAGTAAAGAAAACCGAGAAAACCCGTGCGAACCCGTGGAGAGCGGATCGCTACCATCTAATAAACCGTTTTAACTACTAAAGATATTTATCGTTGCACCTGCAAAACCAACTGGACAAGAATTAATACCTGTGGAAAGTGAAATACGGGCGTTAAAACTCACACGAACTAATACTGGTTAGTTTTACTACCTTGCTTTTATGCGCTGGAATCATGAACGGTAATAAAATGTGGCTAGAAACTGAGATAACATGATGAGCGTTTAAAGTGTACTCGGGAATAAGAAAAGAGGAAAGAGAGAAAGGGGTAAATAAAAGAGAATAAAATCATCACAGCCCATAATAGTCCACTGCAGGACTTGGGGCCTCTCCCTCCCTCACGAAAGGGGAGGTAATTACCATAATCATCACGCTTCGGAGGCGGGTTGGAGATCGTTCTATTATAAACTATATAAATGGAAAAACCTGCCATTTTCCATAGGCGTGGGCGGGTGGGCCGTGCCCACCTCAGAATGATCTGGTGCCCACTCCTGGATGTACCGTATGTACATGTGTACATAAAAATCTTCATACTAACATAATTTTTAAGGGGCACGGGCCCTTGAAAATAATCCTAGATACGCTAATGTCATTTCAAACTCTTTTGCCTCGAAAACATTATTCGATTTATACGACACCCTCGAGTGTAAGGTGTTGGATGCTATTCTACTCTGCCGGATACTTCATGGCCAAATATGATGTCTGATTTTTTAAAGCAATGGAATTGTAAATATAGGTAATAAGAGCGCTTTCACATATAGGCGATTTAGTCGTGCTGCAGCAGCGCTGCACCATCGGAGGCCTTCCCATTGCAGCGGCTGCAGCGCGGCTTGTGGCGGCCATGTATCAATGACTCTTTTCTGCGTTACGTACGTCCCCTTTACGCCATCGGGAGACGTGATCTTGGCGAGGATGTCTTATGTCATGGATCTTCCATCTATCCGCCCGAGCCGCTTTGGCTCGACTTTTATAATGCATACGGCTAAGGAATGGAACGCGTTGCCTGCGAGTGTGTTCGCTGATCAATAAAATCTGTATGCCTTTAAGGTTAGAGTGCCGGCCGCATCGTTACTTGCCAGTGAGATGGCGGTCAAATGCCAGTGTCTAGTATAAAAATAAAACGAATCGATCTTATGGTGACGGAAAACATCGTGATGAAACCTGCACATTCAGGTGAATTCCCCTGGTAACAGGGTCACGGAGGTCGGACGGCAGTCGCTGTAATTGCCAGACATAAAGGGCACATTTTACCACCTGCTGACAAAGTTCCAGATACTCTATTAAGGAGTTAAATTATACACGTTGCCGCGTGGGCGCGTTCTTTTTGTGCGCGCAGGCCGACCTACATGCGTCATCTCCTACCTGGATGAGCACGTTAAACGACCCCTTGTTCCTTTCCCTCTTGATTTTTTTCCCCGTAGTTGTTTTTGACGTCTGATAAGAGATCAGTTAAGGCTATTTCAATAAATAAACATTGAGTTTTAGTAGATATTATATCAGATGCAAGTTTCATGGTCTCTGATATTCATATCTGTCAGATCGGTGACAGCGTTTTCGCTCAGCCCGCTGCCACGTATGGAGATTTTGTTAAAACCCTACACTATCATGAATAAGCCCATGTCAAGTTGGCTCAAATCCGATCGTGGACTGAATTTTTGAACCTTTATCGAAAACAAGTTTTAATTTAGATGTGGCTCACCGAGTACTCGGCCACGGCACAATTGCAGTGTGCCGTGTCATTGTCAGCCACAGTTCCTCTCTAGTGCAAGTAACAGGGCTAAGAGGACAAGAGAGCAGATGCGAAGGAGATCGGGATGGAGCTCCACAGTCGCATACCTGCTGTGCCTGATCCATAAAGCCCATTTAGCTTCGGTAGCTGTGTCCTGGTGGCAGGGATTCGGTGTGTGTGATCTAGGTGGCGTTCGGTTAGTGCGGCACGGCTGCTCTCTTGCCTCTTTAAGTTCATTAGTAGAGGCGGAAGATCTCAGGAAACTGTTCCGGCTTTCGGATATCATCCGAAGATAGCTAGGCATGTCGTCGCTTTAACGCAAAGAAACATAAAACTAAACAATTTAAATTGTTATTGTTGTATTGTATCATATTTCAAAAAGTGTAGTGGATTTGCACATCATTTTAAGGGCAAAAGCAACTCGATCCGAATTACGTTACTTTCGTTGTAAAACATGTATGTACCGCACGTTATGTCAAATCAAAACTAAAGGGTTTTGAAATGTGTTAGTTTTGCAAATAAATAAAATGTACAATTTAAATTTATTTCAAAGTTGCAGTTTTTGAAATATGTCGAAAGCCCCCGAGAAATTCTCTTTTTGTGTCGGCTTTTTAAAAGACTCGGAATCTTGTAACTGTATCAAAATAAATATTGCAATTGTTGTTCTTTAACCACGAAAATTGTGACTTACTTTGTGACGTGATTCCTATAGTTAGTTAGAGGTCTAAAATTTAATTACTCTACATACTTTGGAACTTTACTCGTTACAGCAAGCCGACGCCCATAAAAATGCTATAAAATTACGTGTCTCTACAATCTCATATGTACCGGGTGCCTCTACCTTTCTGCTGATCACTCGGTGACTCTATGCTGAGTGTAGAGAGCTGAGTAGAGAGTGAGAGAGTAGTAATTTTTGGCGTATTGAAGAAGTGTTAAAGACAATAAATTATGTATATTGGAAAATGTTTTCTTCTTGAAAATGAAATAATTTTTTATTTATTTATTTATTATTTATTTTCCAGTTTATTGTACACATATACCAGTTCCAGTGTATTGTTTTTTTTTCCAAACTCGAAAATGAAAAGGAAACAAAGGGAAATTGAGTTAGTTTCTAGAGTAGTATTTGTACGTTGTGTACTATTATTATATATGTGCGATTTTCGATACTCTAACCTGACTGTTATGGAATAACTTAAATATACAGACACAGCTAATTTACAGTTTTATAATAGTATATTTTCTACTACGCAGTAACAAATGAGCAGATAGCGTGATGGTAAGCGGTAACTGTCGCCCATAACATCTACGATTCATGCATTTAGGTTGCAGGCAACAAAAATGCAGAACAGCAGGCTGGCTTTGTACCTCATGCCTGTAAATGCGCTGGCTACCTTCTCCATCAAACATGAACACAACAATGCCAGCATTATTGCTTGGCGGTGGAAATAGATAAGGCGGTGGCACTCACCCGGGCGGATTCCTCAGGCTTGACAGAATCCTACCTGCTGAAATATTATATACTAGTATGGACAGATAAACATATTTATGTACATCATCATCACAGCCCGTAACAGTCCACTGCTGGACTAAGGGCCTCTCCCACGAAAGGGGAGGTTATTGCCATAGTCTCCACGCTTGGCAGGCGGGTTGGAGATCGCAGTGTTTAAATATAACAATGGAAAATGCTGCTGCCCATTTTCCAGTTTACGGAGACTCTAGATCTTTTGTCTCTAAACATTAGTCGCCTTATACGACACCCACGAGTGTAAGGGGTTGGTGCTATTCTACTCTGCCGGACACCACACGGCACATTACGTACATACCTACAGGTAATGACTGTAGCAAACACCTTCCAGTACACCTTTAACTTGTATCGTAAACAACGTACAGAGCAATATTTATGACACAACTTCAGCTTAAGTTTTGAGCCAAATCTTACCATAAAATATAAAGTTCTACCTCGTTTATGATAGGAACAAAATCTTTTACACCCTGATGTGTAGGAAGCTTATGGAGTCAGTGCTAGTGGCTTTATAAGATTTACTTTACAGTCTCTCGTAACACAAGTAATATTTATAAAACTTTATCTACACCTATAGCGTAATGTTCCATACATATTCGAAAACAGTTGTTTAAGGATACACTTTTTTCACGCCAGTCTTTAAAATGTTAAAAAATTACTTTCCGGTACAGCATTTGCCATACTAATTACATTACAGCTGTTACGTAATAGTAGTTTATGCAACTGTCATATAAAAGGGGGTATTAAAACATGAGTGTCAACTTTGCTGGAAGTAAGCTGCGAGTCAGTTCTGTTGTATCTACGCGTCGAGGATATCAAGCGGCGGGAAATTCACTTCACTAGTTTCACATTTATTTATTTATTTGCTTAAAACAAGAAAAAAAAATCACAAACGCAAATCAAAACAATAAAAAAAATATTCCGTTTAGCGGGAAAATAATTACACACAAATATAAACAGGAAAATTTGAATTTTGAATTTGTCAAAGACATTTAGGTATTCAGCCTACATTTCGCCGCGTCTCGGCGCCCGACAACAATTTAAAAAATAAAAGTGTTGCATAATGATTAAAAAGTTATTTTACGATACAGCTGTAATAAATTAGTATGGGAAATGCTGTACCGAAAAGTAATTTCTTAAAATTTTATAGAGTGGCGTGACCTTTAAACAACTGTTTTCGAATATGAAATTGGAACATTACGCTATGAGTAAAGATAAAATAACTGTATAATCATTCAATCAAAACAGTTTTATTTTTTAAATTTTTGTCGGGCGCTGTGACACGGCGAAGTGTAGGCTGAATATTATAGGTCTTTGACAAATTCAAAATTCAAAATTTAAATTTTCCTTTTTATATTTCTGTGTAATTATTTTCCCGCTAAACAGATTTTTTTTTCAGAGAAAACTCTAGTGTCAAACTATTGTCAGATAAACAGACACTCATATTTAATACCCCCTTTTATATGATAGTTGCATAAACTACTATTATTACACAACAACAAAATTGACAGACTTAAAGCCATTAAGGCTTTATCTTCCAGTCAATCAGTAGACCATGCAGATAGTGATTAATAGGTGCTTTTTAAAGCGTGGTGATATAATGCAATTTACGTAAATACAATACTAACTACGTTAAGGTAGAATAAACATATATTATATTATATGCATAATTATACAACTTAATTTTAAATTACAATTATTAACATTAAAAAAAAAGTCTTACTCTAACACCAAAAACCTTAATTCTAACTAAACTAAAGATAAAAAAGTTGACCCAGGTCCCCCGAATTTGGAAAAGTCCCCAGAAGGCTGGCTGCGTTGCCCCGCTGAATAGCGAGGCTAAAACGCTGACCCAAAAAGAGGCCAGCCTTCTGGTGATTTGTAATTTGGACCAGGCGCTTAGATAACTCGCGAAATAAGGAATGTGCGCCTAGTCCCCACGGCCCAAGAGTTACATTAATAAATACTACATTTAAAGATAATTTTATACAATTTGTATTGATTTTTTGGCATTAATATATAAAACCTGACCCAGTCTCTCGTTATTTGTTACGTGGATCTCTGTCAACATCCAATAATTCCGCGAGCTTCAATTTTTCCACAATCAATAGTAGGTACCATATCGTGTATATCGCAATCTATAAATATTCCGAGAAGTTACTTTCTGCCCATATCACTCAAAATTACATGTTACATAAAAAAAGTCAGAACCTTGAACAATCTAGACTAGAACTCCTATCTGATTTAGGAATACCTGTGCGCAATATCCAGGCGTCCCCGGAGATGCGAAGAAGCATTTTCTAGACTCTAGGGATGCGAATTCAAATCCACGGTTTCTATCTGAATCTGGTATATTTTTAATTGTAATTGCTCTTTGTAACATATGTTATTCTCACGTGTATGACATTATTATTATGTTATGTTATATGTGACATTATTAATTATGTATTACCTATGTACCTGAAATAAATGACATTTAATTTAATTTAATTTAATTTTAATTTAATTTAAGCATAGCATATAATTAAATCGGGGGCATATCAGGGCCATGAGATCAGAAATGGTTTGTCAATGATGATTTCTACAGCAACAGCGTCTATAGTGACTCTTCATAACAACATGGCGGGTATTCTGGGTATTCTGTACGCCTCAATCATTGACCTCGATACACAATACACATAACAATAAAGTAAACCAAGATGAAAAATAACCGACAGAAGCAGGGAGGTCACTGTAATTACCTGATCTGCCAAATCCTGGATTATGGTCAAGGCGGACCTCGGTCCTTCGCGCGAATAGAGCCTATCTAGTACAATGGACAGAAATGTACGATTTTTAACGACATGAAGTTCATGTAATATAGGTTTTAAGACTTTCGTGGTTATTCACTACACTTTCACTACACATATTATCGGGTTTGTTACCACGGTTAGTATTGTTTTTACCTCGATATTTCGACGCAGTTGCATGCGTCGTGGTCACGAGTTGACTGGTGCCTTGAAGTTCATGGTTCCTTGTACTAACATAATTTTCATATTTTGTTTATTTGATGTGGTTTTTAAATAATTTTTTATATTGCAGAATACTTAGGATACACTCGAAAATCTGAAAACATTACATTATAAAGTACAAGTTTCCATCATTATAGTCAATTCGACAATTACGACTTTTCAAAAACGAGACGGCATGTGGCATCCTTAATGGCATTTATTTCGTTAATTATGTCCGATACTGAGTTAGCCGGTATCGAATCTGTGACGTCATTCTACAGGATTGAATCAAGATGGCGATGTACTATCGAAGTTAGGCCATATACGAACACTTAGGCAAAATTTAGAATTTTTCAGCCCAGAGTTCTCCCCACACTACCTGCACTTCCATTGCAGCACCTTCAACGTAACGGTATTTCGCCTTGGAAATAAATCCTTTCAGATCTTCTTAGAGGGCGTCTTTATCCATCATGGTTAGGTAGAAATGTGGTTTTAGTTGTGGAGAGATTTTGCTTTATTCATCTTATTATGTTGGAACTGGAGAGAGGAGTAGCATGGAAGCTGTTTGTGTGTGTATATATATTCATGCTTTATTGAATTTTTAACCGACTCCAAAAAGAAGGAGTGTTGTCGGTTGTCTTTATAATGTTCTTAAAAGTATCTAATAGTAAGTTAGTAGTAAAATGTTTATGAATAATTCAGTAAATTTTGTGTGATTGTTAATGTTAAGCGATATCTTCGTGTGTTTGATGATTCCTTTTTGGTCCTAAGGTAGTTTCTAATATTATAAAATAAATGTACCGCCAATAAGGTGTGTGCCGGTCGGTACCTATTATTATTTAAAAACCACAAAAATTTAAAAAATGCGTAAAAAGTTTCCAAAGATTCAAAAATCATTTATGGTGGCCCGTTTCCCTTAATAATTTACCTTACCCCACATTTTGATGAACATAATATAATTCTAGGATATTTCCTCCTGCATGTGTATAAATTGGATGTCTGTGGAAGTACTTGTTACTCAAGTGCTTTAAACACGGTTTAATCGATTTAGTTTACTTTTTTGCACCGGCCACCATGGTTTTTCTTGTAGTAGGAGCGCCGGACGCATTCCACGCCACGCGGACCTCAATGATATGATCCGTCGGGCCTTTACCTCCGCTGGTGCTCCCGCGGTGCCGGAACCCAACGGTTTAGCCCGCGATGGTGGGAAAAGACCCGACGGAATGGCACGCACACCCTGGAAACTGGGACGGCGCTTGGTCTGGGATGCTACGTGCATCGATACCCTCGCGCTGTCCCATCTTCCAGCCACTGCGTGTCAAGCAGGGGCCGGTGCTGCCTCTTCTGCAAACGCCAAACGGCGCAAATACGCATGTCTCAGTGGCGACTACATATTTGCGACATTTGGCGTGGAATCTCTTAGGCCGTGGGGACCAGGCTTATATTTCCTATATAGGGAATTAGCCAAGCGCCTGGTCGACATTAGTAATGACCAGAAGGCTGGCCTCTATTTTGGACAGCGTATAAGCCTCGCCATCTAGCGGGGCAACGCGGCCAGCCTTCTGGCCACATTTCCGCATTCAGGGGACTTGGGGCAAATTTTTTACCTATTTAAGTAATTTTATAAGGTTTTTATTTATAGGTAGTTTTAGTATGTAATTATATATTGTTTGTGTATTATGTTTAAGTTGTATAATAAATAAAATTCCATTATCTTTTTTGCAAATTTTAAGCGATTTGCTAATAATTGGACTTAGTAGGACCGAGCAAATCTTCTATACGTGACACGTGTATATGTCACCGAAATTGCGTTTTCGAGATTAAAATACATAGTTACTTTAGTTAGACAATTTAAAATAGAACTCCCAAACATAAACTATTAGATCCCTATCACAAAACACCCCAATACTTTGTTATAATTGAATTTCAGGCTTCCAATATTAATACTGATAAAGCTCTGAGTTATAACTCATCCTTGCCCTTACTTCTAACTCAAGTTGTATGTAGCCACGTAAACTTTGATATACTTGTTACGTCATAAATTATTACGTATTTAATTCGTTAATAAAAATCATGTTAAGAAAATGTTAAAAAAAAAAATTAAGCCCACTACTACTAGAGTACTGAGTCTACTGCTGACTAGAGTGTGTCTAAATAAAACCTACGAGATTGAAAAGATGGCACCCACAAAGTATTTTTTTACTGTTCTTGGTCTAAACACAAGCATTTTATAAGCAAGATTATTAATAATCTGTAACTCTAAATAAACTATATTATATAATAACTACTACCTATTTGTTTCTAAAAACAAATAACAAGTAAATTATTATCATTCATTAAACGCTTTAAATAAAAATAACAGAATATTTTCTAGTGGAAAGTGACTTGTAGAAACTTATGCTCCGTTTACAAATCAATAATCCCACCCTTTTGGGGTTCCAACCGAAATCGTTGTCGGCGAGTCTAGCCACCGCATACATAACTCAGAGGAAGGGCTACTGACAATTTATTGAAGTATGAAATTACAGAGGCCCCTCACCCGTGAACGATTTTCCTTTCGGCCCTAGAATGGACCCCTGAGGAATGCCTTTCATATTCCCGTCCTTTATAAATGCCTCTTTTTCATGTCGATTTAATAAAGATGGCAGTGGCTTAATGGAATCAGGGGCTTTTGAAATGTTTTTTTATTTTTACAAAAGGACAATTTCATGAGAATATATTGTGTTAAAGTCAGCTGCTAATGCTTTTTCAATGTCTTTATCTTCACTACATAGTATAAAACAAAGTCGCTTTCTCTGTCCCTATGTCCCTTTGTATGCTTAAATCTTTGAAACTACGCAACGGATTTTGATGCGGTTTATTTTAATAGATAGAGTGATTCAAGAGGAAGGTTTATAAGCAAGAAAAATGGGTAGAGGGTGGGTAGGTGTACGTGAACGAAGTCGCGCCGGGTCCACTAGTTATATATATAATTCTTCTGTGAGTGTGTATGTCACTGAACTACTCTCAAACGACTGGACCGATTTTGATGAAATTTTTTGTGTGTGTTCAAGGGGATCTGGGAATGGTTTAGATTCACACCTAAGGTGTAGGGTAGGTGTAGGGTAGGTGTAGGGTAGGTGTAGGGTAGGTGTAGGGTAGGTGTAGGGTAGGTGTAGGGTAGGTGTAGGGTAGGTGTAGGGTAGGTGTAGGGTAGGTGTACGGTAGGTGTAGGGCAGGTGTAGGGTTAGAACGCTACGCGAACGAAGTCGCGCCGGGTCCACTAGTAATAATATAAAATCATATTGTCGGTTTGCGCAGCGGCTTAAAACTTATGCCAGGAGCTGGGTCCCCGGATGAGACGTAGGGGTCTGGACCCAAGGTCTGGGCACTTTTAGGGCCAGCACATATCACTGGCTGAGCAATGGCTTAACGCGACTGGAATCTTGGGTACATTTGGCAGGGAGGCTGTTCGCTGTTATGTATTTGTCGGTGTAGGTACCTAGGTTTGAAAATAACTTTTGTTTCTTATTGTTTTATAGTCATCAATTCTTTTTAACAGTATAATTTTAGACTAGAGCCTCCCACTCATCAGTAGAGCGTTTTACATTTTTTTCAAACCAGATCTCGGTGTTGAAAATACTGAATCGAAAGCAGTTTTGGTCTATGTAAGTTCAGACAGGTCTTCCTCATCAATGGAGAAATGAACCAGTTAATAAAAATTATAAAGTTAAATTGATTCATGACCTCGTCAAATATTAGTCGAATTATCGTGAGTGGAAGGAATCAGTGCTTCCTAACTTAGCTGAACACCACTCGAAAATTTATAATTATTATCCTTTTTACTATAACTGAAATAGAAATAAAAATATACGTAGCAGAACTACAGTCACTGACAAAGGTTTTAGAGTCACAAAACTAAAATGGCAATGGGCAGACCACTTGGCTCACAGAAATGATGGCTGACCGGGTAGAAAACGTATTCGAGTAGCGACCACGTACTGGTAATTGCAGCGTTGGACGGACCCCGACAAAATTGGCACAAAGTATTTTTTTATGCTACTACAGAGTAAGAAACGAGAAAACAACCCATCTGACGTTAGGCGGTAACCGTTGCCCATAACATCTACGATTCATGAATTTAGGTTAACGGCAACAAAAATGTAGAACTGCAGTTCGCGTTATCACTGAGAGGACTAAGATGAAATACCTCAAACTGAAACACAATAATGCAAGCATTGCTGTTTGGTGGCAGACATACTCGTAAGTAAGGCGACGATACCCGCCCGGAATCCTCAGGCATTACAGAATCCGCTGTCAGTAACTTAATTAGGATGTTATGGGCGAGATCTACCACTTACTAACAGGTGGACTGTCTGTTCGTTTGTCTCTGCGTAGAATAAAAAAAACGGTGCTCATACAGCATCTTCTCGCAGAGATCTACGTCATAAGCTGTTAACATAACAAACTAAAATTTTCCGAGTGCCATTAGAGACTCGATCCAAAAAGAATTGTTCCCCCAACAATTCTAATCGTCGAATGGATCTTATCAATTTCATTTCGATCCACCAAAAGCTTAGGGTCATTACCGGAACGATTAGTGCGGCATTCGATCCGCGGTGACCCTAATTCCTTTGGCGTTTACGACTCTGTAAACAGTGCTGGAATAGACTTTAACGACAGACTTTTTGAAGTGCTCGATAAATTGGAGTCTATTTTTAGTAATAATAACGAAACCTAGATTATTTTCCATCTCAAACGATAGCCGATGGTAGCCAATAAAATAATATACTATATTGGCGTTAATCATACAACTGTCACGCACGAACCACGATTAAATTGATAGTATTTTAACGACGAAGGTTAGGTCAAGAGTAACCCTAAACCGATTTTTATAGACATATTTATTGAAATTTAAATGTAATTTTTATGGGCGTTAATTACACTTTTTGTAACATTGTCTTATTTGTATATTATTACTGAGTTTTTCTAAACTTAAAAGCCAGTTTCGAGATGGTTCTCTAGGTAGCTTTGTTTCATTAAAATCAAGAAATGTTTCGGCATTCGAATAAAGTAAACCGTATCGAAACCGGTTTATCGGTTCGCGAGCTACGATGTCACAGGCCGACACACACCTCCACACGTACACAGAACCCCAGATACACAAGTCAAAGATAACACCCCTAACTTTGCATAGGAGGTTAAAACAGGCGTCAAATCAGTACACTTTCAAACAGCAGGATTTCAAACAACCAAGCACTTTCCCAACACTAGGACTTCCTACACTGAATGATTTTATTGCGTGTCCAAACTCCCTTAGAAACATTTGCCAACCGTTTTTGAAGGGTTCAAACTTGATATTGAAACATATCGTAGAAAAAGAGAAAACATTGTTACATTTTATATTTAGAAAGCGACCATCTAAGGCTCATGAATTGATTGAAAATAACAGTTCAGTTTTGTCACTATAAAAAATAATCATCTTAGCGTTAATACCCCGGTTGTGTTCTCGCGCACGAACTCCCGGAGTCCACCTTGACAATGATCCAGTAATTACAGTGGACATTTGGTAGATCAGGTAATTACAGTGGAGCGACAGCTGTTTGACCTCCATGACCCTGCTACTAGGGGAACCTGACCAGATTGGATCATGGGTACACATTAGGCTGCGGTGCATCAGGCAGGCCGTGACCTTGTTTGCCACCTTGGTGGTATAAAGAAAAAAAAAGAATTCAGTCGCCTGAATGTGGAGGTTTTATCGCGATTTTTTCCTGTACCGTAAGATCATCGGTTAGCATTCAACTTATGTACAAAACTCAGAAAAGAATCATTGGTACATAGCTGCAGTAGGCTTAAAACCCGGTACCTCTCATTTACGAGTAGGATACCCTATAACCATTCGGCCACCAACGCTACCAAAACTCATGAATTTATAGAAAGTAACAGTTCTGCTTTGTAATTATTTCTGGCAAACTACCCAGGGACCGGCGGCAATTTCATTTCAGACAATTTTTTTCCCTTCCGAAGTTCAAAGTTCAAAGTAAAAAAAGTAACTCCAAGGATATTAATTAGAAATACCTACGAACACACATATTTTAGACAATAAGGCAACGAGTACTTACTACGGTATTTGATATACGAAGTCTCGAATTTCGAAGCCATATTTGGCTCAGAACACATAAATCGCTGTCAAATTGCAAACTCAAGCCTCACGGTGATACGTGATCTGCAAAACCTCATAATATATGCATATTAATATACCATCTAATAGCGAGGCCAGGATATCAGCGATTGAGAAGAAGCGTTTAAATTTTTTTTGTCAACACGTCCATTTTTATAGATGGAGGCCTGTTATTCGAAACTACGGATTTTAAATATTACTAAAGCATGTTCGTAATTTTAATTTATATCTTTGGACTTCAAACGCATCCGAAGATAAATACCCTATCAGATATGTAACGTTTAAGTTAAGGTAATGCAATGCAACTTACTTTTTCTATTCAGTAAATGATTTGATCGATTTCACAAGTAAAATACAACGCAATCTAAAACAAAATACACGTCCAAACTCTATTACCCATTCAATCCATAATAAAGTTTCTAATATTAAGGAAAGGTTGTCCTATTTTTGAAGTTGACGGGGAAATGAATGGGTCTTGTGTGAAATTTACTAATACTGTATGTTACTTTCTAGTGGATCAGTCGCGACTTTGTCCGCGTGGCGTTTTACCCCTATCCGTACCTTAGTCCTACCCTACACCTACCCTACCCTTTTTCTTGCTCATCAACCTTTCTCTTGAAAACAGAATTAAAATCGGTTGCGTAGTTTAAAAGGTCTCAGCGTACATAGAAAAAGGACAGACGGCGAAAAGCGACTTTGATTTTCTTTGTTTTATATGTATAGATATTTTATTGTTGTAATAAGTCACACCACATAAAATGGCGACAGACGCCAGCAACATATAGCCCACTTTTCCGCTCCACATTAGTCATTACTTCCGCTGTTCCTGTGGCCGTCCCCACTTTCTTGGCAACACGAGAACTATCCGCATTAATTTCTCCCGAGACTGTATCAGCCCTTGAATATGAACCTCTGGCTCATTCTGCATTTATGAGCAAGCTAAGACCCCCGCTTTGCCCTGATAATAAGTAGTCTCCAAATATGTTTACTATGTATGTCTCCTATGAGTGCATGAGAACTAGGTATTCATGTTCAATTGTAGGCTTTTAGGGCCCTAGTGAATATATTACTCATTGTCAAAATAGCAATAGATTTACACTTTTGTAACGTTATACAACAGCATGTGACATCGTCGGTGGACTAGTGGTTAGAGGGTCCGGACTTGTAAGCGAGAGGTCACAGGTTCGAATCCTACGGCCGCCGTGTACCAATGACTCTTTTCTGAGTTTGATACATTAGTTGAACACCCAATCTAATCAGGTTCCCCTGTCAACAGGGTCACGGAGGTTAGATGGCAGTCGCTCCACTTAGTTACCTGATCATGGGGACATTAACGCCAAGACGATAATAATGATAACGACATGAGACAACTTTTTTAGCAACTTTTATATTGGAATCATCATAATCTCACCCGTAGGGTGTCCACTGCTGGACGTAGATATCCTCCCACGCTTTTCACTCAGATAGACTCTGTGCTTCCACAGAGGCCTAATCAGAAGCAAATAATGTAATTAACAAATCGCGCAGGATAGGGACCAAAGGCGAATTTTTGTAAAATTAAAAAATTCAAAATTCAAAATTTCTTTATTGATTAGGACATTAATTATCTCATTCAATCGGCAAAAAGGAGGGGGGTAGGAAAGTAGGAAGGAAACACACAGTGACACGCTGACCGCCCTATGGCCGCAGCAAACCCACCCCACGCCAACCACGACCGGACCGTGCCCGACAATGCCAGGCAGAGCTGTGAAGGAGGCAGATCCACTACGGATCGCTGAGCCAGTGAAGTAAATAATTAAAGTAATCAAAATGAGAATATTAATGAAGTAATAATACTCTAATGTTATTAGTTACCTATTGTTCGACTTGACAACTACACTTATTTTAATATTCACATTAATATTAATTAATTAAACGTCTATCACATCTGTCTGGGATTTGTTACGCTTGTAAAACCCACGTCGCGACAAATTACAATGATAGCAAGAATAATGTTATATTGCACGAGAGTAATGTTACATTATCAATTTAATTATTAATTAATCTTGACATACCTGGCATAAAACAAAGTCGTTTCCTGCCGTCTGAAGATCTTTTAAACTACACAACGGATTTTAATGCGGTTTTATACAATAGATACAGTGATTCAAGTGGAAGGTTTATACGTAGGAAAAAAAGGTTACGTAAGGAACGAAGTCGGGCCGTGTCCACAAATATAATATAATAAATTTTAAAAATTTGATGATGTGCTGTTTGATCTAATTTCTAGTAGCACTACTTAGCATTTTTACCTCGCAATGTTAATAATTCAATTTTCGAGTGAGACTTATCATTTCTTAATGATTAATGTTATTGCTATGTCAACTGGGATCAAAATTCCCAATAGCCTTTGTCTGTTGTATCTATTGGGCAGGACTTACTCCCTCAAAAAGCGGATACAGCGTAAAACAAAATTGGCCAAGTTAATTCCATAAGTTAGGGGAGACGCACCGCGGACATACACTAGATAATTACGTTATGTCTAACATTAAGTTGCCAATAATAGGCTTTACAAGATCCGAATAACACTATCAATGTCGCCAAATGAAATCCGGCAAAGAACGGATTGTAACATTTATTTAAACAGACACTTGCCTCAGAAAAGTTATTGAATTTTTCCACAAAAGCAGCTTCATTTCGGACTACGAAGAAAAAATAAGTCCACCGCGGGCTCAGTTACACCATTCATTAGTACGAAATCCTAAGCCGGGCTTAACTATCAGATTGCACCTTCGTTAGGGCGACGCGAGCCGCTTTTAGCACTAGAATTACCGGATGCTTACAAGAATGAGGGTATAGTGGTAAAACATTGATGTGGGTACAGTCAGCTGCGGAGTGACTAGACCAATATGCCATATATTAAGTGTATGGTAGGTGGGTCACGTCTGTCTGCAACTGACTGTACCTCATGGACTGTGGCTCATGGAGTAATTTTACAAGTGGGGAAAGTTTTTTTTTAATTTTTTTTATGTTATCCGGCAGACAAACAGGCATGCGGGCCACCTGATGGAAAGTGGTCACCGCCGCCTAGGGACATCAGCAACACCAGGGGAGTCACCAATGCATTGCCCGCCTCTGAAGAGCCCTCTAATATACCTCTTGAACGATCCCATGTCATAGTCCAAAGGAAACACTGTGGCTGGAAGCTCATTCCACATCCGAATCGTATATCGATAGCGGGGGACCGGACTCACCGAACATTATCATCTTCATCATCATCCTAGTGTTTATCTCGCCTTATGTCACTGTCCGCCTTCCAACTTTTCATCCGCCCCTTCGCACTTCGCCCGGTCTTCAGCATCTTCTTCGCATCCGACTCGGCGATGTCAATCCATCGCTTCGGCGCTGACTAAACGTGTCCACGAACTTCATGTCAATCAAATGAAAATGCTGGGGTGGATGGGCGTAACACAACAGTGGCCTTAGCCAAGAGGTTGCGTTAATCTACAATCGTTTGTGGTAGAAAAAATGTATGGGATTTGACATAAGCTAACGTTATCTGACATAAGCTGTTTGTGGTAGAAATTCTTGGTCCATAGACAATTCACGTACTTTCAGTGTACAAAGGAGGCGGATTGGCGGTTGATCCTACACAATCAAGAGTCAATGTAGATGTTGGTAGAAAAAATCGAACTTCGAGCTGTCAATTTTTTACCATACACGCATCACGCAAGCGGATCTGTCAAAGATGGCTAAACCCCCAGAAGCCATCCATATAGGGAACGAAGCTGTCAATGTCAAGGACCGGGCGAAGTGGAGAAGAATGAGTGGGAGTGCGGACCGTGGAAGAAGCCGGGATAAACGCTAGGATGATGATGATGTATGTGAGACATCCTCTTCCTGGAAAATATAACGTAGGAATCAATAACTCAAGTTTATATCCCACCAAAGTATTTACTCAAGTGTGTCTCACTAATCCAGTCCCTCACTCAAAGGCTGCGACGCTGGTCCTATTTCCTTTGGTTGTAACACATTGGCAGCACGTACCTGGCAACAATAAAAACTGCACTGAAGCAAGCGAAAATACTCTTGTAAGACGACGAAACTTTCCAATCTGCTACTACAAGGCGCCATTTTCGATGCAGCGCGGCGTCCCGATTGGCAATACAGAATACAGACCGAGCAGATGTCGGCACTCGTCGGCGAGCTTCAGAGCAACTTAGTTGCTTATATCGTTGGGTAGAGAAATGTTTGCGGAGGAATTCTTAAAAGAAAGAAATAATACTGATTGGAAGGAAACATTAATAATGAAAACATTGAAAACAACGAGTAGTCTCCCATGCCACTGTCGGTGCCGCGGCGGTCAGCATAAATGGTACCCACTCAGCAGGCGCAAGAAGCGACTCAAAGCGCGGGTATTCTGTGGGCCCATTTTTAGATATTTTTGGGGTGATTTACTTCTTCAGTCTTAGTTGGCGTTACTTTTTCTGGATGGGAACTAAACTTAGGGTATTTAGCTGTAGTGCAATTATCTAATTACTAGTGTTACCGATGATTAAGTCTTCGGGAAATTCTGTACGTTCCGAACACGTTCCTGTGCGAACCTTATGTGAACTATAAGGTTCATTACTGCTACTTTCATGTTTTAGAATTTTGCAAAGACCGCGTGCGGAACGCCCATATCCGCGGTAGTCTCCGTGTGCGTGACATCGCAGATAAGCTACAAGAGTGCCGCCTGTTATGATTCTTGCACAGATCGGCAAATTACGTGGGGAATAGATGTCTGGCTATGCCACCCCCGCTAGGCACGGGAAAGAGAGGTCGGCGCAAGAAGCAATGGCTGATCGTCGTTAAGAGTGACATGCGAGCCAACGGACTCACCAATAAGGATGACGAAGACCGAGCAAAGGACTAAAAACAGGAAGGTGGAACCTGGGCCCCTGCGTATCACGCGCCAACACAACCGAGATTTAACGCCAAAATGATGATGATGACTGCCAATTTCATCAATATCCATTCAGTTTTTTGGCGTGAAACAGTCCCATACATACAAACTTTCTTAAAAACTTGTCTACACCTGTACCGTTTCTGCTGATAAAGAGATAGAATCTCTTTTCGTCAAACAGCTGGAACGAATAAAGACATTTCCTGTGTACCTACATAAATATACAGACATTGTACGAACGGCAAGATTGTATCTGTAACAAACTCGAAAATATAAAGTTCGAGGCAGATACTTTGGCCAGAAATATTTTAGAAAGTCCGCAACAAAAGAGGGAACATAAAATCATACTTTCTGGAAAAGTGTATTTTCTAAGAAGATGCATTTGGTTGGTTAAAAATTTTCTCTTAGACAAAATAGTTTGTCTAACTAAGTATTTGAGCATGAGAAAGAAGGCTTAGTTACGCATAGTTAGCAATAACTATTTTCATATAAAAATTGCAGATGCAACAGATCTAAAAGTGTATAAGTATCTCCTAAACGGTTAACGATATAGAAACGACTGTCAAAGAGAAGTTTCTGAGTAAAATTCGACGAATACGATGGTGGTGTTAGTGCAGATATGACAATTTGCACTTTGCAGTTTGCAGAGAGTAAGCAAGGAAAGCGACGAATTATACATATTCTTCAATATCTCCTAAACTACTGGAACCTATTTCAATGAAACGAACGAAACTGTAATAGTAATAAATAATTTAATTAACTTTTTCGCTTTATAAAAATTACATAAATGAATAATTATTGGTGTCTGCTTTAAGACATAGCCTGTGTTAGGGGGCACCGCTTTCTAAAATACACATGTTTTTGATAGAATTTATTCATGAGCTAAGAATCATCTCGATTAAACTGCCTTTTTTATGCACCATTTAACAAAAGGGAACAAAATAGGTATTGTGATTTCACCTGTGATCCTTTCATGCCAAATTCTATGTCCAATTTCTATGAGTTGGCGCTATATTTAATCTTGCCCAAATCTTATAAAATGTCTATAAAAAATAAAGTGACCCATTGATAACTATTAAGAACCGTTAGTGATGACCATAATGACAAAATTAATACTTATATAAAAAATACCGTCATGGTGCCCTAAACTGTTCAATCAGTCTGGTCCCCAGCTTCAGCCCACTAGAAAAACAAAAACCAAATAATATGTCTACACATATGTGCTGCCATCTGTCAGTGAGTAGTAGCAACAGTAGCAGCGTAGTATCCACTATCTCTCAAACTAAGAAAATGTTAAGTTAAGTTTAACTTACTAAAATTTTATGTTGCATTACATCTAAATACACGTATAATATAATTACCACTTACTTAGGTACTTATTACAATTTTAATGCAGATATAGATTACCTAATACAACGCCATCTATAGTTCTTTATCTAAATCAAAATGAAATTTTCTTTCAGTGGAAGCAAAGCGTTTTGGAACCAACTGATACTGTTAGTTCATCTATTCTAGCACAGGTGGCGCTGTGTTAATAAATATTACTAATAATAAATAAGGAATCTCTCATGCGAGGGCCCGGGGTCCGCCATGACCATGCTCCAGAATTCGGCAGTTCAGGTACTTAATTACAGTGGAGCCACTGCCATCATACCTCCGTAACACTGCTACCAGAGGAACTTGACCAGATTGAATCATGGTTACACAATCAGTTCTCTGAATGTGTGTTAGGGCCGGTTTCATCACGCTATTTTCCCTCACCGTAAGAACATCGGTTAGTACATATTCAATTAATGTTGATTCAGAAAAGAGTCATTGGACTAAGGCAGTGGGACTCGAGCCCGATACCTCTCTCGTACGAGTCGGACCGAGTTGCCACCGACGCTCCAATCTGATAGTTATTTAAAATATTGCACAATAAATATGACATCATTCAGGTTTCATCAGTAACCCATAGTAGTCTGCTAAGTACGGACTTAAGTCTGCTCCGCATTAGTTGAGGAATTTGCCAATTAACGAAAAACGCTGCTACCAATTTCCTGGTCTACCCATAGGTCCGAGGCGATCAATTTAAATATAAATAAATGTGATAAATAGAATAAATCCGAAACGTGCCTGTAAAATTACCTAAGTGCTTAGGTATAGTTCGTCCATAGGCAGACGGCACCCTTCGGTTTTACCACAGAGTAGAAAAGAAATTTTACAGTCTAGAAGTTTTTTTATGCTAGGCAGCGACAAACGAGCCGATAGCCCACCTGATGGTAAGCGGTAACTGTCACCTACAACATCTATAATTCATGCATTTAGGTTGCAGGCAACAAAAATGCAGTACCACAGTTGCGTTGTCAGCGTCAGGACTAAGATGAAATGCATCATGCCTGTAACTTTCCGTGAAATAGCAAACTTTTCAATCTTCTTGGATTTTACGAATTCGCCACTGAATCCCTATTACCATGAGTTTTCCATTGGTGAACTTAGGTCTTACTTAATTAGTGCCAATGAGCTCTGTTCTTCGGCTTACTGGAGCCAGAGTTTTGTCAATCGTCACTCCACGGCGGGGGACGTCCTGTCCTCAGATCATGGACTTATCCATGCCTTGGTCCATGCCTTGTAATGGGATGCTAATAATGTAAATTCATAAAACATTGGCGCCGTTCGAACGGCTAAGAGGCTAAACATTAACATGTTACACTTACTTAAAATTCAGAAAAACAAGACCAATTTTTTACACGATATTATGTTAGTTTGGGTGAGCAATAAATTCCCACAAACGCGTCGAGATTATTCACAAGTGTCACACTTGAAATTGTGGAAAAAAAAAGTTTGCATACCAAAAATGTCCAATAAATTCACGCTGAGATATCGATGTAAAAAGAATACCAAGAAAGCGAACAAGCTAGCCTAAGAATAAAAAACTATCATAAGAACAAAGGTTTCAGATACTTTTATATAAATCTGTATCCTATGTCTTATGACTTAGGAATGCTTTTTAAATATGATATTACAGGGACAGGATTAGGATAGAATTAGCATCCGCCGGACCACCACAGCCTCAGACCAAATAAGAAATTAAGATGGCGCCCTTTCTACAGTGGTATGGCGTAGAGTGATTCTTCGACATAATACTGTCTCGCTACAGACGTTCCGCTTTGGCAGACACCGACCACCGTCGGAAAGCAGAACACGACCAAATCCAACATGCGGTTCTAAAGGAACTTTCTCCCACGCACACTAAGGTTGTGGAATGTACTACCTGGAGAGGTTTCCCTGGAGAGTACAACATGGAGTTCTTCAAAAACGCGGGTCGGCAACGCGTGGGTGATGCCCCTGGTATTGCAAACGTCCATAGGCTGCGGTGACTGCTTACCATCAGGCAGGCCGCAAGCTTGTTTGCCACTTTAGTGGTATAAAAAAAAGTGTGCACCGCGGTGGGCCGACATAATTATTATTAACACTGGTCGGGAGTGGAGTATCCGACATCCGACACATCTGCCAAATCGAAGCGTGTGGAGTCGTTTGAAGCTGCCACGATCAAATACACCGTCTTGACAACTTCGCCATAGGTACTCATCAACTTCCTTATGCGCATTCGTTAAACTTTTGATCTTGGGGTAGAGTTTGATAATGGTTTAGGCATAGATAATGACGCGGAGCAGCTCCCCCGCTTCCACAAAACGAGGGGGTCTTTACGCAGACTCTTTACCCCTCCTTAGTGGCTGCCGCGGGTATTTTTCCCCGAAATTGGGCGAGACTAAGCGCTCATTACCCGGTTTGTTACCCCTTACATAAATCCTAAGGCGGGACCGCGACGAGTTGAGACTTGGGTCTTGGACTTCAGTATCAAAACTGTAAAAAGGCCGTGACTGTATTTGGAAGATAGTTCAGAAATAAATATCGGAATAAGATTCTGGGACGTAAAATGAAGCTGAACTGATTTTAATGGGACTTCCACAGTTTGGTAGTTTGGAGTCCAACTTAAAATCTAAGCCATTTTTCATATATAACCAGAGATACAGCTCGACCTCTCCGTGGTACAAGCTTACATGCATGAGGGAGCTTGTTTAAAATGGACATATAAACAAAGTCGCACGCAAGAGCTAGTTCTTCATAAATTAAAAGATAGTCAATGGTCTCTGCCTACCCTTGTGACAAACAGGCGTGTGTGTGTGTATGTGTCGCAGCCGGATGGTTAAATTAGCCGGTTAACTAAACGGCTAGCTTTTTGAGCAGTTATTTAGTTGAAAATTTGCCAGTTTCATAAGATTTTAATGTGATGTTGAAAGAACGATATTGCCTCGAGTTTACGCAGCTCTTTCACACATTGTTCCAATGCTAACCTACCCACAATAACTTCAAAGTATAATAATAGTTTGCATTAGGTTTCTATTCGGTTAGTTTAGGTTAGCATTATGACAATGAATGGAAAAGCTCCGTAAACTCGAGGCAATATCGTTCATTTGACTTTACTATCAAAGTTCATGAATTTGGCCAATTTTCAATTAAATAACTGCTTAAATAGCTAGCCGTTTGATTAACCGGCTAATTTAAACTTTGGCTGCGACATATGTATAAGATTCGCCATGTTGTCCCATACGATTTCATCATTTATGTATACTGAGGAGAGTACATACGTCAAAGGAGGAAATTTTCCTCCCTTTGCGTATTCTATTGCTTTTTTACGTTTTTGTTCCGGGAATTGTTTGGTAAGATGCCCACCACGTGCTGTCGTCGCACCCCTCCTGAATTCATTGTCAACGCTTTAAACCAAAATCTTCACGTAGTGTGTTGTTCCAGGGAATTTTGTGGAGGTTGTGGAATGTAGGGTTTTTCCCTAGTGAGTACGCTCGGTGCGGTCTTAACGTTTTACTTTTAAAATATCTGCGATTTCATCGTGATATTTTGTCTTGGTCTTCCCCTTCTAAGGCTTCCATTCAATCTTACCACATTATAATATATTATCATTTTCGATATTCCTCTCTTCTTTAATCTCTTTACATTGTTATACAAAGCTAGAGTGAATAGGCTGTTCCTTTTTTTTATGTCATACGGTAGGCAAACAGGCAAGTGGGCCACCTGATGGAAAGTGGTCACCACTGCCTAAAGACATTAGCAACACCAAGAGTATCGCTAATGCGTTGCCCACCTCTATAACACGTTGCTCTGGCAGCAAAAGGCAAATACCACTCCACTGCCAAAGCCACGGTTTCCCAAATCCCCACCCCATGGAGCACTGGAAACCTTACTCACCGGCAGAAACACCTATGCCCTACCTCTCTTAAAACCTAGTCTAGTCTAGCCTATAATTAAAAAAAAACAAACTGAGCATTCCTTTCTCTAGTTTTAAACCCGAGTTTTTTACCCTACTTTAAAAAAATTTAACTCACAACACTTCCAACTGATTGGTGCTACGTTGCGATGCAACATCATTAATATATGACGGATCACGGTCAATAGTATGGACTCATGTGGTCAATAGTACGGACTTATGACGATGAAAACGGAAGTGGGAGTGCGCCCTCTGGTGGGGCGTGCTGACAGAGTCTCGACGGCACGACTCGGGCCGAGTGGCGGCCATTCTTGGCGCGACCGCCGCCGAGGAGTGACGCGTCTTGAAACTGTCTCCACATTTCGTTTGTTTACGTTTGAAGTTCGTTAATAGAAAGTGTTATTTACGTTTAAAAATAAAGTAATTTTAAAATCACCTTTGAAATAAGAAAGTAAATTACCTCAACTGCCTACATTTGTAATACCGCTCTGAATTCTAGTGAAATTATAAGTGATGTGCAAAAATGAAATGGAATAAATACAGTGGAGTAAATGTGAACCTTTTCTTTAATTTATCTGGACGAATACGACCTAATACTGATATCACCACCCTGATGACAATGATCCTGATACACCCCTTTCCTTCACGCGACGACATCAGAAGCGGTGATGACGAACGCAACGCCCAAGAGATGGTATGATGAAAAGCAACAAAGAAAATGCAGATACGCTACGTGAAAGCGTAATAATAAAAGAAAGGTGATTACTCGATCCAGTTGAGTTGCCTACATTAAAATGTAAAATTATTTAACATGTTCAAAGCGCAGCCAAGAGTCCAAACACCCCGAGATATAAGACAAAGACTTCGTCAGAAAGATTGGGGGATTCATAAAGTAAACAGCAGATCATCTGTACCAAATGGGTCATGGTCAAGGCAGACCCCGGGCCTTCGAGAGCACCACTGGGATATCGACAACATTATTAAAAATCGAGTGAAACTTACTATGGACGGCACTTTGGTATGGCTTCTTTGTTTTTGTTAAATTTAATTTAGATTACTCATGTAAAATATTTTCCTTTTTAAATATAAAATTGAGTTAGTTAAATAATTTGCGTAGTTCTAAATTAGCCAGCTAAAGTTTATTCAATGACTTTAAAGTAAACGCTTACATTTAGATTCATTTAGCAGTGTGGTTTGACACCACAAGTAAATTAATTGCTTAGATTTCTGCAGATTAAATAAAATCAAACAATAAAAAACGGTGTATATTAATTTTTTATTTTTGTTTTACTAATACAATTATTTTCTTCTATTGCATAACAATGGTGCACAACGGTTCGCTTCACCTACGAGAACAACATTGGAATGCAACGCTGGACTGGTAGCCTCAACGTGATTGTTTCAACATGGGACGACGATGGTAGAAAATCTGCGAGTGTACATGACTGAGAAATGATGTGATATTAACAGTTCCTCTCTATCTGGTGAGTCCTATACATAATTATTATTTAGTAAAAACCTGTGCTGAAGAGGCTCCCTAGCGGATTTTAGGAGTTATTTACTTTGACAATTAAGAAAAGTATTCTGACAGAAACACTATTGATACCCTTAGTAGAGAGAATGGCAGGTTTATTTGTATCTTTAGTGAAACTACAAACAGAAAGAATGTAAACAAAACATAAACAACGTCAGTTACGTCAGTGTTGGTAAAAATGTCAAAAACTACTGCTAAGTTTAAAAATGTTAGCTTTTGCGGGTACCTATGTCAATTAATGTAGGCTGTCTGATAGAAAGTTACTAAGAAAAAAAATCACTCCACAAAAATAGTAAGAATTATGTTAAATCCGTCCCAATGTCAAACAGTGTTTATAGTAAAAAAAAGTGTTATTTAATCTAAGATTATTTTACCATCTTGAAACATGGTGCGCTATGATTTTACGTATTACCAACATCACGTCAGTTATCAGAAAACAAGAATAAGAAATACTTGGAAAGCATAGTGCTATTATTTTTATAAATTGAGTACGTAAGCATAGTTATTGATCGTTGCCTCACTGCTGAGGATCCTGACATCGTCAGTAAACTGCATGTCTCCATCGGTTTCGATGAATCGTTCGGATATTTGGTCCACCCATCTCTTCGGACTTCGGCCTCTGGGTCTCTTGCCTTCGACTTTTCCCGTCACCATAAGTCGTTCCAGATTGCTGATTAAGTAAATATTTGATAATAACAGTGTGGCAGGGATGCCGTAGCAGTGAGTTTGTGGAACAATTAGCTGGTGTACTTTAGGATGTTGTCTTAGAGATAGGGTAGGCTTCACATAGGCTTCGAATGTGCAAATTCAATAACGACCCCGCGATCTCCGCGATTTCTATGCGAGCGGGAGGGTGCAAACATGTATCGAGAGAAAAAAAAAGAGAAAAATTATTAGCGTGTTTGTTTACATTTAACAGGAGAAATTCGAACGAAATTTTCCATATTTCAGTATAATGTTTGTTATTGTGGTCGTAGTTTCCCAATGTTGTAGAATAGAGAGATAAGATATCCGCGGTAAAAATGGGATCACCGATATACGTTTCTTTTAATACTACAAAAAAAGGTAGTTTGGTTAGTAACGTAATTTTATATTAGTATCAAGTTATTTAACGAAAAAAAAAAGTAAACACGAGTAAGTGAACTGATTGACGGTAGATAATTTCGAATTATGTTTTGAGTAACTAAAGATAAACCTGTGACTTAGTTCGACCGAAAACCATGTGTACTAAGTCAATGTGACTTAGTTTGACCTGGATAAAGACTTTGTTAGACGGATCAATCTAAGACGCTAACCCAATACGTGACGACTATCGAGCCGAGGTTTTTATGAGATTTATGTGATCGTTTTGTTTTCTCAAAATTTGTTGCATCATCGGATGAAGGTGATCGTGTTTTATCAGTGATGGTGGGCTAATGGAGCCTATGGGAGAGTTTTATGGTTGCTTACCGGCCTGATGGAGGCTATGGGAGCGTGGCTAATAGCAAGTAGTTGTTTTAAGCTTTGTGAGAAAGTGTTGAACGATAACGATGATAAGAAAGTCCAGATATTTTGGTGATAGTTCAATAGCCGGTTTTATAAATTATTTTTAGCTTCGAGTACTGAAATTTCCTTGATTACTGATATAAAGTAACTATTTTGAGTTCTGTTGTTGTGCCAGCAAGATGAGACAGTGTAAGCAATGGTGAGATTTCATATCCTTCTGCCAGTACAAGTTTTTAAGTACCTGAATTGTTGTTGAGGTCAAACATCCAGATTTATTTGGCTGATTTGGAGTGACCCGGGAGTCATGTGTGTGACTCATTGGGCTAAGAGCCCCGAAAGTCTCGGATGTTGTGGCTGTAGATAGCAAATTTTATTTTGTAATTTTTTTAGAAGGCGGCTTGATATGGGATGCCTTCGTTATTACAAACATTGTTAAATGGTTTCAAAATGGGAGCTTAAACGTAACGTAAAGTCTAGATAGAGTATACTTGTTCGAACAGTTAAAATCGATGAAGATGATTATTGCTTGTTTAGTTTTGGTGTGGCAACAAATGGACTATTGTTACCTATAACTGGCGTATCAAATAGACGTGAGAGCTTCTTATTATTAAACTTCTGATTTAGTTTTGATATTGGGCAGTGGAAATAATGTTTATTTTTATTTTATTTTGTTGTTTTTGTAGAGATGACACCGTAAACAGTTGTTCGGATCTGTGACGATTACTTGTTGTGTAACTCGTAGACCGTTATTGACCGGGTTATGATAGCAGATAGACTGTTACCTATCACTGACTTAGTACAGATTTGGTCGAAGGATTGACCACGAGCTGAGAATCTATAGACAGCTTCTATTTATTTGTCCCGCCTGTGTGGCTCCCGTCTGTGTGGCTCCCGCCTGTGTGGCTCCCGTCTGTGTGGCTCCCGCCTGTGTGGCTCCCGCCTGTGTGGCTCCCGCCTGTGTGGCTCCCGCTTGTGCGGCTCCCGCTTGTGTGGCTCCCGCCTGTGTGGCTCCCGCCTGTGTGGCATCCCGCCTGTTTGGCATTTCGCCTGTGTGGCATAGTCTGTGTGACATTAAGTCTGTGTGGTATTTAGCCTGTGAGGCATTCTACCTGTATGGCATTTCGCCGGTGTGGCATTTTTATGTGTGGCATTTTGCCTCTGTGAAATTTACCCGTGTGTGACATCTTACCTGTATCGTGCTTTGGTAGACGTGACACAGGATATATGATGAATAAACTCATAGTTTGACGATTAGAGTGGCACTGACCAGAGTGACACCCAACCTGTGTAGCACCTAGTCTGTGTGGTATTTCGCTTGTGTGCAGGTCCAGTTGCGTGGCGGCCTGGTTGCGTGGCGGCCTGATGGCGTGGCGGCCCGACTGATGGCGTCCGTCGTGTGGTGGTTCGTCGCTTGTGTGTCATTTCTCCTGTATGGTAACATTACTTATTCTTTTTAAATTAGGATGGCGCTGACGGATGACCAAAGATCATATGGCATTTAATGAAGGAGTGTTTCAATCCCACTCGAAGTAACATTGGGTCTTTTGCTGAGTACTGAAAATTTGATGTAGGTATGTCACATATTTGTAGTGAATCTAAGTACCTACAGTAATGGACGTCGGGGACGATACGCGAGCTCTGTGATTGGGGCTTGTTTCCCACTCAACAAGAGCATCAAGGGGAAAACACTGGTGACGATGATTAAACCTTCTTCATTGGTGGTAATTGTGATACGGTTTATGAACCGTCTGGTGTTATACCTTGTCACGCCTCTCTAATGAACTGAAGTCGTAGCTGAATTTATGTCGGCAACTTATAAAGAATAATTTATGTACAAGATGATGTTGTTATCTCTCAATCTACAGAAGTTTAGTATGATAAATGATAATGGACGTATGTTTTATGTGAAGATTTGGTGGGTTAATGCAGTCGTGATAGATCCAATCACATGATTCATAAGACTTATTTGGGTGATGTGTTGTGGTCAGAAGTGACCGAGCGAATATAGTACTGTGCTATGGTTTTCATGTTTCAGATTACACATGAGGACGTGTGTACAGCAGGACGGCCGTGACGGATCACGGTCAATAGTATGGACTCATGTGGTCAATAGTACGGACTCATGACGATGAAAACGGAAGTGGGAGTGCGCCCTCTGGTGGGGCGTGCTGACAGAGTCTCGACGGCACGACTCGGGCCGAGTGGCGGCCATTCTTGGCGCGACCGCCGCCGAGGAGTGACGCGTCTTGAAACTGTCTCCACATTTCGTTTGTTTACGTTTGAAGTTCGTTAATAGAAAGTGTTATTTACGTTTAAAAATAAAGTAATTTTAAAATCACCTTTGAAATAAGAAAGTAAATTACCTCAACTGCCTACATTTGTAATACCGCTCTGAATTCTAGTGAAATTATAAGTGATGTGCAAAAATGAAATGGAATAAATACAGTGGAGTAAATGTGAACCTTTTCTTTAATTTATCTGGACGAATACGACCTAATACTGATATCACCACCCTGATGACAATGATCCTGATACACCCCTTTCCTTCACGCGACGACATATATATTACGAATCTATGAATTACTCTATGTCCTCATAGAAGTTGAACACGATACTTGTTCGTAATTTTATTCCGGCTGCCTTTTTCTTTAATCATAGTACAATAATGCAAACGTTGTTGCTTTTCAGCAAAAATGAAGCGGCTGTAATCCAGACGGAATCTTCATGCTTGATATCCGCTATTGGAATGGATCCAGAGTAATTTACCATTTATACTTATATATTGTATCCAGTTTTAAGTTCATATGTTTATTTTATGGTTTTGTATATGTATTTAGTATGTGTTTTCGGACTATAGTTGCATAAATGTATATCCCTCCTCCATTTTACTCAAGTAGTTTTGTATTTTTATTTGTCATTCTTTGTCTGCACCGCCTACCTTTCTCAGGCTTAGATTATCCCGGGTGACTGGTAGATAAGACTATTTTAGCTTTAAGTCCGCCACGGTACTTTTGTGCATAAAGCTTTAATAAATAAATAAATTATACAATCTACTTCTGTGCCTAACTCCGTAGCATTCGTGGACACCAGCTTGTCTTAATTTATGTTTACTCAGTATTTTTACGACGAACCACTCCGTTAAAACATCTGTTTCTTAATTAAAAAAAGTTTTTATTAAACGTCCTAAATATCATGGTCGGTTAGCCGATATTGAACATGTTTTATTGCTGGAGCTGGGTTGGATATTATCTTTCTTATTTGAAATTATATAGGTTGGGTTATTAAAAATATTGGAAAGGCCGGTGAAGTAATGAATTGTTGCTTTTGATTTAGAAATGTAAACAACGACAATATGGCCAATGACGAAGAACATTCAACACAAGTTAATAATGTTGTCAAGAAAACACTTTTTTGTACATATATATACTCAGTGACAAACAGCTGTATCATTTTAAATTTAATGTTATGAGGATGTTGTGTCACTCGACATGCCCGACAATCGGGCAGACAGACAATACACCTGAGGGCAAGCGGTTCTGTCATCCATAACATCAATGATTATGAAACATAAATACAAATTAAATGCCTCAAGGCTGTCTTTAAGCTACAAATATTGCCGTTGTCGGCATGGGGTGGGAGTACTCCGGCCCTGGGGCGGCCAACATGTCACTGCGTGTGTCCTTCCTACTATCATACTTTCCATAATAATTTTTGACGAATGAAAGAGATATTTCATGTCCAGCTCAACTATTGGGTTATGTGTTTGAGAGTTGATTGTTTCGCGGCGGCAGAAATAGATAAGGTGGCATCCACTAATCTAGGCGGTCCTCTGGTTTGACAGACATGACTTAATATACTGCCAAGATTACAGGAACTTAAAAGGATTAAGAGAACAGGAAAGCGGGCAACCTGATGGAAAGTCGTCACCGTCGCTTATGGACATCAGCAACACTAGGGGCGCTACTCTAAAATACCTCTTGAACGATCCCATGTCATAGTCTAAAGGAAACACTGTGGCTAGGAGCTCATTTCATATCCGATTATTCCAAAATCTAGACTACTGCAGGGCTTGCTTGGAATGACCTAAGAATCTGATACTGTTTTAGAAAAACTGTAATAGACTTGACAATATTTCTTACGGTGAAAAAAAAGCATCCAAACCAGCGTTGAAGTTTCTGAGAACGCATATTGTTGATATGGGACAAATACTTCGTTATTTGGATTAAGTGTTAACAATTGTTTGATCTAGTTTATTACACAAACATGCAAATAATACAGAAATCTTACCCACTTTATGATGAAATGTAAACAATTCGAAGCAAAGAACCAATTATGATTGGATGTTTACAATCATAATTGGTTCTTTGCTTCGCAAATTGTTTGTTCATTTACTCGTTAATAAATAATTTATCAGTCTCTGTTAGCTTATAAATTGATACCTGTGTTTATTTTATGTTCATTGTTTACCGTCGCAGTAGCTCAGTGGTCGCCATGTCGGGGTGCTTTGCAGAGAGTTTAGCATGAAATAAAAAAAAAAGGAGAGGAGAAGGAAAATAGGAAGGACACACAGTGACATGTTGGACACCCCAGGATCGGAGCATATCCACCCCACGCGGACAACGGCCGGACCGTGCCCGACAATACCAGACAGAGCCAGTCAGTGCCTGACAATGCCAAGCAGAGCCGGACCGCGCCCGACATAATATATATTATACTTAAGCAAAAACCACCAGCTAAGATTGGATTCCATGTTAGACTAGGATATCACAGGAAAATTGAAAACGATAATGGAAACAAGTAGGTTTCTTTTTATGGTCCCCTGATCTGTATTATCTTTGTCTGCCTGCTCTCGGCGGTTGCGTCTTCGGGAAACAGCGTTAAAAATAGGCTTTATTTTAGTAAAAAAAAAATAAGGGAAATGGTTTTGGTATGTTTTAGAAGAGTGACATCTCTCACACGGAAAAAAGTTGGTCTACCGGCTCTTAGCGGTTGCATTTTTGAAAAACAGCGCTTTAAATATGGGTTACAATGTTACAACTTAAGTTACCTCATTTCTGTTCCCATTCCATTAGTATGAAATGTTAATTAGCTTAAGAAAACGGTTCCACTCGCGCATATTATTATGTCCATTAGCGCAAGTGACCATTTACGCAAATGTCCTGATGCCTAATACTAATGAACTTGTGGGCTGTTGATATGATAATATGGTACTTGAAATCTGTACATCATCACAGCCCATAACAATCCACTGCAGGACTAAGGGCATCCACGAAAGGCCAAATTATTACTAAAATCTCCATGCTTGGCAGGTGGGTTGGTAATAATAATAACAATGGAAAACGCTGCATCCCATTTTCAAGCTTACGGAGACTAGATCGTTTGCCTCGAAAACATTAGTCGCCTTATACGACACCCACGAGTGTAAGGGGTTGGTGCTATTCTACTCTGCCGGACACCACACGGCTAAAATCTCTACGTAGATTCTGACGAACCCATTGGTACCGTGCCCCAATACCTATTTTACTTCACCTAAATGCAAAACGAATGCAGTCGCCACCAGCAACAGTTCCCAGAAGTTAATCCCGAGTTAAACGAATGAAAACCTGAATTAGCCAGGTTTTCCACTGAGTCGCGTATTCTGAAACTCCGCTAAATAAGGCAATGAAGTTGTAATTAAGCGTAAAACTTTGGACGAGAAAAACGAAAATCAACTAGGAGAAGGGAAAAAATAAGCGAAGCCAGCTAGCCGAGTTAATTTGCCTCCAGGAACTTCTTTAAACAGTTTTGACTTAATATTTAAAGGATTATTTGTTGAAGCAACTTTTCTGCTGTATTCTTTTTAACGGTAAAAGGAAAATAAAAGGGGAAACTTTGGACCGCGATCCTAGTTTGTTTTCTTCTAACGAATGAGTCTGGTGAGACGAAAACAAGACGTCAGTTAGGAAGTCTAACTTTCCTTAATGGATCGGTTAAATTATTCGTTACTTAACGTCACTTTAAAAAGTATGGGGAAAGATAAGTAAGAAGTAATAACAAAGTGTTTTATTTACCACTTCAGGGTAATATCTATTATTTACCCCCATTTTGTAATCGCTCAACGAGTGCGAGCGCTCGCTTTCTAACGCTTGTCGTTCCTATCTTTAGCAACTTACCACGAGTGTGAACGAGACAGGTAGCGCACCCGAGTGTTCGCTTGGATGCGAGCGAACACTCGATTCAAAAATGGGTCCCCAGAGCCAAATGTATTTTTTACCCCAGACGAAACAAGAAGGGTGTTATAAGTTTGCCGTATTTGTATGTGGTGTCGTAGCTCCTGCACGGGTGAACCGTTTTTAATGCGGTTTTCTCTATTTGAAAGTCAGTTTAATCTAGATAATTCTTAGTTTTGTTTCATTAAAATCGGTCTAGTAGTTTAGAAAATATTTGAGTATATGTAAACTTGGTCGGGAGTTATCCAATTTTTCCTGTCGGTTTTTCCTATCTTAATCGTGGATATAGATGATGTCCGTCATTGAAGTTTTGTATTGTGGCACAGATTATCAATTGATTGTATTGGTATCGGAGTGTGTTTATTTGACGGACATCCAATTCCACCTGCTGCGAAGATTACTAACCCAGAACATGACGAGGTACGAAAATGTCTAAAAACAAAGATGACCCAGAACATAACATACCTCGAAATTTTCTTAAAACGAAAATAGTTTGCCTAGACAAAAGCATAATCAGTAAATAACCTGCACATTCGTATATGCACCTCTATAGAATGAAATATATAAAACTTGTGCATACGAAGTTGCGAGTATAAACTAGCTTTTCTGCTCGCAGCAACAAATTTTTCACTTCAATCATCTTGAATACCTCATACATGAGATAAACCCCTGGTTAGTATCCAATATCTTAAGCTGCCTAATGAACTTGCTTCGAACAAAGCATCGACGAAATAAACACGGATCGCAAAGCCTGTAGACGTCTAAGGTGTGACAGACATTTTGTTACATTTATCGGGGTACATACGACGTAACTTTGCGATTTCTTTTCTCAACGTTTCGGTAGAAACCCACGAGAAGCCTGCAGTAACGAGGTGGGAGATAGCACGATCGGTGTAACTCTTCAAACCGTCGAGAAAAACGTATCGCATAGGTTCGGCGCGTGAGTCTTGTAAAGGTGTGTCCAAACATAGAGCGGCATGTGTGCGCGGCAGCCGCGCGCGGCGTGCCGCGCTTTGTTTGGACAACAGCCGCGCGCAAACATTCGTCAATAGTCCTAACTAGAGCGCGGCAGAATTGTTTCCTGGACATGCCGCGTGTTGCTGCCGCGCTCGTGCCGCGCTATGTTTGGACACACCTTAAGGTTCGCCTTTGGCTTTCTTCCACTATGTTTTAATTTATTTCTTTCACTTTCTTACATCATATCGCATACAGCTGAATTTACGCCACTCTTAAACGGCGATAGAGCTAAATAAGATATCTTATTCGAATTTACGTCACTCTTAAGTACAATACATGTACAAGTAGCGCTCAATGTGGTTGTAACAGTAAAACACATCTTTGGCTTTCGGTAGAACACTGATCTCCAAGATACAAGCCTAGTTTGGATATCAGGGTTCAATAATTAATTTGTACAAATAGAATGTACTACAAGTGTACCTAACTAAGTAATGTACAAATCTTATATAAATAAAGAACTGTTATTATTATTATTATTAAACGGCGTTAAAAGTGGCGTAAATTCAGCTGTATGCAGCCTTTCGACCTTTTAATCTTTAGTAGTTTTCATTTTTATTACGTGAGCTTACGCCATTCTCATACGACTTAATGTTGTACTTGCCTCCTTTACTCGGCGTACTGTTTCACTCCTACTCATAAGCTGAGGTTATGCCATTTTCATTATTTTTATTTAATTGTAATTACAATGAAGTTAATACTATCTGACCTTCGTGACCAGGAGAACCTAATCAGATTAAATAATGGTTATATATTCAGTCATTTGAATGTACAGGTTTCATCACCATATTTTTCCACACCATCGGTAGCATTCAACTAATGTACATAACTCAGAAAAGAGTCATTGGTACATTTACGGTTGTTAAGCAACTAGACTTGATATTATGTTGAACTATAATAGTTGATAATAAAACCAATTAGAACTGTTTTAAAGCCTATACTGCAAAAACAAGGAACAATAAAAGCGGTCATACTCAGTTAGTACACTATAATAGATGGCAAATGTATGCGACACATCGTTACCGCGATGTAGATGACGCGCAGCGCCATCTAGTGATTCAACACGGAACTATATATATGGCACTTGGTACAATTAATATGACTACGTTTGTAACATCGGTACTTCTCGCCTACGAGTCGGATACGTTAACCATTCGGCCACTGACGTTCCTTCAAGATATACCAGATGTGTTGTTGATGGCGGCCCCTTTCCGCCATTGGGAGACGCGATCCGGCCGAGCGCTTCATCCTTATGTCGTGGATCTTCCAACTATCCGCACGAGCCGCTTTGGCTCGACTTTTATAATTCGTACGGCTAAGGAGTGGAATGCGTTGCCTGCGAGTGTGTTCCCTGATCAATATAATCTGGATGCCTTCAAGGCTAGAGTGAATAGGCTGTTCCTAGACAGGCATGCTCCATCATCGACCGCATCGTCACTTACCACCAGGTGAGGTGGCGGTCAAATGCCTGTCTAGTAAAAAAAAAAAAAAAAAAAACTATTTTGCGGCGTTCCCACGCTGCAACGTCGGTGTCAAACGTCGTATGGGCGTTGCGGCATCGCGCTGCCGAATATTGCAGCCGAAGTTTCGCACCACGCTCTCATATTAGACAAGTTAGCATGCCAGGAGTTTGGTGTTGGGTAATTTCTTTACTTTTAGCATATTTTTCGATATTTTCACTGGAGCATGTCTGGAGCTTGTTTGGGACCGTGTGTGGCTTTGTACTTGTTTAGCTGCTACGGAGGATGAAAATAATGAGTTATATAAAAATCGCTGTGTCGCGCTTCAAAACGGCTGGACCGATTTTTATTATATTTTCAGCTCAGGTGGTACTACAACTTTAGTATATACAATTGCGAAGAACAATAAAAACAACAAGCAAAAGGTTTAATGAATTTTCCAAACTATGGGACGAATCGAGCTCCTTTATGATGATCGTGAGAATATTGTCCCCTTAGTCAATAGTCAATGTATTTATTGAATTCATGAGATTATTATACAGTCTTACAGTTTATCATGAAACCCATGTGGGTATGGCAAACTATATTATATAATTTAATACTTTGTGCTTAATTGACATAGACATAGACGTAACTTTATTTGGTCCAATAACACATTCAAATACTTAAAACTAACATAATAAATACATATTAAGAAAGCAGGGCGATGCCCAATGAATTGAAAACAATACTATAAATGTCGTACTTAGGCATAATTTTAAAATGTTAATACAATTATAAATGTCAATCTGCCTTGCTGTTGAGATTCCTCATCAGTCTTCATTAGCATTTACAGCTGCATTATTGAATTAGGGTTACGTTAATTAACCTCTTTTCAAACGTCAAATATCTAACGGAAAGCAAAGGGAAAGTTAAGCGAGCTCAGCTAGATAGGGGCTAGAATAAGTACTCGACTTAGTCTAGACCATACTTTACATAATAAATGTTAATATCACTCTAAGAAAACGAAAGGATGAAAAGATAAATTTCATAATGACAATTAATTAGCACTCTCCAAACTCAATTAGATAGGTACCTGTTTCAGAAAATCTGGGCCTCAAAAGATAATTTAATATTTTCAGAGTCCTCTCCGACATTTTCGGTAGGTATAAAATTTTGACAAACAGAATATCTTCCGCTATAAGGTAGTTGCTGAATTTTTATTTTGCGTCTCTTAAATAATTAAAAATTATTTATTACTTTTCAAGTAGAGTGGCTAGGAAGAGTAAGAGAGCTAAGAAAAACCGTGAAATGCGTTTTGTAACATTTGGCCTTACTCTCATATTCCTTTCCACGTGCACAGTTTCGTAAATAGCACTAATATCACGAAATTAATTACACCCTAAAAAAAATTGGTGGCTTTCTTAGAGATTGCTTAACTTTGTCTAATCTAACTTTGCTTAATAATACAGTAACAGAAGCTATGGAAGTCGGTTTACTGATTGATGTCATTTATACAGACAATAGTATGTTTATTTAAGTTAGTGAAATTGGTGCCAGTTGCACCACTGACATTATACGCATACAAAGGTAATATATGAATTCTCTTATCGAACTCTCAATTTTTTATTATAAAATATAGCCTATGTTACTCGCTGATAATGTAGTTTTCTATAGGCTTAATTAAAAAATATACTTTCTATTGGTAAAAATCTATAGGTTTAAAAACCGGTGAAGTAGTTTTTGAGTGTATCCATTACAAAAAAATCTTTCCTCTTTATAATCGAAAAAAGTTTTTGAGGATTGGTGTAAGGAAAGACTTGCACAGGTTCGCTCGTAGGCTGCAGTCCTCAACAATTACTTATCTGTATGGGTGTCTCTCTGTCATGCGGTGTTCCCCAGGGATCCTTGCATGGACCGTTATTGTTTGTTTTCTTTGTAAATTACATCGACCAATGTTTCCGTTACGCACATTTACTTTGCTTCACAGATGGAATAAAAATATTTGCCAGCGCTATGCATGATGCTGAAGCCTTACAATTGGACATTGATCAGCTCCAGCACTACTGTGTATCTGGTCATATAATCTCGAATTGAATCCATCAAAGTTGTTAGTTACAGTCGAAAGCGGGCTTCACTTCATTATGACTACACTCTAAGCTGATTGACAAAGAGGTAACAGTTAGAGATTTGGGAGGAACTCATGATGCAAAACTTCTCTTTGATAGCTACGTAGATAGCATTATTGTCAACTGTTTACTGATCTAGTCGTCGGTATAAAATGATAAATAGCAAACTGCGATCAATCAACCAAATTAAAGAATTCAAATTCAACACATATGGATTTTCAGTGTGGTATTTATTTATAAATAATTTAGAGCGTCGGTGGCCAAGCGGTAAGAGTATGCAACTCGTAAGCTAGAGGTCCCAGGTTCGAATCCCGCTCCGGCCATGTACAAATGCCTATTTTCTGAGTTATTTACATTAGTTGAATACTAACCGATGCTCTTACGGTGAGGGAAAACATCGTGATGAAACCTGCATATTCAGGCGACTGGACGTGTAACTCAATCTGGTCAGGTTCCCCTGGTAGCAGGGTCATGAAGGTCAGATGGCAGTCGCTCCACTGTAATTACCAGTCCTGCCGAATCCTGGTTCATGGTCAAAGCGGACGTGGGCCCTCGTGCGCGAGAGCACAACCGGGACATTAACGCCAAGATGATTATTATTTATTTTTATTTATTTATAAATAATCTGCTGCAACTACCCTATTTCAGGTACGCGCCTGATGAATTAAATCTGTCCCAAGTCAAACTGGAGCAAGGGAAGATTTTTCCTCCCAATTCGCTATGAAATTAACAAAGTTTAATTGTATTCTTAATGCCGACGGAGATCACGGACTTGTATCGAGCACGTAACCTTGGACAGTAGCCACAAAATTGCCACCAAGGGTTTTGAACCTTACCGTGATCGACACAGGGATGACAATGACGGCCAGAGTGACGTCAATTATTCTTGAAGGTATGGTTCGTCCGACATAAAGTTTAAATGGCTTTGCTTGCTTACACATTGTGAGGATACTTTGAAGAGTACTTCTTAAAAAAATAAGTGCTTTTCTTTTTTACTACTTACTTGTTTGATTAGAATTCACAAACAAGCCTTAGCACATGACAGAAATTCAAAATTCAAAATTTATTTATTGATTAGGACATTAAATATCTCTTTCAATCGTCAAAAAGGAGAGGGTTAGGAAAATAGGAAGGAAACACACAGTGACACGCTGACCGCCCTATGGTCGCAGCAAACCCACCCCACGCCAACCACGACCGGATCGTGCTCACAATGCAGGCAGGCAGAGCCGGACCGCGCTCGATATATTATATAGGTATGTGTAGTATAATTAAGAAAAACCACCTAAAACTACAGCAAGAGTAAGCCAGTCCATTAAGAGACAGAGAATGGTAAGCGTCATGGTTATTTTATACGACGGACAAACGTGCAGACAGCCCGTCTGATGCGGTACCTGTCGCCCATAACATCTACGATTTAAGCATTTAGTTTACAGGCAACAAAAGTTCAGAACCGCAAGTGCTGACTGTGAGGACTAAGGTGAAATGCCTCATGCCTGTAATTGCGCAAGCTACCTTTTCCTTCAAACCGGAACACAACAATGCAAGCATTGTTGCTTGGCAGTAGACATAGATATATAACGCGTTGTTATTCCCAAAGGCGGACTCCTCAGGCTTGACAGAGTCCTACCACCACATTATTACTTGACGATGAAAACAGACAAGGCGGTTGTGTTTTTCCAGGCGGCTATTGTGTTTGATAGAGTGATTCAGGATTTACAATGTTTCCTCAATTCCAAACTTCTACACTTTCAATCCATACTAATACTAGAACGTGGGCTTTTCCATTTCGAGGAATAAGCTGGTACCCTTCATGCTTGTAATTTCATAACGAACTCTAATATTCGAGTTGTTTATTGGTACCTACAATAAATTGTAAAATGGAATAAATAAATAAAACCATTTAATTACCGCGTAATCCGTTTTTCTGTCTTTATTATGATGTGTTTATAATTATTATTATTAGGTATTTATTTTTACCGCCAACATCTGTGTGGTCATCTTGGTGGTAATATCCTGGTTGTGCTCTGGCGCGCGAGTGCCTAGGGTTCTCATTGACTATGACCCAGGATTTGATAGATCAGGTATTAAGTGGAGCGACTGCCATCTGACCTCCGTGACGCTGTTAACAGGAGAACCTGACCAGACTGGATCATGGTTACACATTTAGTCGCCAGAACGTGCAGGTTTCCCCTTACTGTAAGAGCATCGGTTAATGTTGAACTAATGTACATAACTCAGAAAAGAGTAATTGGTGCATGACGGCAGTCAAGTGGGATTCGAACCCGGTTCCTTTCGCTTACGATCGGATACCTTTACCACTAGGCTACCGACGCTCCTATACAATAAGGATGCTATACAATATGATCGTCATTTTCAGCAACTTGTACAGTAATAAAACAAATGACCTCTTTATCGTTCGACGGCATTGTCACAAATCGAAAACGTACGCTTGCAGTACCAATGCTTCAGGGAG
Source organism: Blastobasis lacticolella (assembly GCA_905147135.1). Taxonomy (NCBI): domain Eukaryota; kingdom Metazoa; phylum Arthropoda; class Insecta; order Lepidoptera; family Blastobasidae; genus Blastobasis; species Blastobasis lacticolella. The sequence goes on from LR990044.1 coordinate 1,881,114, forward strand.
GGAGTTTAGTATGCTGGACTGCGTAAGGCGGCACTGAGTTTCGAATCCGCTACTTCGGGTTACGAATCGGACCCCATAACCGGATTGCGCAACGGCCAGCAGATGTGCCCTGCTGTTTAATATAATATTTATTTTTACTACCCTACCGTTTTGTATTTATTTTTATGTATTTATATATTAATTATATTTTGGTAGTATAACGCCCGTGACGTACCCAAACAATGGGCCCACAGAATACCAGCGCTGTGAGTCGTTTCTTGCGCCTCACAGCACATGCTGAGTGGATACCGTTTGCGATGGCCGCCGCGGCACCGACAGTGTCATGGGAGGCTACGTATTCATGTGTCCGTTGTCTGTAATTGTAACTGTTATAGTGTCGTGTATATATGTCTTTTCTTTCTTTCTTACCAAAAGGCCATCGACGTTCGACATCTATATCGTTGACAAATCAAAGTTCAGGGCCGTAACGATATTAACCCCGATAATTGTCCAGTCCACGACACAACCCAAAACTAGAGAACACGCACAGCCTCACGCAGGGATAGGCCGTCATTTAGTCTCCTCACAAAACTCGCTTAAAACCCGAAACGTTTGGGCTGGAGTGCCTACGTGATACGACTAGGAAGCGTCCTTCCCTTTTTCGAGTCGAAATCAAATAAATAGCAATCCAAATCAAATCGCAGGTTCCTCTGAAGGGCTCAACTAATTTTATGTTTCCGCAGTGCGTAGGATCGGCATCGTGCCGGGCGGGAGTTTAGGAGGAGTAAGAAGTTATTGAAAAGGACGTATTATGTTACGCGAGTTCTCGCACGCGATTTGACGTTCGAAATGAATTTATACCCGAATTTTTTTATTCAGATAAAGCAGGGTCTCTTAATGTGCGCGAATGTAACTACAGGGTTCCAACCATGAACTTATTATTTTCTAATAACTAGTCGACCGGGGGCGACTCAGTTTGCGTACACCTTCCTACCCTTTTTTCTTGCTTATGAACCTTCTATCTATTGTTGGAATCCGCATTAAAATCCGTTGCGTAGTTTAAAAGATCTAAGCGTATATATATACATACGGACAGACGGTGGGAAGCGACTTTGTTTTATTTCATATATAGATAGATGGTTCCAACTGGAAATACATAAGTAGTGAGTGATGAATACTATGCGTCCGTCAAAATGAACAATATTGACCAATCATACGATACGTAGACGAGCACTATGAGCTACTTAGACAAGTATTACCTGTGAATACGGGTGGTACACAAATCCCGTTACACCTGTATTCACAATCAAAATCGCAATCGCAAATCGCATAGTTTTAGATTTACATGGGAAAAGTAAGCATATGGCAAAGTTTACGATTGGGACACATAGCCAGATTGGATACAGTCGTTGGGCGAGAAGGACCTTGGAGACCCCGCACTAACACCTGCAGCAGGGGCAGATTACCCTTAAAATGGACGGATGATATCCGGAATAAGTTGGCTGCAGGTAGCCGGAACATGGACAAGACGAAAATTATGTCGAATGTCCATGTTGTGCCTACTCCAGTGACAGTTGGAGGCACTCCACTTGAAGTTGTTGACGACTATACATACCTAGGACAAATAGTCCGGCTAGGTAGGTCCAATTTCGAGAAAGAGGTCAGTCGACGAATCCAACTCGGTTGGGCAGCGTTCGGGAAGCTACGCCACATATTTTCGTCCCAATTACCGCAGTGTCTCAAGACGAAGGTCTTTGACCAATGTGTGTTGCCAGTGATGACTTACGGATCTGAAACGTGGCCACTCACTATGGGCCTTATAAGAAAGCTCACTGTTACCCAAAGGGCAATGGAAAGAGCTATGCTCGGAGTTTCTTTGCGCGATCGAGTCAGAAATGAGGAGATCCGCAAGCGAACCAAGGTCACCGACATAGCTCTGAGGATTGCCAGACTGAAGTGGCAGTGGGCAGGGCACATAGCTCGAAGAACAGATGGCCGATGGGGCAGTAAAGTTCTCGAGTGGCGACCACGTACCGGTAGACGCAGCGTGGGTAGGCCTCCTACAAGGTGGACCGACGACCTGGTAAGGATCGCAGGTACCAGCTGGATGCGGAAAGCACAGGACCGGTCTTTGTGGAGATCTCTGGGGGAGGCCTATGCCCAGCAGTGGGCGTCTTCTGGCTGATATGATGAGGTAGCCGGAAACAGACAGGCGTGGAAGCTTGGAGAGGAGGCATACGTTCGAAGATGGCCTCACTATGGGCTGATATGATGATGATGCGGTTGTCATTTAGCCACGTGGTATTGTAAAGAAAAGATTGGAAGCCACATGCGAGCACAGAACGGATGCAATCTCCGTAGCCGAAATTGGTCAGAACATTAACATCGAACCATCGTAAAGTGGGGTCGTAGGTACGAGTATGTCCAAATGTATCGTGCTGGCGATTACAGTGCCAACTACGCCAGCGATATTTTGCTCTACAACAAAGTAATGGCTTCGATCCTCAAACAAAATATTTTTTATTAGTTAGACTAGCTAGTCATTTCACACCGATTCCACGATAAAAATTTACTTGCATTTCCTTTCCGATTATCAGCGACTCGGTGATCGTACTGTGAGGTTGCTTAACAACAGGAATAGTAGACGAAAGTTTGTTACTTGATTAGCGCGAGGGGGACACGTGCAGGGTACGGGCGGCAATTGTTGCGGATATGAGTAACTTTATCCCCCTTCATCCTTCATATCAGGCACTATCCAGTCCACATCTCAGAATGCAACAAGTCTTGGTCAACAAGAGAGGAATCCATACCTACCAGCTTATCAGGAATTTATGAATCCACTATTCTACGGCCTGAGATCTCGACGACCACCGATCGCTAGCTATCAGAGAGCTAGCGGTCTGCTTGATGAACCGTTTGACCTGAGGACGAAACGGGGTAGAATGGAAGGACAACCCAACTAGACCTGTGCCAATAGGTATAGGTATGAGAAACATCCTAATGTGATCATCATCATCACAAATTACCTATAAAGTGAAAGCACTGTTTACTGCAGTGCAATGTTTAGTATCAAAAATTTTGCATTGTTGCATAAATCGTAATAAAGTATGCACTTACCGGAGGGTATGTCATTATTTATTTATAACACATCCACTAATATGCTGTACACTTAGATATTTGTGATCAGAATATTTTGTGCGGTTTCTTTCTAGGCACATGTAAAATGGGTGCCTAACCTATTTGCGAGCGAGCTGCATCATCCACTGACAGTCACTCACAGTGACAGATACACGACCTGCGGCGCTAGCGTCGCTGTTTTTTTTTTAATTCTTTTTATGACCTGTGGTGGTGGTGCCGCCGCGGCGCATGAGCATTTTATTTTTATTTATGTAAAATCATTTTAATGTTTAAGATTCCGACATTCATGAGTGTTTGTAAAAAACCTAAACTGAATAAACGTGTTTTGATTTGATGTAAAATGGGTGCCTAACCTATTTGCGAGCGAGCTGCATCATCCACTGACAGTCACTCACAGTGACAGATACACGACCTGCGGCGCTAGCGTCGCTGTTTTTTTTTAATTCTTTTTATGACCTGTGGTGGTGGTGCCGCCGCGGCGCATGAGCATTTTATTTTTATTTATGTAAAATCATTTTAATGTTTAAGATTCCGACATTCATGAGTGTTTGTAAAAAACCTAAACTGAATAAACGTGTTTTGATTTGATTTAATTTGCCAACAGTCTATGACCCCACACAAAATACTAATACCTAGGTTAGCGACTCGGCTATTAATGCCATACGAATAAATAAAAAAAAACAAAGAAATAAATAAAGTATATATTATTTATTGTTTGGTGTATGGTATTGTATTATCATATTATTATTGATAAAAGTGTTGTCATAACATATTTCATTACATATTATTTTTGGGAGGATCCCGTACTGACCGAAATGAAAGTCGTTTTACGTCAAAGGTATCTGTTTCTTTCCTGTTTACCTGTTTATTATTTTCGTTTGTTTACAACAACATTACTTACAAGGAAATATAATTAATAAAAACGGCCTGCCTCTATTGTTTATAAATCTTCCGTTCCATTCTCGAGATTATATTAGGTGTCTATTATAAATTCAGTCCAGGTAATTTACGGAGTACTCACTCGTTATACCTCACCCCATTATCCAAATAATGGGGGTATATTTTTGTGCCTCCTTCACGAATAGCCTGATATTATGGAGTGAAAATGATGACGGGTTGTTTATTTGAGTGATAAGTGGATCGTTTCGGAAGCAATTTCATGGCAATTGTAGTTTTTACTGTACAAATTTAAGAGAATATATTATTTTAAGAATAAAAGCATCTTCTGAACCGGCAATATGGCTGTAATATGTCGCTGCATTGGCTGGCCCGACTCGCAAGTGAGAGGTATCGGATTTGAATCCCACTGCGGCCTTTCGTCATTGCTATATACCAATGCTAACCAATGCTTTTACGGTGATTGAAACATCGTGATGAAACTTATACGTTCAGGCAACTGAATGTACAACCATGATCCAATCTGGCCGGGTTATCCTGATATCAGATGGTAGTCGCTTCACTGTAATTACCTGATCTGCCAAATACTGGATCATGGTCAAGGCGGATTCCGGGCCCTCGTGCGCGAGAGCAGAACACTAACGCCAAGAATATGAATGAAGGGAATCCAAACTTTGATGCCCGGTTATACTTAACTTTAAGCAACGCCTAAGTTGGTTTCAGATATTCCAAACAAAAAGAGCATTACACCAATTACCAACTCTAGCTAACTCGCTAGTCACTTTAAACTTGATGACACTAAATATAAACTTTAAATGCTAAGAAAAATCCTACCGGCGTCGCCTATTTAGTCCAATCTAACGTAAACAGACATAGTCAGACACACTTCCAGCAGTTTTCAGAGAACACCAGCTGCGGATTATTACGATACAGTGAATTCGGCTGAATTTTCTATAGACTAAAGTAATAGGATTATCTGCTCGTGAAAATATACATTGCATGATGTTTAAGAGGCTCCCGCTGTGTTTTGTATGTATACTCGTTTGCTTTATACGTTTTATTTGTTAAATCGAATATTATGCAATGGAGAATGTTTTGAAAAACTGTTTAGTTTGATGTCACTGTCACTTTTGCCGCTGCACCTTCCGAGGATGGGAAAGATTTCGTCAATATCATCTAAATGCCAGACACCCTTCTGATGTACGGGCATCGCGAATGTTTTTAGTTTTTACCGCGCATGTGCAGGATGTGGGATGAGCTCCTTCCTGGAATCTTTCCTTTGAACTATAACCGGGGGTAATTTAAAAAGCATGTCTCGCCCTAAGTAGAGGTCCTGGTCGACGGTGGCCGGCTCTATAACATGGTATATTCTGCAAAAAGATCTACAACCTAAGTGTTGGTTGTAGATGTTTTTTGGTCGACAGGTCTCCGGTGGGCTCCGTTTGGCTCCCTCGGCAATACATAACAAAACTGAATCATTAAACCGGCGTCATCGGGGAGGAGTCATGATGACCCCGCGTGTTGTCTATACTAATATTATAAAGAGGAATGGTTTGATTTTTTGTTTTTTTTTGTATTTAATAGGCTTCGAAACTACTGGACCGATTTCAAAAATTCTTTCACTATTGGGAAGCTACACTATCCCCGGGTGACATAGGCTATATACCCGTGTACCCGTAGTGGTACCCGTGCGAAGCAGGGACGGCTGCTAGTTACTTATAATTTTGAAACAGTGAAAGTGATTTCGCTATTATTCTCGTTAGCTGGAGTTGTTAAGTTTGACGCGCAGCACACGAGGGCCCGCGGTCCGCCTTCCTACTCCTCTTGGGGCTTTTGTTCCAGTTCTCTCGGTCTTCGGCATCCTTTGTGGTATGTTTTTTTATGTAATACGGCAGACAAAGAGGCATGCGGGCCACCTAATCACCTGAAAGTGGTCACTGCCGCCTATAGTCATCAGCAACACCGATAAGATGTTATTCTTAACGACGTCTAGCCATCGCTTCTTGAGCCGGCTCCCCTTCCCGTGCCTGGCCCGCCATCTCAGCTGCTGGTCTACACTGCTAAACATAGGCTTCCTTCCAGGCCTTCCACACATATCTACTTTACGCCTCTCTACACATGGACTTCTTCGGAGTGTTTTTCGGTGGGCATGCTCCATCTTCGGCATCACATCTCATCAGGTAAGATGGCGGTCAAATGTCCGCCTAGCAAGTTGTAAAAAAATCCATCGGTTCCCTACGAACTTAACAAGATACTCTCCCAGTTGAGAGTAGGAAATAGGAATCTACCTACACCATCTCGCCATCAAAACGAAATCTAGTAATCCCATAAATACCAAATTTACAACTCCTAAACCAATTAGTGGGGCAGTCAATTAATGTATAATTATATGCTTTATTTCCACAGGAAACTGTACAAGTTACTTTCACATTAGTAACCTCGTAGTCAACCATCAATTTGAGGACACAGTACAAACATCAAGTAGTGGTGGTAAACCCAATTAAAAAAGCGGCACTAGTCTAGTGAACTCATGTGGCAACGTGTTTGCGAGACCGTTAACCAAGGTGATTACTATAATGATGTACAATAATAATGTTAGCAAATATGGCGACAAAGTAAAATTTAGCACCAACCCTTTCCACTCAAGGGTATCGTGTCAAACTCAAACTCGTATCAAACGTACAAAAAACACTACGGAACACAGAAGGATCATTTTAACGAGCTCGTCTAGGTAGGGAGTGACGCAAGCATAGAGTTTAAACTAAAGGAAACTTTAAAAAAACATACCAAATACAAGCAAATAAAGCATATCAAAAGCCAAAGCAATAAATAGCAAATATTGTGAACGTTTACAAACAGTTATTAAAAAAAATACCTGCCCGCATTCGTACTGCTTGAGCTTGTTTTAACCGTATCACGTTGCCTAAATTTGTTATTTCCTGTCAGGCCTGGTGATCTGTAAGACAGGCATTTATTGCCTTACTACACCAGTATTACACCAGCCTCTCATACATATAAAGTCAATAAAACAATCTTTTTATGAAAATATTCGTTTACTTTCTTTGCTTCAATCAATACTGCACCAGTTCACACAATTCATTTGATTTAATATAATTTCTGTACAAACTTCGCACCAACGTCTAGTCCACTCAGCTGTCGTTCACCGACTGGTGTCCGAGCCGATCTAGCGCCACTCCACACCTCCGATCTTTCGCGGTTCGCGAGTCTGGGGTGGTGGTTGGCAGTGGGGATAGGTCGGCCAATCACAGAAACTTCCGCTTTAATTCATTTCCGTTTGGTTATTTAAATATAAATACAGATATTTAAACTGAAAACAAATTCTATTAATTTTAGTAAATATTTCTGCATATATTTATGATATTTATAATAGGTATGCAAGTACAAAATATTTAGGAATATGTTACGTAACATACAGGTTCTACTGTCAATTATATTGAACTGTTACTGTCTAGTCTTGTGATACATGTGTTGAGAAAATAACATATTTTATTATTATTATTAAAACCAATGACGAAGAAGAAGAAGTTCTTCCATGCAAAACATCTTAGGCACGTTTTTACTCAGCCACGAACAAAACGCAGATACATTTCGCACGGCCCCCGGCTAATTTCGTTCCATTCTTTCTAACCTCACAAACAGTTAACCTACCTTGCTTAGTATTCACACCGCGCCCCGCTAACAAATTAGCTAGTCGTTCGCGAATTTCGCCCGAAACTCGACAACGTCTCTGAAAATAAATTAGGTTTAATTAAAATTTGATTTCTCACATAATGACGTCAGCGAAGGCGTTATAGCTAAGTGACACTGCGCAGCTACTCGGGACTGATTGTTATTAGTTACACTAATTACCTAGTTATTACACCCGCGCGTGTACGGGCCTTGTTGTGTGCGGATCGGGAAATTGGGTCGGGTACTTTGGTTAAACACTTCTGATAACATTATGAAGAAGAAGATGTAATATTACAATAATGATTTCTCTTTAGTCGATTTATTCTGTCGCAGTGAAATATCGTGCCACAATAAGATAAAATGCATTTTGGAGGGAAGAACTTCAGAAATCAGAGAATGAGTCTGTGTCACTTCCTTCTCTCTCTCTCTCTCTCTCACATACACACACGCGCAGCAGAAGATTAGAATGAGGAGTTTTCCAGTAGGTATTGATAGTTCGTTTCAAAAAGCATCCATAGATGGCGCTCCTACAATTTTGGTAATTTTTTTATAATCTGTATGATGGTGGCAGTGATTTCAGGCAGCCAACTAATACTAAACATAAAAAGAAAATGTTTATTAATATAAACATAACTGTTAAAGGTTGAACAAAGTGTAAAAAGAAATATTTATCGAAGTTGGCACTATGTTCCATTATTATTACAACCTCTAAAATGGTTGAAAACCATTGACAAATACAATATTATCCAATACAACGTACCCAGTGTTTGCTAAGAATCTATTTCAAGCGATTATCAATTACCAAAATTGTCAGGGCGCCATCTAGTGAGTGGTTAAGAATGCTTTAGATACCTATTGGAAAACTGCTCATTGTTATAACCTTTTTTTGTTATGGTAACTTTTAATTTATTATTTATTTCCATAGAGTAAGAATCTGTTATTGGCTTTTTATTATTTACCAATATATAATGTAGCCGTTGATTCTATTAATATAAAAAAAAAAATTCTGTACTTATAGGTATTTGTTGGTTTGCATGTAATGGATAAACTATTCTACTTTACCTACTCTAGAACTCGTTGCCTGCATATGTTTTCCCTGAGCGCCACAACTTGGGCCTCTTTAAGATTAAAGTGAATAAGTATTCAATAGACAGGTAGGTCCACCTTAGGCTCCGTAGGCACTGTAACATCAGGTAAGATGGCAGTAAAATATCTGACTATTTTATATTAAAAAAAAACTCAAAATCTAACTGACGTTTAAAATTCTTTCACCTGTAGAAATTAAGCTACACTGGTCATCTTGGCGTGAATGTCTCGGTTGTGCTCCCGCGCGCGAGGACCGGGGACCGCCTTGAAAATTATCTAGAATTTGGCAGATCAGGTAATCACAGGGGAGCCACTGCCATCTGACCTCCGTGACCCTGTTGATAGGAGAACCTGATCAAATTGGATCATGGTTGTACATTCTGTCGCCTGAATATGTAAGTTGCATCACGATGTGTTCCCTCACCTTAAAAGCATCGGTTAGTTTTCAACTAATGTACATAACTCAGTAAATAGTCGTTGTTACATTTCGGCATTGGTTTTTAAATCTGGGACCTCAGAGTACGAGTCGGAGCCCTTACCTATTAGGCCACCGACGCTCTCTACAAGGGGCTCTACAAAGGAAGTATATAATAATGCGATAAATAGTACATACATACATAACGTCATGCCTTTTTCCCAAAAAAGGCTGAGAGAACATCGTTCCACTAGCTACGCTCCTGACAGATCTCTCTCGCTTTCTCCACATTCATTAACCTTTTCATACATGAATTGGTATAGGCTGCCCTTGACCTTTCCTTAAAATATCATCGATTTCTACGTAATACTTACGTCTCGTCCTTCCCCGTCTGACAATTACATTCATTTCTGCCATATAAACGGTATATTTTTAGAGACGAAGAACTTGAAATAAAAGAAAGAAAAAAGTATTTAGTTTCAGTGAAACTACCATTATTGGAAAGATAATTTTAAGGCATTTATGTTTGACTATAATTTGGCTGTTGCGAATGGCGCGTAGATGGCCCCAATCTGGAAATCCTATTTTCATACACTTTTGGAACAATTGCGACCGTATATCGCTAATAACTCACCGAAAGTTTTATCCGATCGTATCTGGTTTATCAGTGTAAAAAAGTGACTTGACATATCTCTAAAAAATAAATGTAACGGAGTTAGATCACACAAGCTCAGTAGCTAACGTGAAATTATTTGTTGATGTTAATTTCTTTCCCGATACAAAATGTTGTTCGGCGAAGAAATAAACACAATACGGTCACATGGCCGAAATCATATTCATACATAAATTCCATAAAATTATCTTTCCAATAATGCTAGTTTCACAGGTACTGAATATTTTTTCTTTGTTTTAGTTCACCGCCTCTAAAATTACTTTTTACATTTCTTAGTTATACATAGTTCCTCCTTTATTCATCCTACCAAACCGTGCGATATTGTTACGAATAAAATAACCCAACCGCACCACAAACTCAGACACACAGCAGTCAGCATAATCGTGGTCGTTATAACTATAACGCTTAGTTCCTACTAATTGCTTCTGGTATTAGGTTTGAGGAATAAACTGCACCTGTGACGTCATATTTCGTTGGCAGACAATTGCAACTGCACCGCCTTATTGGCCGTTCGGGTGTTAACTGGGACTGTTAAGGTGTTAGACACCGCTTGCTTGCTTTGGGAGGTATCTAGTTTGAATTGAAGTCGCATGGCTGCTCCATATTTTAGCAGACAAACAGGGTCTCACGGCCTCAAGTCTGCTAATTTACTAAGGCTCGATAGAATAATGAGCAGTTTTCCAATAGGTATCTAAGGCATTCCTAACTACTAACTAGATGGCGCCCCGACAATTTTGGTAATTGATAATCGCTTGAAATAGGTTCTTAGCAAACAGGATATAAACACTAGGTACGTTGTATTGGATAATATTGTATTTGTCAATAGTTTTCAACCATGTTAGAGGTTGTAATAATAATGGAACATAGTGCCAACTTCTATAAATATTTCTTTTTACACTTCGTTCAACCTTTAACAGTTATGTTTATATTAATAAACACTTTATTTTAAAGTTTAGTATTACTTGACTGCATGAAATCAATGCCACCATCATACAGATTTAAAGAAGATTACCAAAATTGTAGGGGCGCCATCTATTGATGCTTTTTGAAACAAACTTTTAATACCTACTGGAAAACTCCTCATTGGATCGAATCGGATCTCAATGACAGTTTTCAAACTGCCATTGAACTGCTATCGTGATTGTTGTGAAACAGGCAAGCGGAGCACCTGATGGAAAATGGCCACCGCCGCCTATGGACATCAGCAACACCAGGGGCGCTACCAATGCGTTGCTCGCCTCTAACGAGACCTCTAATATACCTCTTGAACGATCCCATGATGTGACTATATCATAACCTTTAGACTTAAAGGAAACACCGTGCCTGGGAGATCATTTCACATCTGAATCGTACGAGCTTATAAATAAATTTTATATAATACCGCAGCCAAACAATAAATACTATTTTTAACACCCGACGAGAACAGAGGATGTAATAACTTTGACATCTGTTGCTGTGGATCTGTCTTTCTGTGTATCTGTCTGTGATATCGTAGCTCCTAAACGGATAAACCGATTTCGATTCGGTTTTCTTTGTTTGAAAGCCACTTTAATCGAGGTGGTTCAAGCTTCATTAAAATCTGTTCAGTTGTAAATGAATTATTTGAATATAAGTATACTTACTCGGGGCATTTTCGATATTTTTCTGTTGGTTTGGTTATGAATTAAAAATTGTATTTCTGACGGTGAGCAAGGTCTACAGTACTCCATGGAGTGGCAATCAGGGAAACCGTATATTTAGCAGTTTAAAGACTTTAGCCTTGTTGCTGCCCGAGTAGTTACTCGTTAATTAGTTAATTATACATGTAGACAGCGCATTGGCGATACCTCTGATATTGTTAAGCAGCGGTGACCACTTTCCATCAGGTGGCCCGCTTGCCTATTCGCCTACCGCATGACATTAACGACCGCCGCTTCGGCTAGACCTTTCTAATGCGTACGGCTAAGGGATCAGGCTTTGCCTGTTAAATTATTCACCAAACAGTACAACCTAGACTCTTTCAAGGCTAGAATAGGAGATTCAATCAATTTCTCGAATCATGACATGTAAAGTTCTAATTTATGACATGAATACATTAATAAATCAACAAATTGTAAACAAAAGGATAATAATAAAAAAGAAGCGACATCTACCCAATATCTCCTCTGTATGTAACCACAACGGCATCCTAGATGCGGCCCTGGCGGCTCCAAGATGACCCCCTTAGCGTTGTTCATGAATAAAAGATGCAATTCCCTGTCGATATCAACGCGGCAACGGTGGCTTTGAGCGGACTGCAGCCACAGGGACGCATTAAGGCAGCCTGCACTTACAACGGCTCTGGACAATCGCTCGTCGAATTGTTGGCAGAGGGAATTGCTGTAACAGGGCTATTGGTATAGTTGATTTTTTTTTCTTTTTTTTTTTATTGCAGTGCCGGACTCAGTGGTTCGTTGCGATATTTGATGGGCGATAGAAGAATGTCAGTGAAAAATGTTTTGGTATGCGGATTCTATCAAATATTTGAGTATCTCAGAAAGTATGTCGCACAGTGGATGTACTTGTTTGTTTTAACAAATAAAAAGTTGTAGGTAAAGCTGTAGTCAATCCTCGATTGGCAGGAGATGGCGCAGGATAGGATATCTGGTATCGAAGGCCAAGATCCACTTTGGGTCAGTGAGCCAGCGCACTATGGAAAATATAGGTCAGTTTCGGATCAAAAATCTATAACTTCGTGATTTTTTATCATATCGTGATAATTTTGGTACACATATGCAGTAATGTATGTAGATTCAAATGATATAGAATTTATTATAGTGATTTCTCATTATATGTTCAAATGTAAATAGCGTAAAGAGACAAAAAATGGGATAAGCAAGGAAAAAGTGGTAAATTATTTATTTAAAGTGAAATACAAAGTAATAATTTATATAAAAATTAAAACTAACATTAACCATAAAGAACAAGTCATGTCAATAAAAAAAAATTATACAAACAATATCTTTAAATTTATCGCTTTCGTCTACTTAACTTATATTACTTAACTTATATTTTTTGACATCTACTCTATAATGTCATGTTGCACTTAACACATTTAATTTAAGAGTGAGTGAATATGAATACACTGGAAAAATAAACACCTTATCTACTTAGGATCTATACACATTTCAGTTGCAAGTGGTGCCACTTTTAGAAGACTTAGTGCTTCTTCCTCAAGATCTTTTACATTCTTTGCGTATGGTTTTCTTAAACTTGTTATATACGGATCGGACGTGTACAATAGAGTTTTAAAAACATCTTCATTTGTAGCTTTTAGGCTACATTTTCTGGCATGATGTAGTCGTATTTTACGGAAGTCTTTGATGCGCGACTCTTGTGCGTCTTCCGATAGCTTTCTCCATGTATAAATATTTTGTGTATAGATGATGGCATGTAATACCAATTGTATTTGCTCACGTACACTCTTGCAGTTTCCATTGCGTATTCGCCAAATTTTTCGGGATCGATCATCATTCCTGAAGATAAAACTTGTAAAATGATGTAGAGGCGTTTAATTAAGGTTTCATCTACACCTGTTATTTCGGCAGAGCATGTGCTGTTATAGAAAAATCTTCTTGCGGTATTCCCATCGTTAGTATTCCCACTATCTTCCCGAGGTTTATCTGTTATCAATCCTAACTCCTCCCTGAAACGATTTTGAACAAATTCTTTCTTTTCCTTCTTCAATCTCTTTTTTTCTTTTTAAGCAGACCAAGTTTCAAAATCAAGATTATAGGAAATGTGTAATAACATTTCCATACTGCGAATCCATGCGTGTAAAGTGGAGAGTCCGTACTGGTAGGCACTTTCATCTTCTGGTCTGGCACTAACTTTCGACAAATCATTCATTAATCGCGGAGTAGCCCCACATATCGTGCACGTGGAACCAGAAGGAGTATCTGTTAGCACTTGAGCCACCTTTCCTCTATCATTGTTAGAAAGAGTTCATGTTTCACTTGAATACCAACATTATCTTCATTAATCAATTAAGGTTGCAAAGCTTCAATTTGCCTTCTAATTTCATCTACAATAGCCTTGGTTTTCTCTGGAGTTTCCTTACAAAACTCTATTGAAATGGGTCTACAAAAACGTACAGATGAAGGTACCGGATTTTTCCAAATAATAAAACCTGACTGCTCATCAATTAATCTGATGGGGACCATGGAAGTGATGAACAAATTGGCATCTGAAATAGTTTCCGACTGCTCTGGAAGTATTTGCTTATATTGGCTTTGGCCAGATGAACCATCACATCCCCATTTGCTGTAGAGGATTAACGTTTTATATTGTTTTTGGTAAACTGAATCCATTTTCAAAATTCTAGCAACAGTGTGGTCCAATAAATCTTGGACATCTAGTAATCTAGTTCTTGTATTTTGTAGTAAGGCGGAAATATACAACATTTTCGTTCATTTGTTAAGTTCCTTAAGTACATATATTGTGCTTTAGTTAAATCCAAATCAATAGAAGCACTCAATGCTTCCGGGCAGAAAGCATTTTTAAATGTAAAATTTCTTTTGATTGTCGGCGTTACTTAATGATTCGACGAGATGTGCTTCTGTGTTTTCACTTATAGCCCGTAGTCCCTGCACGTAGGCTTTATTGATGTGCTCAAAGCCGTATTCTGCGAGTAGAAGAGTATTTTCCCTCTTCTTGGTAGATTCTGAGGAGTCTAAATAAGCCACGCATGGTCTTCCTCGTTGGCCAGAAGTTGATGGTGTAGAATATTGATCAAAGTCCGGTAAATTCACCGAATACCCTGTGTCCAACCAAGTATTATTCTTCTCTAAAAATGATTATTTTTTCTGAGATGCCAGGGCCCAGCGCTTATTAAACATTGGAAGAAGATGTGCCTTTGTATGTCACTTATTATAAAACATATGTCGTTTTCAGAAACATTTAATTTTTCCAGTAAAACTTTGGACAATGATTCCACGGTTCTACCTCCCTCGATATAGGGAAGTATGATATCTCGTTTGGTACAGTTGAAGGAAGACATTGTATAACTATAATACACAATCTGCGGGAATTACAGCCGTAAATGAACTTTACTTCACTTAAAGTTACACTGAACTGAATGGCTGAAATAATAATTACCTTACTTTAAATACTATTTTGCAATATTGAATCGGTACCTACAAAATTATTATCTCTTATTTTCTCACGCAAAATGGGTGCAAATTTGATAAGACCTCTTTGTTATTACGGAATAAATAAAAAAAAATAACAATAAAGCCCATACTGTTCGTGCGAACAGTTCCTGTGGTAAACCGCAAAAGAACCGAATTTCCTACTCCGACTTTTATCAATTGTTTTTGTGTTATCTTCTAAAACCGCAAATATCCGCAGCCGATTTTTTTTGTATCTTGTTTATGAATAGTTAGACTATGAACTAATTCAAAAAGTAGCGGATGGAGAGACGTGGGTAACAGTCATAACTCTAAATGAAATTTTTTTTTTTTTTAAATTTGTTTATGTTCCTTTTTAAGTACTTTCCCAACTTTCTCAAAATAAAATGAAAATTAAAAAGCTGTTTCGTAAATTACCTATTTATTAAATTAAATTACCTTCCCAAAAATGTAATACACTGCATATCTGTGCTTGATATTTTTTTCACAATATTGGTTCGAACATGAACACCCGAATACTTGAGTTTGGCACCTCTATCTTCAATGTACTTCTGACTATAAAAAATAATATTATTTTGCATATTAGGTAACAAAATCCTATTGAATATTATAACTTGACTATTTGAGTATCAATTTAAATCAAAATATCACCCACATTATGACATTCGTAAAAACCATTTATGATATGCCCTTGTTCTACCATTTTCCATAGTGCAGCGCAGGAAATCAGTAAGTCCGATTCTTGAGGGTTATGTTAGGTTAGACAATCTATTATTGGTATAATCATCATCGTCCTACTGCTTATCCCGGCTTCTGCCAGGGCTCGCATTCCTACACATTCTTATCCACTTCGCCCGGTCTTCGGCATCCTCGCGTCGTTAGCCATTGGCTCCCGTATCCGACTCAGCGATGTCAATCCATCGCTTCTTGGGTCGCTCACGTCTCTTTCCTGTTACCGGAAGGTTCAGGTCCCTATTCCCCACGTATCCCTGGGGCTTACGTAACACGTGACCATACTAGCGCAGCTTTCTTGAAGAACTCCATGTTGTACTCTCCAGGGAAAACATCTCCAGGGAGTTTTTGCACAGCCAATTGTTCATAGATACAAGTTTAGTCGGCTTAAATAAATAAATAATCGTGGACAAATTCACACAACGCCATCTAGCCCCAAAGTAAGCAAAGCTTGTGTTATGGGTGCTAGATAACTGATAAACTATTTATATACTTTTAAATAAATACTTATTATACATAGAACACCCAGACCCGTAACAGAAATTAAAATTCATCATTTCAATTTGTGCTAAGGTCGTCAGGTCGGCTTGTAAATTGAAATTTTTTATGTCGGACTAGTACCTAGGATCTAGAGAAGCTGGTATATAATAAATAAAAATATATAATAAAATAAATAAAAGTTTTATTAAATCTTGCGAAATACATTGCAAACTTAGATCTAAAAACACGTAAAAGATAAAAACACATTACAAAACAAAAACATATATTTACATTCGGTATTTTACTACAAAAAGTAGAGGCTATCATTCGCTGTGTACGTACATAATCTTAATTAAATATTAAAATATATTTTATTCTGATATTTAAACGAATAAAATATGTACACAATTATCTAAGATAATTATATAATTGAGTCAAAGGGAGATAAATGAGTGTCTTCTATCTTTTAATCTACTTGTTAAAATCGAATAAACTCTAATTAGTTCATAAGAACTGTGAAAGTCATAGTGACTTGTGACTTAAAGATTAACTTAATTAGTAAACAATTAATAGAACTTATGTCACGCTTAAGTTTATTACTTTATCCTAGCCAGACATTTGACCGCCATCTCACCTATTCACACCCGAATGGTCTTTAGTGGGATGTGATGGTGTTGTGGTGAGTGACAGTGCAATCTTGCATATAAAATGCCTATTTGTGATGATGTTTTGGTGAGTGACATGGAGCTATATTGCATATCAAATGCCTATTTGTGATGATGTTTTGGTGAGTGACATGGAGCTATCTTGCATATAAAGTGCCTATTTGTGATGAGGTTTTGGTGAGTGACATGGAGCTATCTTGCATATAAAGTGCCTATTTGTGATGATGTTTTGGTGAGTGACATGGAGCTATCTTGCATATAAAATGCCTATTTGTGATGACGTTTTGGTGAGTGACATGGAGCTATCTTGCATATAAAGTGCCTATTTGTGATGATGTTTTGGTGAGTGACATGGAGCTATCTTGCATATAAAGTGCCTATTTGTGATGATGTTTTGGTGAGTGACATGGAGCTATCTTGCATATAAAGTGCCTATTTGTGATGATGTTTTGGTGAGTGACATGGAGCTATCTTGCATATAAAATGCCTATTTGTGATGACGTTTTGGTGAGTGACATGGAGCTATCTTGCATATAAAGTGCCTATTTGTGATGATGTTTTGGTGAGTGACATGGAGCTATCTTGCATATAAAATGCCTATTTGTGATGACGTTTTGGTGAGTGACATGGAGCTATCTTGCATATAAAATGCCTATTCTCTTTAAGGGTACGTTCAAATCTCGTGAACGCGCCGCGAATGCGCAGTTGCAGCAACGGTTCGCTCGCTGCGTGAAAGCTGCATTTCTTCATACGAAACAAGACTGTAAGGGCGCCATTATCCTATTTTTATTTTATTTATTTTTCAGTTTATTGTACACATTTAACTTTGTGGAGAAATACAGAGTTATAGATGACACAACAGGCGCTACTTATTTCTTAGAAGAAATCTCTTCCAGCAGACCTTTCGAAGAGATATGTGATTAGTAGTCGCAGATCAGACATGCACAATATCTAACTAAATATACATACACATATAATAAACTACATATAGCAATACATAAAATACATAGTCAGGAACTAAGAGAGAGAGTGCTCTTTCTTAAAAATTCCGATAGAGTTACTATCGCGTATTTTATACGGCAGAGAGTTCCACAACCTTGCAGCATGAACAGTGAAGGAGTAGGAATAGAAATGGTGAGGAGGTATTGCAAACGAGGTTCGTACACTGGGACGACAATGTTCAATCCCACGTCATCGAGTACAAGAAAAAATCCACTTTGTAGTGGGTAGTAGAGGTTTCGGGGACACAACTGGCACAAATCTTTTTAGTAATCCAAATTTCGACTTTGCGCAGCGAAAGCACTTATTTATCCTCTCATGTGGATTCACATCCTCTTAGCTCATCCTCATTAAAGTCACTTTTCTTTTCATTGAGTTTAATATGGCTGAAAAGCTGCGAAATTAAAACTTATTTCTCTTCATGTATGTGATGTTAATTAGTACAAAAACTAAAAACCTAGACCTAAAAAAATGTAAGTACATAGAAATCGCCTTTCAATAGGTGATTTCCATAGCCTGTATTTAGATACCCTATTCGATTGGTATTAGAGAAGAAAGATTTTAAAAACCTAAATTTTTTTTTATCGGGCAGACAAACAGGCATTCGGGCCACCTGATGGAAAGTGGTCACCGCCACCTATGGACATCAGCAACACCAGGGGAGTCACCAATGCGTTGCCCGCCTCTGAAGAGACCTCTAATATACCTCTTGAACGATCCCATGTCATAGTGTTAAAATCCTTAATTTTGAGTTTTTAAGATTGTAATATACCCAGTGTCGCTCGCGCGACCAAGGCGTATCTAACACCACCTCATATTATGTTAAAATCCATTGAGCCATTAGCGCTGTAGCCTGTACCAAAGAAATTGACATACACCTCATAAATATAACCCACCTATGATGCAGTCTGATAAAAAGAAAGAGAAAACATAACCAGCATCACTGTTCATCATACCAATTGACATAAGAAAGAAACTCCTAATGCAAGAAAGAAAACAAAAAGTAACAAAACAGAAGTGTGGCCCATAAAATTCTATACACTCTTTGGAGTCCTACAAGAGAACACTGCCCATTCAGACCCTTTAGTTGAAACAAACCTCATCAATAGCGAAACTGTTCGACGTAATTTGTTAGGACTTGCTCTTTTGGAGGCGTGTGGGGCATTGATGCGATGATCTGATTCCGTTTAATCGAGTATCAAATCGGAAGTATGTACTCCAGCGATTTTTTTATACTTAGATACTCATACTTTACTGCTGGAGCGTCGGTGGCCGAGTGGTTAAGGTATCCGACTCATTAGCGAGAGGTACCGGGTTCGAATACCTCTGCGGCCATGTACCAATGACTGTTTTCTGAGTTAAATATTAGTTGAACACAAACCGATGCTTTTACAGTGAGGAAAATATCAGCGACATTAACAGGGAAACCTGAGCAGATTTTCTTTAGTCAAACGGTAGGCAAGGCCGGCCTCCTGATGGAAAGTGGTCACCGCTGCCTGTATATATTAGCAACACCAGGGCACAGTGGCACTCTAGCAATAAGGCAATTACCCCCCCGGCCAAAGCCACGGTTCCCCAAATCCCCACTTTATGGAGCACTGGACGTCTCTCACCGTCAGGAACTACGATTTTACTACACGACCACGAATAAGATCGTTATATTCGTCTAATCGATTCATCGATAATTTTGGCGCACCCCTAGCGTGGGGAACAGATGAAGATAAGGGTGCCTCTATCGATAGGTGGTAATATATCTTCTAGTGAATGACTTGCTGAAAGTGTGCGTCGTGGTCCGTATTAGTTTTAATGTCTTGATTAATGTGTGTCAGCGTCGTTGGTTCCCACGATATAATAAATAATATACCGTGACGGGGTGCCAATCGGCTGATTTGCTGAACATATGAGCTCCACAACCTTGTTCCATCGTGCCCTTTTTATTATCGAACAACGAGGGGGACAAAAGATCGTCATCCATTTATGGTAGATGTCCCACTGTTTCGTACTAAGCGTTTTGCATCCAGTTTTCTTATGCGCACTGCAAAGGACTGGAACTCTCTACCTGAGTCATTGTTCCCCGATAAGTATAACCTTGGGGTCTTCAAATCAAGAGTGAATAGGTATCTAGGCACGCATGCTACATCTTCGACCTCATCGTCGCTTTCCATGAGGTGAGTTGAGGTCAAATGCAAGCCTATTGTTAATAATAATATAAAAAAAATGATCTTCTAGCGGCAAATCCATAATGTTCATAGAAAGAGGTGCCCACTTTCCATCAGTTGGGGCCACCAGTTTGCTTGTATCTTTTAAATAATAGGGAAGCAATTGAGCAAGCAGGTCACCTGATGGTAAGTGATCACCGCCACCTATGAACATTCGGAACACCTGTTGAGAAAAGGTAGGCAGGCATTCCAAATCCCTTCTATGCAGTCTCATACAGATAGACAAAGATAATTACCATCCTATCGGCATATGCCTAATGTCCATAGGCATTATTGACCACATTCCATGACCGCTTGCCAGTTTGTTTAGGTACCTATTAACATAAAAAATATTTGATTTTTAATCAAAATAAGCAAACGAGAAATCGAATCACCTGACGGTAAATGATCACCGCCGCCCAAGCGCATTCACAACGCCAGCGTTCGATTTTCTCCAATGAAACCGCATAAATTCAACCTGCCCTTTCCCAGTGCCCATACAACTGCAGGTATTTCCATCCGTAACAAGTTTCTGTTAACAAATACCCGGCAGGTAGTTCAGTAATTAGTTAAGTTTGGCTCTAATTAGTTACACCCCTCCCCTTCCCTTGCGAAACTGAAAACTAGAAGTATTCAGACGTGTGAAAGTTTCGCTTCGTTTTAGCTTCTGTTAACGGAATTTCGGTAGATAGGTAAGTGTTGGAGCAATTAGGAATTTGGTGGTGTAGTAGCGGAGTATTTGTTGCTTTAAGTGCGCTACTTCTATCTGTAAAATAAATAATAAATATGCTTGGACAAATTCGAGGGGATACAGAGCGTCGGTGGCCGAGCGGTTCACTATCCGACTCGTAATCGAGAGGTTTTCGAATCCCGCTGCGGCCATGTACCCAATGACTCTTTTCTGAGTTATGTACATTAGTTGAATTCTGACCCATGCTCTTACGGTGATGGAAATCATCGCGATGAAACTTGCACGTTCATGCGACTGAATTTGTAACCATGATCCAATGTGGTCAGGTTCCCCTAAAAGCAGGGTCATAGAGGTTAGACGGTAGTCGCTCTACTGTAATTACCTGATCGCCAAATCCTGGATCCCGAGCCCTCGTGCTCGAGAGCACAACCGAAACATTAACGTCATAAGATGTTTTTTTTATGCTTGGACAAATTCAGACAGCGCCATCTAGCCCCAACGTAAACAAAGCTTGTGTAATAAGTCTATACATCGTTCAAGTTAGTTTAATCGTTCAAGAGGTATATCAGAGGCCTCTTCAGAGGCGGGCAACGCATTAGTAGCGCCCCTGATGTTGCTGATGTCCATAGGCGACCGTGACCACTTTCCATTAGGGGACCCGCTTGCCTGTTTGTCCACCGTATAACATAAAAAAAACATACCTAGTCTTAAACAAAGTCGTTTCCCGCCGTCTGTCCCTTTGTATGTAGGTATGTACGTACGCTTAGATCTTTGCTGGTAAACCTGGTGAAGAGTGGATTCAGTGCATTACGTGTAAGTTATGGGCTCATTCTAAATGTACAAAAGGCAATTTGCTATTGTACGAATGTAAGAATTTTAATTCTGATTTAGAAGACTGATATGACGGTCTGAATTTAGATAGTGCTTAACTAAACCTAGATAACATGAGATAGGTTGGTTGGTTGGTTGGGTTAGGTTGTATTCATAGATAGATTTAGTTTAAAAAATTAAACTTTTGTATTCGTAAAAGATTAAAGTGGTTTATAATAATCACTAATTCAAAGATGATAATATTTTGTTAGGAGATATACTTAAATACTCTAATATGAGACTGATTGATCTATTTTCATAAATAAGTTAATTTTTAGAAAACCAGTTGTCTGTTTTAATAGTGTATAATATTTGATACTCACAAGTTTATGTATGTTGAATAAGTACCAAAATTAATCTTACTTATTGGTAATTTAAGTTTTTTTAAATAGTTTTTTAGAGACTGTTTGTTTATTACTTTAAACTTTATTGACCAAAAATAGATCTCAAATTTAAGTTTGTTTATAATTTAATAAAAAGTTTCTATTATGTAGTATATTTCAATGTTATATTTTATACTAATCCTCTTTATTTACACTAATTACTGCCTAGGTCAACCTACCCCATGCTTATGGTCAACCTACCCCATATCCGGGGTCAGGGGTTTAGAAAATCTACTAAATAAGTATTATAATGATAAATATATAGGTTATAGAGAAGTATTTTAGGTACCTGAATAGTTCTTCTATCTGTATCAACTGTTGTTTTTGTTATTATAAGTTAAACATCAAAGATATACGAGCTTAAGTCAAAAGTTAGTCAACCATCCCCGGTCTCCCCTAAGCATAGCTTGTGTTATGGGTGCCAGAGAACTTGCAAACTACTAATATAGTTTAAAATATAGACTTATTATACATAATTATAACACCTAGACCCGTAACAGAAATTAAAATCCATTACTTCAATTTCCGCCCGGCCGGGAATCGAACGAGACCTCTGCGTGGCAAAGCGGCTTGTTACTGACCCACCTACTCCAAACGTCAAAAATACATTTGTCCAAATTAATCCTATTTGAGGGGTGAACACTCGGAACATTTTAAACATCGACCACGACCACGAAGTAAAGGACGACCCCAGGCTACAATATAAACATCACCATCCCCGTACGCACAAAAACGAGTCAACTTCCCTCGACTTGTGCCTTTATTTTTTCCCGCCATTCGAGAGGTCACAGTAAATGTCGCCGCAAACAGCCGAGGGATAATTTACTTCCTTTACCGCAATCAATCACCTAAATCAGGGCCGGGGTGTAAACAGAGGTCATTAGAAAGAATATCTTCAGGCTTTGGCGTTCCAAGGGAGTTTATATTGCGAACTAGAGGAGTGAATAAGCTGTTCTTAGACAGGCATGCTTCATTTTTGGCCGCATCATCAGTTATCACCAGATGAGATGATAGTAAATTGCCTGATTAATCTAATAAAAATAAAAATAAATCAGTGACAGACATATTATCACTACATATTATAAAAACAAAGTTCTAAGCCGTGTCTGTCTGTATCTGTTCGCGATAAACTCAAAAACTACGGAACGCATTTTCATGCGGTTTACACCAAATACAGAGAGTAATTCAAGAGAAACGTTTATAGGGTAGGACAACACGCGAACGAAGTCGTGGCGGGACAGCTTGTTTTAGCTAACATTGGTTTAATAAACATCAAATAACTTTTATCTACACTCATAGCGTAATGTTCCAATTACATATTCGAAAACAGTCGTTTAAGGGTACCCTTTTTAACGACAGGCTATAAAATTAAAAAAAAATACTGTGTTATACAGCATTTCCCATACTATTTTTATTACAGCTGTAACGTAAAATAACTTTTTAATCATTATGCTACACTTTAATTTTTAAAATTTTTGTCTGGCTCCGAGACATGGCGAAATGTTGGCTGAATACCTAAATGTCTTTAACAAATTCAAAATTCTAATTTCCTGTTTATATTAGTGTGTAATTATTTTCCCGCTAAAAGGAATATTTTTTCTAATTGTTGTAATTTGTGTTTGTGAATGTTTTTACTTGTTTCAAGCAAATAAATAGAGAAATGTGAAACTAGTAAAGTGAATTAATTTCCCGCCGCTTGATATCCTCGACGCATAGGTACAAAAGAACTGACTCGCAATTAACTTCCAGCAAAATTGAGAAAATTATAGGTACGAATTTTAACATGAAAATATGAGTGTAGATAAAGTAGAGTATGCAACTGCATATAATTAGGTATTAAAACACTCGTGTCAAACTATTACGTATCATACTCGGCTACGCTTTGTATGATAAACAGACACTCATGTTTTAATACCCCCTTGTATATGTCAGTTGCATAAACTACTATTATGCATAAGACAGTAAGAATATATTGCTGAAATACTAAGCAAGCGTTTTTCGAACCAAGCTATGAACCATATAGATTATACTGGCTATTAAATATAGAAATTGTCAAATCCGTTCGAGAGCTACCACAGGCAGACCCACAGAAACACAGATCAAACTTATAAACCTTCTATTTCCATCGGTTGTTAAAATACAACCCAATACATGTCACAAATCCATACCCATATTAAAGACTTTCCGATATTAGTTCTATAAAAGTCCAACGTTCGTTACCCTGGCAAAATCTCAAATATCTGAGTTAGGAACGTTGCTGTTGCCAGCTCGTTCTGAGTAGCGTTGCCAATCTTAGCTCCCAAGGTACGTGTGTCGAATTCTTATCGAATAAGAAGATTAACGGTGTGGACAAATACTCGTTAGCCAAGTTATTTTTAGCCCGCACCGAAAAAGGGAGGTTGTTGTACGTTGACGTGGGTATCTGGGGCTTTGAGGCTTTGTGTGTCTGTCTGTAGCAGTAGCTCCCGAACGGATGGACTGAGATTACGGTTGACGTGTGTAGATGTTAGATTTTATTATCTCACTTTAGAGTTTATATTTAATTATAAATATTACAGTAATTTATATAAATCTACTAGTGGACCCGGCGCGACTTCGTTCGCGTAGCTTCCTAACTCTACACCACCCTACCCCTAGTTCTACCCTACCCTACACCTACCCTACACCTACCCTACACCTACCCTACACCTCCTAGTGGACGCGGCTCGACTTCGTTCGCATAGCGTACTAACCCTACACCACTCTAACCAAGTTAAACAGAAAGAAAAAAAAGGATAAAAAGTATCCTATGTCCGTAGCCTGGTTCTAAAGTACCTCCCCACCAATTAAAAAAAAAGGGTAAAAAGCATCCTATGTCCGTCTCCTGGTTCTAAGCTACCTCGGCTACAAATTTTCAGCCAAATCGGTTCAGCCGTTCTTGAGTTGTAAAAAGTGTAACTAACACGACTTTCTTTTATATATATATAAGTAAAAGAGATCGTAAATTTTTATTATAAAAACATTTAAAATATGTATACCGTTAAGGTATCTGACTCGTAAACGCGAGGTACAGGGTTCGAATCCCACTGCGGTCATATTCCAATGACTCTTTTCTGTGTTATGTACAGTACATTAGTTGAATGCTAACCGATGCTCTTCCGGTGACGGAGAAACATCGTTATGAAACCTGCACTTTCAACCCTATATTATTATACATAATCCAATCTGGTCAGGTTCCCCTGGTAGCACGGTCTCGGAGGTCAGATGGCAGTCACTCCACCGTAATTATCTGATGTCAAGGCGGACCCCGGGCCCTCGTGCGCGAAAGCACAACCGAGACATTAACGCCAAAGATCTTTTTTTTTAACTGTGGTTGTCGCCAACATGTTTAGATATATAGAAGGACGATATAATGACGAGTCGGAAGCAAGAGCCAACAGCTTACGACACGAGAATGCTGCAGAGCGCACGAAGTGCTTGTTACAAGTGAGATGCTTCAGTCATAATGACCCGTTGCATGTGCCAAAGCTAACCTTTCATTGTATCAGCTATACTAGCAATATTTAAAAAATAATTATACCTATTGAAAGCTACATTATCAGCGAGTGTCATAGGTTATGCTTTATCTTAAAAAAATTAGAGATAATTAGAAAAATTGCAATAATATAACTCGTTGCGTGATCGAATCAGAAATGAGGAGATCCGCAAGCGAATTAAGGTCACCGATATAGCTCTAAGGATTGCCTGAAGTGGCAGTGGGCAGGGCACATAGCTCGAAGAACAGATGGCCGATGCTAAAATTTGAGTTACGGAAAGGACATCATAGGTAGAACAAATACGACTTACTGCAGAGACCTTCTCTCTAAGCTCGTCAATCCAAACTACGGATCCGTCTAAAGTAGGAAAAATTACAATCATCAAATTTAGTTAAAATGCGAAAGTTTGCAAGGATATTTGTTTTTTTATTTATTTATTTAACTGTTTATTGTACACAATAATGATATACAGAGAAATACAAAAGAACAAAAGACACAACAGGCGCTGCTTATTTCTAAAAGAAATTTCTTCCAGCAGGCCTACAGAAGAGAGATGTTAGACTAAAGTAACGCAGATACGACGTGCACAATAATTGAATATTAAAATACATAAATATATTATATTATAATATATAGGTTTATAAAGCTAATACAGACATATTATTAAAACAAGCTATATAAAATACATAAATATATAAGTTATGAACTATAATATATACTATTATATATATATTATAATATACTATAGGATAATATTCCTTGACTCTCTTTTTAAATATAGACAGTGACTGACTGTCACGCACATTATGTGGCAGTGAGTTCCACAGTCTCGCTGCATGGACAGTGAAGGAATAGGAGAAGAAATCGGAATGATGGATAGGGATGGATAACAATGATTTTACATTGGACCGACAAGGCTTGTCTTGGGCCCGGGAGAAGTGGAAGGAGTTGCGGAGATATGAGGGAGCAGACCTTACCAGAGAGCAGACTTTACCTCTTCTGGCAAAAAGGATGTTGATGAAATTTGGCAATAATGTAGCTTACAGCCTAGAACAGCACATAGGCTGTATTTTATCACGAAAGTCAACGTGGTTCTCGCGGAAACGGGTCCGCTACCTAATTTTACGCGGACAAAGTCACTGGCAAAAGCTAGTTATTAAAGCCGATCGCCGCGCCAGTTGCCTTAGTGAGACAGGAAATCCTTATACTTTCGCTAAACCGTCTGTCTGTCTATCTCTTATAGCGACAGGTAATTATGGAACCCTGGCGCATGGCTCGACATGCACTATACTGTTTTCTGACCGGGAAGCGGTTATTTAG
Organism: Blastobasis lacticolella; assembly: GCA_905147135.1. Lineage (NCBI taxonomy): Eukaryota > Metazoa > Arthropoda > Insecta > Lepidoptera > Blastobasidae > Blastobasis > Blastobasis lacticolella. The sequence goes on from LR990044.1 coordinate 1,907,992, forward strand.
GTGGATATAGGTGTATTAAATGGCTGTATAGTTTAGCATAAGGAGCGTCGGTGGCCTAGTGATAATGGTATCTGACTCGTAAGCGAGAGACACCGGCGTCGATTCAATCTGCCGCCATATATAAACGAGTTATGTACTTTAGTTGAACACTAATCGATGCTCTTACGGTGAGCGAAAATATCGTGATGAACCGTGCACAACAGGCGACTGAATGTGTAACCGTGATCTAATCTGGTCAGGTAACCCTGATAGCAGCGTCACGAAGGTCAGAAGGCAGTCGCTGCACTGTAATTACCTGATCTGCCAAATCCTTTATCATATCATAGGCCTTGTGGTGTCCGGCAGAGTAGAATAGCACCAACCCCTTACACTCATGGGTGTCGAACAAGGCAACTAATGCATAGAGGAATAAATCTAAGTCTCCGTAGGCTGGAAAATGGGCAGCAGCGTTTTTCATTGTTATATTTATAATACTGCGAACTCCAACCCGCCTGCCAAGCGTGGAGATTACGGCAATAACCTCCCCTTTCGTGGGAGAGGCCCTAAGTCCTGCAGTGGACTGTTTATGGGCTGTGATGATGAATGATGATGACATGGTTTCATAGATTGAAAAGTTAGTAGGATGAATGAAGTTAGTACGGTAATGATGCAAAGTTTTTTATTTGTTTTTTTTTATACGGCAGACAAATAGTCAAGCGGATGAAAGTGATGGAAAGTGGTCACCGCCGCCTATGGACATCACCAACACCAACATATGGAAGGAGTACCAATGAAAGTTATAATACGAATACTGTAAAGAAACGTGTTAGACTGAAAACATAATGTAGAGATGGGATAACGAATGGAATTGTGACTTTTATAAGCTGTTGTACATGATAATGATGTGATTATATGGCGTTATATTGTTGCAGAATATATTTTTATGTAGAGCTCAAGGTTAAACGAGCTATTAATATCGTGAAACAAGGCTTCATACATCACTACATTTTAGTCAATCGCTTAGTCTTTTTACGTATAAGCAAATTCCAACACAGGAGTAACAACATTGGTGATTCTAAAATCTGCTTGTCCTATACAAGTATAAAAACGCGGTTACCCTTAATAAAAAAATGTCTCATCCTTCAACAGGGGTACCTGTTGATTAAATTGATGACCTGAATGGTTCAATTGGTTAACATGCCGGTCTGCCACGCAAGAGGTTCCTGGTTCGATCCCCAGCCGGGGAGAAAAAGAAACGATGAATTTTAATTTCTGTTACGAGTCCCCGACCCGTTTTTGTTGTTTTGTGTATAATAAGTATGTATTTAAAAAGTACATGAATAGTGTATCAGTTATCTAGTAACCATAATAGAAGCATTATTTAGTTTGAGGCTTAATGGCTCAGTGTGAATTTGTCGAAGATTATAAAAAAAAAACATTAAACCATATTATAACAATCAGAAAAAGAACATTTGCGTTACAAGTCCGTCATAATAACAAAGCTCGTCAACAAAGCAATGAAATGTAGGCACGCCTTGTAAAATTACTATGTACCATCATATTGTTTATTGCGGGGAACGGCCATACGCGGATCATTAGGCAGAATAAGTAACATAATGCTACAATGAGCAGTTTTCCAATAGGTATCTAAAGCATTCCTACCCACCAAACTAGATGGCGCCCCGACAATTTTGGTAATTGATAATCGCTTAAAATAGGTTCTTAGCAAAGAGGATATAAACACTGGGTATGTTGTATTGGATAATATTGTATTTATCAATAGTTTTCAACCATTTTGAAGGTTGTAATAAATTATTACAATCAAAACAAACATCAATTTGACTGAGTCAATTCGTTTCATGGACACTAGGACCAATAATGGACGCAATACAAATATGAAAGTTATGTATTAAAATACATTTCGTTGAACATTTTAGTAAAAAATTTCCAAAATTGTAGGAGCGCCATCTGTTGATGCTTTTTGAAACCAATTGACAATACCAACTGGAAAACTCCTCATTGTCCCTAACATAAAATGTCTAATACCCGGCCTGTAAAAATCTTCAGATATAATCTAAACAAGCTGTGTCACTGGTACTGTCCGCTCGAATTAGATGAAAACATGGCTTGGATTTTAAGTTGGATTCCAAGCTACTAAATTGTGAAAATTTCGCCAAAATATGTTCAGCAGTTTGGCGTGATTCTCGTATAGATAGAGAGAAAAAAAGACAGACAGACAGACAAAAAAATGGGGCTGCTTACGTATCAGTACCTAACTTAACTTCAATATACACATTTATTTCGTACTAGCTGGCCCGCCATGACTTCGTTTGTATCTTCTCCTACCCTAAAAACCTTACTCTTGAATCACTCTATCGATTGTTGAAAACCGCATGAAAATCCGTTCAGTCATTTTCGAGTTTAACGTGAACAGACCGGACGACAGACGCGGCGTGAACTTTATTAATATGTAGAGATAGTGATGTAGTGAAATAATACAGACTGGTTTTTATTGTATAGCTAAAGAAGATTAATTATCCTTGTACATAATATAACTCTTTGTAGGGAAGGTCATTTTAACCCTGGACAAAAAAAGTCGGCTACTATAGGTCTGACGTATCTGTATATCTGTCTGTGACAACTGATGGATGCGGTAATGAACCAGTTAAAGACGGGATGGTGATAATGGATGGTAGTACATTTCTATTTTATAGAACTTTGATCTATACTCGATATAACTTTCTCCCACGTACACCAAGGTTGTGGAACGAACTATCCGGAGTGGTTTATCCTGGAGAGAACAACATGGAGTCCTTGAAGAAAGGAGTGAAAAGGTTATTACAGGGTCGGCAACGCGTGGGTGATGCCCCTGGTATTGCAAACGTCCATAGGCTGCGTTGACTGCTTACCATCAGGCAGGCCGTAAGCTTGTTTGCCACCTCAGTAGTATAAAAAAAATTATGGCCGATGGACAAAAGCTATTAAAGATTCGGCTATTGCAATATTGGTTTCCACACAGAAATGTGTAACTGAAGAACATTTTCTACCGCTATTTTTTGGTAAATGTAGCAGCGTCGGTGGTCGAGTGGTTAAGGTATCAGACTCGTAAGCGAGAGGTACCAGGTTCGAATCCCACTGCGGCCTTGTACCAATGAATCTTTACTGAGTTATGTACATTATTAGAATGCTAACTGATGTTCTTACGGCGAGGGGAAATATCTTGATGAAACCTGCACATTCAGGCGACTAAATGTGTAATCATGATCCAATATGGTCAGGTAGGCTTGTAGCAGGGGCACGGAGGTCAGATGGTAGTCACTCCACTGTAATTACCTGATCGCCAAATCCTGTATCATGGTCAAGGCGGACCCCGGGCTATCGTTCTCGAGAGCACAGCCGGAACATTAACGCCAAGATGATTATTACACTGCTTCCGTAAGCGAGAGGTACCAAGTTCGAATCCCACTGCGGCCGTGTACCAATGACTCTTTTCTGAGTTATATAAATTATTTGAATGCTTACCGATGCTCTTATGGTGGGGGTAAACATCATGATGAAACCTGCAAATGTAGGCGATTGATTGTGTAACCATGATCCAATCTGGCCAGGTTCAGATGGTTGTCGCTCCACAGTAATTATCTGATCCAGCAAATTCTAAATCATGGGCAAGGCGGACCCCGGGCCCTCATGAGCGAGAGTACAACCGGGACATTAACAACGAGATGATTATTTCACTATTTCGACATGATTTATATACGCAGAACCCTTGGAAACCTACATAATGTCTCTCTATATTAGACTAGGGCCGTGTTAGAACTTGCTTCACAAATGGCAATTTTATGCCATTGGCACCCTTCCAATAAAGTTAATTCCATGGCGACCGATATTTTTCGCACTTTATTTTCAAGTTCTACATGCCTACGTATAAAAACTCAGCTATTCATGCATGATTCGAATTCGCTATCGTACACGTCAAGGCTTTGCTTGAATGGAAATAACTACACTTTTACTCATATTTGGGGCGTTATTAGTCACGTTCAAATGACTTGTCAATCACCCGTTCAATTTACATCAAAACACCGACACAGCACGGGCTTCGCTCCCAATGGGAAACATTTCGGCCTCAAGGAGATCATTCAAGGACCAAAGTCTAACACCTGGTGGCTCCTCAAGAACGCATGCGCGCAAACTTGTCCCAACGCGTGGTGAGATATTCCAGCCAGTACTTGGTAGGGCTTCGAGAGCGCACGGTGTACCCACACGCAGCCCTACTCACGAGACCGCGCGAACGCAACATTCCAAAATTCAAAATTCGAAAATTTCATGTGTGTGTGATTTCTTTTTCTGACGCTCGTGATTTCCTGCCAGTGGTTCTTTATTTGATTTTTTGAGAGTGTTTTTGTTTCATATTGTGCGTTCTCTTTGGAATCAAAGGTAAGATTTTATAAGTGTATCTTACATATTTTATTACGTTACTAAAAGGATATGATATTTGTTAGGAGCAGTGGCTTTGTTTCTGTTTTTTTTTCGGTCGCTTCGTAATTTTGCTAATGGATTCAATTGCTCTATAGATCAAAGTCAATGTCTGGGCTTCCGGACGCGACATTATTTGAGCCCCTGTATTTAACTGAGTGAATACAAAATATTTGGAATATTGAGGATGTTTTGGTAAAAACGGATTTTTTTTTATACTGCACAGTGGTAAAAGGACAGACAGCCAGCCTGATGGAAAGTGGTAACTTAATTAGGAACCTGTGATTTTAATAATAACGGGGAATCCCACTGATATTATAAATGCTTTTGTGAGCCTGTATATTTGTGACCTCTTCACACCTAAACGGATGAACAGATTTGTAATAAATAAATGTAAAGCCAGTAAACAAAAAAATTTAAGTCTATTGGTATCAAATTTAAACAAAAGTATCACTACTATCACTACATATTATACAACAAAGTCCTGCGTCTGTCTATCTGTCTGTCTGTTCGCAATGATCTCAAAAACCACTGAACGGATTTTAATGCCAACAGAGTGCTTCATGAGAAATGTTTAGCTGTAGGAATAATTTGTTAAGGTTACTACTCGTGTAAAGCTGGGGCGGGTCAAAGGAATTAACTAAAGTAATTGTCTAAAACCAGACATATTATGTTATCTTATGTTTTTGGTTTAGAACATATTGTTTATTGCTTTAAATGATAACTTACCAAAACCAAAATCATTAAAAAGTTGTAAGACAAGATTAGCTAACAAAATGATAAGTAAGAACCTATATTGTTAAGTAAGAAATAGCAAAACCATTATTTTCCCATTCTCTTTAATTATGAAGAGGAATATAATTATTTTTATAGAGGGGTTAATTATAATTTATTCAACAACACCATAACATTCGAATAAAAATATAATTACAAAAATCTAAGAAACAGATTCTAAAGCATCAGATTTTTTATTTAGAACAATTGTAGCTTTTAGATTGTATATTCTGTACATAACCATGTAAGTATTCATAAACATTAAAACACATTTAAACATTTATATTTAAAAAATTAACATTGATCACTTACTTTTCTCTATTAATCAAGTGTTATTTTCTTGCAAACAAAACAACACTGATTAGTGGATATACTGAAATTGAGCAATCTTTCCCTTATAACTTAATAGAAAAAATTAAGTAGGCCGTGTGGTGTCCGACAAAGTAGAATAGCACCAACCTTTTACACTCGTGGATGTCGTAAAAGGCGACTAATATTTTAGAGGCAAAAGATCTAAAGTCTCCGTAGGCTGGAAATGGGCAGCCGCGTTTTCCATTGTCATGTTTATAGCACTGCGATCTATAACCCGCCTGCCAAGCGTGGAGATTATGGCAATAACCTTCCCCTTCGTGGGAGAGGCAATAAGTCCTGCAGTGGACTGTTGTAGGCTGTGATGAAATTATCAATGTCTCCCCGCAAATCAAAGTAACCCCAATCCACGTAACAAAAAACGCATAGATGAGATAATTCCATTATTGTCGATATATTTATCGACTGAGTGATTTAATAATAAATAATTTTTAATGCCTGATTCACACACAAGCTTCTAAATAAATTGCAGATTCTTAGTTGACAGATACATGTGATACTGTCATCACAGATAGGTATCTGTCAGATATGGCTCGCGATTTTGTCCGCTTAACATTAATTAAAACTCGGTGACCACGTTTCGAACTTGTTCCCGCGGGAATCACATTATATTTCTAAATCTCTGTTATGCTGGGACATAAGCTACAAAACTGCAAAATTTCATCGAAATCGATTCCGTATTTTTTGCGTGAATGGTGACAAATATCCAATCCTTATATACAAGTGGACAATAACAGGCCAATCTAATAATATAATTAAATTGTATCATATTCGTATTCCAAAAGGTAATATGATAGATTTCGCATGATATGTTGCCACCATGACGACTAAGTATTGTGCCGAAAGTTATATACCTCACACTAAACGCCAAACGCAATGTTTCCTTCTGAGCGATGTGCAGATATTAATAAAATGTTAGGAAGCGAATGGAAGCGTTAGAAGGGGATGTAATATTTTGAAGAAAGTTTAGGGCAAGATTCTTAAAATAAGTTCTCAAATGAAGAATATTTTTTCATAACAAGCTTTTGTCCGCTCGATGGTGCCGTGGTGCCTACCATTCATTTTATATTGTATGACGTTGACAAGTGTTTGTGAAAATTTAAACTGGTTAAACGTATTTGATTTGATTTGATTTTATCGTACTCATTAAGACCATACCAAACAGGCCAAACATGATGGGCTTACCTTGTTGCGTTCATTAGTTGTTATGACCACCTTCCAACTTCATCATCAGATCAGAGAATGTATGCTCATCCAAGTTACATATGTATTTCATATTACAGTTCAATTGAACACCGGAAAGTAGGTCAATTTAAGCTTAAAAAGTTACATACTAACAATGCAAGTTAAATAAAAGTTTGTCCATATGCTGCGGTTACTGCTTACCATCAGGCAGGCCGTAAGCTTGTTTGCCACCTAAGCGGTATAAAAAGGGGATACTAGAAAAAATGCCAACTAGGAATATTACTGAACTTAGAACATGCCATCCGTCGAAATGACGACAATGACTCAAAACGAAAATTACCTGCCTCGCCAAAAGAGAAACGTGTTTTATGCGCTTTTCACTGTTGTTTTGTTACCTATTTCTTTATAAATAAAGGTAATTTTTTTTTTTTTAATTTTATTACTTAAGGAAAACCAACAGCATTGATTACAATATAAAATATTACTGGCAGCACAGAGCCAATTACAGGTTTCCATCGATATAAACTGGATAAACGAATACATACTTAACTAATAGTTAAGCATACCGAACAGTCTACAAGACTTTATAATTTTAAATTTAAACTAAAATATACCTACAATACTCGAAAGTATTGCAACAATAGTCAATTTCATAATAATATGGTTTGAAAAAATGCTACAACGAGTCGAAGTAATACTTGAGTATGCGGTTTCTCGCTGACTCACAACTTGTGTTAAATAAATGAAGATCAATTCTCCTGGATAAAACATTAAAATTATTCATTGCTCGCAATAGTAAGGTGTTCCTTCTGTAGTTGTAGTTGTAGTAGTCCTTATACATTATTAGCTGTTATAGAATTTATATGATGATCAAACATAAGCTTGGAGTCATAGATAACGCCCAAATCACGCACCACCGATTCTTTCTGCAAGATTTTACCTTTGAGGCGATCGTTAAAAAGTATAAAGTCGCGCTTACGACCATATTATGTTACAGCCGAGCATTTTGCGGGGTTGAGATCCAACTGATTAGTACTACAGTACTCTTCAAGGCGTACGAGATCGTTTTGTAAGGCTTCAGCATCGGCAATGGAGGTTATAGTGAAGTATATTTTCATGTCATCAGCAAAATACAATAGACTGCCTATTGAGAAACATTAATTAATGTCATTTATGAAAATAATGAATAGTAGATGCCCCAGCAAAGATCCCTGTGGTACCCCACTAGGAATAGTAACCCAGCTAGATACATAATTGCTGACGACAACCGCCTGAGATCGATTATTTAAATAAGAGGTGAACCACCTAAGCAGATCGCCGCTGATCCCTATACCGGCCAGCTTACTTATCAGTAGCTTGTGGTTGATTCAAACGAAGGCCTTGCTGTAATCAGTATAGATTACATCGACCTGCGAGCCCCTCTCCATAGCCACAGTAAGGGCATTATTAAAAAGTATTAAGTTCGACACCGTAGAACGACCCTTCACAAATCTGTGCTGAGAACCACTGAGAGAACCGCTCAGAGAAGCATAAACTTCCTTATAAACATCTCTTTCAAAAACTTTAGATACAATACACAAATTGTATATAGGTCTGTAGTTACTAATTTCGATTTTTGTCGCACTTGATTTTCTTAACGGAAGAAGCGTAGCTACGTTTGAATTTTTCGATATTCATGGCAATTTTCTTCACTAGTGGATAAAAGTGTACATAATATTGAAACGAATGTGAAATTCATTATAAGCCGCTAAAATGCTGATGTATTTCATCAAATTTACACAATCTAGTAAATATAAACCTAAAAAGTTTACTAAATTTTGTATCATTTAGGACAAATCTGTAATATAAAATTTCGTTGCATTAGACGTTCCATTGCACGCAGAACACGCTGGTGGTCTACAAAATAAATATTTCAGTCACGTTAGCGCCAACATCTCGGTTGTAATCTCGTGCGCGCGTTGGTTTTTTTTTTTACTCCATTACCTACGACTTTGAAATTTTCGCATCTTAGAATCTTATGGACCAGATTATGTCTAGAGTGAAAAGGCTGTTCCTAGACAGGCATGCTCCGTCTTTGGCCACATCGTTACTTACTACCAGGTGAGATGACGGTCAATTGCCTGGCTAGTCCAATAAAAAAAGATTGAATCATGGTTACACATTAAGTCGCAGGTTTCATCACGATGCTTTCTTTCACCGTAAAACAATCGTATAGTTAATGAATATAACTCACAGCAGAGTAATTGTTTTATTTATTTATTTCATTTATTCGCTGTTAAATGGTACAATATGGTTGTTACAAATAAGCATTCGTTCCACATTTAACACCTTATAAAAGGCACTACGAATGCCAGGTAGTAAAATACAATTAATCATTATTAATGAGATATGTCTTAGGATTACAAACCACTCAACTAGTATAAATTAATCAAACCAAATTGTCAAAACGCACACACATTACATTACATTATGTCAAAGTTTAAATACATTCAAATATAAATATAAATATAGAATGTCAATAAATAATAATCATAATAAAATTAATAGCGAGAATAGGATTCGAACCGGGTACCTCTCACTTACAAGCAGGACACCTTAACCTAAGTATTAGGCCAGTACCCTACTAAAACTTTAATCAATTTCCCAAAATCCACCGAGTCACGTGTTGTATTTATTTTATTACGGCCTCCCTTTTGTGTATTCATTCACATCTCTTAGAAATTCACAAGTCCTTCTAATTCTAACGGGCCATTGTGAACGGGGCTTAAGTCGAGAGCCTATTATATTCCCCATAATATTATAAACAAGACTCACTTGTGAAATATTTTCACGTATTTCTCTCCATTGTATTGTTAGCGGATTTTCTTATTTGGGAAGCCTGAGTTTGCTATACATAGGGAGTTATGGCCGTTCTTAATTACAGTAGTGCAGTGTTAACTGTGTGTTGTCCTAACTACTTTATTACTTAATAATAATATAGGTACAATTGCTGTAGGCTCTAACGCTTAGGGAATGGAGAAAATAGTACTACATACATTATAGGTTTTAAGGCTTTCGTGGTGTAGACTACACTACACTTCAAATAGTACCCGGTTTGTTACCACGGCTAGTTTTATTTTTACATTAACATTGTATTAAAATAAAGTCACTTTCCGTGTCTGTATATCTGCTAACTCCTAAACCGCGAAATGGATTTTGATACGGTTTTCACCAGCAGTTAGATAAATTCTACCGTAAGGTTTACGTGCAACCTATGCACACTAATACATTCATATTCTAGCTCAGAAAAGGCAAAAAGGCATGTGCGAAGCCAGAACTGGTCGCTTGTATTTCGTCACTGGGTGCCAATCAGTTCCCAAGACTGTTCAACTAGTCTCAGGGTTCCCAGACGAAGAGCTTGTCCATCACGCCGAGCCCACCGTAGTAGGAGGTACAAAGTGCGTACTCGCATACGTCTCGCACTTGTTAGGCGAAGAGAAATCTTCCGCTGGAGACCCTGAGACTTGTATCAACTGGTTCACTGTGTCGGGAGAGAAATGGCACCCTGTGATGGTTTATTACCAACTTTAATCATCTTGGCGTTAATGTCCCGGTTGTGCTCTCGAGAACGAGGGCCTGGGGTCCGTCTTGACCATGATCTGGCGATCAGGTAATTATAGTGGAGCTACTACCATCTGACCTCCATGACCCTGCTACCAGGGGAAACTGACCAGATTGGATCATGGTTACAAATTCAGTTGCCTGAATTTGCTGGTTTCATCACGATGTTTTCCCTTACCGTAAGAGCATCGGTTAGTATTCAACTTATGTACATAACTCAGAAAAAGTCATTGGTACATGGCCGCAGCGGGATTCGAACCCGGTACCTCTCGCTTACGAGTTGGATACTCAACCGCCCGGCTACTGACGCTCTTACCGGTTCATTACCTACTTTATTAAAAACATAAAAAGTCAATACATTACGTAGACCAGTTAATTCTTACGAATATCCTGTCCCTCCAAAAACGAATCTCTGTAACAACTAATAAAAAAGCGATAAAGAACAAAAATAGTCTTTCGTCCAAAAAGTATAATTTCATTCGGGAAACACTTTTCCTGTTTACAAATTCCGAGTGTATACCACATTTATTTTGGTCAAACTTAATTATTCCTGCTTTCGCATTCTATTTGAATTAACGACAAAATATGTAAAACAATTGGAATCGGACCACCTATTCTAAGCTTAGGGAGGTGCAACCACAATTAGAACTGAGACCAAGACCATAGTCCATTTCAGCCATCTGTAAAAAGCTAATTCTTTTTATACCCTTACTGGCCTACCGCCTTTCGGCCATCGGGAAATGCGACCCGGGCGAATTCCTTATTCTTATGTCGTGGAACTTCCAGCTATCCAGTACGAGCCGCTTTGGCTAGACCTTTATAATGCGTACGGGTAAGGAATGGAACGCGTTGTCTACGAGTGTGTTTCTCTGATCATTTTAATCTGGACGCCTTCAAAGTTCGAGTGAACAGGCTGTTCCTAGACAGGCTCCACATTCGGCCGCATCGTCACTTACCAGATGAGATGACAGTCAAAACCCTAGCTAGTAGCGCTATAAATTCCTTAGCCGTACGCATTATACTTACTTACTGCGCTGGATCAGCGACCCAAAGTGGATCTTGGCCTCCGACACCAGAGATCGCCACCTCTCCCTATCCTGCGCCATTTCCTGCCAATCGAGGATTCCTAGTGCGTGCAGGTCTTTCAGGACTTCTTCTTTCCAGCGATATCTGGGTCGCCCGACCGGTCGACGTTCGCTCGGTCGACCCATTACGCATACGCATTATAAGGGTATTAAAATTTCATAACTGTTAAATTTCAATACCTGGGCTGTTGAATGCCCGTGATAGTCCATTTGTAGATTGTAGAGGGTTTTGCCATCAGACTGATTGGAAATCGCATCGAATCTATCCATCAATTCCGTCCTCAGCCTAATGCGCTTATACATTTGGCTAAATTCAGTCGTCTAAATTCAACGAAAAGAGTCAGAGCAAATGATAATGGAATGTATTGCTCATAGCATAAGGTCCATGAGTTCAAAGATTTACCTTATTTTATGAGCAATACATTCCACTTTGTTTTACACTCACGCTTTTTGCTTCTGAATTTATACCTCTGAACTAAGTCGCTCATATAATAAGCGCATTACACTGAAAAACTGCGTTGGCCTATAAAATCTGAAGCTGAAACCTTAACAACACTAGTTTTGGCTTTCCCGCAATAACACGGACCGGCATTGCGTTGCTCCTCAATTTATTCAGCCGCTGTCCAACTAATTGATTCAAGTTTGATTAAACCTTCAACTAAATGAATCCGATGAGTTAGGCGATGCGTAATTCTACAGAATTACAACGCTTTCTGAATGAACCGGGGAAAGAATGAGCGGAAATGCTACAGGGGCCTCCCGGAATTTTTAATGTGGGCCACCCCTATTTGTTTACTTGATTTGGAGTCGGTTTTTGTTAGCAATGCAAATTGAATAGATGAAAATTGTACGTAAATTCGGGGTTGCCAGGTGGGCTATAATGATTTGGGTTTGATTGACAAAATAAGTTGGCGGCGATATTTTGTGCGATTCAATATTTTGTGTATGGTCACCTTAATTTTCGTAAATTGTGAAATTGTTTATTATTCATGGTGGTTCCTTTTCAGGTTTTTTGTATGTCTGTTATCGTAAAACCACATCTGACCTCCGTGACCCTGCTACCAGGGGAACCTGACTAGACTGGATCATAGTTACACATTCAATAGCCTGAATGCGCAGGTTTCATCACGATGTTTTTCCTCCACTTTTTATTTAACGTCAGTTTTACCTCTAGGTATAAGTATATGTAATTCTATATCACAACTTGAAATTATATTCAAGTCAGCTTAAAATTGTCTGATTAGGTCTTTGATTATAATATTCCTTAACTGGATTTGCCATTTCTAAGAATATGAATTCTTTTATAAAAATTACAGTGTTCATCATTTACGCCACACAAAAAGACAAAGAAATTGAATTCTTCTATAAAAATTAGAGTTTCACACAAAAGGACAATTTCAGAGGCCCATTAATAAGCCAAATCATAGACAATAGAGTTCGACATTTAAAGAGGCTGAATGCTCGAAACGTCGGCGCGTAAATCATAAATTTAAATAACACACAATATTAATTAATACTGCCCCGTAACCGGATTACAATGAGTAATCCGGGTAGTTCCGGGGTTCAATTCATATAAATTTAAATGTCAGCGCTTTCTCGTTTATTTCTATGATGTATTATGATAAAGTGTGGGCCGAGAGAGTGGGGGAGAGATGTATAGGCGGAAGACAATAATTAAAATATAGGTATTTTACTTAAGGCTATGCTTAAGTAAGAATTTGCGCATCTGTCTGTCATCTATAGGTGGCATTTCGGAGATTGTGCGAAGCAGCTGCACGACCTCATTCCGCTGGCCCTTTTTCGCCATCGGGAGACGCGGTCTGGGCGAACGCTTTATCCCTATGTTGTGACCGCATCGTCACTTACCATCAGCTGAGATGGTGGCCAAATTTCTGGTTAGATTAATAAAAAAGAAGCTCCAAACAAGAAAAACATTAGACTAACCAACCTTACGTGAACTCGCTATGTCGCTCTTAACTTTACTACACAAAGTTTGTGACGTTTAAATGCTCAGTAGTAGTATGAATGAATAAATGAATGAAAAATTCTTTATTGCTATGTAGTAGTGCAATGTATAAGCATAGCGATGCGCCTCTGCTTCCTATTGGTGTTTTCGGAGTTTCTTTATTATAATATTCATTAATTTTCTGGAATAAATTATCTAAATGACAGTAAAAGCCGCATCAAAATCCGTTGTGTGTTTGAGTAAGAGCTATTAGCGGATCTACAGACAGACAGACTCGGAATAAGGTTAAGGATAAAGTAAACATTTTATTAATAATTTCGCTGATCCCTTTATGAATCGTTTTGCGTTTGAACGAGCCTCTCAAGTCAGTCTCCGACTAGGGTGAAATCAATCTAGCGGCGTTCAACGCTACCAAAACACAGGCGTGTTTGTTTTCCGCCAAACGAAGTCCATTTCATCTAGGTCCGACTTTCCGGAATGTACCTGTGGAAATCACGGACAACCTTGATGTTGACCTATCAACCAACCTCAACTTTTGACAGTACATCGAATCCAAAGCAAAAACTTGCATTTCGAAGAGTGTATTAAGCAGTTTCACGACCGTATTCCTTTCTGTCACCGGGAAACGCAATCCGAGCGATCGCTTCACCCTTATGTTGTGTATCTTCCAGCTATTCGCATGAGCCGCTTTGGTTTAAGCTTTATAATGCGGATAAGAAATGGAACACGTTGCCAGCTAATGCGTTCCCTGATCATTATAACTTGAGCCTTCAAGGCTAGAGTGAATGGGCTGTTTCTAGATAGGCATGGTCCATCTTCAAAGTTCAAAAAGTTCAAAGTCATTTATTTGTAACAAAGGTGTGTATACATAACCGCAGGGCGCAGGCCGCATCGTCACTTACCACCAGGTGAGAGAGCGACCAAATGCCTGGATAATCTAATTTAAAAAAATCGTGGTTAGATTTTTCTGAAATAATCTAAATAATAATAAGAATGTTGCTAATTAAATTGGGCCGGTCATGGCGATAATTTACCCTTTAACAGGAAATTTTCCTTAGTCGAGGAACCTCTTATTTTTTCCACTTAGAATGAATTAACCTGGATTCTGAATTAATTTTGTAAACAAAACATACGGAAATGTGGGATGAGGGATGGATGTGTAGAATTTCTTTTCAACTTTTCTTAAATATGGTTTACAATAGGTACTAGGAGGGTCCCGAATGCTTGGCCTATAAGAAAGTATAGGCTCGTTTCTTGACAGTTATTATTATTTACTTTTGTTAACATTACTTAATTAACTAGATAACTATTTATATATACATGCAAACTTACACACTTACGCCCGTATCCCATAGGGGTTGGCAGAGACCATGAGCTACGGATCCTGACACACCTCTTTCGCCTCTTTCACATTCATACATCTTTTTATGCATTTACACCGGTTCAGGGGCAACTTCTTTAAATTTTTGTAAATATTACTTACATGATCAGCTTTCTCCCGCGGCGCAAGTCGGATTTCGGTAAACATTTAACATTTCTGCCTCTTCCAGGACCTTACTAATTTTCCGGGGCAAAAAGCCGCCTATGTCACTTGGGAACAATGTAACGTCCTTTTAGTGAAGGAATTTTTAAAATTATTTAAGTAGTATTTGAGTTTGTTCACTATAAACAAATAAACCCACAAACAAACTCTCTTTACATGAATATTGAATCTACTTATACTACTAATATTGTACAAGTAGATAAAATGTTCTTGTAAAAAATAATTTCTTTTGTGTAATGCCATCAAAATTAAAACATAAATATATAAATTAAAATTTCTATTGTGCCAAGAAATAGGTTACAGCATTATAGAAGCCCTGGAAGTCTGTATAACAGACTCCAGTGTCTTCCCTTAAGGCCTTGCCACATACAAAGCTCGGCGCGAGCGCGGCTCGGGCGCGGCGCGATGCTGGCGCGTTGCCTAGGCAACTATCGCGCCGCGCTATGGTTGCCTAGCAACTATCGCACCGCGCTCGCACCGCGCTCGCGCCGAGCTCACGCCACGCCGGCATCGCGCCGCCAGGGGTGGACTAACGAACAAAGCGGGAAAGGCGGCCCGCCCCGGGCCTCTGGTCCAGGGGGGCCTCCAAACGTCTCCAAGTTGCCTTGATCAAATCCTATACAAAGCTTTAAAATATGCTTAGAACATATCGAAGAGGTGGTTCGGAGTTGTGACAGGGGCGTAGCTATCGCCGTATCACTATTCAAACAGAATTAAGATCAGGGTCGAGGACCCCCTCCGCCAAAGAAGTAATTTTAACTAAATAAATAAAAACACTTAAACATACAAATGTGAACTGAATAAAAAGCTTGTAAAATTACATAAAACTTCTTAAACTGGGGGCCTTATAAAGGTTGTCCGCCGTGGGCCTCTGATGGACTTAGTCCGGTACTGCCGGCGTCGCGCCAACAAAGTGTTGCCAATGTAGGCTATTTATCGCCATTTGGGGTATTCGAGATTAAAATTGGCGACGAAAAAATTGTAATGGCAAATTGTTTAGGCTATCTCAGGCTTTGGGCCAAGGTACATAAATAAACATAAACTTAAGAGAGAACACCCGACGGTTTCGCGAATGACTGTGAGTTCCAAGTACATTTACCTACTACTGCTCTTGCTGACACTAGCACCCATAGAGATATACATCTTGATGCGGTTGAACGAACAAATAACTCTGACGGTTACCGTAGTTAATAAAACAGCGCCGTCTACAGTGCCACAAAAATGTCTGACCGGGTGACAGCATCGCTGTTGTTGGCATTGACATTACATTTCAAACGGCAACACTTAGTTCCGGTTTTGGCCACCGGATCGAATAGGTTTCGAATTTGTATGGACAGTGGTAACCATTCCAATAGCTATGTGTAATACATCGTTGGATAGCTATTTTCAAGCTGAACAAAAGTAACTATGGCGCTCTTTCCAAATATTAGTCCGTTCCGGTTTATGCTGTACTAAACATATTACAGTAATAAGTATTTTTTTCTGCTCTACCCACATTTAATGGTCAGAACTAAATTCACGGTGTTATACCGCCAGTGCAAAGTCACATCGTGCGCATGCATGTAAGACGGCCAAATAAAAAACAATCAGATGGAGTGCATTGAATTTGATTGAAGATACCAACGAGGATCGAAAAAACTAAAATTATTTTAACAATCCCATCAATTATGATAAAAGCAGCATCAGCATTTTATTTGTGCGGCGCATTTGTAGCTCGCCGCGAGCACGTTGCCTCAACGAACAAACAAATGCGCAGCTGAGCAGCCTCACCGAGCGCGGTGAGCATCTCGCCGCGCACGGCGAGCATGCCTCGGGCTGAGCCGCTCTAATTCGTAATACCTTTACATTGTAAAGTAACGACCATTCGTAGACATGTCCGAGACGTCACTGAGACGACATTGGAGCTCTATTGCAGTTTTAGCTCCAATGAAGTGGTCTCATTGCCTTTGTACAATGAACCGGTCCATATATAGAAGTCTTTGCTGGCAGCACTACATTACTTTAAAACTCAAATATAATATTCCTATCTGTAAACAAACTGATACTTCAGCTGTCACATCGACCAGACATTGTTTTTTTTTATGTTTAAGTTTTCATGTGATATCACAGTGATATTTCCAGCATTTTACTGTGTGGGACGTTTATTTTCGAAATAAGTACAAAAACATAAAAGCGGCACGAAAACAGTAATATTTTGAGTTTCTCAAGCATGTATGGCCGAGTTTAGAGCAGATAAGTTGCTGTTTGATTTGGAAGATGTACAGCAAAGATTTAAACGGTACGTAACATGTATTCAGATAGATTTTGAAAATATTGAAATAAATGTGATCTTTTGGAAATCATTTGAATTTAAGTGGAATTAATGTATTTTGTAGTACTTATTGTTTACATTTATTTGAGGTTACAAAATTAACCGAAAAATATTATGGTAGCTTTGTTCGTTTTGTATTTTTGATATTTGTTGTTTGACAGTATCTAGATCTATATCCAGGCACAGTGCAATGTACCTAAGGCTATTCGGTGCTGGTGAAATGAAACCCTGCTGACCCTCGGTCAGAGAAACTTGAGAAATCTATTTATAATTTCGGAAATCGTAGTAAATCATTATCACTGGCTGGTCAAACAGTGACACAGAGAGACAGAACATTTCTAAGAGATTGAAATTACAACGTTGTCAGTGTTGCGGCTAATAAATTAATAAGGATATATACAAGAATATTATTTATATATCCAACACTTCCCTTAAACTTATTATTTCAGCAATTTATCTATATTGTGACAGTTGAAGTAGGTACTCAGTTTGACATTAGGATTGTTTAGACATTGATTAAAACAGTCATGTATCTAATAAACCTCCCATTTGTTCCATTTGCTTCGAGTAGACATTATGACAATTTTGCTTTCCCTACATGTTACCTATCTATGGTCAATTATTATTTTCTATTACGTAGTGGGTTTATTGAAAAAAAAAAGGATTATGTTATTATTTTATACTTTTCGATTACAATATTTAAATTTCTAAAATTTTCATTTAGATGTGCACTAAATTACACCGTCTTTTAGGTGCTTTGATTTAAATTATATTAGGAAATTATAAAATTATACACCGATGTTTCAAAAGAATCGTCAGGTCTTCAGGAGCTCCAGCAACATGTGGAGCGTTCAAAACATTGCGCGCGTTATTTTCTGACAGCTTATTTCAATAGACGAAAAAACGGGATAGCGAGGTTCATAATAATTGTAGAGTGAGCGAACAGGGAATATTTTTGATTTGTGTCTAGTCTGTTATGTGTCTTTGCCAGTGTCTACTGGTATAGTAGGACCACGCTAAGTCCGAAAATGGCAACTAATGCCATGTCTTTTATCCGTCATAGAACGTCATTTATAAAAGTCATAACAAAGAATTTGACTGATTTGAAAAATATTGTTGAGGCGATTGGCACATTGGAGCGCAGCATTCATTCTGGCGAAATTTAGAAATATGTGTAATTTTTTATATTGTTTTATACAATACAATAAAAAATTTAGGAAATCTCCAAATTGTTATAATCTTTTCATAAAATTATATTATTCAGGCAAAAAATAATTAGAGAACTGAGTAACGGAATACCTATTTGACAATCCTGGAGACCTCACTTCACAGCAGCGGCCTATTTGACGCCTTTTTATGTAGAAAGTACAGCGCCAAAAACTTATATGACCCGCAGCCCGTGTCAAATATTGCAAAGAAAAAAAACGACGGATCCGCACGAACGCGCGTGGATGCGTTGTCAGTGTGTTCGACTATGAGTAATTTCCATAGAAACCGATGACAGCTCAAATTACTTTATGTCACGCACTAACGCACGTCACGCAAAAAAGTACGGTGCTGCGTTCCAGTGTGCGGATCGCCTAAATAATAATGGACAATGACTGACAAGGACAGATTATCCAATAGATATTGCCATATCCACATTTTATAATTTCTACCACTGTCAGTTGATTCGGACTAAGCGTGGTCCTATTATAGCCAGATTATATAAATTACTAAAAAATTCTACCATAAATATTTAAAAAACTACAAAAAAATTCTACCATAAATATTTAATAATTTCACCTGGCAAGTGCGTTTTGACAACTGTCAAAGACACAAATACGTAAGAGTGGGTTACTTAAGCCCGCGGGGACTATTCTAGCGACAAATCCCGGTTCAGCCGCTAGAGATAAATCTGTTAGAAAAAAGTCGAATTTGATTCTGTATGGCGGTAAGTCAATTGTACACGAACAAGAAGAACTACGATCCATGGCCATGAAGTAAGCTTTGGGCAATTGTTCGTCTATTTTATACTGAACTGAAAATTGTGGTGGATAAGATTGAGCGCAATTTTCTGTACACTGTGGCGGGTAATTAAACAAAACATCTATATCAGCGTTAGACTCTAGCCACCGAATTTTTGCACTGTAGAATTTGTGCTCTATGTTACGGTATCATTAAAAGTTTGTCTAACTCGACAAGTAAGTCGTACTGAAATGTTTTGATTCTGATGTAGGAGAGCTGTGCCCCCTCATCCTACCTACCTTAGGGGGCCTACCTAGGGAGCAAAATTTGCAGTGTGGTGTCCAACAGAGTAAAATAGCATCGCTGTCCACACTAAGAGGTGTCGTAAAAGGCGACTTATTTCAGAGGTAGGGCGTTACTTTTCCAAACTTCAGGTTTTTACCTACCTTATATATACTCTTGCAAGCTAGCGAGTGGAGGGAAATAAAAAGTAAGCCTATATTCTTCCTCAGGTTTAAAATTATCTGCGTAATGCACCAGTCAAATTAGGAGGAAAGATTCGGACTGTTGGTAAAAAGAAACGAGTAATTAACCCGCTATTACGACATGCGGGAGTATTACCATCCTAAAAATTCATTTCCCCGAATAATGGAGCAGCCACTCTATTTGTGCCGATTTGCATAGAAACGCGGTGGCCAAAACTGGAACTGCGGAAAAATAACGACACTTACTTTTGAAATGTATTTGAACTGACATGTCAATCCCAAAAACAGCGCCGCCGGTACCAGGTCTGATACGTTTGTGGCACTGCATAGCGCAGGCGCGGTGCCGCGCTCACGCCGGCCTGAGCGCGGCCTGAGCGCGGCGTGAGCGCGGCCTGAGCGCGGCGCGAGCGCGGCGCGATGCTGGCGCGTTGCCTAGGCAACTATCGCGCCGCGCGATGGTTGCCTAGCAAATATCGCACCGCGCTCGCGCCGCGCTCGCGCCGAGCTTTGTGTGTGGCAAGGCCTTTAATGAACAAAAGATGGGAATCTCTGACAATAAACATTAAAGTGACTTAAAAACTTAAAATATTAAGAACTCTAGACAGGGCTTTTAAGTAAGTAAATAAGTATACGAGTATGTTGGAATCGATGTATAGATAATTATTTAATTTTATGTGTACGTGTATGTGTATTTGTAGAGTAGGTTTTTGTTTGGAAAAGTGAATAAATTTTATTTCGATTAAATTATATTAAAAAAACCGAGCCGAGCGGTTAGGGTATCCGGCTCGTAAGCGAGAGGTACCGGGTTCGAACCTTGAAACCAATTACTCTTTTCTAAGTAAAGTACATTAGTTAAATACTAACCGATGCTGTTACGGCGAGAGAAAACATCGTGATGAAACCTGCACATTCAGGCGACTGAATGTGTAACTATGATACAATCTGGTCAGGTTTCCCTGGTAGCAGGGTCATGGAGGTCAGATGACAGTCGCTTCACTGTAATTATCTGATCTGCCAAATCCTGGAGCATGGTCAAGGCGGACCCCAGGTCCTCGTGCACAACTGGGACATTAACGCCAAGATGATTATTTTTTTATATATTAAATAAGTAATTATACATTATTATCTCGGCGTAGATATCCCGGTTGTACTTACGAGCGTAACGGCCCGGAGTCCGCCTTGACCATGATCCAGGATTTAGCAGATGAGGTAATTACGGAGGGGCTTTAAATTTAAATAAAATTTAAATAAGTAATAAGCATTTTCAGATGGATCTGCAAAAAGCCAGTCAAATAAAAGCAACTCAATAATTCTCACAACACAATAATTCCCTTTGAAGTCTGGGTTGAAAGACCCAAGCTTTGGTCTAGGTTAATTAGGTTCAGTTTCCATTAGGCTGGCTATTCTTCAAATAATAATGCTTAATTTTCAATTTCAATTTGGGTTACACCAATATTCGATTTGAGAGTAAATAAAATATAACATTCTAGGACGGGCTGTCGTCGTTCGCATAAAGTGGTTTAGAATTTCTGAACACGTTCTGTGCCAACCACGCCATGGAATTATATCATAGTAATATTTATTTGTCGTAGATACTTTTACAGGGTATTACGTATATTTTTCTGTGGTTCTGCATTTGTCTTACCTGCAACGTAAATGTATGTATTGTAGATGTTTTGGGTGACAGTTGCCACTTACTAAAAGGTGTGCTGTATGCTCGTTAAAAAAAGGGCATAAAAAAAGGGTGCCTCGTACGACACCCACGAGTATAAGGGGTTAGTGCTATTCTACTCTGCCGGACACCACACGGCTTTTATTAAAAATATAGATACGCAAAAATTATTATTTTTGTGTAACTGAGCACTGGAATTTTATGAAAAATCTCTTTGTCATTTACATTACAAAAGTCTTCATTGGAAAAAAATATGCGAAATGTATTTGTACCCCGATCGCGCCAAGCCCAAAAGGAGGGGTTATGTATTGTGTTTGTTGCATATACGGCTACACATACATACTTAATCCAATTTACATACACATGATGACTTCGGCGCAGAATGGTCCCTTTCCAATGGAATTTATTTGCATTATTAACGTGAAAACTGGAAAACAACCGTACGGTCAGATACTTCGGAATTATGGTAATGGGGGAATTCGATTTAGCGCGAAATCAGTTTTGTGCTCGACGCACAGTTGGGCGGGAATGTGTGCGTAAACACGTACTTGACAACGATTTTATCTGAATTGATGTAATTTCGAAGATTTCATTGGATTCGTAATATTTTTACCAGGAGAACCTGCATGGTGACAAGAACTCGCACACTCCCCCCTTTCGATCCTAATCCCCCGAGCTACGACCTTACCAAATGGATTGGCATTAGCCCCCCGGTCAAGAATCTGCATTATTTCTTTAAAAATGTTTCTAAACTATTATAAATTGTTACGATGTGTATTTCTTTAAATTGTAACGAATACGACTGTTTAAATCATTACAACTATCGCAAGAGAGAAGAGTTCAATGTCCGCTATTGTCAATCTATTTGGCACCGATTGTAACGGCGGTGGCCAAGTGGTCTAGGTATCCGACTCCTAAGCAAGAGGTACCGAGTTCGAATGCCCTGTTTCCATGTACCAATGCTTTTATCTAAGTTATGTACATTACTTGAATAGTAACCGTTTAAAATCGGATTGACGCTTATCATTTAATACTGGAACTGGACATAACAGCACCACGAGAACTTTAAAATTACTACCTTCTTATTTAATGAATTAAAAGTTTTCATTTTGGTTTTAAATCAACACAATATCCTTCCAAGAGTCTCGCAAATTTTGCGTCTCGCCCGGAAACTATTTCGTTCCACTCGAACTAACCAATCCAGCAGTGACAATATGAGCGACGACGCATACCATAATGCGGGTACTTTGCCGGGACTACTCAACGGGAAAGTCACTCGAGAGATCCAGCGGACGCGCTGTCACAGCTAATATGTCCTTTATGTCTCGAAAATGTGGCTGCCTATTGTTCATATCCATTAGATATATCCTTTTTGGTTGAGGATATTGTTACTCGAGATTGATAGGAAGTTGTTATGTCCCTTTTCCTTGTAGAGAGGCGCCTTAGCTGTATGATTTGCTTGTTATTGTTCCCGTTTGAACAGAATTAATACGAAGCCGAAAGTAGCAGATATGCACTATTCACCGCAAAGAAATTGAATGTAGAGCTTAGATGGATTTCACTGAATGCGTTATACTCGTGAACGGGTGCTGCCTTGGTAGACTGGCTTACTCTTGCTGTAGTTTTAGGTGGTTTTTCTTAATTTTACTAGACATATTTATATAATATATTGAGCGCGGTCCGGCTTTGCCTGGCATTGCCGGGCACGGTCCGGTCGTGACTGGCGTGGGGTAAGTTTGCTGCTGCCATGAGGCGGCCAGCATGTCACTGTGTGCTTCCTTCCTACTTTCCTACCCTTGGATCCTTTTTGACGATTGAAAGAGATATTTAATATCCTAATCAATAAATAAATTTAGAATTTTTGAATTTTGACAATTTCGGAGAATGTACACTGTCACTTTGTCACAACTGTACACAAATGATTCAATGTAAAGCTAGAACATAAAGGTGGTCAACGTGGGACAAGGCCACCAAATTTTACAATTGCAGTGGTTATGAAGGAGTATTTGACAATTTCTAGCCGTCCCTTTTGGACACGGAAAAGGAAACAAAATATAGATTGTGACTTCAGCTGTGACTACACTTATAAAGTGTAAAGTTAACGTCATTCCAACTGTGTAAAGTTAACGTCAATCCAACTGCCAACCCTAGTGGTAGCAAAACTTTAGTCCGGAATGGAACCTAAACCTAAACCTGGATTTTTTAATAATTATTTTTATGCCGCAGTGAAATACAAGCAGACAGCCCACCTGATAAACGTCAACGTCAATCCAACTGCCAACCTTGGAGGTCATAGCATAACCTAAGCGGAATGGAACCTAAACCTAAAATGCAATGTATGTTTTAGAGAAAACGCTTTAAAACCTATACGTAAAAAATTACAGACTATTTATCAGAGTGGCCGTCGAAGAATTTTCGTTCATTTTTAGGTTTCAAAACAGGTGAAGGCCAGCGGTTTAAGCAATAAATCGTTCTAGCCACTCCCCAACTGTGATGGGTAATTTTCCGAATATTTTTAAAACTTTGGAAACGAGAGAACCGAACATAAAACGCTTTAACATAAAGGTGTTTTAGTAGCTCTGCAGCAGCGCTGCGAAACGTGCTGCACTTTCACATATAGGCGTTTTAGAAGCGCGACTTCAGCGCTGCTAAGTCTCTAAGGCTGCCTAGGCTGGGTATCCATACATATGACAACGCGACAGACCCGGAATATTTATATCCTCTTAGACAGTCGCTAGCGACTAAGCCGCGCTACAGCCGCTGTAATGTGAAGGGCTCCGCTAGCCTTTGGCTTGGCTATTTACTGTTTATCGGACAGTTAAAGTTCTGGCGGATTATATTTCTTACATATTCAATTCATCATATTAGCCTGAAGATACACACAGACTGCTGGACTTAGGCATAGATTAAATTAATACTATAAAAATGACGAGATGTATTTTCGAGTGAAGGCCACTATTAAACAAACATTGAGTTGTAGGTGGCTGTCATGTTCGGCTTTAGTCATGTTCTGATTAACTAGGAATCAATGCAATATGAACACAAAAAGTCTGACAGTTGACAGCAATAATCAAACCTAAAAGATTCACTGATTTAAAGAATCTTGTATTTCTCACACTAACTTTTCCTACATCCATCAGTCTTCCCACAGACTCCGAGACATTTCGAAGCCCGCACTCGTTAAAGATGCAACTGGACTAACAACTCGGTTTCACCATCTTCCCCCTACAATGTTGTGTACCCACGTCAACAAGCTCGAGAATGCTGTTTTACGGACGTTCTAGGGATGTTACCGTGGTGGTTTTGTCGGGGCAAGAGTTAAAATGCATGGTTAGTCTCATGTTTCTCGTTCGTACGATTCGGATGTGGAATGAGGCAGCCATCGTTTTCCCTTTGGACTATAACATGGGATCGTTATATTATAGGTATCTTCAGAGGCGGACAACGCATTGGTAACTCTCCTGGTGTTGCTTGTCTAAAGTAAGTTAGTCCGGTGGTTACCATCAGGTGGCCAGCTTGAACGTTTGTTTGTCGTATGATATTAATAAAATTATTGCATTCATATCACGGTTATACGCCTGCGCACGAGGGCCTGGGGTCTACCTTGACCATGGTCCAGAATATGGCGGATCAGGTAATTGCGGTGGAGCGACTGCCATATGAATCCCATGACCCTGTTAACAGGGGAACGTGACAAGATTGGATCATGCTTACTTTTATGTTATATATGTAGCCTTAATTACAAAACAGTTACACATTCAATCGCCTTAAGTTACGTGCAGGTTTCATCACGATGTTTTCCCTCGCCGTAAGAGCATGGGGTGTTGTTCAATCAATGTACATAAAAAGAGTATTTGGTATTTGAATACAATTATAACAGCAGCCATGTAGTCTGAAACATATTTTAACTGAGGTTGTTGTTAACTCAATAAAAAAGTTAATTCCTCTATCAATTTAGTTTCCTTTAAATAAATTTATATTTACTCTCTATTTTTAGTCACGTCTTTGATTCCTCGTGCTGCTTATTAATCATAAATCTTTTTATAAATGCTTTAACCTTTCTATAGAATATAATAGATTTGAATTGGTTTCAAATTCTATCGAAAAATTGGGGCCTGAGTTTTCCCATCACTAGTTACAGTACTAATGCAGCTAAACTGTAAAACGTGTGCATGGTCTGCGCAATTGAAAAATTTAGGTTTCAAATTATACTTTTATACTTTAACTGGCGTATTTACTACTTAGTGCTTTTTACAGGATCGTTCGTCTTACTGTTAAAAAGCACTATATAACCACTATTACAGTGTGTCAGCTCGTGGATGTCTCTTTAAGATTTTTAGCAAATAGTGCAGCAGTGTAGAAACAATTTCTGTTAATTCAGACATAAGCAGAGGTATACAAACTAAACAATCATCACAGCCCGTAACAGTCCACTGCAGGACTTAGGGCCTCTCCCATGAAAGGCGCGGTTATTGCCATAATCTCCACGCAATTAAACAATACCTATCGATAATTGTATAGTTTCTAAGAAGGATAACCAACCGAACAATGGCTCCAGCACAAATCCGCGACAAAGCTCGCGCCGCGAGAGAGCGTTTGTCTCTTTCTCTCAATACTAAGACGAAGGAGATAGCAATATCTATGACGCGCTTTTTCTCGCTTATCTTATAAGTTTACTTAAACTCAAATATTTTCTAAACTACAGAACCGATTGTAATGAAACAAAGCTAAGTACCGTCTCGATTAAACTGCATCTAAATCGGTCCATCCGTTAGGGAGATACGATGCCACAGGTAGACACACAAAGCCACAGATACACACGTTAAACTGACAACATCTCTCTTTTTTCATAGGGCCCCAAAAATAAGTATCCGTCAATGGTACCTATTAATGTGACTGATATTTTGCTTAACTAGTTTTAAAGATGGAGAAGCTTTTTTTTCTTAAGTTCTGGCAACTAGGCCATTAGAAATACGCGCCATTTGCTTCAGTACCATACTGACTGACCAAAACAGCAACGAGTCAAACAAACCGTTGCCGGCTCAACGATGCCGTGGCGCACAGCATATTTTTGTATTGACGTTCATAAGTGTTTGTGTAAACCTAACTTGAATAGAAATATTTGACTTTGACTTTGATGACTGTACGTTTCACATTCAAATGCCACAATGTGGCTGTGAACTCCACGCCCCGTAGCGAAAACCATAAATGGATATCTAGCTACCTCGGCTGGTCTACTGTCCTGTATTTAACAAAAGTTTATTTAGTTCAACATGTCCTCATGTCTGTTCGTAATAAAATCTTGCAAGTTAATTTTGACCCATTTCCAGGTTTCCGATTGAGTTGAAATTTTGCGCACTCATGTAGGTTCATGTGGTGTCCGGCGTTGTTGGCCGTGTGGTGTCCGGCAGAGTAGAATAGCACCAACCCCTTACATTCATGGGTGTCGTACAAGGCGACTAATGTTTTCGAGGCAAAAGATCAAGAGTCTCCGTAGTTTGGAAAATGGGCAGCAGCATTTTCCATTATTATATTTAAACACTGCGGTCTCCAACCCGCCTGCCAAGCGTGGAGATTATGGCAATAACCTCCCCTGTCGTGGGAGAGGCCCTAAGTCCTGCAGTGGACTGTTACGGGCTGTTATGATGATGATGATGTTGGTTCGATGACAATACAATGTGTTGATATGAGATATAATGAGACGGAAGATGGCAATAGCAACTTTTCAATTACGCATGGTAAGCCTATCGAGTTTGGGCTCGTTTGATTAGTCTCGACAAATGCTCTGATCCGAATGCTTGACAAACTGATATAGAGATCGCACGATAAAAACTTGCTATAAAAATAATTTTTTTTTCAGACAGACATAAACGTATCTTTATTTGGTCCAATAACACATTCAAAAAACCTAAAATTAACCGAATAAGTACATATTAAGAAAGCAGGGCGACACGTCCTCGGACCAAATTGGGCCAGCCTCAGCTTGATGCTACGAATGGCAGCAGCCAAACACAGCGCTGGTTTCAGTTAATACGAAAATTACAGGAATATACTAGTATATTGGAATTGACTGTTTGCTCATGCTTCCATACTCTCAATACCCTCGTATTCATATATCCAAAATACTCATTGAATACTGCCTACATAACAGCAATTACATTGTTGATTTATTTATTGAAACGTAATAAACAAATTTCGTAACAAACCCGCGTTGTCTCGTATTTTTTCCATAAATCCTGCAAAAATGGTGATCACAGAGTCGCTTAAAATGAGCACAGGTTTAGTCACTTGCCGCTTAGCAAAACCGTAGCTGGTCGGACGTTGCGTAGCGGTGCTACGCCAACCTAGCATTGAACTTACTGCCGCAATTCAATCGATTTCTCATTTGTCATTGGATTATGGTTACACATTCAGTCGCCTGAATGTGCAGGATTCATCACGATGTTTTCCCTCACGATAAGGCATCGGTTAGCATTCAACTAATGTACATAACTCAGAAAAGAGTCAATGGCACATGGCCGCACCGCCATTCAAACCCGGGACCTCTCAATGCGAATCGGATACCTTAACCACTCTACCACCGACATTCCATCCCGTGACTGTATAATATTATTAATAATAATATGAAGCCAGCGAAATATAAATGAAATCTGACTCCCCAATGAATTTAATATTATAACCCGTGTGCGTAAATAAAATCTAGATCTTAATTCTAATAAATCAACCCAGACTATAGCGCAGCCCGTCTCAGTTTCAAGCGTGTCTTTACTTATAATGTTTCCAAGGTCTGTGACCTTTGATTGTCTCTACAAATCTCTACATAGAGGTGAAATTGGGTAGAAGTTTGCACAATAAAAGCTCTGTAATATTGTTTACTTTCGGAGCATCAATGGTTATTGTATTTGACTCGTAAGCGAAAGGTACCGGGTTCAAATTCCACTGCGGCCGTGTATCAATTACTTTTTTCTGAGTTTTGAAAGTTAGTTGCAAAGTTAACCGATGCTCTTACGGTGATGGGAAACATCGTGATGAAACCTGCACATTCAGTCGTCTAAATGTGTAGCCACGGTCCAATCTTGTCAGGTTTCCCTGGTAACGGGGTCACAGAAGTCAGATATGGTAGTTGCTCTACTGTAGTTACCTGATCTGCCAAATCCTGGATCGTGGTTAAGTCTTGTGCGTGAGAGCATAACCAAATTACAAGAAATCAATTACCTAACTATTATAGCACTACCCATCTCAGTTTCAAACATGTCCTGACAAATAATGTTTCCAAGGTCTTTGACCTTTGATTTTCTCTACAAATCTCTACATAGAGGCGAAATTGGGTAGAAAAGGGCACAATAAAAGCTCTGTAATATTATTTTGTTTGAAGGTGAACGCACTTATGACGTTTCTGTTTTAAAGGTTTACTCGCAGTAAATCTCTTCGTGATTCACAGCGACTTTGGAGGATTTATTTAATTCAGGTTACGTTACTCTAATAGCGCTTCTCTGTAAGCTTCTTAGGTCTTGAAATTTCAGAACTAGTCCATCAATTTTAACATCATGGGTATAGTCATAACAATCAATAAACAATTGGATAAATACACATTCACATCTTGCCCCAAAGTAAGCAAAGCTTGTGTTATGGGTATCTTACATAACTGTTAAACTACCTAAATAATTTTTTTATTAGCATACTTTTTTTATACAACTAATGTGGCAAACAAGCCTACGGCCTGCCTGATGGTAAACAGCCACCGCAAAGTATGGATGTTTGCATCACCCACGCATTGCCGACCCCGTAAAAACCTTGTAACCAGTTCAATCCACTGTTTTAACCAGTTCAGTCCGCCTTGACCATCTGGACCATGGTCAAGGTGGACCCCGGGCTCCACGGCACAATCGGGACATTAAAGCCAAGATGATTTTTTATTTCTATTTAATTGAAACACCGCTTTACAGCATAGAACCATAACTCCTATTCACTATTATAAAAAAAAACATTCCACAGACGCGCTACTAATTAGACAAGCAGTTAGCTTGATTAAAGATCGTAACCAGAAGCTAGGACCAAGTAGGGGCGTCCGAACTATAATGTACTCGGAATTACCCATAAAACTAGGGCATAGAACCGTCAGAGTATTCATTAAGGCTTAAGCCTGCTACTCATTTCATTAAGCTCGATAATGCAGTGCCGCTTATCCACGGATCAAATGTGATCCCTTTTTATTGCGGTGATGGGCGCGGAGCGAGCAGGCGGAGACGTCACAGTTGATTTTATGTGGTCGTCAGTTGTGTCGCTGTTGTGCTCAAGAGCGTGTTCAAGAGCTGATGATTGCTATTGACCAACATGTCAACTGTCAGTTTGTCACCCTACGCCCGGTCTTCGAGCTAGGGTGTGACATCAGGTGTTGGCGGTCGAAAATAAGAGCTGAGATGATGGAAGCAAGTGGTAACACCGTAATCCTCGGGTAAATAAATTTTAAGAGATGTAGGGCATAGCGGGGTATCCCGTTCGAATTGGAGCCGCCCGACTGGGGAAGTACCTCCACCTTACAGAATACCGCAGCTAAACAATACTCTTTTAAATAGTATTGTGTTTCTGCCGGTTAGTAAGGTCTCCAGTGCTCCATGGGGGGGGGGGGGGGGGAACAGGGGGCTTTGGCAGTGGTGGGGCATTTGCCTTTTTGGTGTTGCTAATGTCTATAGGCAGTGGTGACCACTTTCCATCAGGTGGCCCACTTGCTTTTTTGCCTACCGTAAAATAAAATAAAAAAAAAAACGTCAAAAAAGCTGTAAAAGGTTATATTAGAAATGACGTTTTCAATTTAAACATAATAAATAACACTGCTTCTGCACTGAAATCATGTATTGGGCTTAAGCTGCCTTGGGGGCTTAAGCTTTGCCCATTTGTGATTGGTATTAATTGGTTGAAAAATAAAAAGTAAGTGAGTAAAATAAAATAAAATCGACCCGAATTTATATTATTCGAATTTGAAATGTTTGAATTTAGAATTATGAAGAATTCATCTTTCAGAAGGATCCATCTTTACAAGTTGTCATGACATAAAGCATGATGTCAAATCAATTGAACGAGTGTGGGGAGAAGTTTTAGAAGGACGTCATGCGAAAGGTCTGCGGTTGTTCTAACCACAAAGTTTGGACACTAACGTAAATATAACAATAACATTTTTTAGGAAAGTGATGGCTGTTATTCAAATAAATGATCAATTAAATTTAAGACTTAAAAGAGTTTAATAACCTAACCGATAGAAGGTCCAAGCCAGAATACCCAAATATTTACTGAACTACCGAATCGATTTTAATTAATTAAAGTTAAGAACAATAAATAAATAAATAAATATTCGTGGACAAATTCACACAGCGCCATCTAGCCCCAAACTAAGCAAAGCTTGTACTATGGGTGCTAGATAACTTATATACTTCTTAAAATATATTTAAATATTATATATAATATATATATATTATACATAGAACACCCAGACCCGTAACAGAAATTAAAATTCATCATTTAAATTTCTGCCCGGCCGGGAATCGAACCCGGGACCTCTTGCGTGGCGACCGGCATGTTAACCATTGAACCACTCAGGTTGTCACCATCTTGATTAACTTAGCGAAAACTGTATCCAAATCGGTCCATCCGTTCTGAAGGTACGATATTATAGATAGACACACTGATACACAAAACCTCAAATGCATAGATATATATTTTAAACTTATAACCTCGATAAAAGAAAAACGGAAAACACAGTGATTTACAATTGCGCGACCTCGTTAACATCAAATTTTGACACCTGACAGTCAGAAACGTCAGCGCGTTTTGGAAAGTTGCCACCAAGGTACTGCAATCCTTCTAATGTTATAAATGCGAAAGTTTCTACAGATTGTTTGACTCTTAGTCGCAACTAGAATTCTGAAGTTTTCCCTGGAGAGAACAACATCGGCAACACGGGCCTGTTACCCCTGGTATTGAAAACATCCATAGATTGCGTAACTGCTTACCATTAGGCAGGAAACCGTGATTACTATTGCCACCACGGTGGTATAAATCCGTAGCTTTAAAAAAACAATTAGTTACTATGAGCAGAATACTTTGGAACTTTCTCCCATGCACACTAAGGTTGTGGAATGAACTACCTGGAGAGTACAACATGGAGATCTTTAAGAAAGGGGTTAAAAAGTTTTTACGGGGTCGGCAACGCGTGGGTATTGCAAACGTCCATAGGCTGCGGTGACTGCTTACCATCAGGCGGGCCGCAAGCTTGTTTGCCACCTTAGTGGTATAAAAAATACACAGTTCGTTGAATTGGACGATGCTAGCGCTGATTTTATCGAGTGGCGGCCACGTACGGCAATTCTGGGCCATTCATGAAATGATAACGTCCTGCAAATTGTGAAAAACAGCCGGTAGATACAATAGGTGCAAATCTGATCTCGGGGTTTCAACAGCAGACGTCCGGTTGTAGACTCAGTGTTCAAAAATATTGTTTTAAACTATCGCGGTTCTTGTCACACATTCCGGGTTTGCTACCGCGTAAGGTAGGCAGTAAGGTTTACGAGTAGTCCGATATTTCGATGCAGTTGCATGCATCATGGTCACGGGACGATTGGTTAGGGACACGATGCATGCCGCTGCGTCGAAATAATCGGGCTACTCGTAAACAATGGTTGCGGTAGGAAACCCGGCACATACCTTCAAATGAATGTTAAAAAGCCTGTGAAAAAACCGTTTAAAACAGCTTCATTTCAATAATCCTGGTAAACGACGTGCGATACACATCCGGATAACGAGTTACCCTTTTTTACTGCATTCCCCGGCAATGGGCTTAGCCTGGGCTTGGACACTTGTAAAAGGATACTTGGTACAACCATTCATATAGTGTATAGGCAGGTTTTTTTTATACCACTATGGTAGCAAACAAACTTACGGCCTGCCTACCGAATATGCGATGTGCTCGATGAGTGTCAACTTATACTACAGATAGTTGAGATTATGGGCGTCGGTGGTCATGGTTGACGAGTTGGATACGTAAGCGAGAGGTACCGAGTTCGATACCTAATGCCTGGTCTGCCACACAGAGGTCCCGGGTTCCATTCCGGCCGAGAAGAAATTGATAAATTTTAATTTCTCTTACGGATCGAGGTGTATATAAGTATGTATTTAAAAGTATGTACGTAGTTTATCAAGTACCTAGCGCTCATAATACAAGCTTTGCACACTCTGGGGCTAGATGGCTATGTATAAATTGTACAAGAATATAAACAAAAAGTATTCTTTCGAGATGTTAAGGAGTCTCGACTACCTCCTTAAAGTAGGCACTCGACCTCCCAAACCTGCTTTGGATTTGCAAAACAGAAATCCTTCTGCAACAACAGAAGGTTCCAAGTTATTATCTTTACACCTGCCTAAGTTGAATGCCCACTTCAAAAGCGGACAAACTTTGATCATTACGAGAGTTTACTAACTTTTTGCCCGGAGAAAACTTTTGTGACGAAATCTCTAGACCTTTTTTCCGCCTCTTCACGGGTAATGAGTGACGGATGGACATTCAAGTTTAAATACTGTTGTGACGGTCAAAGCGGCAGAAAGTTTCGGACAGGGGCCGGACAGCAATTTGACGTTCAACATTCACATTCGTATTTACAAACACTACTTGGTTAAGTAGCGTTACAATGATAAGTAAGATACTTCGGACAGTGGCTCTTTGCTTAGTGAACACTGCGTTCAATACGGCTCTACGATTTGTGATTGGTCAATTTTCTCCGAGCTGATTAGTCCAAAAGTTGAATTGTTGGACAATGGGAGTATTAGACCGAAAGTTGGAATGTCAGATTTTTTAAATGTCTAGGTAGCTTGTCATTAAGTCAAAAGGTCTGAATGTCCTCATTGTTAAAATGTACAAATGCATGGATTGACATTTCGGAGTATAGACTACTAGACATTTAGATTAGTTGTCATTTTAGTGCTATGATATTTTGACGTTTTGACAACCAGGCGTTATGACAGTTTGTAATTTTGCAGTTGATTATTTTGATAGCTTGACGATTTGACAATTTGGGATTATAATCTTGACATTTTGACGATTGGACATTCCAACCTTTGGACTAATAATTGGAGAGAATCAATTTCGTTAATTTTATAGGATTTATTCTGGTGTTTCTTCGTGGTTATTCACTCCACTTTCACTACACATATTATCGAGGGTTTTACCACCGTCAGTATTGTTTTTACTTTGATATTTCGACGTAAAAACAATATTTTTTCATTTTGACGGACGCAAAGTGCCAATCGCCACTCAAACATAGTCAGTTGGAACCCTGTGCATTCGCGCGTGCTAAATAGATCTCATAGTAACCTTTTTAATATGGATGTAATATAATACAGACAGGGTGTAAATTGTGTATTATTGAGTACTTTAATTAACGTCGGCGGCTTCGTCCGCCTTAATTCGTTTAAAGAAAGAAAAAAAAAGTTTATTATTCAGTACTAGGTAGTAGGTATGTCGCAGCCATCTGGTTAAATCAGCCATTTAAAGAGAAGGCTAGTCCGTTAATTAAACGCCGGCGTAAAATTAAATGACTAGGCCGATCGTTGATTTAACTAACATTACTCAACGTTTAACTAGTTGGCTTATTAAAGCCAGCCCTTTGGAGACGGCTGAAGTAAAATAAGGCAGGTGATTTAAATTTAGTTCAAATTTTATCTACTGCTGCGCTGGTAGTCACCAAAACAAATCTGGCGTCAGACAGCTCGCACAGCAAGCAATGTATTTTTTTCGTTTTAACTAAATTTTAAATGTGGCACCTACGTGCTTTTAAGTAAGAATTGACATAACGTTAAGTAAGAGTTAAGATAACTTATTATGTTCATTTTCTTTTTATACTTACCTTTAATTAGAAATGCCAAACTTTTGTGTCATTTTATATTTAATATTGTAAAATAAGAAAGTGCACTGTTGCTGTTGTTCCTACTACATAGTTACAAGTAGTAAATAAGTTATAAATTTAAAGTTTTTTTTTTATATTTTAACTGAGTAAAATACTGTTATAGGTACCTACTCACAATACAATTAATTGGATACCTACTTATTAAATATCTTGCCACTAATAATGTTTTATTAAATAAAAGTGATCTTTATTAATTCATTATCTTTTATCTTACATAAAGTTTACCATTTAAGTTTACCAGCGAACTTATGGTCACTCTAACCAATCATCTGTATACCCTTTAACAAAACGGCTAAATAACGTTCAGCCAAGTAGTTAGACGTTACGTTCGACAACTTGGCTTGTTATACTTTAGCCATTTGGTTAAATGCCGGCATTTAATTAAAGGACTAGCCTTCCCATTAA
The DNA here is from genome assembly GCA_905147135.1 of Blastobasis lacticolella. Lineage (NCBI taxonomy): Eukaryota > Metazoa > Arthropoda > Insecta > Lepidoptera > Blastobasidae > Blastobasis > Blastobasis lacticolella. The sequence goes on from LR990044.1 coordinate 1,942,739, forward strand.
ATGGCTGATTTAACCAGATGGCTGCGACAGGTATACATCGTAAATTTATACAGTGGATAACTTTATACGTAACAAAATTAGTACATAATACCAAAAGGCTTCTAGGTAGTACAGGTCGTAAATTTGTATAATGGAATATATTACGGATATCGGATACATAGTACTGAAAAACCTCCGTTATCCTACTAAAATTACTTCGTATTTCGGGATCAATTAGAGTCTAGTAGTCTAGTAGTCTAGTAGTCTTTTTACTAATTTCTCAACATAGCACAGAAATACTAGAGTTTCATACAAATCCATTGAGACCGTGGTGCATATTTCGCGTGAATGAGACACCCTCCTAAACTTCCACATTTATTATATATACTAGAAAGATAATTTTTGACCGAATGACCTCCAAGCTATCAGATCCCATAAAACATCAACTACCGCCTTGCAGTTTAAACTAACACCGGCCCAGATAAAACCGTTACACCCCAGTCTCCCCATTCGGAGCTACCCTCATATATCTCTCGGAATCATAGCGAAGACAAAGGCGTAAAAACGTTTACCTACCGCCAAATGTGCTTCGCTTGCATTATAACCGGCCCAAAACACCCAGCTCTCCCCTTGTCCCGTTCACCTAATGCTCCCCGCTGCGGGGATATCACATAAATATGATGTTATGAGTTTTGTTGGAACTCTTTCCTTGGTGACGTTATGTGGGTAATGGAGGTGACCCATATGTAACGTTGTGTAAGGTTATGAGGCACCTTTGTTCCGGCATTCGCCATCATCAACCCGCAATTGGCCGTTTGTTGAGGTCGCAAATCTTACAAATTCTTCGCGGACTTAAGTCTCAGTTTCCGAACATGTATTTGTTTCTAGAGAGATTTTGTAAGATATATTGTGTAAGATTTGATGTAACTTTAATATTGAAGATTGTATATAATATTGGGTCCTGGATCATGGTGAATGGGGACCCCTCGCGCGCAATCACAACCGGGATAATGATGCCAAGTTGATGATGATCAATAGCTAATACCTAGTGGCCTAGTGGTAACGGTATCCAACTCCCAATGCGTGAGGTACCGGGTTCGAATCCCACTGCCGCCACTTGTCAATGACACTTTTCTGAGTTAAGTATATTCGTTAAATACTAACCGATGCTCTTACGGCGAGGGATATCATCGTTATGAATCCAGCATATTCAGGCGACTGAATGTGTAACCATGATGCTATATGGTTAGGTTCCCCTAGTAGCAGGGTCACGAAGGTCTGATCTCTCCACTGTAATTACCTCGTCTGCCAAATTCCGGATCATGGTCAAGGCGGACCCCAGGCCCTCGTACGCGAGAGCACAACCGGGACATTAACGCCAAGATGATAATGATGATTATATTATTGAAGTTTGTTTGTATTATTGTATCCTGGGTCACAAGGAATGCGGGACATTAATACCAATCCAAGTAGGTATACCCCCGGCTACCATTACGAGAAAAACCAGGATGTTATATCCTTCTCTGCTAGACACCAAACGGCCTAGCATTTTAGTAGCCTTTATTTCACATATTAATTCCATTCACTGCCCAAGCCTGGTGTTTAATTCCGAATTGTTTATGAACGTCCAGCTGACTGGCCCATAATTGGTTGTCTGTGCGGCTTTACTACATTTCATGCTTAATTCGACCGTCGCATGCAGATTTGTGGCGACGAAATGCAAATAATAAAGTGTACAATGAACCGGAACACACGTCACAATACACTGATTGCCAGCGGTTGTTTGAGCAGTAGCAAAACTGCCGCTTGTACCAATGACTCTGTTCTGGGTTTTGTACATTAGTTGAATACTAACCGATGCTTTTACGGTGAGGGAAAACATCGTTTTGAACCTACACTATATTCAGGTGACTGAATATATAACCATGATCCAATCAGAGGGCCTATCGGCTATCTGAATTTGACATAAAAAAATCGGACACTACTCTAATATGGTAGACGCTGTTGCCAGTTTTCAACGTAGATGACGTGGTGTAGAATTATCTAGTGTCAAATACAGTTGCCAACTGAGTTAGCCAATAGCCCCGCTTGTCATGTTCCCCTGTTAACAGGGTGACGTCGGTCAGATGGCAGTAGCTCTACTGTAATTACCTGATCTACCCATCCCGGATCATGATCAAGGCGAACCCTGGACCCTCGTGCACGAGAACATACCGGGACATTAACGCCAAATTTACTTACACAACAACATTTTGGATACAAAAACAATAGCTGAAAACTCAACTAAGCTAAATTGGGCTATTAATCCTAATTCAAAATGATATAGGTATACTTATGTCATCCAGTAGGCCTAGCACAAGTTGCTCTCGCGCGCGATAAGCGAGAAAAAGCGCGACATAGATATTGCTATCTCTTTCGTTTTAGTATTGAGAGAAAGGGACAAACGCTCTCTCGCGGCGCGAGCTTTGTCGCGGACACACTTGTGCTAGGGCCACAGGCCGCTGCAACACGGAGTGTTCAGAAATCAGCACCTCATCAGAAATGAGATCAGTCGCTACGAGAGTATTTTTTTGCCGAATCAAGGTATTCAGCCCTATTTCCGCTGCAATTAATTATATAATATAAAATAGTAAACAACAAACACAAAAAATAAATAAAAAGTCGCTTCCCGTTGTTTGTCCTTTTGTATCTACGTATGTATGTACGCTTAGATCTTGTAAACGGATTTTAATGCGGTTTTCCACAATAGATAGAATGTTTCAAGAGGAAGAAAAAAAGGGTAGGTAGGGGTAAAGTAGGTGAACAGAAACGAAGTCGCGCCGGGTTCACTAGTATCGTATAGATTTCACCAAGAAAACGATACGCAGTAAACGGGAAAACAAAACACAATCTCCCAGAGCGGTTAGCACTGTACGACATAATTTCCCAGAAAAGTACACAAACCTAAACAATTAATTAATAAAATGACTTATGTACAGCTCGACAACTCTTTTCAGGTGGCGACGCGGCCTCAGCTTGTAACAAAGAGTTGACGGTTAATTATTTCGTGGTTTGTTTGTTTGCTGTATCATACGCCGTGGAGTTGCTGTTCTCTTTGCGGTTGGTAGGGACGAGAGGCGTTTTGTGGGTTCGGCTCCTGAGGTGAAGCCAAATTAAAGTGTTATATAGGTACACAAACTCAAATAAAATATTGAAATAGGTTTAATTAATATCTTATAAAACGTTAAAAAAACTTCAGAAAACATGGTGATCACTTAACGAGCTCATCTAGGTACGCAAGTAGGCCGGCCAGCGCGCACGAATAGAACGTACACGCGTGGTACCAGTACCGATACGCACCATATACAGTCGGTCGAAGAATGAACGGACAACCCCAGTACTCGTGAGCGCATAAACACATTGCCTCAGGCTTGACAGAGTCCTACACGTTGAGCTTTGAGTTTTTTTCACCCCAGAATTGCTGCGAGAACAAAGTTGATTGATACGTGTCTGTAATCTGCCGCCAGAATAGGCTCATCAATCCAATCTATTTTGGTGATGTCGTGGTGATGCCGTAAGGCGACTAATACATCTTACACATGTAATCACAGACAAAACTTGTCTAAGTTAAGTAGCGTAATGTACGGATTATATCAAGCGTCGGAGACACTCGTCGGCGTGCGTATTAGAAATTCATACAATTTTAAGTTCACAAGTTGTTATGTTTTACGGGGAATGTTCCGAGGAACTGTTAAACTTGGTAAAGCTCGTCTAATCTAAAATGACGCGCCCCACTATCGCATTAACGCACACAAGCAAGTTTAAAATATGGACGCAATACATATACAAATGCCGTTGTAATTGGTCATTCAGTTGCCGGTGAAATTCAAACGTAGGAGCACGCGTCGTTCATTGGCTCCCACACAGATGAAGTGTCGTTATCAATATTTGCACTTACACATCGAAATCAACTAACTAAGTAGTGGGGCGCGTCATCTTAGACTAGACGAGCTCTACCATCGTCGCTTGTCCGCCACCGCAACCTCCGACGATGGGATTGCTTATATCAACACCATCTAGATGCTTGGCAAGTAACTAACGTATGGGCGAGCCTTTTTACCGCGCACGTGCGAGATGTGAAATGAGCTCCCTCTCGAAGACTTTCCTTAGCACTATAACATGGGGTTCTTCACAGGGCACGTTTACGGGTACCAGATATCCTGGACGACGGTGGCCGCTTTCCATCAGGTGGACCGCCCGTATGCCTTCCTAGGCAATAAAGAAAAACAACGCATTGTCAATCTATAGCAATCTTTAAAAAGCGTGTAAAGGATCATTATCTTTCCTTATGTGCCTGAATGTTCTACAATACCTGTTATATTTTATTATGTATATATGTATGTGTATTTATATATATACTATTGTGTGTATTTAGTATCTTATTTATAATTATTTATGTAGTTTATTAAATATGTATATTTTAAACTATTGCGCACGTCTCATCCCCTATAATCTATAATGTCTCTCTTCTATAGGCCTGCTGGAAGAGATTTCTTCTTAGAAATAAGTAGTGTCTGTAATTTCTGTAAACTTTATATTGTGTGCAATAAATTGTTAAATAAATAAATAAAATAACGCAACCTGCTTTGCCTGCTTTCGAGCAACGCCTTCTCTCAGTGCTTATTAGGGTCTCTTTAAGTAAACATACTGCCTTCATTACGACACTATTATTGGTCAATTTTGCTCGCTACATTAGCTATACGACGCTATAGACGAATAGTGCCGATTGGCGCTATTGTCAGTTGGATTGGAACCTTATTTAACCATTTATTGTACACAAGATTGTTACAAAAGTATATGACATAATATATCAGACACAACAGGCCAAGTTATTTCTATAAAGAAATTTCTTCCAGCAGGCCTACAGCAGAGAGATCGTGACAATTGAATGCAGTTAAGACGTGCACAGTAGCAAAAAACAAAATAATGATGCTTAACTAATACTATACATAAATAAATACATACCTATATACCTACATTGTAAACAAATACATATACATACATACATACGACGACGACCTGAGTGATTCAGTGGTCAACATGCCGGTCTGCCACGCAAGAGGTCCCGGGTTCGATTCCCGGCCGGGCAGAAATTGAAATGATGAATTTTAATTTCTGTTACGGGGCTGGGTGTTCTATGTATAATAAGTATGTATTTAAAAGTATATAAGTAGTTTATCAGTTATCTAGCACCCATAACACAAGCTTTGCTTACTTTGGGGCTAGATGGCGCTGTGTGAATTTGTCCACGATTATTATTATTATTATTATACATACAAATACATACGCACATACATATACATCCTTGAACCTTGTGCGTTCGCACGAGTTGATGTTTAAATAGAAAGATGTTCCCCAATACGGATACAAGAGGCGTATTAGATGGGACTTTCACAGACTAGAAATGGGCAGCAGTTTGCTGTGGAGTATATCTTTCAATACTGCGATCTCCATTCGCTTGCCAACGGAGATTTTGGCAAAGCATTGTACGTAAACCTACCGCTATATCAAGTGTTAATTTTATTCTCTTAAAATAAAAACAGATTCAGCAATTTTCGTATACGATGCAAGTAAGTTGATTAAATTTAATACGTGTATTAGTTAATAAAGAAACTAGACAAGAACCAGAGACCACGCCAAAGATATCCTTCCCTAAACTCATTTTACCCAACATTGTATCCCTTTACCCTAATTTTGTCGGGAACCTTATTATATTTAGAGGGAAGGACGCGGATTGGGCGCGCGTGACATAACAGTAAATGTTTACTGGGCCTAAATATTTAAGGTTTTTTCTCCATTACTCTGACAGTAAATATCGGTTATAATGTGTCCGTAAAACGGAACACACAGATGGTTCACGGCGCTGTCTTATTATGAGGGGGAGAGGTTGTAAACTGGCTGACTTATACATACTTATATTCTGTAGTATATACAGCGATTAGAGTCCGTCCAGACGTACGCAATTTCTGCACGATTTGTTCCAATCATTTATGCAATTTTCGTTTCTATGCTAATGACTGAAAGCTTAATTTATTATTTGGAAACAAACGCGGAGTGATCACATCGCGCCCGCACTGTCACCGTGTCGCAGCCGCCTAGTCACCGCGTCATCGTCCGCGCCAATAGCACTCTATTGCAGGGGCTCTAGGGCTACGCGTTTCCTGTTCGGGCGCTACGCGGTGGCAATAGGCGGACGCGATGCGTAGGTATGCGGTTTGTAAGCGGCTACGTATGTTCGATCTCTTAAAGATAATGAAAACACTTGAATATCCGAAAATGTCTATGCTACTTCTAGGTTCGCCTGAATGTGCGGGTTTCCTTACGACGCTTACCACAAGATACATCGGTTAGTGTTCAACGTATGTACATACATTGGGTGAAAATAATGTAAGGAAAAGGAAAATAGAATGTAGTTAAGACACAAAAATTGGTCCACGGGAAGAAAAACGGATAAAACTTCGGCAACAGTCGGCAACACGTTAGCGATACACCTGCTATTGTTATCCAGCACGCTTTTTCGCGTTATTTATTATCAGTTAGAGTATTTGTTTAGACTAATCAAATTAACCCAAATTCGATGAGTTTACCATGCGAAGTTTGAAGTTAAGGAGCTCAGGGGATCTAAAAAGCCCACATTTGCGTTTCATATTATGATTCATATTAATTTGTGATAAACTTATCTACAGCGTCGCTGTTGTTGACATTGACATGACAATTCAAAATGGCGTCACTTAGTTCCTATTTTGGCCACCGGATCAGATAAATTTGTGGCACACTAATACGAATCATAATATGAAATGCGAATGTGGCCTTTTTAGACCCCCAGATCTGCTGAACATTGCATTGTGACTGATCTGACATGAGTGTGCAAACTTTTAGCTCAATCGGAAACCGGGAAATGTGTCAAGATCTTATTACGAACGGACATGGAGACAGAATTTGCCGTTTTCCGAAGATTTGCAACTTCTAAAATTTTCTTGCAAAGCGGAAGAGTGAAATGGCGATCGCTCCACTGATAGTAGCGAGGTTCCATTTATGATGAGACGACAATTTTCTTCTATGAAAATGACGGTTGCCGTCATTTTCGCTATTTAAAAGGGAAATTTCATAAGTTGAGACGTCTATTATAATGTCAAAAAAGACAAATAAATTAACTCGAAAAACCAGAAAATACCCTGAAATAAAATATAATATAAAAAACGAAATCTAATTCTTCTAATAATACATATAAATGCGAAACTTTGTTACGATATATTCATTTTCACTCCTTCACACAAGAACTACAGAACGGATTTTTATGATCTTTGGCAGCAATATAGCTTAGGTATAGCTTAGGTATAGCCTAAAATAGCATATAGGCTATAACTAATCCCGAAATTCAATATGGTTCCTGCGGGAACGGGTCTGAACCGTTATTACAGAATTTTACGCGGACGAAGTCACGGCAATAAGCAAGTCTAAAATATAATAATAACTGTGCCGGAAAAATTTACACCCCTTTAGCTGACAGATATTTCAACAACTGTACCACAAAGCCCGTCAAAGCATTCTCGAAACAAAACTACGTTACTAGTTCTAAAATAAGCATCGCACGTCCAATCCAGCTACGTACAAAGTCGGACTTATACCAACTTTCTTCGGTTCACACAATTGCGAACTCCGGTATACACGCCAGGTGTGCACCTCTCCGGCCCGCTAAGTTTCACGGCCCAGTGGCGATGCGGCCCTTTGATTTTCCGCCTGGTGGCCTCGGGCTGAAATAGACCAGACGTGGTGTCAGACGGGAACGGCGCTCTACATATGACAAGGACGGATAGAGAGCTGGCAAAGGTCTATTTTGGTTTTCGGGTCTCCAGGCGAGTAAAGGATAATTATATCCTTGTTTTTCGGTTTTATTCGAACTGTAGGTCTGTCTAGCTGACGGAGTTGGAGCTAGGATTGGGAGAAAACAATAAAAAAAAATACCTTACATGAGCTCAGGGCTATAAAAATTAAAAAGTTTAAAATTTATGAGGGTACAAAACATGCTTTTTCAATATTCTAGCATTTTTTGTACGTATTTTTACCGTAAAATTGGCGGTACATGCCGTAGGGCATTATAATATAAGCATTAAACATTATTATATAACAACATAAACTGAAAACGAAACAAGTGTGAATCGGACTAGTCTTGAACAAGGTTTTATATTGTTGTTTGTTCAAAAACCGACCGATACCTTGACAGATACCTAGATCTACAAGTTGTAGGAGATTAAAAATATTTTCCAATGACATATGACATAGTTCAACATCATATCTATACCTAGTTAACGGTTACATATCTAGAAATTAGGTTGATTGACTATAACTTTTATCCCACAGCGATTCGAGAGTTGTCGCCATAGTAAAAGTTGTAGAAAATGAACATTCCATATCTAATGACATATCGCTGAACATTATTGGTCTTATATGATAGGGTCCATACGTTTCTACTAACAAAAACAATGGCTTTTGTTTGCAAAATTTTCACTGACCGTTTTAGATTTCGCTGCTGATCTCCGGATAACATTTTCTGTGGTGTACATATTTTCAACACAGCGATCTCCAACTCGCCAGCCAAGCGTGGAGATAACAGGGAACCCTTTAATAATGAAGGATACTTACATAATAATATAGTGGTCGGTTGCGGTTACAGGCCGTTGATAATGATTGTGGAAAGAATGCCTTGTGTTGACGATCCACTACTACGGTCGCGTGGTACATCTTTCAAAGATAATAATAAAATTAAAATAAAAGGCGGTGATATTAAACACTTGCCGAATAGTCCGAAAAAATTATCATAGTTGTTACCAGGCTTTGGCCCGTAGCCATCATTTCACCAGTTCACTTTGTGATCTGAGATCCAAAAAGGAAAATACTAATAATAATAAAATAAGCAATTTATTCCAGTGATACTTGATCAGTGAGCCGTATCATCTGGCTAAATTACCCCTTAAAAGGGAGAATCGCAAATGATGGAAAAATTATAATTATTTATCGTAGCATATCTTTTGGTCCCGAGTTGACCGAGCTCGACTGGGCTCCTCGGCGCCTTGGCACCTTTGATTTTCTTAGTACATAATTATTCAATATAAATTTCAATTTTTTTTTATTTTTAGTTACGTTACATAGCATTTTTAAGGGATGTGCGATAAAGAAATCGCCACATTGTCACTATCTACACATTAAAGTAAAAAACACAAAAAATAAAAGATATTTCATACCTGATTCCTCTCAACGAGGCACGTTCTATGTATCTGATGCTGTGTGTCTTCCCAAAGCACGTTCTATGTTAATATACACTGTGTAATATAAAGACGAAACCCGAGAAAACCCTCACGAAGCCGGGATGGGCCGCCAATATTTTTTATTCAAAATTTTGTTCTCAAACATAGGTCCCGAACGCTGGAGCGCTCAAGGCCGAAAGTTCTAGAATAATGGGTAACATGTCTCACCACGGTTGACTGATTCCCTTTCAAATTACGGGCTGACGAGCGCCTTTGTCATCTATCAATTGTCTCCTAACTTGGACTTGAAGGCTCATCTTCGCACCGAACTCTTCGAAGTCCGCGTTACGTAATTGGTACAGTTAAAAACGGTTCAAGGTTAGCTGAGAATGGTTTCTGTTGTAAATTTCTGGGGGGTCTACTTTTTTGTTAGTTGGTTACGGTTAATGTTGGAGTTAAACAATATTTTCAAGATAAAAGTATTATAATTATTGAAATAATGTTTACAGAAAAACCTTAATATATTAACATATTAATAATCCAGCCAGCCTTCTGGGCACGTGCCCGGTTTCTGAGGACCTGAGGCAAATATTTTATCTTTAGTAGTTGGTGTGTTATTTGTTTGTACTAGTTTAGCTAGATAAGGTTTGTTATGCATTTTATAAAGATTGTTTCACTATTTGTAAAACTTTTGTGTATTTTTTTTTATAAAGAGGAAACAATATTTTTCCACAAAGTTTATTTAATTCACATTTATAATAACTATATTTCATGTTGTGCAACAACGTACGACACTAAAATGTGCTTTAAATGTAATGTTCTAAAGCAGAAATATACGATATCTATTAGCGGTGAAAAAATTAGTCATGATACATGAATTCTAACACCCGATACTTGTCAAAGAAAAGTAGCCTCACTATGCGTTTTCACATCACACAGTGCTCGTTTTTCAGTAAACGCACTGCGTTCAATACGGCTCTATAATTAGCCAATATCGTTCATTTTGATGGACGCATACTGCCGTACCCACTCAAGTAATGTCAGCTGGAACCCTGTGAGTTCGCACGCTGTGAGACATAGTAATTTCTGAATACGGGTGTTATCACTCAGTTTTCCTTTACGCGAAGATACCCAACGAAGAGCCCGACTGATAAAGCGGTATCATGCCTAGCCGATGAACTTTTGGAGATTATCTTGGGTCTGTTCAAGGCTGCTTCCGTTTGTAGATAGTTTATGAATACAGATGCTGAGCTGGCTATTATGATTCAGAAATGTGAAGTATCAGTGTGTTTGAAAGAAAGAAAGAAAGAAAATACATTTATTACATATAGCACACCACGACACAATAACAGTTACAATTACAGACAACGGACACATTAACATTTAAAATATCTTAATAAGACAATATAATGTAGTCTCCCATGACACTGTCGGTGCCGCAGCGGCTAGCGCAAATGGTACCCACTCAGCATGTGCTGTGAGGCGCATGAAACGACTCACAGCGCTGGTATTCTGTGGGCCCATTGTTTGGGTACGTCACGGGCGTTATACTAACTAAATAAAATAACTAAAAATAAATAAATACATAAAAATAAATAAAACATATGTAGGTATGGTAGATAAATAAATATTATTTTAAACATCACGGCAATGCGACTCATGCGATGTTCAATTCTTTGAAGTACACCATCAGGCAGGCCGTAAGCTTGTTTGCCACTTTAGGGGTTGAAAAAAAGACCACAAAACTGAATGGTGGCAAAGTGCGTTTCTAAATTTTGACTAAGGCCAACTCGTCATCTTGATGATGATCCGGTTGTGAACCGCCTTGACCATTATCCAGAATTTGGTAAATCAGGTAATTAGGTGGAGTGACTGCCACCTGACGTCCGTGACCCTGTTTTAAGATATGTAATGAAATATTCAATTCCGTGCAACTTTGAAACGATATATATTTAAACGTAAATCTGACAAACCACAGACACATTGGTTTCTAAATCACGTCTACACGATTTTATTGGCTTTGATTGGTAAATAATGAAATTATGATCAAACTTCGTTTGTATGGAGCGCGCTCGGGGGACACTCCTCTTAATTTACATAAAATTAAGATGCACGCTCATTCACTTATGTATTTATTTGTTACAGGTAAGAGCAATTTCGTGAAACTAATATGAAAAACTAACTGTCATTTTCAGTGGTAAGTCTTTTATCATCTTTAGATATTCATGAGCCCTTCACGAAACCTGCACATTCAGGCGACTGTGTAGCCATGATCCAATCTGTTCAGGTTTCCCTGTTCACAAGGTCACGGAGGTCGGACGGTAGTCGTTCCACTGTAATTGCCTGACCAGCGAAACTCTGGATCATGGTCAAGGCGAAACCCGGGCCCTCGCGTGCGAGAGCACAACCGGGACAGTTACGCCAAGTTTCAGACAGTTATGACCTATTCATGAGCTCCACGGCGCCTTGCCCACTAGGTGCAAACTGTTACGTTCAAAATGTACAAATTTAGTTCGCATGGTTTATATTTCGCACAATATCAGCGAATACGCACCCCAAGCCTAAATATAGCTCGCTATCGCCTTAAAATTGCTGTTTTATAGCTGGTTACGTGCAGTTACAAAAATATGAATAAAAGTGTCGGATGGAAGGAATGGCCAATGGAAAGAAGTACCTACAGTCGATATTTGACTGCGCGATAGAATCAGAAATTAGGAGATTCGCAGGCGAATCAAGGTCACGGCAGAGCTCGAAGGATTATCAGGATCAAGAGGCATTGGGCAGGGTATATAGCTTGCAAGCGACAACGTTTTTAAAACTGCGAGTAGACAAAATTCTTGAATTTTGTAAAAAAATTCAATATTTTCTATACCTAACGTAGGTAGGTAACATTTATGTCATTTTGCGTCATACGGAGTTATTACTACATATAGACAAGTATTTAGCGAATATAAAGTTCTTTTTCCTTTTCTCATCTGGTTACAAAACAACGGTTACATAAACGGCAAAATTTTTGTTCGAAAGTATTTTCGTATACAGATACGATATAACGCTCATGTTTTCAAGCCCTCACTCAAGTCACAACTTGCAACTAACTTAAGAAAACTAATAGCCTAATTATAGACAAGGAGAGTGGGCTACCCTCACCACGCCGAACGAGCAGACAGCCCACCTGTTGGTAAGCAATCACCATTGCCCATAACTTTCACCCACACCTACCCACATTATAGGTTTCATTGTAATAATAAATGTCGCAGGTGTGACGAATTCGGCAAAAGAGTTATACCCAATAAATTTCGGTAATGGTGGGTGGGATTGATGCTATCTACTCATCTGGATATTAAAGCTATAGATGGAAGATATATGATAAGTTAAATGAAGTTTTTGATGAACATTTTAGGCTATTTTCAGATAGAAGAGTCGGTGGCCTATTGGTTAAGGATTCCGACTCGTAAGCAGGAAGTACCGAGTTCGAAACCTAGTGGGGCCATGTACCAATGACTATTTCTAAGTTATGTACACTAGTTGAACAAAAATCGATGGTCTTACTAGCACATTAAACTAGCACATTCAGGCGACTGAATGTGTTACCATGATACAATCTGGTCAGGTTTTCCTGTTAACAGGGTCACTGAGGAAAGATGACAATTGGTCCTCTGTAATTACCCGATCTCCAAAATCTTGGATAATACTTAGTTGGTGTACAACCGGGACCTAAATGCCAAGATTACCTCTCTTCGATTACCACTCTTTTCATCGGCCTATTTCCGCCATTGGTAAACGCGATCCGGGCGAACGAGTAATGTGCGAGTGTAACGTGTTCCTTGATTATTATAATCTGGACGCCTTCAAGGCTAAGCTGTTTGTAGACAGGTATGCTCCACCGGCCGCATCGTCACTTACCACCAGGTGAAGTGGCAATCAAATGCCCGCTAGTTTGCATAAAAGACGGGTTACTCGTCTGTCATCGGTAGCGGCGTAATATGCTTAATTTTTGTTAGCGATCTGGCAAGGACGATGCTACCAAGCTGGACCTCCTCCTTGCGTCGAGTTCTTCATTAATGAGGGTCGAGAATACCTCGATAAACAGTCAATTTCTGCTTTACTATCTCTCTTCACCGGCATCTTTCCAGCATCATGGAGTGCACCGTGCAGCTTTATATTGAGAGTTGAGCGAATTTGATCGGACCATCTTGTACGGCTGCTACCGGCCGTCTACCATCGATCTTGCCGGTCACCATAAGCTGCCCGTCCTTAAGCGGCTTCACATCTTTAAGTAACAAAAAAAGGCTTTTTAAAACCTCTTCTCATCAACACAACTCTTTTATAAAACCGCTTCCTATCAAACTGCGATATTAGGAAACACACATCCGCCATTAGAGCTACCAACTACCAACACGGTAACACGACACGATTTATGATCTATCGCGGTGCTCAATTCGATTATACAACACTTATGTTCGTCACTAATTACAGAGTTACAGATTACAACCCCATTAGCTTGAGCAATAACTGTGTAATTGCTACAAATTGGCGGGCTACTCCCGCTTGCTCCGAAACGATAATTTTCCAGTCCAACCGTCCTTGGGGATTAACTAGTGCGCGCCAAAGGGCACAGCTGTAACCCCAGCTAATAACGCGGTATTAAGTAGTCTTCGACGGTGTCGGGTGTTTTGCGATAGTACCTGTTTTGTTCTTATAGTGGGATGGCTTTAAGCCCCGACGTGAAAATTGAGGTGTTGTTATGTGTGACGTGCGTGTTAGTGTACTTGCGCAAAAGTACATTGTGCCGTAAGATCGACAATGAATGTCGATTTTCAATTGAGTGGTGTATTTTATTCCCATGGGTTCCCGAAAATATGAATATGAAATTGAAATAAAGAATGGGATTAACCCGAACAATTTAAAGCCAATTATGCTTTTGACATAAATCAAATTAAATGTTCAGTAAGCCTGGTTACTTTGTGACAAACTTTGTCATTCTCAGCCCTGGGCATAGAATATCTATATAGAAAACCGTTGTCTATCATAATTTTTAAATGTGTATAGACATTCATTTATGTTTGTGAAAACCTAAATTGAATAAACTTATTTGATGTGATGAGCCTAAACTTATTATCTTAATAATTATTAGTAATATTTCTTTACATTACTTATTATTAAAATTATAAATGCGTAAATATGTAAAGATGGATGTATGGATGTTTGTTATTTCTTTACTAAAAATTTACTGTGTGGATTTTAATGTAATCCGAAATTCAATGTGGTTCCATCAGGATCGGGTTCGGTAAAGATCGTGAAGCCGCTGTAAAATCTAGTTATCTATTGTAATTAATATCTATTATTGCCGATATTCACCTTATTTATCGTTAGGAGGTCTGATTACTCGTTCTCTTCTCTTTGATAATATTTTTTAAAGTTGTTTGTGTCTATAAAAAACATATTTCTTTCTTTCTTTATATGAAATACCACCCAGTCGAATTGTATTCTGCAGATTTCTGCTGATATGTTTGACTCACCTATATGGCATTTATTTGTAAAGGCTGTCATACATATTAAAATAAAATCAATTGTTAATCAATACATTTAATCCTAACATAGATTGTAAGCTATCTCTATCTTATTTTACTAACAAAAATGGATCTTTGGTATCTGAAATAAATAAATTGTTATTGAAAATAATGAAACCGACTGGTATCGGAAAGCCTCATATAGGTACTTAAATTTTATTACGCTGTAAGTTGCTAAATTGACGAATGCAATTAACGCATGGCGCCCATACCGCCGATCGCCACTGAAGTAATGTCAGTTGGAACCCTGTGTGTTCGCGCGAACTGTGAGACATCATAGTAACTTTTTCTGAATACGGGTGACAGGTAAAACTGCGTAATACTTACAGTGCCACAAACTTATCCGACCCGGTGGCCAAAACTGGAACTGTGAAAAAGTGGCGCCACTTCATTTTGAAATGTATTTGATTGAACGCCATAACAGAAAAAGTCGAATAACCTCCGACTAAGTTTACTAACCGTGTGGTGTCCGGTCAGCCGTGTGTGTGGTGTCCGGTCAGCCGTGTGGTGTCCGGTAGAGTAGAATAGCACCAACCCTTTACACTCGTGGGTGTCGTACAAGGCGACTAACGTTTAGAGGCAAAATATCTAGTCTCCGTAAACTGGAAAATAGGCAGCAGCTTTTTCCATTGTTATGTTTGCAACACTGCGATCTCCAACCCGATTGCCAAGCGTGGAGATTATGGCAATAACCTCTTCATTTGTGGGAGAGGCCCAAAGTCCTGCAGTGGACTGTTATGGGCTGTGATGATGAAGTTTACTAATCTCAAATATTTTCTATACTACAGAACCGATATTAATGAAACAAAACTAAAAACCATGTC
This sequence comes from Blastobasis lacticolella, assembly GCA_905147135.1. Classification (NCBI taxonomy): domain Eukaryota; kingdom Metazoa; phylum Arthropoda; class Insecta; order Lepidoptera; family Blastobasidae; genus Blastobasis; species Blastobasis lacticolella. Next base: position 1,958,396 of record LR990044.1, read on the forward strand.
GATTAAACTGATTTTCAAATAGAGAAAACCGCATCTAAATAGGTCTATCCGTTCGGGAGCTACGATGCCACAAACAGATACACAAAGCCACAGATACATACGTCAAACTTATAACACACCAATTTTTTCGTTGGGTTTTTAAAAAACAGCGTCGCCCATCACCTGGTCTAAGTTTGTGGCACTGCACAACAAGTCTCTTGATGTGCGTTGCATATTAAAAAAAAAGATTATGCTCCACGATCTTTCTAACTTCCTTCAGTGCTAACGGGAACAGCCCAGTTCTCTATGCGGGCGTCACATTGCGTTTATATCCGAAAGTCTGCGGAACCGTTTCCCGGCTCCCTACAAGGTATTACTAAGTATTTTAATCAAATGTGTTAGGCAGTTACCGGCACTTGTTTACAAGGCTGGCTTTTGTTCATTTGTAGGTCGTGTATAATGTCAGTATATAATAGTATATAGTGTCAGACATTACTACTAGAGCGTCGATGGCCGAGCGGTTAGAGTATGCAACTCGTAAGCCAGAGGTCCCGGGTTCGAATCCCGCTCCGGCCATGTACCAATGACTGTTTCCTGAGTTATGTACATTAGTTGAATACTAACCGATGCTCTTACGGTGAGGAAAAACATCGTAATGAAACCTGCACATTCAGGCGACTGGATGTGTAACCATTATCCAATCTGGTCTGGTTCCCCTGTTAGCAGGGTCATGGAGGTCAGATGGCAGTCGCTCCACTGTAATTACTCGACCTGCCGAATCCTGGATCATGGTCAAGGCGGACCCCGGGCCCTCGTGCGCGAGAGCACAACCGGGACATTAACGCCAAGATGATGATGATGAGTGTCTGACATTACTACTATAGTGACATCACAAACGCGATATTGACACCAGGTGGCATATTGTCGCGCTGTGACATCACAAATTCGTCATTTTTCTGGTTAAATATCTCTATTAAAACAAAATAAAAACGATTTTTGACAATGAATGATTCAGTGTATATTTAACGGAGATTTTTTTCATTTATTTTTTTATTAATAATAGGCTTGCATTTGACCTCAACTCACCTGATGGAAAGCGACGATGAGGTCGAAGATGTAGCATGCGTGCCTAGAAGATACCTATTCACTCTTGATTTGAAGACCCCAAGGTTATATTTGTGCTAAATAAATGTCGAATTTGAATGTCGAAAGCGCGACAATAGGCCCCCTGTGCCTGAATATGTAGGTTTCAGGTAAGTGCACCGATGTTCAACTAATCTACATAATGTACAAAAATTCAGGGTTCGAACTCTGGTACCTCTAGCTCACGAGTTCGACTCCTAGCTATAATATATAATTTTTACCTAGAAACCTAGTCCTAGATCTACTCCTAGGTTCAAGAAGAGCCACCGGCTATTAGGTGATTAGGTCTGACGCGGTCCGTATGACCGAGAGGTAGATAGGACCCTGGGTGGAGGTGGGTAGTCCTAGATCTACTAGATCTCCAGACAACGTGAGCCCACTAAAACCGCATTTACTTCCTAGAGTGCTTGTATCAAGAAGCGACTAATGGAAGCCTACTTAATTCATTATTCAATCGTAATGATTTAATGGACTAAGGGATTTGAATTAAAATCTGCACTTAATTAGGGGAGGAGAAAGTCTTAGGCACGTTCCGTTTCCCCTGGCAACGATTGGAATTACGTCGTGGTATGTATTGCGTGTAACGTACGTCGATTTGTAGAGGTATTATGGTGAATAATCATCTTGGCGTTGGGAGAGCGTCGGTGGCCGAGCGGTTAGAGTATACGACTCGTAAGCCAGAGGTCCCGGGTTCGAATTCCGCTCAGGCCATGTACCAAGGACTCTTTTCTGAGTTATGTACATTAGTTAAATATTAACCTGCATATTCAGGCGACTGAATGTGTAACCATTATCCCATCAGGTCAGGTTCCCCTGCTAGCAGAGTCACGGAAGTCGGATAGCAGTCGCTCCTCTGTTATTATCTGATCTGCCACATCCTAGATCATGGTCAAGGCGGACCCCGGGCCCTCGTGCGCGAGAGCACGACCGGGACATTAACGCCAACATGATTTTTTTTATCAGGCGTACACGATTCCCAAAAAACGTGAGCAAAATACCACCACATTGTACGGAGCAGGGAAGTGTGCCCCAAAATAATAATTGTGTTCAAAGATAACGCTCACACCTTGTTCTGTTCACAAGTGACCCGCGGGGGTCACATTACCGACATTAAAGCCTCCCCATGCTTTCAAAGTGGAGCTTTGCATATATTAGTCATTCATTTTGCGCTTTATTTGCTTATGAAATGTATGAAATTGACACCCGTATAATTTATGAGGGTACCTACGAAGATTGTTTTATGTTGGCACAATTTTAGGGGATTACATCAAGACCCTTACTTGTGCTGTGTGCGGTGTATCTATTACCAGTTTTCTTTAACGTTTATATCAAATTGTATATTATTATGCAGTGCCTATATGCTTCTTCTTCTTATCGTGTCAATAACAAACATTATATTATTGTGGTCCAAAACTTAGACACATTAACAGCGCTATTGGGAGCTGTCATAAAATCCTCGCATGCAGATATTTGGACACGCAGGGCACGATATGAGGTGAGCCATCGTTTGGGTAGCACCGCAGGTAGTGTCTATATCACAAAATATGGCGATTTTGATTGGTGTTTAACAAAGACTTCATGGGTCTAAAGTTGATTTTCATCCCTTGATAGAGAAGTCGCTTAAAATTTTGTTTTGATAGGTCTTTCTCTATTTCTAAAATTGTAAGAGTCTAATAGACGGAAACGATTTCTCCACGATTTGTCCCAAATGGTTTAGCAATTTTGATTTCTATACTAATGACAGAAAGTTTATTTTATTATTTATAAAGAAACGCGCAGCGCCCGGATAGTCCGTCGTCGTCGTGTGCACACCAATAGGGTAGACTGCACGTTTTCTGTCCGGTTGCTACGCGGTGACTATGCGGGCACGACGCGATTATTTTTGTAATTCCTGTATTTATTAAGCAATAAAGAGTTAACATACATACACACATACGCGTACGCGTTTACTGACCGGCTTGTAGGGGAGAGTAACCTATACTGTACCCATTGTACCACTTCTGCATTTCTAACAAATTACTCTATTTTTGTACGTTTGCAACAAAAAACTTTACTACCTTCCTACTTTCCTACCCCCCCCTCCTTTTTGACGATTGAAAGAGATATTTAATGTCCTAATCAATAAAGAAATTTTGAATTGAATTTTGAATTTTAAAAGAGGCTACCGCAGCGCCACAAACGCGCAGGAATTTTGTAACGACATTTTTGTATGGCATTATACTGAACCAGTTTTTAATACAATTCACTTTAGTGTCAATTACCTGACGTGTTTTCTTACATAAAATTATTGACGAAACGTGCATTCGAAAACGCGCGAAGCGAAAGAGTGTGAAAATAAATTCCCAGCAGGCCTATGAAGGTAGCATGGGAAACCGTCAAAATTTTATATAATATTTTAAACTATCGCGGTTATTATCACACATTTTAAAGGTATATTCCGGGTTACGTCCCGTGACCATGTTGCATGCAACTGCATCGAAACAGCGGGTACTCGTCAACAAAGATACGCGGTAGGAAACCCGGAACATACCTTTAAAATGCGTCACAATTCACTCAAGTACAAATTCAAAATTAATACCTGTCACCTTCACCCAATTACACAAAGAACCCTGTTAATAACAATCTAACATACGACCCAGTCAATCCGCCACCGTCACAATTAAAAACAATCAAACAAAAATCACCCTTCAAGTACATAAGAACGTATTCCAGTACCAAGAATATCCTTGTGTCGGAGCCTTCAAAGAGAATGTCAAAGGCGAACACTGCACACAATAGCAGAGTGTTATTGGGGTGAAAACTTCCCAGAGTATTTTCTCTGGCACCTCCTCCTCATGAATAAAAGGAGTAAGGCTGTCCGACCGTTTTGAGAACTGGACGGTGATTTGGTTTTAAAGATCTTTCACTAAAAGGCATATCTGGAGATATCTGTAGACTGTATCAACATTTTCATTTACGAACTAGTATGTAGTTATACATAGTAAATATCAAATAAATTCGCTTTCCGCGTCTGTTTGTGTTTATTTGCTATGCTAACTCCTTCTAAACTATGCAACAGATTTTGATGCGGTTTTCACATGGCTGAGAACGACGTTATCTCAACGCCGTGACTGCTTACCATCAGGCAAGCCGTAAGCTTGTTTGCCACCTTAGTGGAATAAAAAATCTCCAACCCGCCTGCCTAGCGTGGAGATTATGGCAATAACCTCCCTTTTCGTGGGAGAGGCCCTAAGTCCTGCAGTGGACTGTTACGGGCTGTGATGATGATACTATTTAGATTTAAAATACATGAATATTTTAACAGAGAAAAAACCCGAGAACACACATGTGAAGTCGGGGCGGGTCGCTAGCATATAAATAAAATTGTTGTGAAATTTTAGAGGGGCGAGCGTTTTAGAGTTTTAGAAACTGCTTATTACATTTTGAGGTTTATCCTACAGACAAACGTTATTCAGAAGCTGTCTGTCACCCCTCACCGGGCAGGCGATATACCAGTTGAGTTGTCGACCTATAGACAAACTTTGTTCCAGCTTCCACACGAAATAATTCAGAACAAGAAGTCCATAAAGACAAGACCGTTAAAGCCGAAACATTGCCAACAGCACTCAACCATACACGATCAGATAAAAACCACTTTAATTACAAACATCTGTATGCCATTCTCATACACGCTCCGCAAGCATTGTGGCAACATTTGAAAACTGGAAAGTTATACATCATGCGTCACATTGTCATATATCTGAGTACCCATTGTTGGAGAACGCCAAGTTTAATTGGTTCCCGAACTTAGCCTAGCATATAGAAACAATACATCTTTAAGATACCGAGATGCCTCGGACCGTTTCTTGACTAATGTGTGTGCTGTGCGGACCATAACCTCAAACTAATAGTATAAATCTCGCAAGACTGAAAGTCACGTGAAGGGTAATGGACATAGGGAGCAATGATGTAGGGATAGTTTCGAAGCAAGATCGGGCCAGCAATGAAGAGATCCGTAACGAACCAGAATTATCCTCCTAACACATACATACGTCGATATTTTATCTATTTCCTTAGGGAAATAACTGCACTTGCGGTCTGTCCGTTCGTTTATTGCTTTGGTTGTACAAAGACCAGTCAAGTCGACAGACGACAAACTGTATAGAGTGAACGCGTTACCTGCGAGTGTGATCATTATAATCTAGACGCCTTCTGGGCTAGAGCTGGGAGGGCTGAATCTAGTGAGTGGGCTGTTCTTAGACAGGCATGCTCCATCATCGGCCGCATCGTTACTTACCACCAGGTGGGAGGGCGGTCAAATGTCTGACTAGTATAATTCTGTAAAAAAATGTTTTTATGTAGTACAAGAACGGTAGTCTGTGTCAAATTGACGCAGCAGATGATAACGTATGATTGCATGCAGTTTCGAAATATATCTCTCTAAATAGTGCGATTTTGTCACGTACGTTTCGGACATCTGACCTATCCAGTAGCCTTTATGCCTTACAATGTCCCCGTGTCAATAGTTGTCTAGAACTTCCCCCCCCCCCCCCCCCCCTCCCCCAGTTGATGGGTGCTAAGGCGTAACTTAAATCTTAGCTTAGGTCAATAAATGGTCGAGGAGCTCTCTTCAATTTGCATGTTAATAATAAATGGTGATTATACACCAAGAGGAGAAAGCAGTGTCTTGCGTCGCGGACGGCTTATTGGATCCTAAGCGAAGCGAGGGAGTTCTGTAAAGACCAGAGTGAAGGGGTTCAAGCCATCCAAGACAGCTTTATCCCAGAGGTGAATACTCTACTTTGCACACCATCTGTGAGACAATAGTTAAATAAAACAATTACAGCGTCTGATTCAACAAAGTCCGGTTTCAAATCCAATTTGGAACTGTTAAAGTTATAAGTACACTTTTTGTAACTCACCTTTTGTCTGCTTTTTTCATTTTCTCAGTTTCAGAAGTCTAGGGTTCTGGAACCATACAGACCAGTCTTTAGTCATACTCACAGTATTTGCACATTTTTCTTTTTTTTTTTGTGAAAGAAAAGAAAAAAGTTACGTTTTTTCGAACAAACTTCCTTTACAATGCGGGGTTGCTCCAAATTTTCATACGAATTTAAACGTCCGAAATTCAAATCACAAATTTCCCTTGGGAATTTTATACAACTTTATTTCCCTGCGGTAACAAGGCCATGCGTTGACATTTCATGACACATAATTGTAAATTTTTTTTTGATATGCTATAGCTCTACATTACACAATTACTAACACAGCGAAAACGTTAACAAAATATTTACACGGAAAACGGCGCAGTTTTAAGGCGTGAAAAGAAAAATCAACATACAGCCTATGTTAAAAATATAATAAAGCAAATACTTTCATATTTATAACATAACTAACGAATTGTAAATAATTTGATAAAATTTAGTGTTTATTTACCGTAATTAAGGAAGTACAATTTTTTAATTCAAAAAAATCTGTACCTACAATTTTCAGCCGCATAAAAACTCTTTGTTAGTCCTAAACAAACTGTATATATTGAAATGAAATGAAATGAAAATATTTATTTGCTTTGCATAAAAATTAACAATTTAAATAAATTCGACTAGTGTCGACCATAATAAACAAAAAATAAAAACTAATTACACAAAACAAAATGGTCCATGGCTCAGCTATGGCTGCCAGTGAGACCGACAGCCGCTGTTATTCTGCCATGGCCAAATATTATCCTAGCCCAATCACACACTGCTTAGGCTAGGACAATAAAAATCACACATTACACACTTTTCTGCCAAACAACATTTTGTATACTTTGTATACATATATATATATTAAATATGATGTACTTATATATATAAAACAATATTATCATAACAACATGTGCTAATACTAAACCCAACCAAAGCTAATACCAAAAACAACATTGCCATCACCACAAATATCAAAGGTTGCCGGCATCCCTCGACTGCTTCAAGAGCAGCCACGAGGAACATTTTTTGCGAAACGTAGCGTTTTTCATCGACAGTGCACTACGCACGGGGGGTGGCAAGTCATTCCAGATTTTTGCAGCTGCGATCTTGAAACAACCGAGGGTACCGACAAGAGATGGCACAGGAATATCTAGAAGAGGACCCCTATTACGCAGATTGCGCCCATATGTCTTCAAATGGACTTTATTGCGCAAATAGCGAGGGGATTCGAAATTTAGAAGTGAGTGGAGGAAGCAAGCGTAACTGAGCTTCCTGGTATTAGCCATATTTAATATTTTCTTATCCAATAAGTATGGGGTAATATGTTGCCTTTTGGGTATCTGGTAACAAAATCTCATGCATGCGTTCTGGAGCCTTTGTATTGATAAGTATTACCATAGCCTCCTTTAGGTATTACCCGATTTAATTAAAAATTCTTGGTCGATATACATATTACTTACAGAGAGCTACAAAATAAACTTCAATGGGGTATCATAACGCCGAAAGTATGTGAACGCGTACGTAATATCGGTGATAATGTCCATAAAAGTGGTACAATAACATCCAAGTTATGAGCAAGTATGATGAAAAATCAATAAATGGACTATAGTCCAATGATCTCGAAATTGTTTACATTCTGATATTACGAAATTGAAGGTATAATAAAATAAACTTTGCGAACAATTAACTTCGATATTTCTGGCATTTTGGCTCTCAAAAGCTTTCGAAGATATCGAAGATCGTGGGCGTGTGGACCAAGTTTGAAGATTTTATAATGAGCCAGGCCCATCTGACCCCAACAATGAGGAAATAATGGAGTTCAGAGTTTCATAAGTCAAGACCCCACCGATAGTGTTAAAAATATGAGAACAAAATGTTTGTTCTTCTGTCATCCTATAGGCGCATTTGTTCCACAATTTCTATTAAGTAAGTTTTCGTTTAATAAAAATGTTTATTTATCAGTTTATCAAACAAGGAAGGTTTATTGAAACAGATTGTATCACTTGACCCTGGTCTGAAATTCTCTACTGAATAATGATATGGCTGATACGGTGGTAGAGCTCGTCTAAGCTGAAATGACGCGCCCCACTATCGCATTAACGCACACAAGCAAATTTAAAATATGGCCGCAATACATATACAAATGCCGTACTCCACGCGCCGGGTCCACTAGTAGTAATAACAAATAAGAACAAAACCATCAACCGTGACCGTCGAAGTTCCTCATCATAACATAACTGTTAGGACGTATTTTTATTGTGCACAATAACAGGCATACAATTTTAATTTAGCTTTTAAGACGTTAGGTGTATTCGACTTTCGTAAACAAACAGAGGCGTGGGATTACCAGAACTTGAACGCGAACAATTCGCTTCACAGTCCAGATAAACATTTTGTGTTACTTACTCCGCGAGGTGAATGTGCCTTTTATTGGCACTCTCTAGCTTTTTATAGATCCACCGTTCCCTACTTTTCGTAATTAGGGCCCTTGTTTTTATTTGTCATTTGAAATTGTTGTGTTTATGAAACGTTACTCTTTAAGGTAATGCGAGTAGCTTGGCTTCCAAAGAAACAGTATTTTTAAAGGAGACATATTGTTTAGTTGAACATTATAACCGCAAAATGCGTTTATCCCCTGATGTTGAAAACAAGCTTATGGTCTGCCAGACGGTAACCAGTTACCAGAACATATGTACGTTTGCAATATCAGCTGTACCTATCACTACGTGTAGTTCAGTCACCGTACAGAGAACGGTATGGCATAAAAATATATTATTCGCGTGCTCAAGACCATTTCTTGAAGAAATCTGTGTTGTTCTCTATAGAGAAGCCTCTCCAGAGACCATATTTCGCAATCTTATCCACGTGGAGGAAAGTTTTCTTGAAACCACATGAGTAGATATCAATTTTGTTTCTAGGTACCTATAAGGATTAACTTTTCGAATTTAAATGAGAGGTTTTTATTAGGACAGTGAATGAAAAAAAAGTAAGTTTTGTGTCTATTATTAGCAGTATTAACACGGAATTGCTCCATCTATTGACAAGAAAAAAACTTTTTATATGTCTTCTTAAAATCCTCTCGTTGTTATTTGAATAACAAAATATTTCTACAAAATATGGGTACAATAATTACATATATCCAATAAAATATTAAGATTTTATATAAAAACTACTATTATCCATGTAAGCAGGACTTTATTATGCCCTTTACTGTGCTTGTCTCCTTCAACTATTTCCAGAAAATGTAATCATCTGGGCCCAACTAATTTGTTTTGTATCGGACTTACTTTGAAGGTACTTCTGATAAAGTGGCTAAGCACTTTATCTAAGAGGGTAACTTTGGCTGACCACCTGAGCATGCTCATTTGAGTGATACGCCCTTTCAATAAATAAATTATGGGACAGGGTTGTGTCACAACTTTATCTATTTCTATCGCTTAACGATAATTGTTGGACGTTGTGTTTTGGTTGGAAGGATCATGTAACGTAATAATTACAGGCATGAGATATGTTGGCTCACGCCTCAAAATGGCAATGTACACGCAGTGTGTCTTATAGGTAATTACAGTAGAGAACGAGTATTCGACTGCGCATTTAGTAAGATTGAATCGATTCGAAAGCAGTTAACAGTATTTTATGTAGGTACGAGTACATACTACACTACCTTAATTCGCAATTGGCAAGCCGATTGAAATTTAATAATTTATATCAAACACCCTTAATTCCAACTTCCATGAACTGGTTGCGACGTCGAACGTTTCAAGCACAATAAGAGTGTCAATAACAAGGCAATCTACCTTACTCTCGGAATCGAATTTGGTTGTTTTTGTTAGAATTAATTTTGTTTGCAACACAATTTCGCCGTAACTGTACTGTCGATACGGATTTCCAAATTAAGGGATAACAATCTTATTTGGAAGCTTATTTTATTGGCATACGAAAAATTCAAATATTTATCAGAGAGTTTGTACGAGTTTCGGGTGTAATGACCAATTACCCGTTGGGTTATTTGAGCAATATCCAATTAGATATTTTTTTCAGTTACCAGTTTTTGGAGTGTTTACTGAAGTATATTTGTGATGGTACTTCATTTAGTATGTATCCGTGATTTATCTATTTTATTAATTCATTCGTATAGAAAATATATACACGAGAAACAACAAATTGCAAATTTTAATTAAGCAAAGTCAAATTTAAATGTATTTAAATGTAATAACTATACAGTACACTTGAATAAATTAAGTGAAGTCAGCTATGCTTTTGCTTATCAAATTTTTTTTAATAGCCAATACAGACGTACACGATTTTTGCACGATTTGACACTAAAGTTTAAGCAATTTTTGTTTTTATACTGTCCCGATCGTGCTATCGCGCACAAAGGCCCGAGGTCAGCCTTGTCAGTTATCCAGGATTTGGCAGATCAGGTTATTACAGTGGAGTGACTGCCATCTGACCTCCGTGACCCTGCTGCCAGGGGAACCTTACCAGATTGGGTCATGGTTACACATCCAGACGCCTGAATGTGTAGGTTTCATCACGATGTTTTCCCTCACCGTAAAAGCCTTTCGGATTCTATACTGATGACAGAAAGGTTGTAAAATTATTTGTACACAAACGCGCAGCGCCCGCATACAGCAATCGTCGCACCCGCAAAGTCACCGCGTCGCGTGCGCGCCGATAGGGCAGACTGCACGTTTTGTGACCGGTTCCTACGCGGTGACTATGCGGGTACGACACGTATGCCTTTTCAGTCCGTTTTGCAAGCGGTGACGCATAAGGACCCATTTAGGAAGCGGTTTTTTTTTTCGTCAACAATTCTACAAATCCAATGAAATCTCCGAAACCATAATAGACTGCAAGGGCGCCGTGGGTTATCCTATGTAATCGTTTCTCTGCAAGAAAATTTCCACTTTGTAGTGATAGTTGACGTTTAGTAGACCCACAAAACGTTGGTCTGCCCGTGCACAAGTGTTATATAAGAAAAAAAAACCGGGGTGCCTCACATCCCCTTGGCAGATTCGCTTTTCAGCCACATTAAAGTCACAAATTGGCAGATCTTTCCATAAAAAAAGGATGGAGTAACATCTTCGAATACTTTCTGTTCTCATTTTATTAAACTAGCTTAATCTAACGTAACCTAACACTCGTTGAAGTAAGCTTTCATTGCCCAATGTAGGTACCTATAATTGATATTCACTACATTAACTCAATAGGTTATGTCATTAGTAGTCTTTACACTATGTTCTTGTTATTAAAGCACTGAATAGCATACGATATAATATTATTAGATTCCTACTATTCACTTTCTATTGAAAGTTCTAAATATAGATACTCAATATTCAGTTTGCATAACGGTCGCGTGAAACCCAATAGATAATCGAAATACACAAACAAGAATATTTAGTAGCAGGCCCTATTTCCTTGCTACCATCATAAACTGCGCAGGAAGCGGTTCCCCTATTCGTTAAATCACCGGTATCGATTGAATAGGTAGGAATAACGTGGGGTGATTTTAAGAAATTGACGACCTGAGTTGTTCAGTTGGTTAACACAAACGTAGAAGTCCTCGGTACGATTCCCAGAAATGATGAACTTTAATTTCTGTTAAGTATGAATTTAAAAAATATAGTAGTCGTTTATCAGTGTTCTGGCACCCATAACACAGCTTTGCTTTCTTTGGGGCTAGATGCGGCTGTGTGAACTGTCCAAGCATATTTATTATTTATATATAGGGCTTAGTAATTATTATAATAAATACTAAGTCCTCAATCCCTGATTAGGACCGCGAATAAGGTGCGATTTCTCAGCTTAATAATTTATTAAACTAGCGGCCCGCCCGGACTTCGGACAGGTGTTCTCGGACATCTCGGGGATTCTCTATTATATTAGGTCCTTCATACCTATGGAATTGCTAACTTTCCATTAGATTTTTGATGTTTGAAAAGAGATTAATTAACGTAATCCTAATTCAATAAATACTTTTTCATTTTCATTTTCATTGGCATTTTGTATATCGAAAATTGCAAAAACTGTAATTTACATACAAGCGGATTATTAAATATCTCTGAAATGGCAAATCCATTCACATTGAAACTTTCTAGGTATATTCAGACAACTCATTTCATTTTGCTAACTATCTAACCATGAACTTACCTTTTCATACAATTACATGTTGTAGAGGCAAAACTGACGGCCAATGAAAAGGGATATTTTAAACTCCTATAAAACTTAAGATAATAATATTAAAGACTTGCTGACATCTGTACTCTATTTTCGAAATTAAGTAATAATTTTTAAATAATGTGTGCAATTTAAAATATTTGTGAAAATATGTATTTGCCAAAAGGAAACGCCAATTTCATTGCTAAGGACCTAATATTAAGTATGTGTTGTACATATAACGTCGTTGGTACATGGCGGCAATAGGCATCGAACTCGGTACCTCTTTCTTAACGCTCCGATTCACTAACTATTGGTCCACCGACGCGTCCTCTTCTAACACCGGTGTAATGTATGCCTAATTATATATATGTCTGTAAAACTTCGTCTGTAAATCAATGCACCTTCATTCGACTTACAAAATGCCAGAGTTCCACCGTACGTCGCCATTTTGTAAAAGGCCAGCTTCTATCACAGCATAGGTATTGAGAGATATACTTGCAACGTTATCCCTTTAGTTTTATGACCCTTTACGACACGCCTGGCCAAAGGACGTGATGGGCTTTCCAAATACCTTAACGGAGCTTTATGACCTGAATATTTGTCCACGGAATTCACTCAAATTAGGCTTCGACGAAATATTATACGACTTGGTGGATCATTTTGTAAGCGACAAGGGTGTCGGAATGTTGAATTTTATATTATTATAATTGTTTAAGTAGACTTGTCGCGAAAAATCCTTAACTCTTTATACCGGATACCTGACCAGGTTGGATGACGGTTACACATTCAGTCACCGGAATGTGCAGGTTTTCTCACAGTGAGTTGAACTAATGTCAGTTACATTTTTCTACTGACTTTATTTATCTTTGAAAATTTGTATTACTATTATTACCTTAATTTACAAAGATGTCGTCAATATTAACCATCAAAGTCAACATAACGTAACATATCTTACGTCACGTCGTGTTTCTCATTACTGAGGGTCGTGAATCCCCTGATGTACAGTAAATTTCTACTTTAAGATGACTCTCGATTAGCATCTGTCCTTCGCAACATGGAGTGCATCATGCAGCTTCATATTAAGCGTTGAGCGGATTTACGACAACGTACAGGCTTACACTGCGATCTCCAACCCGCCTGCCAAGCGTGGGGATTATGGCAATAACCTGCTCTTTCATGGCAAAGGCCCCAAGTCCTGCAGTGGACTGTTATGGGCTGTGATAATGTGATGATGACAGGCTTACAATTCAAGTTAAACAAATGTCATACTAAAATAAAATAATACCCACGAAATTCCCCAAGTAATACAAATTGTAGTGTGTCACGTTTAAAATTAAAAATTAAATTAACGTCAACGTGTAAACATAAATCAGATTTAAATAATATAAAAAATGTCCTGAAAATGCGCGTAAGATTACCATCAGGTGTTTACTCATTTGTCACTGTATACCAAAAAAAATACAACATAACTTAGAAAAGTCTGTTGTACATGGTGGCACTGATGATCGAACTAAATAATTAACTAACTAACTAAGTACTACATAATATTGTGAAATATTTTTGAAAACTGTGATCCGCAATAAATCAAATTAAATACCTCTTGCTTACGAAGCGGACGCGCGCTTTAGTTCTCAAATATTGACATCAAATAATAAGCCTTACACAGAACCTTATACAAACAATGCGCCATGCAAGCCCGGTTGCACTGAGCCTCACATTTAATCGGGGAGTTAATTCTTTACCGAGTCGGATGCGATGAAAATTTTCCACCAACGATGTTGAAATGCTATTAAATTTTAATATATCAACCGGATTCAAGCTCGTTGCACTGTCGGTGCTGTGTTTGTTAATCTCGCGCGTTGGCAGGCATTCTCCGTGAAATAGTTATGTTTGGAGTGGCCAATTTTAACGGGGAATTGTATGAGCTTATATTATTATTTGGAAATTAATTGTTGTGAGTTAAGTACTCTCTGTTTTAAATAAATAAAATATCGGATGGGGTTATGTAGCAACACACGGCTGTTTGTTTAAACGGGAAACGTCGATCTTGGCAGCTTTAAGACGCTCTTGAAACCGCCTCGCGTGAATTTTATTTCATTTTCATTTTATCAGGTAATAGGTAGGACTCTGTCAAGCCTGTAGGCCTAGCACAAGTTGCTCTCGCGCACGATAAGCGAGAAAAAGCGCGACAAAGGTGTTGCTATCTCTTTCGTCTTAGTATTGAGAGAAAGAGACAAACGCTCTCTCGCGGCGCGAGCTTTGTCGCGGACACACTTGTGCTAGGGCCATTGGGGAGTCCGCCAGGGTGAGAACCACTGCCTTATCTATTTCTGCCTCCAAGCAACAATGCTTGCATTGTTGTGTTTCGGATGGAAGGATAAGGTAGCCAGCGCAATTACGGGCATGAGGCATTTCAGCTTAGTCCTCACAGTGACATCGCACCTGCGGTTCTGCATTTTTGTTGCCTGCAACCTAAATGCATGAATCGTAGAGGTTGTGGGCGACAGTTATCGCTTACCATCACGTGGGCTGTCTGCTTGTTTGTCACTGAGTACTGTAAAGAAAATCTGTTATTTATCTGGGTGTAGTGTATACCTATAACTATGTATTTAAAAAAAAGGTATATAAGCAGTGTATCAGTTATCTAATATCCATAACACCAGCTTTGCATATTTTGGGCGCTGTGTGAATTTATGAAAGCATATTTATTACTTAAAATAAGTTTCGAAGTTTAGAAAAAATTTAAGTGTATTAAATGTTTGTCCGGTTTGTTGGTTTTTTTTTTTTATGTCATTCGTTAGGCAAACAGGCAAGCGGGCCACCTGATGGAAAGTGGTCACCACTGCCTATAGACATATTTATAGCCTGAATCACGAAACTTTTATAAAAATAATGTAACTACGCAGAAACTGCCAATTTTATTACGGTCCTATCTCTCTGGTCATAAATATTAGCCACAGCCTTATTTAAATAGAATTACCCAGAGTTGCTTGCAGTTCGTGCAAAGACACGATCCATTTTCCAGTGCAGCGAGTCGGGAGAAGCTACAATTTTGTTTGGCCGAGACCAGGATCCGTCGTAACGTATCCGATATTATGTTTGCTGTATGAAATACGTTTCTCTTCAAACACAGCGGTTCGAAAGGCGATTACGTTGGCTCTAAGTGTAAATAGGAAGAGTGCTTTTAGTCTTGGTCTGTGATTGTTTGGTTTGTAGCGTCTAGGTGGTGGAATTTACAAAATGTTCACACGTATTCCTTAGTTTCTGCCTTTAGAATGCCGGTATGAGTAGCAACGCTCTTTTGCACTATTTTGCTTATTATAGAAATGATGTTGAATATCCTACCAAGTAAATAAATAGAATTCTCTCTATCAAGTGGCTCTTCGCTGGTCTACTAACGACTGACTACAAAAATAGGTGGTGTTGTCAGATCGTTTCAAAAGTACACTAAAACAAATACCATGTAGCACGTGACAGGCTGCTTTTGCTGGCGTTATTGTTAATATTTTGGTTGTGCTCTCTAGAACTAGAGCCCGGGGTCCGCTTTGACCATGATTCAGGATTTAGGAGATCAGGTAATTACAGTGGAGCAGCTTTCCACCCTGGCGTCACCCTGGACGCCTGACCAGATTGGAGCATGGTTACATATTGATTCACTTGACATACAAAAAATGGAGTAATATTTTTTAATTATAAAATGATTTTATAGACATTTTTGTCTCAATCTAGGCTGGGCAAATTATGAGACGTTTTGAAATGTTTTTCTACTATATTTTAAAGTAAAGCATTTATCAAACAAACATCCAAAAGAGCTTCGAATCTGACAGTATTGGATCCTAAAACGAAATAGAAGTCAAAATACTGAATTAGCGAAATCCCCGCCAAAACCTATCTCAGTGCAGAAACAAACAGTATATTTCTGCTAAGCAATGAAACCGCAGCTGGCGCGGCTACGTTCGAGGTAGGTAAAGCAAAGGTACGTATCCGTATCTGTGAAGTCAGTATTTTATTCCACAACATTGGTTCCTTATGCCGTTGAACTGCAAATGTCTCGATGCTTATAAATCAGCGATCTACACATTGTCGGCTAAAGACGCAAACCTGGTAACTGCATCGGAACAAATTTAAGGCCTGATCAGGAATATTATGAGGACTGTCAAGGGGTAGCTACTGTTGCTGTTACTTGCAAGTCTTCAAGTTTCGTGCAGTGTAAGAAATGAGAAACAAAAATTTCGTAATATGGCAGCACCTTAGGCAGGCACAACAAGTTTAACATGGACAAAAAAGCTCAAAAGAAAAAAAAAATTAAAGGTTTTAATTTTACTTTTTTAACAACTACCTGAAGTCATATTATTAGAAAAGTTTGAGTGTAGACTCACGACAAGTGAATAAAATTGTGTTACGAGGGTTTTTCTTCTCATTCTTAAAAACAAACATTGTGTTTAGATATAAATTAAAACATTGTTTGCCCTTGGTCGTTTGACGTCCCGCCTGTACGGCACCTCACGTTTGCACCTACACCCCCAATGATCTACACTACACTAAGGAAAGTCTCTTCTACGTCAATGACAGTTGGTGTTTTCAAGGCATCGAACTGATTTTTAATTCCATCTGGAATCAATTGGAACCAGCTGGAGGTTACCTTGGATCAGTACTAAGTAAGGTTTTTCTTAACGAAATAGCGCCTCGGATTTTATAGTAATTGGAGCGATCGTCATTTAATTCTATCGCCAGCTTTTGATTTTATTTCCTGGTACAATAACTCCCACTTTTTTCTTTACGGAACCTTCTAGGTCTTCCTTTACCTCTTCTTCCCTTGGTCCTTCCCTTGTCTTTTACTATTTAAAAACAAAAAACTGGAGTTACGAGGTTTGCGACTTAAGCCGATTACATTTTTTTTGTTACTAGATCGAGTTTAAATAGATAATGGGTTTCAATGAACTATTTTCTCTGTTCTAAATGTATTTTGTATCTTCAAACGGATTATCCGTTCGGGAATTGAAGTAATAGCTCTTTTTATCTATGCCTAATACTATATTTTAAGTCAGTTTAAGGTGAAGGGAGGAATCGTGAGAAAATCTGCGTTTCTCTTGGAAGATAGACAGTCTTGTTTCATCAAAGTTTCATGTGTACAATAAACTGGAAAATAAATAAATAAATAAGCTTAGTACAGCTTTTATCACAAAATATTATGCTTGACATATTGGGGCGAAAATAGCCCTTTGTTGTTCGTGACTGTTTTTATATTTCGTATAATCACACAGTAAAAAAAATTTGACAGTCTATCCATGAAGGTAGCTAACTTTTAAATCTCCGCTTACCAGATAACCTAACCAGAAAACTTAAAAACAAATAGCTCATAATTTTGATGAGACAGCTTATAACCATCTTCATTAAACTGGCATCCTAATAATGGAAACACCACCATTGTCAAACTTGTTACACTCATATTTTTCTTCGGGGGTTGAAAATAGGTGTTTTCTGATAATATGTGTATTCAACTCAGCGCAGTTCAATCCACACCAAGCGTGCCTAATAGCAAAATCCTTCACTAGCAGGAGGCTCAGTGACCTGTCTATAGCAGGATATGTTAAAATAGAAATAAGATATATAACAAATGCTTCAAGCTAGTTTACAAGCTTTTATTTGTTTGTAAATTCGGGTCACAATTCGGGGCAAGCCTGAGCTGAAATTTGGTATACCTATATAAATTGAATGACAATTAATATGCTACCATAGTGCTGGTCTGATGATGCAGTTGAAAAATGTCTATATGAAATCATAGACTAAACAAGATAAATCCATTTAGTATGGGCTCCTTCGTCTTGGCAAACTCTCTGGCCATAGCCCATGCGCGCTGGCGAGGACGAGCCCTGGCTCGTTTGATTAGTCTAACTGATCGTAGATGATATTTCATTAAAATTGAACGGCGATAATAGCTTGAAATGTAGAGAATGTTTCTCATTTGAGAACAAATTAAACTGCTTCAAATCGACTTTCCGATAAGTAGAGTCTGAAATAAAACAATTGCTTGTTAAATTTATGTACCTTCGGTCGAACAATATAATAATAAAGAGCATTTACGATTGTAAGCCAAATGTTAGTGTTATTGGGTTTCAGAATGACTTGTATAACTTTAAACGAATTTACGGTTCTCAGAAAAGAATTCCTTTCTTTTATTTATGTTTTATTGTTTATTTTACGGCTAGTCTACACGTAAATTCTAGTGTGGAATTATATTGCTAAGGCCGTAATGAATGGCTATCGAGTCCTTGACTTTCACCCAGGTCAATAAATTTTACCGTTGCCGTCTGATATATATTGGGTAGGAGGTTTTTAATCTAAAAGTCCAAAGAACAACATTGATTGTTCATCATGCATAAAATAATTAATTGTGAAGTTCAAATTGATTAAAATGAGGTAGCGCGTAATTTAAAAAAAAAATAGAAATTAATGATGGTTTCCGGATAAACGCTGCCGTCCTCTTTGGTGAATTTCTCAAGCATCAAGTAGTCCTACTATTGCTAAAAATCTTTATTTTCCAGTCTACATACAAATAGGTAATAGGGAGAGTCGAGGGTGGTATACGAGCGGTGACAACAGCTCCTGGGAAATAAGCCTTATGTTGGTTTGTTTTGTGTCGGCCTTATCTCTACAGGTCCATTACAAAAGAGATAACGTTACACCAATATAAGACTTATCTTACAATACGAAATGTTGGATTGGTAGAGTAATAATAAGAACAAAATGTTGTACCTATGATTTTATTTTGGAATACCATTTTACCAACCAAAACCAATTTAGCCAGTAATTGAGATCCAAAAATCTTCAAATACCACGCAATGAAAGCCGAATTTAGAGTCACAATTTGGTGCCGTGACCAGGATTTCTTTGTTTAAAAGCTATTTAAGGCTCGTCTGACTAAACAGACGAGGAGCCATAAAATATTTTCGGCATTGACGAAACAGTGCAAACTAAATATAGACATTTTCAAATCCCACTAGCTTTCTCCGTTTCGTCGTTGGGACAATTACTTTACGAAAATAAATGACCCGTGTATCTGAATAAGCAATATTTATCTTTAATGTTTTAGTATTCGGCCCGCGGCCCGTTACAAGGTTACAGATGTGCGGTACGGGGTACCGGAAAATGTATAAATCGACCACTTTGGATCCGCTATCGAGCACTAATTGCGAGCCAGCGAGGCTATGAGGGCGGCATACGGAATAGCCGGCCGGTGTTAGTGCTTACTAGCTTAATCCCGCGGTTTTACGTTTCGGTAAATGCTGAACTAAAAAATATTTACCTACAGGTAAAAATTTCCAACACTTGTTCCATTGATAGAACTTGTTGGAATTCTTTACCAAGTTTAGATACTGTATTATGGATTTTTCAAATTTGCCGGTCGTATCGATGGTATTGGCTGTTTTGCCATTGCCATTGACATTGACATGGGCCCGTTTATACGTTGCCGTTTACAGACCGGACAAAAAACGCGCACGCATCCTGTTCGCAAAGTCACCGCGTAGAAATCGGGCAGAAACCATGCCCCGAACACGACGTGAAAAAGAAGCTTTCTCTCATTGGTATAGTAAACAAAAATACAATGCATTTTAGACAAATCGTGCAAAAATTGTGCACGTCTGTATAGGCGGTAAAGATAGTGCAATTTAGATTATTATTATGTGTTATTTCCAATAGGACATTCCTTTCAATGTCGGATATTTAGATTTCGTTGGTAACTAATAAATTAAAGGTTCAAAATCCAGGGGGACGATTCTCCCACTGTGACATCTCGAATTCAACATTTCCTCTAGACAAACTAAAGAAAATATCTGTATTGAAACGTCACTGAAATTGATCTTCGACAATATATGACTGTCAAAAGTAGTTGAGAAAATATGTTTTGGCTGCTATAGACATTTCAATGTAGTTATTAATAGATAGATATGGCTAGAATTTTTTGTTTTATAATTGTACTAGCCCGGTTATTTGACCGCCACCTCACCTGGTACTCATTTCGATTTCGAGACATCACAGCGCGAGAAATAGGCACCAGTAACTGCATTAACGTTTTCCTTTTACGATCTCCAAGTATTATTATACATGCATTGCCTTAGCTCTTGACGACGTCGAAAGTATTTTTCCTCCCATGTTAGTTAGCTAAACAACGAAAGCGTAATTAATCTCCGCCCTGGGACAAAGGCAATTACCAAACTCTACTGGCGAACATACAACGTAATAAATACCCTCCTATCCTTAATAAAAGCAAGGGGAGTGTGTTGTAAATAAATAAGTAACTTCACATTAAAAGATCTTTCTCAGCCCCTAAACGCTGCGAAGTTAAGCTAAATTAATTTACCGCACATATTGCTGTCTTGCTCACCCTTGGGTTCTTTGATCCTATCGCCTAACGAAGGTTGTAAGGAATTTCCGTGGTGCTTCACAATATTAACAGCTGCTTCTTGCTAATTAGGTCATGGCATGTACGGCACAATCTACATAGTACACGCCTCGTGCCGCTTTGGGGAGATAGATGTATCGGTATCCACTTCAGTGGTCGATGTTTAAAGGTGCAGTGGTTTGGTTTCTAGATTAGTAAGTAAGTAACTAAAAACTCTTTATTGCACACATACATATGACAACATACATGAATCAGCATTATATACATGCGCGTAAAGGCCGCCTTATCGCTTTAAGCGATCTCTTCCAGACAACCTTTAGATAAGATTTGATTAGCTATCAATCAAACCAGATAAGTCAGATCGCGCATTTCATTGCACTGCAATTCCATTGTGTAATAATTTATTCCAATTACACAGTTTTATCAAATTAATATTTTATTGTTATGTATGTTATGTACCTATAGGTACTAATAATTTTACATGTCAAATAATCATTAAAATGTCACAGATTGACTAATTATGCAATAGGATAAGGTAAGATTTTTATATTTTGTTGGCTTGTTGATCTTCGTCTGATTTAGAATACATTAAAAAAGGTACATCGATCTATTAAAACAGTTACACACATAAACTTAACAATTTCTTGGGATACGTAGTTGATTAAATCTGAGTATCCTTAATTCTTGTTTTCTATTTATTGACGATAGCTTTAAATGTAGCATTATCCCATATAACTATGATATACTTTGATTTTCTGGAAACATTAGTGACTAGGAAAATAGAGAAAAACAAACTACAACTACAAACTACGTACAACTAAGATATATAAGCAACTCTGATATATTAGCTACAAAACTATAAAGTTTTGTCAAATTTCGTCTGCAATTTTTGTGTAAAGAAATATCAAACATCCATAAATCCAAACTTTCGCATGTACAATATATATATAGAATATTATAATGTTATGATCACCATTCCACGTAAACATCCTAATAAAAAACACGCTAGGAAAATAGTTTTTGAAAATACCTACAAACAGACGATACCTCAAACAGCAATATAAGGATTAGAATGGAGGCTGTACGGTTAACGAGCCATAGTCGGACGTAGAATACAGAAAAATAAAGAAAACAGCAAATCCATCCGGCGTGCACGTGACGTGGTCACTTCCGGTGCAATCAGGGTTTTATGATACTGCTCTTTGATATATCCGGCCTTTGCAGGTTTATCAAACCAATTTATGATTTTAGTTTTTGGTGGATTTCTGCTGTAGCTGTATGTGGTGCGGTGGTGTCATGATAATTTAATGATGTTTCTGTTTCGCAAGAATGTTAATATTATGTTGTTGGATATCTGTTGGTCTTCCAAATAAAATTATACTATGTTATATTTTATTTATTTATTTATTTATTTTAGGCAACTAAGTCCCATATTTATAAAAACACAAACAACATAAAATAAACTGATACAAAACATAGACAAAGATAAAACCTATGCCTACATACAAATTATTATAAAGTGTTAACTAATACATAAAAATTAAAATCAATATCTTAAAACCTACACTTCACTCATCAGTTGTAGATACTTAATATCGTTTCGGCAGCACATGAAACTCTGGGTCGCCCACGGTATCGCCGCGACACCACACCCTACGGCCAGCAATCTTCCCTAATAAATAAATCCAAATCTGCGTTGGGAACCAACGCCACGAACGAGTTGAACGTACATATTTTGATACAATCTTATTGAGTAATCTACTTTTCCCTATTAAGAATCGTAATTTGGAGCAGGAGCGTAATGCTCCTACAGATACCTATACCCTGCGTAATATAAGTAACAAGTATGTTACACAATACACGCTTTGGGCCGAAGGCAACTTTTCCGAACGCCCGAAGTTCGAAACTAAACAACCCAGTTGACAATTATCGTGAAATATGTCCACATAAACTTCGCAACTCACCGATAAAATCGTCCTAAACTCGAATTACTCCAAACCCATTAATTAGAGCATTAAAATTTTCGGCCGACATCTATAAATTTGGAATCGCCAGTTTTGCAGTCTCCACTAATATCTCATGCAAATGGAGTGTCAGCAAGCAGATTAATATTTGGTGTAGGTTTTCCGTAATTAAATTTTAATGTTCTCCAAATACTACCAAACATGGGATGATATCGAATACGATTCCAATTTATTAAATGTTAAGGAGTGGGTGACTGTCGAATGCTTAACGTGGACACTCTACGTCAATGTGGTAATACTCTGTGTGTATTTTTATACTCATACAATAGATGTCTCTGATGTAGAATTACATCGCGCTAACCCATTGGAAGTTATGTAATACAAAGGCAAATTAAACTGTGTCTTAATTTAACTCGTAAACCAAAACGTTTCTTGTGAAACATAAGTACCAGTTTGTTTTGTTGTTGACCAAGTTTGGATAAATACTTTAGAGGTATTTTGGAAATAACCTACAAAAGTTTTGCAATTCGGAATAACGACACCTACAATTTATAAAAGTTTGCTGTTGAACTTGAGCCTTCTCTACATTATTGAAGGCTTTGGTCCTTATCTCAACGCTTGGTAGGCAGGTTGGTTACGGTTGCACGATTCTTCCAAAATTGGACGATTCAGTCCGAAAAGGTGTGCGATGTTTCATAGAACTTCATATAAACAATTCTAAAATTTGTTTCGTTCCATTCGTTCGACTCATATGAAAGCGCGTTCACCATAATTATACTCGGCCACCACATAGTTTGAACTTGTATTAACAAACAATACTTGCCTAAGTAAAGTACCTTTATTATGCATTTCCACAATACTCGTCTGCCAAGTAAACGCACAGCTTTCAATACGGCTCTATGATTGGTCAATATCGTGCCTATCGCCACTGTATTGTCAAGTATTCTCTGTTGAAACTGTGCATTCGCACGCACTGTGAGAACTCATAGTAACGTTTCTGAACAAATTAATCTTCGGCAACAACATACATGTTGTTCATCTAAACTCCCAGGGTACTGAAACATCAAGAACAATCCTCATTCATCATAAAATACACGCATCCGTACACCCTAAGACTAAAAGTTTAGACATCGTACCACGGCCATTACCTACGCTAACATTAAAATCCATTATGAAGATGAAACCTGAAGACTGACATACGTGACATCATTACTCGCCTCTCAAATCTTACACACATGTTATATTTTAGCGACATTTTGAGAGTAAGTAGCGAACATAAAGCGCCCAAACTTTTGAATATTGCAAAGTGGGAGGACGTTGTCGATGCTTCACTTAAAATTGAGATGGAAGAGTAAAATGTCAGTTATAAATAAAATAGACTACAAGACTAATATTATGTACAAAGGTACCTACTTCAGGATTAACATAATATATTATTACGACAAATCACATACATGTTACACATTGAGGGCCAACATGTTAATAAAAATTTACCTATAGAAAAAGTTGAATTTGTGTTTCCTAGCGCCTCCTACCACTCAACGTGTTAAAAATTCCTACTTAACGTTGTGGCAACATTCAGGCAACTGAATGTGTAACACTGAGGCACGGACGGACATGCTACCATGTGCGACGGGCAGTTTTGAGGTCTCCCATTGGTCGGGCTCCCATGTTTATCTAAATTGATTTTTCAAGCAAATGGCCTGCCTCGTCAAAAGGAATTTGGTCAGGTTTCCCTAAGGTTAACAGAGTCACGGAGGTCAGATGGCAGGTGCTCTACTGTAATCACCTGATCTGCCAAATCCTGGATCATGGTCGAGGTGGACCCCGGGGGGACTCGCGGGAGCACAACCAGGACCATAACTCCAAGCTGATTATTGATATTTATTTACCTACTCAACGATGGATTTATTGATACTCGACCTGTAGGCTACTTAATGAATGACAGATTTCATGGCTAACGAAGTTCCATTGCAATAAACTTAAACTATTAAATCGATCATACGTTACGTCCATCCAGGCCTACTGATAGTCTTCAGGGTTTGTTTAAAAAATTTGTCCAATCCGTGATACACACCGGTGTATATCAGTTTGAGGGTAACATTAAAAATGTGTACGATGAACACGAGCATACATGTTAACGAGTACGCTGTTTACTTCAAATTATTCGGTGCCTCTTTGTTCGCTCACGTCGCGAGGGAGTAACCCAGGATTTAATTTTTGCACATTTTTCTACGCGAATACGCATTAAGATGTTCCTGGCTGGAAATTGCGAGAGCCATTTGTTTCGCGTTTAAAAAAGTTGGCGCACAAGCGCCTGCGTCACTTACCTCCTGTTGTGGATGTCCCCCATTTTTCCCAAGGCGCGAGATATTATGCCTCATACCTTGGGCGTGTAGGCAAGATTGAGGCAGCATCGTAGTTTTACGACCATTTTTCTCTTGACACCCTTTTCCCTCGTTACGACATGGAATTCTATATTTTGAAAGTGTATCCACACTTTACGAGGTTTCGTCGCGCGTTTCGACATCTACCTTTACTGTTTCAACTAACACCGAATTGTGCAGCTCGCTGTTACGTGATTTGAAATCTCGATAGATTTCTCCAGCTTCAACGATTTTAGAACCGATAGTATTGGGAATAGTACTGATGTAAACAGTGCCTACGTGTTTGATTCACGAAATAAATAAGAAAAAAAAATCTTGGCGTTAATGTCCCGGTTGTGCTCTCGCGCGCGAAGGTCCAGGGTCCGCCTTAACCGTCATCCAGGATTTGGCAAATCAGATAATTACAGTGGAGCGACTGCCATATGACTCCGTAACCCTGCTACCAGGGGAACTTGACCAGATTGGATCACAATTACGCAATTAGTTTCATGACGATATTTTCCCTCGCCGTACGAGCGCGCATCGGTAAGCATTCAACTAATGTACATAACTCAGAAAAATGTCATTGGTACATGGCCGCAGTGGGATTTGAACCCGGTACCTCTCGCTTACGAGTCGGATACCTTAGTCACTCAGCCATTCCTTCCACCGAATTCCAATATTTACCATTACTTAAAATATTATGTTAAAATATGTTGTGCATTCCAACTTCACCCTAACAAAATTCACTTATTACTCGAATTGTGTTCATACCACCATTACTATGTAAGTAAGTACAAGGTCTCACTTCATTTGGCGGTAAATGTAACTCATCGATTAGTGAATTAGTGAAGGTTCGGTGCTCCGCCTTTGTACATTGAGTGCTCTGACGTGTATTGTATGTATTTATTAGGGCATACGGTGGCTACAGACAATTTACTTATCAGAAGCCAATCGGGCGGAACTTGGGGTTTGTGACAAAAAGTCGACGGCCGGTAAGAGTATTATTAGAGGGTGAAATGTCTTATTTAATAAGTAATTATTGTATTTAAATTTTTCTACCTCACATATTTTGGTTTAATAAAGTTCTGAATTACTTCATGTTGTATAAGGGGGCCTACTGAAAACCAACGTCACTGCAACTGTCGTGGCATATGCTGAGTGTGGCCCCATTGCACAGGTAAACTCCACATGGCACAGGTAAACAGGCACAGATTAGAGTATATTTTTTCTTTTTCTTGTATGGTTTATGTCTCTGTTTGATTATATTTTTTAAATTTAATTTTAGGAATTTTGTGCTGTGTGTTTGAGTGTAATAAATGTGTTTTACTTTTACTTTTTACTTTTACATGTAGGAGAGCTGTAGAACTGTGGCCTAATAGTTAAGGGGTCTGACTCATAAACAAGAAATGCTGGGTTCTATGCCGCTATGTACCAATGCCTCTTTTCTGAGTTACGTACATTAGTTGAATACTAACCAACGCACTTACAGTGAGGAAAACCAACATTCAGGCGACTGAATATGTAAATTATTCAATCTGGTCAGGTTCCCCTGTTAACAAGATCACGAAGGTCATATCGGCAGTCGCTCCACTACTATTATCTCATCTAAAAAATCCTGGATCATGGTCAAGGCGGACCCTCTCGTACCTACGAGTCCGACCCCCTATCTTAGCCACTAACGCTTCTCCATTTTATGAATGGAATAACCACCATAAAAGCGAGTCCGCCACAAATCCCTTACATTCATAACTACCGCCGAGCAGCCAGTTTATATTGTCACGGGAAATGCTACTCACTATTTGCAGTGCATGGCCTCATTCCAAAGAGACATGTTTGTTCGGCGATCCGTCCCGCAGCGGAAAACATTCAATGTAGAGATTCTGATTTATCGATTTGGCTTCGGCTTTTGGCCACTTCCCGCTGTTTGGCTGGGAATTGGTTCCATATTGGAGACAGCTTCACAGCTTTTTTCTGAGTTATGTACTTATGTTTTGTTTTTATCATAAAGAAATAAACATGTTTTTCAAATTCACACAGCGCCTATCTAGCCCCAAAGTAAGCAAAACTTGTATTATGGGTGTTAGATAACTGATAAACTACTTATAAACTTTTTTCATACCTACTACATACTACATCCAACCCCTTTACAGAATTTAAAATTCATCATTTCTTTTTCTGCTCCATTGGGAATTGAACCCGGGACCTCTGCGTGGCAGACCTGTATGCTAACCAATTGAACAACTCAGGTCGTCAATCTTCACCTTGTAAAGTCCTTTACACTCCCTGCAATGCGCCATATGAGTGTTTATGAGGCCATCAAGTTGACCAGCTTGTCCACCGTGGCCTGTCATGCAGGAGTGCTGGTCGCATCCTAGGCACGTGCCTCTTAATGATGTCATTCGCCGGATTACCTTCGTTGGGGCTCGTACTGTGCTTGAACCCAGTGGCTTAGCATGCGACGACGGTAAGAAGCCCGACGGAATGTCTTTAATGCCCAGGAAGCTGGGATGGCCTTTGGTCTGGGATGCCACTTGAATCGACACTCTTGCGCCGTCCTATCTTCCAGTCACTTGTCAAACTGGGGCTGGTGCGGCTAAAAACGCCAAGCACCGCATATATAGGTATATATCAGTCTGAGTAAGAAGGCGGATATTCCTTCTAGGTATAAGGAAGCCAAGCCGCTGGTCGATGCTTCTATCTGCTGAATGACTGACATCTACTTTGGCCAAAGGATTAGCCTCGCGGGGTGATTTGGCCAGCCTTCTGGGCATTTATCCGGTTGCTAGTGATCTTGGCAAAACTTTTATCTTTAAATAAGAATAGCTTTTGTGTAGCTTTCATTGCCAAAAGAAATATTTACGTGATAGATATAACTTCAATAATACTAATTAAGAATGTTATACAAATACTAAAGCACTCAAATTAATTTTTTTAAAAGCAGAATTAATTTAACGTATATTTCAAATGTTGAATTATTTAAATTGTGAAAATGTATTAAGTTGATTCTCTACATTTTAAATCCCGTCAGTTCATAGGTAAAATACTATTTGATTTAAATAATTAGTTGTACCTACATTTGATAGGTTCATAGTATTAGTTGTAAACTATTGATAGCTGATTCGGTTCCAACTGAAATTCTAAAACCTGTAAACCGTCTCTAATTGTATCTAGCATTGCAATACTTTCCTACCGAGATATGAACCGAAATAAAAAAGGGTTTATTTGCTATCCGAGCGACGACGTATTGGATATTTTGGCCTTTATTATGTCATCAATACAGCATTGCATACATTTTTTACACCCAGCCTCTCATATTAACAGCGATGCTTTACGAACACTCGTTCGTTTCTATTTTGTTTCCCACATTGATTTTATAATTTCCATTTCATTTTTCCCCACCCCGTTGTGTACTTTCCATTCGTTTTTCGCAGCTTCAGCGTTATTTTATCGGTTTGAAATTCGAAAATGGCCCTCGGAAGAGATATTTATGGAAACAAAAGGCCGGGTATCATCCGTCATGGATTTTTTTTGGATGCGTTTTTGCTTCCACCCAAACGGCCCTTTGGAGATAATTTCGCGGTTTAAATGCGGGTTTATTCGAGGTAAGTAAGCGTTTTATTTTCGCTTTTATAACCACTTTAGTAGCAGTGGTATTACTATCTCTCTTACAGGATATTACTAGTAAACTGGCTGTTATTTGCGGTTTATATGGGCGTCATCTACGTCACTCAAATATTCAACTAGGTTAAGTTTCCATCTTTGAAAGCTCTCGCATCCAGCGAGCGCTCGCCTTCTAATGCTTGTTGTTTTGACGACCTGAGGTCCCGCAAGAGGTCCCGGGTTCGATTCCCGGCCGGGCAGAAATTGAAATGATGAATTTTAATTTCTGTTACGGGTCTGGGTGTTCTATGTATAATAAGTATGTATTTAAAAAGTATTTAAGTAGTATATCGGTTATCTAGCACCCATAGTACAAGCTTTGCTTAGTTTGGGGCTAGATGGCGCTGTGTGAATTTGTCCACGAATATATTTATTTATTTTATTTGTTTTATACCACTAAGGTGACAAACAAGCTTACGGCCCGTCTTTTGTATCTCTGGAAACTTACGAGTGTGAAAAATATTGGAAATACACGCGAGCGTGGATGCGAGCGGTTTCAAAAATAGAGGCTTTAATGAGTTAACGTTTATGCCACCTATTTAGCTTTGGAGGATTTAGATTTGTTTGTAAACCTTGAAAGCTATAACTATCATCCATAACATCTACCCACGGCCACGTATAATTTGGTTACCCGTTCCCGTGACCCGTTCCCGTTGGGACTATATTGAATTTCTACATTATTTAGGCTACTACCGACAAGCCCTTAAATGAATGATGATAACCTACCATCAAAATCCTTTGACTAGCTTATTTAAAGAGTAGATACCTAACATCTATCCTAACAAACTTTCGCATTAGTAACATTTGGTGGGAAAACAAACGATGGAAAGTCACCGCTGCCTATGGGCATCAGCGATACCAGAGATACCACCAATGTGTTGACCACTAAAAGATATTTCTAATACCTACATATACCTGAACGATACCATGTCATAGCCTAAAGGAAAGACTGTGGCTGAGAGCTCATTCCATATCCGAATAGCGCGAGCGAGAAACGATCGTTCACACTTTCACGTGGACTCTAACATGGTCTACGTAGTTGGAATGAGTAACCAGCCCGCGGCGGGTACTGAGATGACGTAATTGACAATTTTTTTCACTAAGGCTTGATAGAGTCCTATCAAAATTTTTTATGTGATACGGTACACAAACAGGCATACAGGCCACAGTTGTATAACCAATTCACAAACACCATAAGCATTACCAATTCGTTGCACAGTCAGAAAAAAGGCAAATGTGTCCCCACTGCTTAAGCAATGGTTTCTCAAACTCCATGGAGCATTGGAGAGGAGAACTTTTTACCGCCAAGAATACAATACTATAACAAATTGAAATAAAAAAAAATCACATTACCCTCTTTTCGCGTGTTCTCTATTGTTCGTCTAAATATTTGTTAAAACTAATTTGGAATATGACTACAGGAAGGTGGCTATAAGAATTCACATCAGCTCGATGGTATCATAACATTGCAATGTCACCCAACTTACATGAGAGTGCAAAATTTCAGCTGAATCGGAAACCGGGAAATGGTTAAAATTTAACTTAGATTTAGATTTAGATTTAGATTTATTTATTACTCTTCTACAGTATACATAATAATATTACATTTATCATCATATATCTATAAAAGAGATCGTCAAAATGAATACAATATTATAGTAAATTACATAATTGTAAAACTTGTTTAAAAATGTATAAATGTCAAAAAATAAATTAATAGTCCGAAGTTTTATATAAAATATAAATAAGAATTTTCTCTAATTAATAAATTACCCAGGAGGTAAAATATTCAAAAAAAAAAAAAAAATGAAATATATATTGGTAAATTACACAATCAAATGTCAAGAATACAAATAAGAAATTCAATACTTAAGATTAAATGTCTATAACAAAAATAACTACAACAATGTCAATAACAAAATCAATGGATATGTCAAAATACAATTAATAATACATATAATCACATTTAAAAGTATATAAATTAGTTACCCAGAAGATAAAATATCAAAATAATGAATACAATGAATGTGATATGTCATCAAATGTCAATAATAATAATAATAACAATAACTGCAACAATGTCAATAGATTAATTTATATGTCAAAAGTAAAATTAATTGTATTTTATACATGTAATAACCACATTGAATGTCAAAGAAATACAATTTAATCTTCCTTATATGTAAGGTATTCATTTACAGAATAGAATACATATTACATAATAATATATATTAGAATACATACTTATAAGATTTTATTACGAACAGGCATTGGGACATGTGAGACTATTTAAAAACTTGTAAAATAATGAAAGTAAGTAGTTATTTAATTTAATTACTACAATAAAGAGAATAGTATTTTCAGCTGCGGTATTCTAAACGTCAAAAGAATGAAATAAAACCTTTGCCATCTATGAGGTCAAACACACCCTTATCATCTGAATCTAAAGCGGTTTTCTTCTTGCAATAAACACGATAATAAAATCCCTGTTAATTACGGCCTTGCAATTTATCCAGTTACAATCGGCAATGATAAAAAACTTGAATTCCATTTATATACGGCAATAGATTTCACTAACAACTACTTTCAGTGGGACAATCAAGTTTGAAGAGTCGGGAGTGGATGGGTCGAATGAGTGAATGAATAAATGAAATATAAAAGGGGTTATTAAAATACGAGTGTCTCACAATCTCACATGGTGATACTGTAGCCTGAACAGAACATTCAGTTTAACGTGTTAATATATGAGTATTGAGTGTAGATAAACTACTTTATTGTTTGTCTTTTTAACTACTTTATTGACTATCTGTTTCTACCACCTAAGTGTTTCGGTTTGAAGGATAAGGGAGACAGAACAAGTACATGGGCATATGGCGTAACAATATCAAGTCACACCAGTTAAAAAAGCTTTATTTCTTCAAATTGCTTTATATTTTGATTTATGCTGGTTGTTTGATCTTCATAAATAATACTACTCTTAGTTAGTCTTAGTGGCGTTCTCACAGTGCTGGTCAGCGGCTCTCTGCTACTAAATAAATATATAATAATTTGTTTCAGTATTTTCAATTAGTCAATATACTAACATTCACTGCGTTTAATACGGCTTTATAATTGGTTTCGCTACTTTAGGGTGCTATCAGACAGAAGGGTTCACGCATTCGGGCTTGTCGCGTTTGCGCTCTGCGTTCGTTGTCTTGTATTACGTTACGTAGTCATATCCACACAGCAGGCATTCTGACCGCGTCGGTCAATTAGAACGAACAACTGAACGCTGTAAAGCAAAGCAAGAATGCGAAACGCTGCGAAAGGCGTGACCCAAAGATATTGGACACAGAGGCATAGAAGAAGCCTACTCACAGCTGAAGTTCGAATCTACATATTGTTTATTTTTTTAGTGGTGCTCAATGGACGCCCGAAAGGGACGGCAACAAGTTGTCAAATACCCCTCCATAACCAATCATCATCATTATCATCATCATCCATGATCCAGGATTTGGCAAGTCAGGTAATTACAGTGGAGCGACTGCCATCTGACCCTGCTACGAGGGGAACCTGACCAAATTGGATCATGGTTACACATCCAGTAGCCTGAATGTGCAGGTTTCATCACGATGTTTACCCTCACCGTAAGAGCATCGGTTAGTATTTAACTAATGTACATAACTTAGAAAACAGTCATTGGTACATGGCCGGAGCGGGATTCGAACCAGAGACCTCTGGCTTACGAGTCGGATATTCTAACCGCTCGGCCACCGACTCTCTCCATAACCCTGCATAACCAATGCTATTGTCAAATTTGGTGGCCTTGGTCATCTTAATGTACTAGCTTTTTGTATGACATTGAGTCATTTGTTTAGAGTAGTGAGAGATTGGCAGTGAACATTCTCTCATATGTTCAATATCTTTGGCAGTACCTCTGTCTGTTTTTTTTTTTTTTTATGTCATACGGTGGGCAAACAGGCAAGCGGGCCACCTGATGGAAAGTGGTCACCACTGCCTATAGACATTAGCAACACCAAGAGTATCGCTAATGCGTTGCCCACCTCTATAACACGTTGCTCTGGCAGCAAAAAGCAAATGCCACTCCACTGCCAAAGCCACGGTTCCCCAAATCCCCGCCCCATGGAGCACTGGAAACCTTACTCACCGGCAGAAACACAATACTATTTAAAAGAGTATTATTTAGCTGCGATATTCTGTAAGGTGGAGGTACTTCCCCAGTCGGGCGGCTCCAATTCGAACGAGATACCCCGCTATGCCCTACATCTCTTAAAATGTTTGATAGATCCCTTACCTATGCGTTCATTTTGGCGGCTGCATAGTGCCGATTGTCCCTAAAGTAGAATTGGAACCATGTGCTCTTGTACTAAGAGACCTCATAGTAATGTTTCTAAACACGTACCACAAGGAATGAACCTTCTCAAATGAAGCATAGATATAAGGAGCAAAGACCGCTTTGATCAACTCAACTGTCACCTCGTTTGTGAGGGGTATAAGAAAAATATTAAGCATTTCAGAGCTTACGTTGGAACTTTGATGATTTTGCAAGCCTATATCGTATTCATAAGCATTTGTAAACGCGTGAATACTTCCCAAACATTCTTACTTCAGACCGTGTAATCTGTACCGCAAAAGAAGCATTTCCATTCTGGGAACTTATTAAAAACTCCATATGAGTAAAGTTCTGGGTTCGCACACAGCGGAGGCTCCCGGTAAGCGGTTTATGGTAACTAGTAAACGGCGCCGAGTTCTCGTGAAGTCTTGTTTAGAGTCAAGACTTTGTTTTTCCAATCTAAAGCTTTGTTTTTCGTTAGAGTTTTAGATGCGTGGTTGATTGTACGTTTTTATTTATGGTAAATTAAGTTTAATATATTCATACTTATCAGATAGATAGAGAGTCGGTGGCCGAGTTGTTACGGTATCCGACTCGTAAGTGAGAGGTACCAGGTTGGAACCCCTGCGGCAATGTACGAATGCATCCTATCTAAATTATGTATCTACATTAGTAGTTTGCTAATGCTCTTACAGTGAGGGAAAACATCGCGACGAAACGTGCACATTCAGGCGAGTAGTCAGGTTAGGTTCCTCTGGTAGCGGGGTCACGGAGGTCAGATGGCAGTCGCTCCATTGTATTACTAGATCTGCCAAATCTTGGATCATGGTCAAGGCGACATTAACGACATGGTGATAATGATGACCACAGCTGGGTTGATAATTGATATCCTCTCAGCTTCAGGACGTCCATGATTGGACATGGCCGTCTACACCGATAGACTTCCTGCATCCATCGCGTTCCTATCGACACGATTGTCTGTCCATATTGTGGCGGTTTGAGAGATTTACGTAACATTATTACCTAGGACGGTCTCTCACGAATTACACTCGAAATAAGTGCTAGATATGGGTGCTAAATAACGTCACGGACTGCGGTAGTATCAATGTGACATTTCACGTAGTATCGTTGTTTTTTTTTATGTCATATGGTAGGCAAACAGGCAAGCGGGCTACCTGATTGAAAGTGGTCACCACTGCCTATAAACATTAGCAACACCGAGAGTATCGCCAATGCGTTGCCCACCTCTATAACACGTTACTCTGGCAGCCAAAAAGTCAAATGTCCCTTCACTGCCAAAGCCACGGTTCCCCAAATTCCCACCCCATGGAGAACTGGAAACCTTACTCACCGGCGGAAACACAATACTATTTAAAAGAATATTGTTTAGCTGCGGTTTTCTGTAAGGTGGAGGTACTTCCCCAGTGGGGCGGCTCCAATTCGAACGGCATACCCCGCTATGCCCTACCTCTCTTAAAATGTTACAAAATTACGTCGTAACATAAGAACACTCGATAATAAGGACAATGAGGGGACGTCATTCAGTGTCTATTCATGAATAGTTCCGAACGTGGCGTAAAAAGGTACTAACTTGACAAAAACTATTGACAAAAAAATTGGCTTGTACTGGTATATGATCTATTTTAAGCAGCGATAGAAAACAAATCATGATTTTTGCGTCAATATCTGTTCTGGATCTGCCCTACTTTCACTTATTTTTAAATCTATAACAATCTATATTTAACAGAGGTCACTATTTTATTTTAAGCAGCGATAGAAAACAAATCATGATCTTCGCGTCAATATCTGTTCTCTATCTGCCCTACTTTCACTTATTTTTAAATCTGTAACAATCTATATTTAACAGAGGTCACTATTTCATTTTAACAAGCGTACAGTTACATACCGAACAGCTTTTACTAATAAAATTGGCGTGCCACTATCCGATTACAATAAATCTTAACGTGTAGCAGCATGGGTGGCCGGTAAAAATAATGGTCGAGGAAAATAGCTTAACTCACGAAAGGATATCCAGATATATCGGTGGAGGTATTTTGAGAACGATTGTGTGTGTGTCAATTGAGTTATGGACTGGCCGTCTTACTAATAAGAAAGTTCTGGGCTAGTTTTCGCGCCGTGATATCTCGATTTCGACATTTTTACTAGTTACATATCTGCATTAATAATGATATTGAAATGTCTATTGCAGCCTAAAGTATTTCTCAACTATCTTCGACGGTTGTACATTGACGTGTGACGTTTTAATTCAGTTTCTTGGCGACAGAAAATGTCGAATCTTAGATGTCACAGCGTGTGAATCGCTCCTCTGATAAACAAGCGTTGAACGATTGTTTAGTTACACAGTCGGTCGTTACTTGAGTAGTAAGTCCATGGTAGTTACACAGCGTATGTAAAAACATAACTGGCCCAATGACGGGTCGCTATTGTTGAATTTAGCATTGCCGCCAAATGATATTTCAATTGGCGACATTAGTTCTAGTTTTGGTCACTTGGTCAAATATATTTGTAGTGACGTGTGTGTATCTTGACATAAGCTCTGTACATAAAACTCCACAAACTATCTTCTGTGGAAAATGATGATGCAAAGGCCAAACTAAGTGTCGCCATTTTGACATGCCATGCCAATTCCAACAGCGACGTTGTCACCGGATCAGATAAGTTTTAAAATAAAGAGTTTAGTGAAGAACGATACATGGGATATTGTAAAGAAACCATATGAACGTGCTATTGTCGGTTGTCGCTACGTTCTCACAGCGAAGTTAAATGTGGATAAAAACACGAAGAAGAAAGCAAGGCTTGTAGCGAAAGGATATATAGTCAAGGATATGGAGTCGATAATAACAGAACTTATGCTCCGGTTGCAAGACTTCAAATAATTAGACTATTAACTGCTCTCGAAACTGAATTAAATTTGGAAATACAACAACTAGATATAAATACTGCCATATTTAAATGGAAGTTTAGATGAATATGTTTATGTGCAGGTCCCGAGACTATTGAAAGAAGCGCTATTAAAATTGATAGATAGAGAGGAACATGACACTATCGTCGTGAAGCGGGCAAAACAGATGTCTCCCTAAGTGTCGTATTTTTTTTATCATTTTTTGTCATTCCAATTTCAACAACAGCGACGTTGTCACCGGATCAGATAAGTTGTCAAAAGTATTTTGAGATATTATCTTAGAAATCCATTTCTATAAATAACGCTTCGATTTAAAAAGTTTTGTCACTGTCACCGTTCGCGTGCGCACTCCGGTTTGGACACGTGACATGACAACAACAACAAAATTTATGTCACCGTGGCAAAGGTCACCCTGGGCGCTAGCCCTAATTCGCTTATTATATCTGCCTAAATTTAGAAGCAAAAAGCGTGAGAGCAAATAAAGTGGAATGTATCGTTTATAAAATAAGGTTCATGTTTGTATCACGCCGTTTGAAAAGGAACGACGCGTAATATAATATAAGTGATACAAAAATTAACCTTATTCTATGAGCAATACATTCCACTTTGATTCCACTGTATTAAGACGACTGAATTTAGTCAAATGTAATAAGCGCAATAAACCGTGTAAAACAAGCTTTCAACACTTGATCGCTTGTATGAATTTTTTTTATTAGAAAGACGGTAGGAGAAGTAGGTTTCAGCAAGACAATCTTGGAGGTTTCGGGAAGATGTTCATAGATTTTTCGGAGCTTCTGGGTCTGAACGGAAATATCGGTGATCATTTATACAATAAAATTCAAATCCAGGCAATTTCACAGATATTTTTTTCAGGCCAAGTTTTACCCAAATGTCCATTGTTGGATAGGTAGAAAAAATACCTTTCATTTGGACTAAATATCTGATGAGGGTACATTATCTCCATAGCTACCTCATAGTTGGCCATGGATGAAAGTAGGCACCCCATTTTTTTTTAATCAAATTCTTTCTTATAACGTACGATTTTTCTGAATAACAGATGAGGGAAGCCATTACTATGGCCGGATCTCCTATTAAAAGCTTCTACATTCAAACTGGCCCTGAATAATTGTCCTCAGTAGTTAGTAGTAACAATTCTCGCCCAACGTCAACTCTATCTCGTCTGCATCCGGTGACGTCAGTCGTTTCGCCCGACGCCAATTGAAAAAGACTGTTTGTTCCCGGAAGACAATACACCCGGTTCTCTAACTGTGTTACTACAAACCTAGGTAAAGTAGTCGCGTTTGTTGCACCCATATGACTAAACTTCACGAATATATTGAGGACGTTTGATAGATACAGCCGTGAATGCCGATAGACAGTGGTGTAGAGCTCGTCTAATCTAAAATGACGCGCGCCACTATTGCATTAACGCACACAAGCAAGTTTAAAATATGGACGCAATAAATATACAAATGTCGTTGTAATTGGTCATTCAGTTGCCGGTCAGATTCAAACGTAGGAGCACGCGTCATTCATTGGCTCCCACACAGATGAAGTGTCGTTATCAATATTTGCACTCACACATCGAAATCAACTAACTAAGTAGTGGGGCGCGTCATTTTAAACTCTATTCTGTTCAAAAACATCGAACGGTTATGTAATCAAACAAATGTACACGACAAATGTTACTACGTAAATATGTAGGATAGAACAGATATTCTCAGATTGAAAAAATCATACTAGTATCTTGTAGTAACTAAAGCGTATTTAGCCTCTCCGGCCGGATTCTGCGGTTATATGGTTGGTCATCTTGGCGTTAGTGTCTCGGTTGTACTCTATTGCGTGAGGGCCCGGAGTCCACCTGACCATGATCCAGCAGTTGGCAGATCAGGTAATTGCAGGGCAACGACTGCCATCGGACCTCTGTAACGCGCAACCACAGTCGTCGTGCTGCGCCCGCGCAGTCACCGCGTAGTGTGCGCGCCAGTAGGGTTAACTGCAAATTTTTTCCTGTTGCTACGCGGTGACTTTGCGAGCATTATGCGTATGTATTGTAAGCGGTCTGGTTTGTAAGTGGCGACGTATAAAAAGGGCCTTAAAATTAAAGTTGAATTCCTGTAATTGCATTGGCTACTTTCTCCATTTTTTGTGTTATACGGCTGACAAACAGGCAAACGGAACACCTGATGGAAAGTGGTCAGTACCAATGCGTTGCCCACCTCTAAAGATACCTCTAATATACCTCTTGAACGATCCATAGCAAACTATGTGGCTGGGAGCTCGTTCCATCAAACGGGAACGCAACAAGTGCAGTCGGAATTCGACAATACTAACACAAAGTATGATTTATTCAATAGGTATTCTTGATAATAACATGTTTTTATTTACAAATGTCAAACGTAAACTATAACTTTAGTAGCTGAGAGAAAATCCGTCAAAAAGAAAGGTTATCACCCAAATTGTTATGAATTTTCCTCGCGTGTAGCAACATGGGATGTACATAAAACTAAAATATAATATTTGATGCAGCAATGCGTGTGAGCACGCCATAGCAACGGAAGTGATGTCATAGATACAGGGTGCGTCGTTTTGCGAGCGAACGGCGTGAAATGTGAAATGTAACACTCCGTATATGACATTCATCCATGCTAGCTTTATTGGATTTGGTATTTTAAAAACGTAGCATCTTTCTGTTAAGAAATAGTCGATTATTTAATAGACTAGTGTCGCCTCCATATTTATTCTACGACTATACTTACTTTGCATAATGTATCACTAAAAGACATACATTTTAATATTAACTTATTCGTTTCAGGTAATTTGCAGAGATTATTAAAACTTAGCTGGTAAGAATTAGTACATTTTACATGTTTGTTTTATATCCACATATTCGAAGGGCCTATAATCTATTGACCCTATTAACAGGGGAACCAAACCAAATTGTATCATGTTTACTGAAAGGTAAACCTTTGCTCTATCTTACCATCATCATATGAGCCCAAAGACGCCCAGTGATGCATAGGCCTCCCCATGAGATCTCCACAAAGGCTGGTCCTGTACCTTCCGCGTTAAGCTTCTTTACCAAATCGTCGGTTCACCTTGTGAGAGGTCTACCCATGCTGCGTCTTCCGGTACGTGGATGCTACTCGCGAACATTTCTGTGCCATCGTCCACCTGTTCTGCGAGCTACGCTTTTGCCTACTGCCACTTAAGCTTGGAAATCTTTCGGGCTATGTCGGTGACCTTATAGTACGCTTGCGGATCTCCTCTTTGCACCATCTACTTAAAATACATAATGTACTGGACGATGGCGGCATCCATAAAGTGAACCGTGTGGCCCTGTGCCGCTCTAGGCAATAAAAAAATTGTATATGTTTCCAGATATACATAGATGGACAGATAAATTCTTTATTGATTACACAAGAATAATTACATAGAAAAGTTCCGAGAAAACAACAATAGAAAACAAACATAACTAGTTATTATTATACCTATATCTAGGTCAGGTTCCCTTGTTAACAGGGCCATGTAGGTAAGAGAGTAGTCGCTCCACTGTGATTACCTGATCGCCAAATCCTGGATCATGGTCAAGGCGGACCCCGAGCCCTCGTTCTCGAGAGCACAACCGGGACATTATTGCCAATTTTTCTTTTTAAATTATACCTAGATCCTTCTAAAGCTCCGCCAGAGAACGTCGGTATGTTGGATCGTTCCAACCAACTCGGCGCACGACGCTTACAATGCCGTGTTGTGTCGACATTCCGGCTCGCTACCCCGTGCTCACGGCAACACTTTTTAGTTCCAATGAAATAGTGTACGCCTATTTTGTGAGATGGATGGTATTTGTATTATGTTACCCTTTTTGTTTGATGGAAAACAGTTTGTGGTGTTGCGAAATTTTAAGTTAGTTTTTTTTGCATACGTACGGTGCGCCTTATGGAAAGCGGCCACAATCCAGAATATCAGCAATGTAAGGCGAACGGATGCGGTGACGGTCTTTGAGGTTATACCTTTAAACATGCCTTGTGAAGAGCCCTTTGTTATAGCGGAAAGGATATTTAGTCAAGCTTCATTTATTTATTCAATCGGTAGAGTAAGCAAGCGGGTGACCTGACGGGAAGTGGTCACCTTTGCCTATGGATATTAAAAACACCAACGCATACCCAATGCGTTGCCTGCCCCTAAAACTCAGGGACACGTTACTCTGGCTGCAAATGGGATCTTGGTGCCAATAGGGTAGACTGCACGTTTTCTGTTCGGTTGTTACGCGGTAACTATGCGGGTGCGGCGCGTACGCGTGTACTGTCCGGTTTGTAAGCGGTGGCATATAAACGGGCCCTCATATCAATGGCGATAAATTATGACTCATTCTAATCCACCAAAAACAATCAATTCCATCGTTACGACCGGTAAAATTGGAAAAATCATAATACAGTATCAGAACTTGGCAAAGAATCCACACCTCACCGCAGGACAAGTTGCTAAACAATTCCAATAAGCTCTCAATAAAAGACTCGGCCGTGGAAGGGCCCGAAAATCTCGATTCAGTTGTTCTGAATTCAAATCTCTTTTCGAATTCTTCTTCGGCGAATCGAAGTTTCGCTATCTCGCTCTTCTGGCTCATTGGCGCGCGTGTCACGCAGCGCTGGCCGAATTTGGTACGTGTTACGCGCGACAGGGGCGGCTTTAGGCGCTTTGGGACCCGCTTTGGGCCCCCTTTATTGGGCCCTTCGAAGTTGTGGAGCGATGGTGGTTGGTGCGAGGTTTTATTTGTGTATATCAAAATTATAATTGTTATAGACCGGGCAGGTTTACACAGGTATGCAATACAGTTGCGTAGTTTTCCTTTGATTTAAAAGATCATGAACATATAAGCAAAGGACACCCACTCATGTGCGCGCTATTTCGACATTTACATATTCGCAATTACAAATTTACAAATACATTCACAAAGTACGACAAAACTTATATAGCGCCTTAGTACTGAGGTGATAACGCCACGGGGTCTGCATTTTCGTTTACACGTGACTAAATTCAAGCGTAACAAAATGTAAGCTATTTTATGTATTGAACAATACATAACACCTTCCATCAGATATGCGTACAGTTCATTTGTCACAAAGGTTGGAAAATAAACTCGATATATACCTACATACATACGAATAGTTATGTCATTTTCCCGTATGGGTAGGCAGAGTCTAGAAGCATGCTATCCAATTCTAAATTTTATACCAAACGAAGCGTCAGAAAACAAAGGCTATAGTCAGCTAGTGAAAGAACAAAGACAAACACGTGAAGCCTTTATTAAAATTGTTGAGAACTCCATGTAGCAGAGACAGGGTCGGATTTAGTTGACATTAGTGGCCCCATTAGGACACAAATTTGATTACCTGAGTGAGTCAGTCAGGTTTATGTCAGTCTGATACTCATGCGAGTGATGAATTTTAATTTTTGTTTCGTATGTGGGTGTTAGGTACTATGTAGTACTTAAAATCTACTAAGGTATATAGGTAAGGTACTAATTACTCTTTTCTGAGTTATGTACAGTTGAACACTAACCGATGCTCTTACAGTAAGGGAAAATCGTGATTAAACATGCACATTGAGGCTACTGAATGTATCATAATTTCCAATTATTATGATTCAATGTGGTCATGTTACCCTGGTAGCAGGGTCACGGAGGTCAGATGGCAGTCGCTCCACTGTAATTACCTGATCCGCCAAATCATGGCTAAGGCGAACCCCGACCCTAGTGCACGAAAACACAACAGGGATATCAAGGCCAAGCTGATTTGGAGTTTTTCCCAGCTTCAAATCAAATCAAATCAAATAATTTTTATTCAGTTTGGGTCTTACAACACTTATGAATGTCAATATACAATCAATATAAATAGTATACAATGGCATCGTCGACTCGAGCTAGTCACTTGACTGGTACCATGTGAAAAAAAAATACTCCTAGCGGGGACTGGAACGTACCAGGTATGACAAGTGGTCATTGGCCAGTATGAGCCGACCATATACAAATCATGGTCTATGGACCCGACTGTGGTTCTGTCACTGTCCAATGTCACTTTGTCGTCAACGTGCCACCGCGTGCGTGCCACAAACTGGTGCGTGCCATAATACAAATAAACAATACACAGAGCAAAACAAATAAATGCAAAAGAAAAAAATAAGGAGTCACATAGAAAACACAATACACCGTAAAGTAACCAAATCATAATCGTGATATACTTTGGGTAAGTATTTACGAATTTCAAGAATATAAAATTTCATTTATGTAAGGCTTACAAGCTTGTAATGGTAACCTAACAAACAGTACAATATTTTATAGATAATTTTTGACAAGGAACTTCCTCCAGTGGACCAATTTTTGTATTCTCCCTATATGTAATTGTTTGTGTTTGTGGCACAGTAAGACAAAGCCACAAACGAAACCTACTACGTACTTTACCAAATAAAACTAAATCACATCTAAGACTGAACACCAACTTTCTCCATAAAACGTTAATGTTAAGAAGCGATGTCTTCCAGGCGACACTCGGTGCAATAAGTTATTACTTACACAGCGGGGTAATAACTGCAGTAATAATATTGTAACCATAAATAAAGTGTGGCTAGGAACGTGGCTGAATGGCTGGGCCGATATGAATCGTAGGGTTGCCAGTTGAAAAGATTTATTTTGTATTATTTTTTAGAGAATTTGGCAGAGGCGCTTTGTAATCATATCGAGGATAGATACTGTTGAGTACCACACGCATTTTAATTACCTACAGAAACGCGGATTAGGAATGTCAGTATTATCAATCTGGACTTTGATCGTATAGAATTCGTTAAATATATTTACTTACAATCGTATGGCATACCTTATCTTACAGTTTTTTACCTTATATCACACCTAGCCGTAAGTTGTCCGGCAGAATAGAATAGCACACACCCCTTACACTCGCGGGTGTCGTACAAGGCGACTAATGTTTTTGAGGCACAAGTTCTAGAGTCTCCGTAGACTTGAAAATGGGCAGCAG
Organism: Blastobasis lacticolella; assembly: GCA_905147135.1. Classification (NCBI taxonomy): domain Eukaryota; kingdom Metazoa; phylum Arthropoda; class Insecta; order Lepidoptera; family Blastobasidae; genus Blastobasis; species Blastobasis lacticolella. Next base: position 2,001,307 of record LR990044.1, read on the forward strand.
CGTTAACCATTGTTATATTCATAACACTGCGATCTGCAACCGTGTAGATTATGGCCATAACCTCCCCTTTCGCGGGAGAGGCCCTAAGCCCTGCAGTGGACTGTTATGTGTGTGATAATATCATATTATCTAATTATTTCGCATTTGGTCATAAATTCTTATAGAAAGTAGTATTTTTGGTTTTGCATATGCTCATAAGCTACGGTAACTGCCTATTTGTGGTTCAAGCGATATTTTTAATCTTTTAAAAAATTTATACCCGATAAGGTAGTACTACCAAATTAAAACATTATTAAGCAAAGGTGTCTATTTCCGATTCTTTTTTAATTACATGTCGGGAAAAGAGTGGGGAAGAAACGCCTATGGACGAAGAATGTCCATCAGAACATATTGATCGGGATAGATTTTTAGCATGTGTGTATTGTCAAATGAATGCAACAATTACGAGCTTACAATTGCAGCCGAAACCCTCGGGTTATTTGAATAACTCTCCACCAACTCATGGTCTTTCTCCAACCTCACTAGGTGGTTCGCGGGAGATGCGCCGGGGCTCTTGCTAGTCCCCACCTACGCACTGTTTGACACCCTACGCATTATTTACAATACATTCTGAACTCACATTTCCACTATCTGGAGTTCACGCAGCTTTTAAACGCAGCAGGATCTACAATTCTTTGCTCTGAAATGGATGCATTTCTAGTTCTTTGTTCAAAAGTTCTTGCGGCCACCGCCGAATCTGACGTTCCTCGTAGTTACAGCCATCCGTATGGAGGCGCTTCGATCAACGTTCCGTTTTCAGGTCAAAACGAGTCAAGGCCAAAGATATTGACTAACTGGCTCATGACATGATATGTTATATCCGAGATTAAAAAACCGGCCCTTAGTGTATTTAATAAGAAAAAGAAAAGCATGCAATAACATTCAATTGTAAAATTCAAAATGTAAAATTTTACTTCCTCAAAAATGTAATTGTGGCAACCCTACAGCTGGCGCGATAACAGCCAAGCGAGAACCGTTTAAGTCTCCATTCATTACAGCTGCAGCAATTTGTATGTCCTTTCTCTTTAGAGCGCCTTGTTTTTCGAGATTCAAGTTTTTTGTCCATATTTCCATTGTGCTCGCTTTTCCTCTATAAACATTAAATATCGCTCAACATTAGGTATGCTATTTATTACGCTTTTCTTTCATGTTGAGCTTTGATCTTCCAATTACCCTTCGAGATCCGCGTATTAATTCGGGATCCAAGATTAGCTGTACTGTAATAGTGCAGGTTAGTGAATTAATTATTAAAATCGGTTTAGTGTTACCATGCGGCCAATTGCGACCCGAATCTAAGAAAATGCTATCCTATTTACACACAATTATATTTCTATAACAGTTTATGAGCTAGATCAAGGTTTTGTCCAAGTCTATAGTCCTTTAAGTTTAAGTTGTTACGTTATAACAAATTAACTAATTTTAATAGTGTATTTCGTATACAGATGAAAGGTCATGTGTGTAGGTGGCGCCACCATTAAAATATCAACTTCGACTTGTAGTTTCTTTATTTTTACGAACTCAATCAGGTAATGCGGTATGTAAACGCACTTGAGTCTATTATCGTTTTACTCATTATCATCCTAGCGTTTATCCTGACTTCTACCAGGGTCCGCTTTCCGACTCATTCTTCTCCACTTCGCCCGGTTTTCGGTATACTTGCGTCGTCCCATCACGCCGGCGTATGTTATGATTACGCTTTGTTTCCATCACAAAACTAAATACTTAATCCTCTTGTATCCCTATAGAGGCGCGCTGTACATACGTGTTACCGACGGTTCCACACTAACAAGCATGTGGCTGTTCGAAGGAACTCTGACTCCCTGTGTGTGTTAAATCGGCTGTACATTGGAGTTGTGCTAAGGAACCTTTGGATCGGATGCCTACAGCACAATAATTAAACAATCGCACCACCAATTTTAAGAGAGGTAGGGCATAGCGGAATTGGAGCCGCCCGACTGGGGAAGTACCTCCACCTTACAGAATACCGCAGCTAAACAATACTCTTTTAAATAGCATTGTGTTTCTGCTTTTGAGTAACGTCTTGATTTCTCTATGGGGTGGGGTTTTGGGGAACCGTGGCTTTGGCCGTGGAGGGGCATTTGCCTTTTTGCTGCCAGAGCAACGTGTTTTAGAGGTGGGCAACGCATTGGCGTTGCTAATGTCAGTGGCAGTGGTGACCACTTCCCATCAGGTGGCCCGCTTGCTTGTTTGCCTACCGATTGACATAAAAAAAAGGCCGCGAGCTGTATGCTTAATCTACATTACGTAGACTGGTTGGTATATACGTGACGGTTCGAAAGAACGTTCTCGTTAGTACTATGGAATGAATGAATGAAAAACATTTATTGCTTAACAAGGACACCACATCACAACAATCACATAAAATAAAATAAACATTAATCATAGAAACAACAAACATATATAACACATTACAAAATTAATAGCTCGAATTGGAATAGCTGTGCTGTGGCACACCTTGCCAACAAAAGGACCTCACTCAGCATGAGCCACGGCCGGAGCCGCCAATGTAGCTATTTCAATGTAGAATGATATCCAAGCCACAATGTTTCCTTTGTACAATGACCTGGGCTTCTCTTATGTTTATACGATGCACAGACATCTCAGGAACACTTTCAACTTGACCTTGTTATTTTAATATATTGAATAAACTGAATTACATGATCCTTCGAGAGGTATTTTAGAGATTTTAGTAAAGGGCAACGCACTGGTGACGGCCCTGGTCTTGTACTTTTCATCAGGTGGGCTGGTGCTTGATTATTTGCCTACCGTAAAACATAAAAATAGGATTTTCATTTACCCTTTTAGTACAGAATCCTAAAAGAAATTAATTGAATATTTTTTATTTTATTTCTTTATTAATATAGGTATTGAGTACATGACTGCCCGTCGAAAGGACATAACTCAGACTTATTCAGTTAAATTTAAATCCAGTTATGAATTCAAATGCACACTCTCCACTTTACATAAAGCTTTTGAAGCGTCTGATAGGGTGCCTGAATCTGCATTAAGTATTATGGGTCCAATTCTATCAATGCATAAGTATTATGACTCTTTAGAATAGCGCGTTTTATGAAAAATTCAGATTGCCAGTGCAGTGGAAAAATGTAAACAGGAGACAGATCCTTGCCCCCCGCTTTATGGTCAGGACCGCTAAAAGGCTAAAAAGCCGATTTAGTTTCCTGGCGTCCACAACTGCCTGCGAAAGCGACGCCCCTATAGCGAGAAAATACCTGTGGCTCAACAATTTTTACCATCCGTCTTGTATCCCTTCTGCTGAAATGCTTCCACCCGGAAACCAACTTTCGTGGTCTACCTAGAAGCTAGTATTATTATTAATTTGCTGCGGACACAGGTAGGTCGATGCAAAGAGAAGATTTTCTAGTGGGTATATGTGAAGGAAAATTCTCCTGTGACTGTGGCGTATCTCCGCAAACCATGGACCACCTCGTCTCATGCTCTGCGTGTCCTAAAACTTGTACAATGGAGGACTTGTTTGAGGCCAGTCCAAATGCTGTAATTATGTGTCGCCGAATACTGGGCGAACAAAGTGTAAGGGGGAGTTAAGTCCATCGACTCGATAAGAAGAGAGATCTGAATTGCGCATTTTATGTAAAAATAACTTTATTTATTTAAATAATTGGTCTGTGGCAACCCTATATACTCTTTGATAAGAGCTGTCTAAGCCACAATTCATTGTGGCAAGAGCAATTTGAGTGTCTTTCAGTTGCAAAGTTCTCTCCCAGCGCCAAAAGTTTACTTTGCTAAAAGACCGTCTATAATTTTACAACAAAGTAAATAAGTTGTAGCAATTATTTAGCGTGCAATTGTATTTCGTTAAACGTTAAAACTGGTGGATAAAGAAGACTGTTGGAAACTAAAGATGATGGAGGATCAATTGATCTGATGCTCTAGAAATGTTGACATACCTTTGATTTCTAGACCTAGAACGATATTGGAAGTAGAGCGTACATTGAAATTATGAATTTTAATTTCTGTTCGATCCAGGCCGAGCAGAAATTTAAATGATGAATTTTAATTTCTGTTACGAGTCGGGGTGTAGTATGTAGGTATGTATTTTCAAAAATAATAAAGAATAAAGTATATGAGTAGTTTATCACTTATCTAACACCCATAACACAAGCTTTGCTTACTTTGAGGCTGAATGGGTGTGAATTTGTCCAATCATATTTATTTTATTTATAAAACCAATCCAAGGATCGAAAATAATATGAAATCTGCTGTAACGAAAAAGGTCAACACTACCGAGATGTGTAGCGAAGAAATATCCCCATACTAAGCCAAGATGTCACCCATATTTTTCGTTTGGATAACTGCAGGATTTTTCTCGGTGGGAAATGTCTAACTCTAACGTCGGTCTAGCTCAAGACTCCCGCGGTAAAGCCTAGGTTTTAACTTGCAAATCCGTTCTAGATTTATTCAAACGACAGAAGAGATCTGCATAAAATTTTACGCGATTACTAGTGTCTTTCTCTGCTGTTTAGAATAAATATAAAATATTATTGTAAGGGAAGACATCGTGATGAAACCTGCACATTCCGGCGACTGAATGTGTAACCATGATCCAATCTGGTCGGGTTCCCTTGGTAGCAGGGACACGGAGGTCTGATGGCAGTCACTCCACTGTTATTATCTGATCTACCAAATCCTGGACCATTGTTAAAGCGGACCCCGGACCCTCGTGCACGAGAGCACAACCGGGACATTAACGTCAAGATGATTTTTATTCTTTTGTTAAAATAAGAATCTATTGGATTGAACGTAAAGGTTTCGAAATTAAGTAGTACTAGGTACAAAGTTTTCCAATAAACTTTTTTCAATACCGATAGGATACCGACACCGCTATTGAGAAATGTTTGTAAACATTTATAAACATCCGGTGTGGGAGCATTGGAAATTTTAGAGACATCTAGGTTTTCGACTTCGGATATCGGTCTCGAAATATTTGAAACAGCTTGAGCTGTTCCAAGTGAATAAAAGAAAAATGGTTGCAATAGTTGCAAACACCGGTGTTAGAGCACCTTAAGGATACAGCCCGCCAGAACCAATTTAAGGCACCCCTATCCTTACTTAGTATAAAAGAGAGTAGCTTTCTGCGTCTGTCTGTATATACGTATTTCCGCAAACTTTTTGTAAACCTTTTGAATCAGTTTTGATGTTATTTGTACCAATAGTTAGAGAGGTTCTTCCGGAAGGTTTTCATGTTTAATACGTGTCCATTATAGTAAACAAAACCGAGAAAAGCCGTGCAAAGCCGGGGTGTGTCGCTATACAAAGTCGCTTCCCGCCTTCTGTCCCTATGTATCCATGTATGTACGCTTTGATCTTTTAAACTACGCAACGGATTTTAATGCGGTTTTCAACAGTAGATAGAGTTATTCAAGAGGAAGGTATATAAGCAAAAAAAATGGTAGATAGTGGTAAAGTAGGTGTATGCGAACGAATTCGTGCCGGATCCAATAGTTCGTTATAAAGTGAAGTTTTCGATACTATCCCTCGGTATTAAAACGATCCCTCAAAATAGTTCAATGTCGAACCCCACGCGGGTAAAACCGCAGGCAAACAACTAAAAATAGGTAGAGACAGATAAAAGTTTTGGTGAACCCATGTAGAGAAGATACTCATACACACAATACATTACACGCTCAGACCAAATTAGAAACAATGGGTTTACCATTCGTAGTTTTGGAGTTTTTATGGCCAACTCTCGTCTCCATCATCAGATTAGCTCGACGGTATCATAACATTGCACTAGTGGACTGCCTTACTCTTGCTCTCGTTTTAGGTGGTTTTTCTTCATTATATTAGACATACCTGTATAATATATCGAGCGCGGTCCGGCTCTGCCTGGCATTGTCGGGCACGGTCCGGTTGTGGTTGGCGTGGGGTGGGTTTGCTGCGGCCATAGGGCGGTCAGCGTGTCGCCGTGTGTTTCCTTCCTACTTTCCTACCCCCCTCCTTTTTGACGATTGAAAGAGATATTTAATGTCCTAATCAATAACGAAATTTTGAATTTTGCCTTGTCATCGAACTTACTTTTTTTTTATTAATGTGCAATATTTCAGTTCAATCGGAAACCGGGAAATTCGACAAATTTAACTTGCAAGATTTTATTACGAACAGACATATGAAACTAAATAAAGGCTTGTAATAAAGACGACGTCGCATTGTTAACAGTGACATGAGGCCAGTTTCGTAAACATGTGTGTACTTAGTGAATGTTCCCAAGGCGTAGTTTAGTTGTCAATGTGTGCGTGACCATGTACCCAAGTACACATCAAGATGTAGTTTTGCGTGCGTAAGTATGTTGTTCGGATGATTATGACTTTATTACTCGTTTGATTTGAGATTACACGACACCGACCATTCGTCAAAGTCCTATCTATCCTAACTTTGTAAGTACGGGTGATTGTATGGTTGCTTTTGCATCGTAAACTCCGCAGAATACCTTTGTCAAGTGCAACATGAAACCTTTCGCATGACTTCATTTTCATTCACCTCTAAAAAACACCCAGTTTGTAAATTATCTTTTGAAAATTGTGCCTATTTTGACGTGTAAGCAAGCCCACAGCGCCTGTTTGTGCACTCCAGCCTCTCGTTTGTAACGCCTTATCAGAATCTGTTTCTTAAGCCAACATTGACAAATGATAGGCATTGCTCTTACAGCCGTGGGCTCGGTGTATTTGTAAATGTCGGATTGGGAAAATTATGGATTCCCTTCTGTTGACGCTTATACGCGTTTATACGGGCGGGTGTCGGGATATCTCTCTTGGTTGGGACCCCCGGATTAGGAGGCACGAGGTGAATGCAACATGTTTGTGAGGGATGCTTTAATCAGACGGAGTGATACAATGGTCATCTTGGCGCCACTGTCCCGGTTGTGCTCTGGCGAAGGATCTGGGCCGCTTTGGCTATGATCCAGGATTTGGCGGATCAGGTAATTACAGTGGAGCGACTGCCATCTGGCCTCTGTGACTCTGTTAACAGGGGAACCTGACTTGGATCATGGTTACATATTCAGTCACCTGAATGTACAGATTTCATCACGATCTTTTTCGCTCACCGTAAGAGCATCGGTTAGTGTTCAACTATTGTACATAACTTAGAAAAGAGTCATTGGTACATGGCGGCACTGGTACGGGGTACGAATCATACCCCACTGACGCTCCAGATGGACAGATACACTAGTCAGTAGTAAATAATACTGATCGGCTAGTTTCGGCTTCGTATTTACTTACCGACGTGTGGTGTCCGGCAGAGTAGAATAGCACCAACCCCTTACACAGATGGGTGTCGTACAAGGCGACTAATGTTTTCGAGGCAAAAGATCAAGAGTCTCCGTAGTATGGAAAATGGGCAGCAGCATTTTCCATTGTTATATTTAAACACTGCGATCTCCAACCCGCCTGCCAAGCGTGAAGATTATGGCAATAATCTCCCTTTTCGCCTGTAGTGGAAGTCCTGTAGTGGACTGTTACGGGCTGTGATGATTTACTCACACGTCGACGAAAGAGACGACGCATTGCACGCGCATGATTTACGAAAGCAAAATTGAAGATTCATATTTATTCAACGTGGGTACATTCAATATACACTTATTGCAACTCACAAATAAATAATCAGCAATGAGTAGGGAAATATGCGCCGCACGCGTCACCATCAAGCCGGTAACGATTTTCAAGAATCCGGTCGTGGACACTATCCAAATTGGCAACTGTTACCTAGATTCCCTATTTAACTAGCCAGCGAGTCCATCAGGCCAACAGGCTATCCTAGCTGACATGAACACGCCTTATAAAGCGTTATTAACGATCTCAGACCTTCAGTCAGCACATTTTAATGGCGCAGTTTGGTCTTATCTGTAGCTATTACGAGACTCAGATAAACGAGATCGATTTATCGTGTTTACCAGCAATTATGTTGTTGCAAGACCCATTGATTGGAGCTGTGATCTAGGTGTAGGGATTTCTTTTGGTAGGTCTTCTGTGGTTTTTTTCTACAAAGTCTGTACGTAGCGGGTCTTTTCGCCCTTATTATTGACCTTTTTAACTTTATTGAAAGAGCTTTGTTCGATGACAATATTTGTTGACTTATATAATGGAGTACATTATATAAGTCAACAAATACAACATAATGAAATGAAAACGCAATAATTATCTCATATTATTGACTTAATTCACGTAGTCTGTTTAAGAATATTTCCTTAGTTCTATACTAGATTTTCTCGCGACTTTCATTGTGATAAATTAGTAATAAAGTTCCCGCGGGACCCACACTAAATTTAGGCTATAAGCTATTTTACTCCAAATATTATCACAAGAAGTTCAGTAATTTTTGCGTGAAAGACTAACAAATATTCAAACACCCATCCCTCTATCCATTAGTAATATTTAATAGAATGCGACGCGAGGATGTAGAACACAGCGCGAAGTGGAGAAGAATAAACAGGAAAGGACGCAAACCGAAAATTAAAAATATCTTGTTTTTGTATGATTATTGTAAAAACTTTTGTCTTTAAATATCCCTTTTTTTAATTTTTAGTTTTTGAAATTATTATTTTATTATTATTGTATTGTATTAATTGTATTTTATGGGTCTTTTCGATGGATAAATAAAATTTTATTATTATTAAAGGAGACCCTGGCAGAAGCCGAGATAGACGCTAAAAAGATAATTATAATGATGAGTAGGCTTAATAGGATAAGAGAAGCGGCCCTGCCCTGGGCCTCGAGTCCGCTAATGTACTTATGACTGGATTGTAACCGGATCGCAATCGTAATTCAATTGTAATTGAAGTGATCGCGTTCTTGGTATTCTGCTACAATTAAAACTGCCGTTGAGCTGCTACTGCGTTATTCTTCATAGTATAACTGCAATTCGATTACAATTCGACCGTGCAATTTACTATGTAAACAAATAGAAAAGTTAAAATAATAATTATTCGTTTGAATACAGTTTTAAGTGGCTATTTTCTTAAAAACTGAACCAAAACGACGACCAGCACCCAGACCCCAGCCTATGTAACCTAAATAACGTGCAGCCTATGTAATGTGGAGCGATATAACATTAGAAAGGATTTTTAATTTTATACAACTTGTACTAAAGCGATAACTCTAAAATCGCTGTGGGAAAAAGTTATGCTCATATTTACGGCGTATGCCTACGCCGATTGAGTACTGCCTTTTATGGATATGGTCATGTATTTGATCAGTATATGTCTTTCTCAAGCTTGTCTTTTTTCGAGAACTTCTTCGGATAATACATCAATTTAATAAATCAAAATCAAACTTAAACAATTACGTTAAAATCCATAAAAGTTTCCATTCTAATTAAGTTGTGAAGATTATTTTTCGAGTTCGTTAGTCTAACATTTCAATAACAATTTGGAATCTGTTTTTTCCTTATACTCATGTAAAGAGCTGTTATTTTCGTGCAATTTATCCCTCAGACCGCCAACGTCACATTTTGATTGGGTAACGTAAAAAAAGCACGTTTCGGCCTCACGTGGGTCCGCAACGAAACAATAAATCGAAGACATTTAGCAAAGTCACTCCATTTTTTCCCAGGTTTTTTCAACAGATCTCATTAAACATCCAGGATAAATCCCGAATTTAAGCCGAAAAAGCCTTGATTACGTCCCACAGTTAATCTGCGTTCATTAAACCGGTCTAATGCGAGACTCCACAGAAGGCCTCCTAAATTACCTCCGATGCAGGGAAAATGGCGAAAAAAAGCGGAGAAAGGTGCCCTGCGATTTGAGGTGTACTCATGTAACACGCCAGGCGCAGCTAATTAACTGCCGCCAAAGTGTTGGTGGTCAAGGAATGTAAAAAGGTGTTATATATTAAACCATAAAAGGTGTTTTTTCAGTGATTTCGCAGATGTCGAGTTGTGTCTTGTTGCTGTCGATTTGTCACATCAAAGACTAACCTAAAGCATTTCATATAAAATTGGTTGGCCAAGCCTCGTAAGTTAAAATGATTTGACTGAGAAAACGTTATCAGATCTCACGAAAAGCCAAGCTCCTAACAACTAGAAAGAATAGAATGGAAAATAATTTACTAAATTTTTATTCTTATAAACCTTTCTCTTGAACCAAACCGCATTAAAATTCGTTGTGTAGTTTAAAATATCTACACGTATATAGATTCATACACATATAGATACGACGGCAGAAAGCGATTTTGTTTTATAATATGTATAGATTGCATGACACATATCTAGTTAGGCTGGATTCAGTGCTCGACAGACTGATGTTGGATACCTTCTTTAAACTGTGACTTAGGTGACCTACAGACCTGAGAGTTTACAGTACATCGTAGACTGCATATGCACTTAATATGGTGTGATGCCAGACAAATACTTAAACCAACTACGAAAAAAAAAGGAAAAGCGTTGTATATGACAGACCGTTAAAAGCATCTACTTTTCTGATTTAAATTCGCGTGGAAATTCATTAAAATCCTGTCGTGGGCAACATGATTTGTTTACAGTTACATTAGTAAATTACTTTTCTTTTATTTTAAGCGAAATGACTTTCTTTATAATTTCAAATACGGCAAAGCCGCGGAAGGAAAGCTAGTATAGAATATATTAAAATGAGGGAAGCAATAGAGAATAAGGAAAACAAAAATAAAAAGCAAAGCTTTTGCTATTTTATAAATATTTCACGGTTATTATTTCAGAGTGTTGTTTTAGAATTTGGCAAAATTCCCCACCAGCTCTTGTCGAAAACTGGACGTTTATACGATTTTTATATAATAATATTGTGATGAAATATAAAAAAGCGGGAAAATCGAGTTCTTCATTATTTCTGAAATTCACCTTTTAAGACAATACTAGCGACCTAGCCCCCCGCTCCTCTTCTCCGCTCCCTCTTTAGTGGACAGGGAGTTGCGCAATCCTATTGGTTAATATTTCTCCGCTACGCTGCCTCGCTCCGCTCCGGTGGACAGGCAGCCTAAGACTTGCCGTGTCAATCACACTAGGTTCACTGTGTCTATGTCGCATTTACGATCAAATCGGGGTTTTGATCAAGAGCCGGAAGAAGGCCAGATCATTATTTAATATTTTCATAAATCTGAAAAAATCCATACTGGACTGGGTTTATGTTGAAACTTAAGTTCGCACGCAGACGAAAGGAAGATTGCAGTTGATGGGGTCTGCTGTCAAAATACTGTCTAGGACAGAAGTAACTGCTTCAAAATTACGAATCCATTCCAGCCAATGACAGAGCTTTATTTTGACAACAGACCTCACGTCGCAGTAACGACTTCTCGTGGATTTTGGAATCGCAAAAACCTTCATTGCCTTTGGTCGCCGTATACGCCATATTAGTTTACCAAATAATTCAAGTATTTTTACAAGCTTTTATTTAGTTATAAAATGTGACCCATTTCCCAAATGTTCAATTTGTTCCCATATCCGTGCGTAATAAAATATTTCATGTTAAAATTGACCCATTTCCCGGATTCCGATTGAGCTGAAACTTTGCACACTCAAGTTCGTTGACAATGCAATGTTAATAAATACTGTTATCATAATACCAGCGAGCTGATCTGATGATAGAGACAGAAGGTGGCCATAGATACTCCTAAACTAACATGGTAAACCTATCGAGTTTAGGCTTATTTGATTAGTACTTGACGAATACTCTGACCAATCATGGAAAACGCGCGATTTAAGCTTGCTATGAAAAGTATTTTTAATTTGAACTTGTTATATGTACCTATGTATGTATGGTCTCCTCGACCTCTTTCTATTATGTTCCTGCAACCGCACCCACCCTCATCAGGGCGCATAAACCTTGCAACTTCCCAAATAAATTCTACTGTGGGAGCTTTGGAATGTAATTCGAATTTCCCGTTCTTCCTGACTAGCAGCACTTCAAATTCATTGGTCACATTAATTTAATTCCCAAGAGTATCAATGCTTTGAAAGGGTTTCTTATATTTTATGTACTTTATTTAAATAAAAAAATAAAATTGTTGTTGAACCGTAACGAGTCTTTGATGTTGATGTTTTTAAGGTTGTATCTATCACAAAAATGAAAACGGTTACATAAGACAGATTTTTTCAAAAAGTGTAAAGTACTTTAAGTACAAAAAGTGTACAAAAAGGTGATTTAATTCATACTTTAAGTACTAAAAATATTTTTAAACGATGTTGTGTGTACAATAATTATTGTAGTAAGCTATAATTAAGGCTGCACTAATGGTTCGATCCCATTATAATTCGATCGTAATCGAACCTTAATGACAGTTTGACACGTTTTTGGTATTCTGCTACTATTAAAAGTCCAATCACATTCGATTAGTTTTCGATTTACAATCGTAGTGCGCGTGCGCACTTGCATAGTGCGCGCGAGCGGCTCTCCCACATATTGTGCAACAGCCGTATCTAATCAAAACTATCCTTGATCCGTATCAAGCCTGGGCCCTGGTCAAACCCCATATCAAACAGCCAAACCTTCTACCCGGGTCAAGCCTGGATCCTGGTCAAGCCAGGTCAAGCAGTCAGGCCTTGATTCGGGTCGAGTGGACCAAGTGCAAGCTGCTCGCGTGCATTATGCATGAGTGACTTGCGCGTTCGAGGAGCATCATACGACTGTAATACCAATCGAATGTGATAGGTATTTTAAGGTCTTATAAGCAGAATACTAAAACGTATCAAACTGTCATTGAGTTTGCGATCCAATTACAATTCGATCTAGCCATTAGTTAATTAGCGGACTCAAGGCCCAGGCACGTACCTACTCTTGGAAACCACGGAATGCCGCTCTGCACAACGTCTTTACCTATGTAATTAATATCTACGTGACATAAAATTAATAACCTGAGATGGGAATCATAATTATAAGATCGATTTCCATCTCATTAATACAATGCAGTCTAACGTAGTCAGTCTAAATGTAGTACAAACATTGAGTAGGATTGCTACATGCTAGGTTAATAGGTTAAGCTAGTCGTAGGTTAGTAGCTAAGTTTGCATATAATCATTCTAAAAATTGATTGAAGTTAGTTTTCAGTTCTCATTTCTTGGTTTTTCTAGATGGTTACAGCTATCGTACTGGCGCTACGCGTTTGATTGTAAATAATAAAATAAGATTTTTGTCGTTGGCGTAAAAACCAAACTAGCATAAACTTTTGGGACAAATCGTGCAGAAATCGTGTACTTTTTTTTTTAAATGTTATACGATAGGCAAACAGGCAAGCGGGCCACCTGATGGAAAGTGGTCACCACTGCCTATAGACATAAGCAACACCGAGACTATCGCCAATGCGTTGCCCACCTCTATAACACGTTACTCTGGCAGCAAAAAGGCAAATATCCCTCCACTGCCAAAGCCACGGTTCCCCATGGAGCTCTGGAAACCTTACTCACCGGCAGAAACACAATCCTACTTACTTACGTACTTACGTCTGTCTGGGCTCAAACTCATATTATAGTATCAATTTTTTAAAAGCGAAAGTTTGTAAGCATTATATGTATTATTACACTAAACAGTACCAAATACGACGTAGCATAATATGTGTAATGAATACCCACGAAAGTCTTAAAATCTATAGTTCGTAAGCATATTTGTTACTCCTTCACGCGAACAAAGTCACGTGCAAAAGCTAGTGCTCCATAAAAACACTTCCCCGACTTCTTTCTATACTATCTTTGACATAACCCTTTGTAAAATCACGTGACGGCTTCCTAAACACAAAAGATTTGAAGCGGCGGACATCCTTTTTCCAACAGACTTGTTTACGGACTAAAGGGTATACATACAGAAACGGATTAAGGCGCCTTGACTTTATATACCTATGTACTTGGCCTTTTATTAAGACCCGACGAAGAAAGAGGGATGTTATTAGTTTGACGCGTGTATCTGTTTATTTGTAGCACCGTAGCTCTCTAACGGATGGATATATTTAAATGTCGTTTAAGGTACTATATTTTGCCAGACCAAAACTGAGCAACGCGGAGGGCACTGTCTGAGGCACTGAATTAATTTTCGAGCGAGCAGAAAAGGTCGGGGCAATCCGGGCAGACGCCAGACAGAGCAAAGGCGCCATTGTCTGCAGCGAGGCTCCACACTTGTAGGCGCTTTCCTTGGTGTTGATGTACATCCATCCCCATCTGCACAAGTTTTCTTTAGATCTGCCGACCTGGGCACACACCCTGTTTAGCGACTTCCAAACTGGCCAGGGCAATTCATACCCAGGTGGCAATCTTTTCTCGGGTGGGACAAATGATTGAGGAGCGTATTTTTCTCGCCACAGACTTGTTCTGGCTTACCGAGCATCGTCAGTAGCCTTGGCAGTGGCGAGGACACTTTTACGACTCCTTAATCGTTGAGGAGCTGGAATGGAGTTGTGGAGAGGGTGTGGGGTGGTGTGTGTGAGAGGAAAATATAAGTACCTAATAATAAATAAATAATGTATTAACTTATCTTATTGATTATTCAAGCGATACTTCACCCCAAAATTCCCAGGGCAGCGTCTGCTAATGTACAAGGCACAGGTGCGGCCTCATTTTTAGTATTGTTCCCATCTTTGGGCCGGCGAAACTGCCGACCTGCTTAATCCTCTGGACTCCGTACAGAGACGCGCCGTACGAATTGTCGACGATCCCATACAAACAAGCAAGTTAGAACCACTGGCTAACCGAAGGGACTTTGGCTTCCTGTGTGTGTTCTACCGGCTGTACAATGGGGAGTGTTCCGAGGAACTTTTCGATCTGGTGCCAACAGTACAATTCCACCATCGCACCACCCGCCGTGGGCTGGGAACTCATCCCCACTACGTAGACCCTCTCTTGGTCACCACGCGAAGGTTCGAAAGAACGTTTCTCGCTCGTACGATTCGGATGTGGAATGAGCTCCCAGCCAAGAGCCCGTTCAAGAGGTATATTAGAGGTCTCTTCAGAGGCGGGCAACGCATTGGTGACTCCCCTGGTGTTGCTGATGTCCATAGGCGGCGGTGACCACTTTTCATCAGGTGGCCCGCATGCCTGTTTGTATGCCGGATAATAAAAAAAAATATTGAAACGATAAGAAGAAGAAGGAGAATGTGATTTTAAAGCCAGTTTCGTCGAGATCGTTCTTAGCATTATTTAATTAAATTCGGTCCAATAATTTAGAAATAATAAGTATATGTCAAATAATAAGTATAAGTAAGATTTAAGTATATGTCCACTTGGTCGGGGGTTATCTGACTTTTTCTGTCGGTTAGGTTTTGTTTTTTAATTTTTAATATCTAGGCCACCACTGTATATTGATTTCATTATAATCTGGAGGCCTTCAAGGCTAGAGTTCTAGGCAAATGTGGCGGAAGATGGAGCATGCGCTCCATCTTCCGCTACATTTTCACTTACCACCAGGTGAGATGTTGGTCAAATGCCTAGCAAGTTAAAAATAAAAGTTAAAAAAACAGCCCTCATCCCTTGTGTAGAAGTAGAGGATGGTGTTGCCATAATCAAAACGCTTGTCAGACGTGTTGAAGAGGTTGAAAATACTCAACAGAAAATGCTTCTGCCCATTTATAGCTTATAAATTTAAAAAGAAAACATAATACATACATAGAAAAGTCAAAGTTTGGGTCCCAAAAAAAAAAAGAAGTTTGTGCCAGATTGTGCATGGGCAGACCAACGTTTTCTGGATCTCCTAAACGTTCACTATCGCTACAAAATCGACTTTTTCCTGTACGTAGCTTCCTGTACCTACAATTACGTCACCCACACACTCCAATAGCTTCTGATATGAAAACTGTTTGATCATAGCCTTCCGAAATGCATCCCTGTACGATTGACCAAACTTTCGGGCATACCAGTCGAAGTGAGTGAGAGCTTACGTAAAAACGGTTTGATGTTAACGGATCCGTGACAGGACCTTTATGGAATAAGTAAAACTATTGGAGTCAAAGTCAAAGTCAAAGGCATTTATTTGTGACACAGGTAGGCATACAGTTCATTAGGATATAATCATGATTATGAGTATCTCTGTGTTAACCCCAATTGTGGGCAATACAAATATTATAATTACACAATAAAATCGTAATGTCTAATACTATTTAAATAATTTTAGTCATTTTTAACATAACTATGTGTTACAGGGTATCATATCTCTATCTATCTTGGATTGGTTATAAGTGACGTGAAATGTGTGCCTATTCTTATTTCGGGACGACTCACTGTGAAAATGTCAGAGGTGAGAATGAGTATACATCTCTATTTTTATTTAAAAACCAGCCCCACAAAAGCCTTTGCGCTCCTGATGTTGCTGATGTCCATAGGTGGCGGTGACCACTTTCCAGCAGGTGGCCCGCTTACCTGTTTGTCTGCCGTATAACATAAAAAAGCCTTTACTCGCGACGTTTTTCCAGTGACTGATTTTGGTGGCTAACATGAAGTTATTCTTTAATGTTAATATTTTCCTCCTTACAAAGTTCTGTTCAGCAATTAAGCGCACTTTTGTTTGAATGATTTTGATTTTCGGTAGAATAAACACGTTCCAGCCATATGGCCGTAATCATAATCGTATCACTTCCAATAAAGCTGGTTTCATTGACATTACAAAATTTATTCGTTGTGATATTTCAATTTGGAAACTAAAAGTTTTAAAAATCACAAATAAATCTTTAGATTTTTTGTACTTATTAAAAGTAAATTATGTATGTTTTATAAATGCTTATTTTATGCTAACTTGAATATTGTGCACCTGAAAATGGTAAACTGCTTGAACATATTGTATTCTGTTAGCACAGTTTCATAACAATATGAGCCCATATTTTCATGCCGCATATTTCCTTTTCTTTGCTTTTCTGCTTTTTTTTTATTTCTGTTGGTCTTAAATATATGCAATTTTTACTAACCGTCAGCAACTGCGCAGCTTCCGTATAGCCATCGCGTAGCCGTTTTCCGTGTTCAGGTAGCCGTCAAAATGATGAAAGTCGGTATAAGGCTAGTTTAGCACCTGAGGATGGACATAGGTTACTTTTCTATACTCGCAAGCTTCCAAGACACATCCGTGGCGGCAGCTTTGACGTGAGTAAATATATATTTGATAATATTATGTATGCTAGAAAGCATATTACCCAATTTGCTAAAAATACTGATATTTATAATGTCAATTTAAGTAACAAAAATAAACAGGCTACACCGTTGTTCAGACTTAGTAAAATAAATTCATCTTTCATGGGTAACTGTATAAGATTTTATAATCATATTCCTGAATGTATTATTAATTTGCCTGAATCACAATTTAAAGAAAAGGTAAAAACAACTTTAATGAAAAAAGTCTATTATAAAATTTATGAATATATCAATGACAAAAATGTATGGTGTACTACTAGCTCTTCGAAATAGGAAGTTATTTATAAATTTACAATTTTGTTAATTGGGTGAGGATGATTTGAATTTTATTTGATAATTTGAAATTTTGAGGATTGAGTGGAATAGTCATTGAATAACAAATATTTTTTAAATGTGTACTGCATTGGCAGCGCATGCTCACTTAAAAGTCTGCCTGGTGGTGGCGTGGGGGTCGGGTCGTTCTCTTCCCTCAAATATGGTTGAATTGGACGATGGCTGGGCCCTGCGTCATGCTCGTGAACGGGTGCTGCCTTGGTGGACTGGCCTGCTTTTGCTGTGCCATTTTTTATATTTTTGAATTTTTTTTTCATTTTTAGTTAGCCGTGTGGTGTCCGGCAGAGTAGAATAGCACCAACCCCTTACACTCGTGGGTGTCGTACAAGGCGACTAACGTTTAGAGGCAAAATATCTAGTCTCCATAAACTGGAAAATGGGCAGCAGCGTTTTTCATTGTTATGTTTGCAACACTGCGATCTCCAACCCGCCTGCCAAGCGTGGAGATTATGGCAATAACCTCCCCTTTTGCGGGAGAGGCCCAAAGTCCTGTAGTGGACTGTTATGGGCTGTGATGGTGGTGACCGATTTGTAGAGGTTCACATTATATTCCAATCAAGACAGGCTCACTCAAATTAAATTGACAAATGTATCAATGCGATGTAATCATATTTAAATGTACCTGTGGGTTTCTTGCCGTTTCTTTTTCCCACAGATGGTTATTTTCCTAACTGAAGCGGCATACTGACAGACAGACGACATTATTTTTACTTATTTGTTCCGAGCTCAGGGGGCGACGCGGGTAGGCCGGCTGGTGCGTGCGGGCGTGAGCGCCGGCGGGCTGGCTGGGGCCGGGCGCGCGCCGCACATGATCGGTCTGCATGCGTCGCCCCCTACCTGGATGAGCTCGCTTAACTTCCCTTTTATTTCCGTTAGATTTTTGACTTTTGAAAAGAGATTAATTAACGTAATCCTAATTAAATAAATACTTTTTCATTTTCATGAGGGATATCGCAGACAAGATCGAGGAGGCTCGTCTGCGTTGGTTTGGTCACGTGTTGCGTAAGCCTCAGGGATATGTGGGGAATAGGTGCCTAAATCTGCCGATATCAGGAAAGAGGCCCCGTGCGAGTGACATCGCTGAGTCGAATGCGAGAGCCAACGGCTTACGAAAAGAGGATGCCGAAGACCGGGCAAAGTGGAGAAGATTGAGTAGGAAAGTGGACCCTGGCAGAGGACGGGATAAGCGCTAGGACGACGACGACTCGCAAGCTTTCAAGATATCGAAAAAAGATAGCGAAAAGCTTCGTTTTCTATTTAGCCTTTCATTTACTTATTTGATTTCTGTCCATATCGGGGGGTTTGATTTCCAATCAGACATAATCATTGTTATCCAACGAGTCAACGCAGCTACTTTTCTGGGCACCATTCCGGAGGACAACGGTGTGAATGATTTTTCTTATATTCAATATTTTAGTTTTCCTTTTTATTTTTATATCTTATTGTAAATATTTTTACTGTAACTACGTAAGAAAATACTAGATAAAGTCTAGCAGACACAAATCAAAGCAATTATTTTTGAAAGTATTTTGTGTGATTTCGAATAAATTGCAACATGACTACGAAGCGTTTCCCTCATTAAAATCAAGGTCCACAAATCTCGAACTGACTGTTTTAACTTCGCTACGTGTTAATTGCAGCCCGGCAAATACTCTGGAGCTCGTCACCTGCCACGCGTCCAATTTGTGATTGTCATCCTGTCGACGTCTCGCCCCCTTTCGGATGTCGACGCCATAGGCCTTTGATACACGAACGAATTTCGGGAGCGATTGTGTTGCGATTTTATGCGGTGAATGTGCTGCGAGACGCCGCGAGACCGCCGCGAAACCACCACTAATACACAAAAAACGTTAGCCATTTTCTGGTTTACGGTGGCTAGAAAGCTGCCTTATAAGATTTTAGTCGTTCGTTTGCGAATTAGCTCTTTCACACTCGTCGCAACTTACCACACTCCATTTCGTCCATTTCCTATGCATTTATTTACTGTACGTGGTTACCACTCTAGGACCTGTGCACCCCATCGACTCTACTACCCGATTTTTCTGCGAGCTATTTGGCCTGCTCACTGCGATTTCAGTTTTCAACTTTATAAGTAAAGTACAGATTACGAAATACTGTATAAAATGTAGATGTTCCGTAGCGAGCACGAGGCGGGATTGAGATGACATCACCTACATCGCTGTAGGATCGCGGGCGCTCAAAAATCGCTCGTGTAACATGCCTTATATAGGTACCGATGGCGCTTAATTCAAATAAAACTCCATGAATTATTGAACAATACCGCGTTGAAAGAGAATTGTGTAAATGGCGTCTGCGGAAATTTAACCGAAAATATTTGAGAATAAATGTAGGTATTCGTTCTGGGACGATAATAATTATTAATGTTTGTAATGTCTATCGTGATTGTGAACATAAGTAGGAGACCATTCAAGCTTACGGCCTGCCAGGTGGTAAGCAGCCACATCATATGACAGATCAGATGCTGATTATCTTGTCTTTAGGGCAATTACGCACTCGCAAACGGGGAACCCGCAAAAATGATTGAGATTGCCATTTCTGATGCCGAGTAGAGACCCACACGAGTTCCACTCGAGTTTTCTATAATCCGTCATCATCCCACCTCCACAAAGGATCCTATCGACCTCTCGGTCATATTACGGACCGGGAAAGAAGGCGGACCGCGGGCCCCCGCGTGTTGTGCGGGAGTGCATCCGGGATTTAACGCTAAGATGATGATGATGATTAGAAATCAGGGGTGATGTGCGCTCTTATTTGCCAGTGGAACTTGAACTATTTATTTGCTGTGTATTTTCTCAGCTCTGGACCGTATGCAGTGTTTACGGCCAGTAGGTTAGAATATTCTGTGGTAAGAATTCCAAAAGCAGTAGGGTATAGCGATTGAGATAGCGGACGGGCAAGTTCAAATACAACAAGACTTGGTATAGTTACTTTTGCTTTGCGATTTCCATCAGCTGGGACCGTTTCTCACTGAGAGGTATCTGTGTTACATTTTCGGTACTCCATTTTTATTAGGTTTTATGTTTGGTATGAAAATAATATTGACTCTAGGGAAAAAATGCTCAGATATCTAGGGTACCTATAGTATTCTTATAGTCTGAGTCTCAAGAAAAGCCATTAATAAAATAAAGTGACAGACGAGCTTTTTATGAGTAGTATTGTTTTCTTTTTATGCCTTGAATGTGATATGTGTATGACATAGGTTGGAATCTCACTTGGGGCATAAATTCGGCTCTACTATAAAACAGATTTGTCAAAATAAATTGGCCATTATTGCACCGTTTTCTGATTCGTAATGTACACTACAAAATATATGTGTTTTTACACGACAGCATGGGTGCGATAATGTTCGATTTCAAGAACTCGAATGATATGCTCTCAAAGCATTCTCGGGTGGTAAGACTCCACCTAAAGAGTCCGCATGAATGGATAGCGGTGGGCCTTAACTATTTCTGCCGCCAAGCAACAATGTTTCCATTGCTGTTTTCCGGTTTGAACTGTTTTACGGTACGGCAGGAATTCTGCATTTAACTGCTTTGTGTTTTCTCAGATTGGGACCGTTTTTTAACAAACTTTTGCTAGTTTGTATACAAAAACAGTCATTTGTGAAGCGGTATCGTCACGATGTGGCCGAAGATGGAGCATGTTTAAATTTATGTGTTCCAGTTTGATGGTTTAGGTACGGGAGAAATATTCTGCATTTTTCTAATATGGGCGACAGCGGGGCTGTGGCGGAACACACGGACGTTGATTTTACTGTAAAATGTCTACATTGGAAGCTTTAAGACGCTCTTGAAACCGCCTCGCTCGTTCAGCGCCGGACATTGGGGTACCCACGTATGGTCCATGGC
The DNA here is from genome assembly GCA_905147135.1 of Blastobasis lacticolella. Taxonomy (NCBI): domain Eukaryota; kingdom Metazoa; phylum Arthropoda; class Insecta; order Lepidoptera; family Blastobasidae; genus Blastobasis; species Blastobasis lacticolella. The sequence continues at coordinate 2,022,666 of LR990044.1, forward strand.
TCCCTCTTTCCGACGGTAGCCGTAATTTGTATTTCTTGCTACACGGACTGAGGCTGACATATTTAATATTCGTATATTTTAACATGCTTTGCTTATTTTTACAACAAATATTGTATAAATTGCACCTATTATATGAATCGATTTTTGCAGACAACCTTAATAAATACACGCAAGAATCACTGCCCAATCACGACTGAATTTATATTGCGCGGAATCGCGCATTCATTCAATGCAGTTCCCCTCATCACCATCACAGCCCGTAACAGTCCACTGCAGGACTAAGGGCCTCTCCCACGAAATGGGAGGTTATTGCCATAATCTCCACGCTTGGCAGGCGGGTTGGAGATCGCATTATTATAAATATAACAATGGAAAACGCTGCTGTCCATTTTCCAAGCCTACGGAGACGCTAGATCTTTTGCCTCGGAAACATTAGTCGCCTTGTACGACCCCCACGAGTGTAAGAGGTTGGTGCTATTCTACTCTGCCGAACACCACACGGCACAGTGACCCTCCCCCGCAGCAAATTCAAGCTCAAAACAGCGAGCTATATACGACTATAAACGCTAAATAATGACACTCAATTCATAATTGTGAGACTACAGTTTTGTAGTTATTAAGTTAAGACGATATTCTGAGTTGGTACCAAAAAGAGGGGTTGTTAGACATGGGTATATGTGGCTCTATGTGTCTGTATGTGAAGGTGTGTGTCTATCTATGACGTCACAGCTCCCTTACGGATGACCGATTTTTCTCATTAAATTTGGTTCAGCAGTTCACTTGGTGGAGGTATTTCGACGTATTTTGACATTTATGTTTATGTCTAATATATTGAAGCATACCTACTATAGCTTTTAAGAAAAAAAATTTTTGAGGTTGATTGTTGGAAAACCTTTAGACAAATTCCTATTCCAACTTATATCCGACCCTTTTGACCACGTTATATGCTTCAATAAAAAAGGAAACAAAATCGAGAAGGCTCGCCTGCGCTGGTTTGGTCACGTGTTGCGTAAGCCTCTGGGATACGTGGGAAATAGGTGCCTGAATCTGCCGGTATCAGGAAAGAGGCCCAGTGGGCGACCCAAGAAGCGATGGATTGACATCGCTGAGCCGAATGCAGAAGCCAACGGCTTACGACGCGAGGATGCCGAAGACCGGGCGAAGTGGAGAGGATTTTGTAGGAAAGCGGACCCTGGCAGAGGCCGGGATAAGCGCTAGGACGATGATGATGATGAAAAAAGGAAACATAATATCGATTGTGACTTAAGCTTTGAGTAGGCTCCTTCTATGCCTCTACATCCAATTTCTTCCGATCCGGTTGCTTACTTACTTCAGTGTCCTTCAAGTCAATACAAAGCATGTCCACTAACTCTTTAAATTCTTTATCTGCCCTATCATCTTTTATACAACAACCAGTCACTATAATTGCCTTGTAGCAATGTATTTCACAGTCTGGTGCACTTCTTATTTAGTTCTCATTTCCTTCAGGAAATTGGAGACCGATATCGATATGTTCTTGTTCAATTTCCTTATTCAGAAAGCGAACTTTATTTTTAGGTAATTTAACGGTGAAGTCTAGAAATATGAACAAGTTAGTTTTTTGCTCGTTCGCTCTTTATTATTATGATTCACTGAATTGGTTTAGGAGAAGAATTAAGGCTGACAGCTTAACTTGTTTTCCACCTCAAAGATACATTGCTACATATTAAAAGACTAATTCCCACGCCGCGAACGGTCTATCTGTCTGTTAAACTACTCAACGGATTTGAATGTGGTTTTCACCAAAAGACAGAGTGATTCATGAGAAAGGTTTAGGGCAGGACAACGACAAAGTCGCGGTTAGTAACGAATAAAACTTAAGTAAAACCATTTTATTAACTTAATGGTAGGTACTGTCACTACAAATACAGTTCCTCTGCCAAAACTATTATATCCGTTTAATAATTAGACCACTGTAATTATCTGATCTGCCAAATCCTGGATCATGGTCAAGGCCGACCTCAAGCCCTCCTGTGCGGGAGCACAACCGGGATAACGCCAAGATGATTTTATTATTAATAATTAGAGCAGAATGCTAGCTCCACTTTTGTGTTCCACTGTACAAGCTTACAAATAAGGCTTCGATATAGTCGGACTATTAACGCTCACCACCCAACGCTTCTAGTTCCATATTTTTTCTTTAACTGAGAAGATTGTACTCCTAAACACATAATAGAAAAGCTTTTTAGAAAACTATAACAAGCTACCAATTTTGTTTACCCACCCACCCGTGTGTTTGCTTCTTACCTGTGCTCAGGTCGCGTGAAACGAGTCTTTTGTGACAGGAAATTAAAATTTTTTGTGTTCCTTATTTTTTTTTTTTTACGCAAAACTATTGTAGATATAGAAGATTCGAGGTTTCTTCATTCTTAGTAAATTATGTTCTACTCTGTAATTTAGGTTGTACTTTTTTGTGTATCTTTTTTATTGAACGTGTAATTATCGTTGTTTATTTTGATGACTAGCTGACCCGGCGCGCCTTTGTTCGCGTCGTGTTCTAGTCCTACCCTACTCTACCCTTATCTCTACTATACACCTACCCTACGCTCACCCTACGCCTATATTAAGCCAACCCTACACCTACACTGCGTTTACCCTAAGCCTACTCTACGTTTGCCCTAAGCCTATTCTACGTTTACCCTACGCCTACCCTACTCCTATTCTACATATACCTACCTTTTTTTTCTTAGATAGACACATTGTCCTTACAACTACAAATCCAACAAAGAATGAATAAGCTAAGTAGGTTTTTAAGATCAAGTATTAGGTACCTGATCTGCCAAATCCAGGATCATGGTCAAGGCGGACCCTGAATCCGCGAGCGCGAGAGCATAACCGGGACTGTGACGATATCGTGCAGTGGCCATTTTCCATCAAGTGGCCCGCTTGCCTATCTGCCTGCAAATTTTATTACCAGGTTTCGGGGTAAACTGGTAGATAAAGCTACAAAGCTTTAAGTCCACCTTTGTACTATTTTGTGCATAAAGTATTAAATAAATAAATATATTGATTATAAATACAGTTCGGTTTAATAACAGCAAATAAATTGAAATCGTTTTCACTTTTATACGTTTATACAAGTAATTCACTTTCAATAAGTTCACACTTCGTGCGTTTCAATATTCTAGTTCTACCGTTCTACGAAAACCCTATCTATGGCTTTTGATGAATGAGTTAGGAAAATGGAGAATGAGACGTAATTTTGATCGCGTGGATTTCAAAATTAGTTTTTTTTCGCCATGTTGAGATCACCGACCTTACCATCATTATTTCTACATATTATAAAACGTCTCACGCCTCTTTTTCCTGTCTGTTCGCGATAACTACACAACGGATTTTGCGGTTTTCACTAATAAACAGAGTGATCATAGGGAAGGTTTATGTGTGTAGTATATGAATATTATTATTATATGTGTTTCTAACTCCAAGAAAACCCGTGCGAAGCCAAGGCAGGTCGCTAGCTCAATATAAATCTCAACTTGATATCTCCTGTTTCTGAAAAAACTAGCGTGTCAGACAGACCACCAGCCAGCCATACAGAAAACAAAGGGGTCCTCCAACGATTCCCTTTCACCTTTGACTTAACCCTACAATACCGCTATCCCACTTAACAGTCAGTCAACTAAGTGGGAAGTGGGAAACAAAAACCCATCATGGCCACCCGCGAAGTTCAAGCGTAAATCACGGGCGTGGACAAGATTTATCTATCAAGTTCCCCTGCACCTGTTAACCGAACCCACATTGCTTGGAAATATATAGGTCTCATTTCGAAGGATATCCCTAGGTGTACAGGAACAGTTGGGACCACGGCTAAAATAGTTTTAGCACCCGACGCAAAAAAGTATGACGTGGCTGTGTGTATATGTATGTGGCATCGTAGCTTCCGAACGGACTGACCGGTTTAGATGCGGTTTCCTCTATTTGAAAGCCAGTTAAATCGAGATGGTTCATCAAAATCGGTTTTGTAGCTTAGAAAATATTTGAGTTTCAGTTAACTTTGTCGGGTTATCCCACTGTTTCTGTCGGTTAGGTTTTCATTAGACGTTCTTGTCAATGACGACTCCCATATTGGATGGTTACATGGAAACTGATTGTTTTATCCACTCCGTAAGATAGTTGATACAATATAAGAAATGTGTTGTACATTTAGCAAATATTCACTTCAGTACCTAGTAGTTTGACGACCTGAGTGGTTCAGTGGTCAACATTAGTGGCCGGTCTGCCACGCAAGAGGTCCCGGGTTCGATTCCCGGGCAGGCCGAAATTGAAATGATGAATTTTAATTTCTGTTACGGGTCTGGGTGTTCTATGTATAATAAGTATGTATTTAAAAGTATTTAAGTAGTTTATCAGTTATCTAGCACCCATAGCACAAGCTTTGCTTAGTTTGGGGCTAGATGTGAATTTGTCCACGAATATTTATTTTTTAGTATTGATTTTCTTGACGATTCTTGACTTTTGTTTCTACGATTATTTATTACAAATAAGTTCCAACCAAGACGTCAACGTCCGGCATTGCCATCCAATTTGGAGCGTACTTAAGGGTTGAAAAGGTACGTCGTGTGGGAGTCCCGTCTAATATGATAATACTAGAAGGTCGTTTCTCGAAAGCCCCATTGTCATATCACAGCAGGAAGATTATTTCATAGAATGATCGTACGCCGCAGGAAGATATTTCAGAATTAAGGCGATGAAACCCTTCAGCCCTTTACCAAATACCTAATCTGTTCATCGTTACATATACCACCTAAGGTTGTCTGGGAGAGATCGCTTAAAGCGCCTTTGCGCGCTTGTATATTATGCTGATTTTTGTATATTGTCTTATAATATGTGTGCAATAAAGAGTTTTTACTTACTTACTTACTTACTAGACTTAGTTACATTATAGGTACTTACGCAGAGCTACTACTAAAAGCATCGGTGGCCTAATAGTTAAGGGTCTCGTGAACGAGACGTACAGGGTTCGAACTCCAGTGCCGCAATGTGCCATTGATTCTTTTCTAAGTTATGTTCTTTACTTGAATACTAACCGATGCTCCTACGGTGAGGGAAATCATCGCGATAACCTGCACCTGTACATTCAGATAACACTAAGTGAAAGTGTAACCATTATACAATCTAGTCAGGTTCCCCTGTTTACAGGGTCCCGGAGGTCAGATGGCAGTCGCTCTACTATAAGTACGTGATCAGCCAAATCTTAGAATCTTGCGCACGAGAACACAACCAGGACATTAGCGCGAAGATGATTTTATAGTTACACTAGTAGACCTGGCGTGACTTCGTTCGCGTACACCTACTATAGTAGAAACCTTAGAAGAGGCTAACCCCTACCTACACCTTTTTTCTTGCTTATAAGCCTTCCTCTAAAATCAATCTATGTATTGTTGAAAAGCGCATTAAAATCCGTTGCGTAGTTTAGAATATCGATGCGTACGATACTTTTTTTTATGTCGTACGATAAGCAAACAGGCAAGCGGTCCACCTGATGGAAAGTGGTGACCACTGCCTATATATATTAGCAACACCGAGCTAATGCGTTGCCCACCTGTATAACACGTTGCTCTGGCAGCAAAAAGGCAAATGCCACTCCACTGCCAAAGCCACGGTTTCCCAAATCCCCGCCCCATAGAGCACTGGAAACCTTACTCACCGGCAGAAACACAATACTGTTTAAAAGAGTATTATTTAGCTGCGATATTCTGTAAGGTGGAGGTACTTCCCCAGTCGGGCGGCTCCAATTCGAACGAGATACCCCGCTATGCCCTACCTCTCTTAACATTGGGACAGACGGCGGGAAACGACTTTGTTTTATACTACGTAAAGATAATAATACTTACCTCTGATTTATGGAACAATATTGGACAGAAATCCAATAAAGTGAACTGCAAAAATTACCACTGTCCGTCCGCCAGTCCAATAAAGGGGAGAAAGGTCCTGGAGGCAAACAGTTTAAATCTTACGGCAAGTCGCCGACTTTCGCAGCCTTTTCTGTTATTTTCTTCACTTTCGTTTTGTTCATAAAAAAGACAATTGTTCATGTCAGTATTTATGTGAGATATAAGAGATTTTAAACTGTAAATAAATATGTTATTGCACTTGACGATATTTAAACAAGAAACTTAAAAATAAATGACTAGCCAGACATTTTAGACCGCCATCTTACCTGGTGGTAAGTGACGTTGCGGCCGATGATGGAGCATGCCTGTATAGGAACAGCTTATTTACTCTAGTATTGAATGCGTCTAGATTATAATGATCAGGGAACACACTCGCAGTCAACACGTTCCATTCCTTGTTACTATATTAGTATCCATAGGTATTCAGTGATACAGATTTGTCGATTAAGGTACTATGCATATCATATCACACCATTAATATACCACCTAGAGGTCCGCGCCACTCTGGCGTACCGCCGCCGCCGGGTCATTGACAAATTCGCGCCGACTTCAACATTTTATTAAAATTCACGAGAGAATTTTGTTGTATCTTGTAGGTATTCGTCACAATACCTAGCAACCCACCGAGCCCAGCAAGTCCCAAGCAAGCGAGTCAGCAAGTATAAATAAGGCGTCACCGACTCGCCGACATATCGTGCTTATTATGCTCCGAAACTTGTTACACTGTTATAACCATGCAGTTATAAACAAGAAGACATTATTTAGTAAACATTCTTAAACTTTTCTAAAAGCCCTGGGAGTGTTGTTGTCGCAAAAGAAGTCGTCTCAATTGGGGCCAAAGCCACGGTATCCCAAATCCCCACCCCATGGAGCACTGGAGACCTTACTCACCGGCAGAAACACAATACTATTTAAAAGAGTATTGTTTAGCTGCGGTATTCTGTAAGGTTGAGGTACTTCGCCAGTCGAGCGGCTCCAATTCGAACGGGATACCCCGATATGCCTACCTCTCTTAAAATCTGATATCTTTTGCCAAATGTAAACTATGTCGCAATTTGGTCGCACTTGGCCTCAAACATAGGGTTGCTCTGAACCATTGTTTCTCATAAGGTTTGATGGGAGCCAAGTTTATTGTTTCGTTGTCTTGTTATCTTAAGTCTTAGAATTGCCATCTTTGCCTCCTGCTGTATATTTTTATTAGATTTATTTATTTATTTATTTATTTATAACTCTTTATTGTACATACAAAGACAGTAAAACATAGTAACAGTAAGACAATATAGTACAAAGTAAGATATATATTATTGCATGAATTTTTTTCCTAACCACATAATCACAAGTAAAAAAACGATCCGACTAATAACTAATACCACCACACCGTTTACACGTAAATTGCAAAAGAATATCTCAAAAAACTGACGATAGCGTAATCACAGCCAAAACCAAAGGCAGGCGGCATTCCACATTCCACCGTCTTGACACTTGCCATCCGATAAAATAATAAAAACAAATAACTGTGGGGAAGACTATTCGAATAGTTTTCAACTTTATTTGACGATGTCTTATCACACTTTAAAAATAAAATAACTGTCTTTGTGTTTAGCGCCTCGAGCTACGATTCTTCGACACCTCTTTTCCTTTTCCAAATCATAATTATTTTTACAATCTGTTGAAATGTGCTAACTATCGCCCAGGACACCTGATAGTTCATCATCAGCTCATCATGGTGAAGTCAACAGCTAGATAAGACAGATATTCCCAAGGTCATCATCATCATCATCACAGCCCGTAACAGTCCACTGCAGGACTTTGGGCCTCTCCCACGAAAGGGGAGGTAATTGCCATAATCTCCACGCTTGGCAGGCGGGTTGGAGATCGCAGTGTTTAATGGAAAATGCTGCTGCCCATTATCCAGACTACGCAAACCCTTGATCTTTTGCCTCGAAAACATTAGTCGCCTTGTACGACACCCATGAGCGTAAGGGGTTGGTGCTATTCTATTTTGCCGGTCACCACACGGCCAATTCCCAAGTTGCCCGGCACTAATATCAGGTATATGTATACCTTCAGGGTCCCTAGCGAAAGACCTTGGTCAACCTCGTTTCGCCAACGGCATTAGGAGACACACATAACAAGTGTCGAGCGCGTTGCGGTGCTGACGTTCGACTAGCCCTAAAGTACGAAACGGACACCCATCCAGCTCCCGGGATCTACTAACGTTGCTTAACCTTGGTTATCGGTCTATGTGCTGCGACTGCGCCCAACACACTTTCACTGTTATTTCATTCTATAAATAGTGAAGTACCCCTCTATACAATCCCATTATTATCCCATATCTTCAGGGCTGACAATATTCTTTTTATTCGAAAATTTACGAGTAGCCGGACATTTCGGCGGTATAAAATGTTTTAGATGCCCATTTCTTACCTTATAATCTCTGAAGCGCAACTGTAACGTGAATTTTATCTCCGTTTCACAGATTTCTTAAGTCAAAGTCATGGTTATGGGAAAAAGGGAGGCGCAATTTTTCATTTATACAAGAAAGTGCGAGTCTGCATCATATTAGATTATCCATTTTCTTTTATATAGGTTCCTTTGGGAGGGTAAATGTATTTTTTCCGTGGTTTACTGTGGTATAGGATTGTTATCCTGGCGTTATGTTGTCGCAACTTTTCGTAACTCTTGCGCTATTTTCCGTAGTAGTTTGACTTGTAGTTTTACTTGAGCCTTCTTCTGAGAGATTATTTTTATAATCGTCGTGGTTAGAGTAGATGCTGACCCTATCTGGAGATAGCAAGGTTGGAAGTATTATAAAATGCTGCTATTTTTTTTGTTTTGGAATGTATAAATAGGAAGTCAGGTTCGGTGACTTATGGTTAATAGATGAGACTCGTATCCCGAGGTACGAGGTGAACATTTGGATTACTATGTAGATAATTTGAATGGATTATTTTGTATGAGTGTGAGAGCGCGAGGCCTGTAAAAATTTAGCTAATAGATCTATGTACCAATGACTCTTTTCTCAGTTATATACATTAGTTAGACACTAGCCGATGCTCTTATCTGTACATTCAAGCAATTGAAAATCATTCAGTGATCCAATCTGGTCAGGTTCACCTCTGAATCGGGTCACGGAGGTAGTCGCTCCACTGTAATTGCCTGATGTGGTAGATCTTGAATTATGGGCAAGACAGACCCGGGGCCCTTACAAGCGAGAGCACAACCGGTATATTAACGCTAAGAGAATTATTTTTAATTTCTAACAGGTTTACTAGTTGTGTATCGATGATTAGCGGCGATGCTGTCTAAGGCGCTGTCCTGCTGTCCGCTGTCAAATAAGAAGAGACTTGGCGGGTCACGTGGTTCGACTTGCGCTGTATACGATTTTCTGTGCAAAATCCCCTCCACTGCCATTTGACAAGTCTCTTCTACGCCACCGTATTTCATCTCCTAAACGCATAGGTATAAGTGTTTTTTGCAAGACGTCATATCATGCCATATATTGGATATGTGTTTGATCGTAAGGCGTTTTGTTCGGTTTTTTATTGACATTGCTGTAGTTGTCCTGATGTCAGATTATTAATTTGAATTAAAACGCGAGGGCGCTTTTATAATTTGTAACATGACGATATTATCGTGGATATCCAGGACATAGGAGAAAGGTTTTTTATTATTTTTTATTATCAATAGTCTTGCATTTGACCTAAACTCACCTGATGGAAAGCGATAATGAGGTCGAAGACGTAGTATGCTTGCCTAGAAGATACCTATTCACTCTTGATTTGAAGACCCAAGGTTATACTTATCGGGGAACAATGACTCAGGCGCGCATAAGAAAAGTGGATGCAAAACGCTTCATAAATGGGTGACGATCTTTTGTCCCCCTAGTTGTTCGATAATAAAAAGGGCATGGTGGAACAAGGTTGTGGAGCTCTTGGGAGCACTCACCGAAGTGAATTCGATAAAAGACCAAGCTGGCTACTCTACCACGGTGTCCCAGACCCAGAAGGCGAGACTCGACAACTCGCGAGGTGGCATGGAGAGGACATTTTTATTGTTGAGGCTCCTGTAGTAAACGCTCGATGTAATATTTCAAATAGGTTGAACCTGAATGAGAAACCTACATTAATCTTCTATTGAAATAAAACTATAAAAGAAATATTTCTTTATTCCTAAGTACATATTTTCAAATTTTTTTAAAATGTACAAAAAAATATAACATAAAAAATTTAATATGGTTACTTACTATAAAACCTATAAGCTATCAATAAAAAAAAATTACTAAACTATTGTTCTCGTATCCGTCTATGACTAAAGGTTTACAAACACTGAAAAAAAAATACTTATAAATTTACAGCATATCTGAAGTACAACGAAAAAAATATTCATTTGTGTGAGAATACGAACACTTGCACGCCGTCGCAATATTTAATATGACAGGAGTGTGACGTTTTGGTGCGAATGGTCACAGAACAAAAATATTGTCTTCTTGAGACATTTTTATTTTACCGATTATTTGACTTATCTCTTCAATATGTGTCCGTTTCATGCCATCTCAACCCTATTGTAGAATTCCATGTTCATGATAACGTGAGGTGTAGAATTATAAAAGAGCCTAAAGGGCGCTTTATAATTTGTAACGTAACGATATTATCGTAGACGTGCATGTGATAGGAGAGAGGTGGCAAGAAGGGTACACGTGTTGATAGGGATAAGTCAAATAAGTCAGTCTCTACAACAAAATTGTCTCATGCCACTTATGTCGTGGACGTCCACGATAACATCGTCATGTTACGATTTATAAAAACGCCACAGATTGTGCTTTGAAAAACAGGTTTTAAAAATTAAAATCAAGCAATTGCTTAAAATTACAGGGTACGTCCGACTATAATGAATTATTCAATGTACATTCACCCGGTGAGACTATGACAGATGTTCCATTCAACATATTGTTAATGAACGACAACTTCAGTGAATTTAATAAAAATAGATTGAACTGTAATGGATCAAAACCAAAACCAGTGAATTCATTGAGACATAAATTTACTTCTTGTTAAAGGAGTTTTCAATTTTCAGATCAAAGAAAAGGAAAGGGATTCCTAATTAAATTTTTAGGGTTAGGGTTCGTTCTAAGGGTTCGTCAAGAAGTCGATTTATAATTATATAGGTATACTAATATAAATATATTGTCGATTCATTCTCTACATATTTATGATAGGTACAAAACTAACTACTTACATACATTACATACAGCTCACGCCTACGTCCCACAGGTGGGGTAGGCAGAGACACTAGTATGGATCGCCACTTTGAACTTTGTTACAACTACTTTCAATGTAATTTTAGTCTTTAGACATTTTTTTTTACCTAGTAATAAAGCTAGCATGGCCGTGTGGTGTCCGGCAGAGTAGAATAGCACCAACCCCTTACACTCATGGGTGTCGTACAAGGTTGCTAATGTTTTCGAGGCAAAAGATCAAGAGTCTCCGTAGTCTGGAAAATGGGCAGCAGCATTTTCCATTGTTATATTTAAACACTGCGATCTCCGACCCGTCTGCCAAGCGTGGAGATTATGGCAATAACCTCTCCTTTCGTGGGAGAGGCCCTAAGTCCTGCAGTGGACTGTTACGGGCTGTGATGATGAATAAAGCTAGCATGGTAACACGCTCGGTACGATCCGGATCTCATAAATGACCTTGATCAACTTCGCTTCGTCAAAGGTATTAGGAGGCAAACCTTACAAGTGGCGAGCTCGTTGCGGTGCAGTACTTCGACTAACCTCAAAGTAATAAACGGTCAACCAATCCGGACACTTAACCAGTGCCGCTGTTACCGAATCTCATGAACTAACCAAAAAGTCGGATAACACCCGAACCAAGTTTACTTGATCTAATGTTTTCTAAACTACTAAACCGATTTTAATAAAACAATGTAAGAACAATCTCGATTAAACTGGCTTTCGAATAACCGCATCCAATAAGGTCCGTCCGATCGGGAGCTACGATGCCACAGCCAGACACACAGATTGACAGAGCCACAGAGCCACATATAGACAGATTCCAATACAGACAACCGCATGCGATCGGAAGTGACGATGCCACAGACAGACACAGAGATAGCCAGAGTCATAGATACTGTTGTTGCTGATGTCCATAGGCGGCGGTGACCACTTTCCATCAGGTGGCCCGCTTGCCTGTTTGTCGGCCGTAAAAAAAATACACACGTCTTTACAACACCGCTCTATTTTCGTCAGGCGTTAAAAAGAAGAAAGTGACGCAATTTTCGTCTACAGTTGCCTCTATAAAAAACGACCCAAACAAAATAAATAGGAAACAAACAATCGAATCCAATTAAGAAAGTCAGCCAAACCAAAATCCGCATTGCTCAGCCAATTTCATTAGCGAACTAAGTTCAGACTAGAGAGTCGGGACTTTCAAGCGGCTACACCATATCGATCTTCCACTAATCAACTTAGCTAGTTTCCTGCCAACATCTGGGTGGACGACGCAGGTGCGTGCGGGGGAGGGGGGCCGGAGCTGATATAAAATATTGATTGATTGCTACAATCTGGTCGTAGGGAGCCTGTGTGTGCAAGAGGTAGTCCGTAGGTGTGGAAGGCGTAGAGGCAGCAGTGAGTGACCTGAGAGTGAAATAAATAAATAAATAAATAAATAATCGTGGACAAATTCACATAGCGCCATCTAGCCCCAAACTAAGCAAAGCTTGTACTATGGGTGCTAGCTAAATAAACAATAATAATAAATATGTTTGGACAATTCATACAGTTCCATCAAGCTCCGAAGTAAGGAAAACCGGTGTTGTGGGTGCCAGGAAACTGATAAACTACTTAAATATACATTTTCTAATACAACCTTACTGCCAGAACTTAAGCCGGAAGGCGCAGCGTGGGTAACAAGGTGGACCGACGACCTGGTAAAGATCGCAGGTATCAGCTGGATGCGCCCAGCAGTGGGCGTCTTTCGGCTGATATCATGACTTATTATACTTAATATAACGCCCAGACCCGTAACAGAACTTAAAATTCATCATTTTAATTTCTGCCCGGCCTGTAATCGAACCCGAGACTTCTGTAGGGCAGACCAACATGTTATCCAACTGAACCACTCAGATGATGATGCAAAACTTTAATTGTATGCATTATGTGTATGGAATAATCGAACCCGAGACTTCTGCGTGGTAGACCAACATGTTTTCCAACTGAACCACTCAGATAATGATGCAAAGCTTTAACTGGAATGTGCCAAATATCGCCATTAATCAGACTGGATTCACCTTCTGTTGGTCACACCCGTATTCAGAAATGTTACTGTGAGGTCTCATTGTGTTTGCGAACGCACACAGTTCCACCTGACAATACTCGAGCGGTGAAAGTCACTTTGGCCTTCGTGAAAATGAACACATAGCAAGTGAAATTCATCAATCATAAAGCCGTATTGAACGCAGTACAACTAGTGTCAAATAAGAAGAGACTTGGCGGGATACGTGGTTCGACTTAGTAGGCGATTACCTGCGCGAAATCCCCTCTACTGCCATTTGACAAGTCTCTTCTTTCATGACGCGGATTGTACGTTCACGAGTACTATAAGAATTGTCTTACTTATTAGTCAGATATTGTTTGTGACGGGATTGTTTGTTTGTCCTTCAAATTTTTGTGTAATCTGTACAGTTTGTTAGCGGACTCAGGAATGCATGTCACTACATAATTATTTTAAAACAAAAGCTTCACTATATATTATAAAACTGTCTGTCCGCGATAAACTCAAAAACTACTTGACTGATTTTCATGCGGTTTTCATCAATAGACAGAGTAATGCAAGAGAAAGATTTATAGTTTATAACAAAGTCGCGGCGGATCAGCTAGTTTGTATATAAATCTGGGTAGATATAACATGACCATATCATGGTGGCGGCGGTGACCACTTTCCATCAGGTGACCCGCTTGCCTGTTTGTCTGCCGTATAATATAAAACAAAACATGCACAATAAGCTGCTGCGAATTCAATTCAAAAGTAATATTAAAGAAGAATTTCAGATTTAAGCAATTACTATATTTATTTTCCATTTATTTTATCACTACAAAACAATACATTTAGATAATCATATAATTATTTGTTACAGGTAATTTGCCGACTTTAGTACAGATAAGTTGGTAAGAATAGACCCTGTTGATCCCAGAGAGACCTATAACCGAAACTTACCCGCGGTACTACCGCTAGTACTGGTAGTACTACAGTTTATTTTTTCCACTCGTGATAGTACTGATGTGTCTGGTAGACTACGGGCAATTAATTTTACCCCTGATACTATTTACCTATTTTGTAAATAAAAGAACACCATGTAATTATTTTAAACTTTAATAAACTTTAACCAATGTAATATTATTGCTTATGAGCTGCTTTTGTATGAGTATAATATTATAATTGGTTTTTATGTTTAACTTTCTAAGTTTGATTGCTACTTTGACATTGACTCAACCTCTTTAGTTTCAAAAAATCTCATAATTGTGTCTGTACTTTTTTTCAAAATTCTGTTAATTTTGCCTTGTCATGATTCTAGGACATCATTAGTTCTGTGGACTTTTCCAAATAAGCTTACTACCTATTTCTATATATCGTATACGAGATTACAGCACGTATACATTTTTAAAAACCTATCTTTCTACGCTCCCAGCCCTGCACAATGGTAACTCGTGCATCCAACGACCCTCCTTGACCGCACTCTAATTGGAAAAGTGTAATGTCACACATTTTACAAGTACGTTACTTGGTACAACAGAGTTTATACTGATAAAGTTTGAAATGGCAAGTAAGGTCGGATACTCAACCGCCCGGCCACCGACGCTGTACTAATAATATTATACAGAGATGAAAATTTGAGTGTTTGTCGATTTATTTGTAACTAGCAGCCGCCCCGACTTCGCACGGGTACCACTACGGGTACTATATAGCCTATGTCACCCGGGGATAGTGTAGCTTCCCAACGGTGAAAGAATTTTTGAAATCGGTCCAGTAGTTTCGAAGCATATTCAATACAAACAAACAAACAAACAAAAAATCAAACCTTTCCTCTTTATAATATTTTTATATTATATTATATTAGTATAGATGGATAAACTCAAACCAATTAAGCTACTTAACTGTACATTCTTTCACTAATAGGAAGTTACATTCTTCCCGACTGACCGGGTAGGGTAGAATTTTTTTTTACCACCAAGGTGACAAACAAGCTTACGGCCTGCCTGATGGTAAGCAGTCACCGCAGCCTATGGACGTTTGCAAAACCAGGGGCATCACCCACGCGTTGCCGACCCCATAAAAACTTTTTGACTCCTTTCTTGAAGAAGTCCATGTTGTACTCTCCAGGGAAAACCTCTCCAGGTAGAGTAGCGTACAGTAGGATAGAATAGGGTAGGGATCCCTAGGTCCCTACCTGGGTAGGACAACACGCGAACAAAGTCGATCCGGGCAAGTTAGTAATTAGTGAAAAAAAATTTAATTCATCATAGTATAATACCGAACACCATCTCTACTGAGCTCTAGAACATTACTTTTTAACTTTTTTCTTGTACGAGAATCTTTGCTCCCGATACTACAAAGGAAAAAGCATTAACTTCGTTTCCACGACTTTTATACTGGAAAGAATATTGAAGGAACTATATTAGTTTCAAGTGATTGGCTTAATAAGACAGCTAACTGACGGACGGACAGATATTTTTGTGTCATTTCTAATACAAATCTATCTCAATTACTTTTACTTTCTTTTATTCTTGTTTCTTATGTGACGTATTTTACTCCTACACAAAAAGTAGGCTGCTATAAGTTTATAACCTGTGAATTGTGTATAACCTGTATCTATTGTTATATCTGCATATCTGTGTATATGTGTCACACATTATAGCTCCCAGTCAGATAGACCGTTTTTTTCAGCCACTGCCGTCCAAAACATCTACTTAGTGCGTAGTATTTTTTTCCCTATGATATAGATATTCTGTGCCTAAGGCAAGCGGATTCAGTGCCGGCCTTTGAGGTACCTTTAGACATGCCTATTGAAGAACCCCTTGTTATAGTGCAAAGGAAAGGCTTCTCACACGTGCACTGTAAAAATGATATGACTAGACAACGTGGTTTCTGTGATATTGGAACGAAATTGACCAATGATAGACTACTTCTCTTCACTGCGTTCAGAACGCATTGTAACGCATTATTCTCAGACAAGTATTTTTGTCAATAAACAAAAAACGGCAATAAAATAAACACAAAAATGCAAACCGACTGATACCCGTTATATTGAAGTATTGAAGCTATGGCTGAACGCCGCCGCAGCCTTTGCCATGGTGACAGGTGGCGCGAAACTCACGCGTGGCGGGACTCCCCGCTTTTAGAATTAGAACCTTTCCCGAGGAACGTGCTCTGAATTTGAATTCGAAAATATTCGTAACATGCCAGTTTTAAACGTTATAGGTTCGAGCGGTGAAGATTTTAGTAGAGGATAGATAGATATATAGATATACTCTTAATTGCACACAAAATTACAAAAAAGTACAATTACAGGAAGTAGATAAGTAAATGTTTTAATAGACATAGACATAGACATAGACATAGACATAGACGTAACTTTATTTGGTCCAATAACACATTCAAATACTTAAAACTAACATAATAAATACATATTTGGAAAGCAGGGCGATGCGTCCTCGGACCAAATTGGACCAGCCTCAGCTTAATGCTATGCAGCTTAATCGTTCTATTACTACCAACCTATCACATATACTGGATTTGAGTGGGTAGGGTAGGACACCACGGGAACGAAGTTGCGCTGAGCCATCTAGTAATAAATAAATAATAGCCAATATAAAAAGTAAAAGCCAGAAAAATCATGACACATCATGGCATATATTGAATCAAAGTATTTGTGTCCCCTGATTCTCAAGCTAAGTAAACCTTGTGTTATGGGACTCAGGGATTCCATACTGTGCGGCACTGTAGGTACTACAGTACTGTACCTAGATTTTAACATAATCATGATAAACCCTATGACATTATCATATGGTTTATCCTATTTATGTTAAAATATAGAGTCTGCTACTACAGTTATGTACTGCTACACAGGAGTTTGGAAAAGTTTGTCACTACCACAAACATGTTAAAGATCATAATCATTTATTAATTTGTGGTACACCGGTTATTTTTTTTTAAGTATTTAAAGCAATTTATTAAGATACACATCAAATATTTACAGTTATAATATAAATATACACTAATACCTACGTTCAAAATAGCATAAATATACACTTACATATAAAATAATACTAAAATTAAAAAAGTCGTCCACACCGCTGCCCCCGGAATGGTGCCCAGAAAGCTGGCTGCGTTGCCTCGTTGAATAGCGATGTTAATCCGTTGCCCGAGGAACGAGCCAGCTCTCTGGTTACCAGTGGTGTCATTTAATTTTTTGGAAAGTTCTGATAATTATAAGGTTATTTAATTATTACAGTTTATAAAAAAATGATCCTCTGTGACCTATCCATTGGCATATTAAAACATGATATGACATAATGTCAGACGTATTTAAATAAATCACAATAATTCAATTAATTCTGATCTGAATGATAATAAATTAAAAATTAAGAATAAATAATAGACCATGATGATGAATTAAAAATAAATAATAATTAAGAATTTACATTGTACGTCCATGATAAATCACAAAAATACCGAAAATTATGTTCAGTAACAAAAACATGATTTAATAAAGCTTACCATTTTTAGTAATAGCCTCGGGGACATTCTGAAATGTGAGCACGAAAATATTTCGTCATTTAATGGCTGCTTCGAATATTATCGGAAATTTAATTAGTATCGGAATCGACCCCTTGGGAATGCTGAGAGACCCTCAGGCTAATAATGAAGACATTTAATGAAATTCATGCAGCATGCCAATTTTCAATTATGCATCGGATTTTTAATCGATCGTATACGATATTAATAGGTATGCCGCCATGTACATTTACTGAGTTATTTACATTACTTGATCACTAACCGATGCTTTTACGGTGAGAGCTTTTCTCTCACCGTAAAAGCATCATCATTTGAGTTTATCCATTACATCATGGTTATACATCCAGACGACTGAATGTGTAACCATGATCCAATCTGGTCAGGTTCCCCTGTGGTGACGGAGTCAGATGGCAGTCGCTCCACTGTAATGGCAGTCGCTCCACCTGATCTGCCAAATTCTGGATCACGGTCTAGGCGGACGCCAGGCCTTCCCACGGGAGCACAGCCCCAAGTACAAGAAGACCACGCTTAACCGGCGTAAAGGCATAAAAAATGTATGAATGAATGTGGAAGAGGCTAGAGAGGTGTGTCAGAATCGCAGCTTGTTGCACTCAATAGTGTTTGCTTACCCCAATGGGATACGGGCGTGAGTGTGTATGTAAACATATCTATGTAAGACCCAATGTTATCTCCAAGAAATATAGGAAACAAGTGTAGCTTTTTATAATAATTTTCCTTCCTCTCCCACACATGGTGTCTCCTATCTGCGCTAGGGTAGGGGAGGGTAGTAGTTTGAGTAGGGGTAGGGTAGGGTAGGGTAGGAGTAAGATAGCGGTAAGGTAGTATAGGGTGGGGTAGGGGTAAGATAGTGGTAGGGTCGGGGTAAGATAGTGGTAGGGTAGGGGTAAGGTAGTGGTAGGGTAGGGTAGGGGTAAGGTAGTGGTAGGGTAGGGTTAAGGCAATGGTAGGATAGGGTAGGGGTAAGGTAGCGGTAGGGTAGGGTTAGGATAGAGTAGGATGGGAGCGACTACCTATCACATGCAGCATGTGTGATGCACGCTCACTTAAACGTCTGTCTGGCGGTGGCGTGGGGGCCGGGTCGCTCTTTTCCCTCAAATATGGTTGAATTGGACGATGGCTGGGCCCTGCGTTATACTCGTGAACGGGTGCTGCTTTGGTAGACTGGCTTACTCTTGCTGTAGTTTTAGGTGTTTTTTCTTAATTATACTAGACATACCTATATAATATAATATAGCGTTCCGGCTCTGCCTGGCATTGTCGAGCACGGTTCGGTCGTGGTTGGCGTGGGATACGTTTATCTACGGCCATAGGGCGGTCGGCGTATCACTGTGTGCTTCCTTCCTACTTTCCTACCCCCTTCCTTTTAGATGATTGAAAGAGATATTTAATGTCCTAATAAATAAATAAATTTTGAATAGCTTTCGTTTAATTAATCCACACTCACCATTTCAGGAATACTTCCTTCCCCATACACCAAAGCTGTCCCATAATGTATCCGTTTGTTAGCAGTCCATGGCCGGTCTATTTCGGGATCTTCGTGTTGAGTCCTCCCTCAGTCTACAACTCAACATTGCAAATCCGTGAGCCAAGTTTCAAGCCGCAAATCCAGGCCTTGGTAGTTACTCGTAGTTTCTAGAATACTGTTTACGCGCTCACAGAGTTATTGATTAGTAAGTACAGTCGGTGTTAGAGTTTGGTAAGTCTCGACACTCGTCTCGATACAGTCTCGGGATTCGAGAGAACCGCTTAGTATTTGGTTACGTCGCGATGAAATGTTAATTTCTAAAGGGTTTAGTACATCATCATCAACACATTTTGGCGTTGAATCCCGGTTGCACTCCCGCGCAGCACGCCCGGGGGCATAAGGATGTATACTCGAAACATTTCAGTCCGCAAAGGGAATACTCGAAAAATGAGACCTTAGTGACTTTGTCAATCGTTTTTAGACGTTCTAAACCAATTTAGGATATAGGGGCACTGACTGTACAAGAACCAAATTAGAATTCCAGTTACTCACTCGTGAATACAGCGGAGTTTAGAGAGGCTTTTATATTTATGTAGTTATGGTAACGAGTATTAACACATCGAGTGACATCTCAAATAGATTGAACCTTAACATAGTATCTGAAGTTGTCGGACCGGGTGATCGAACCCCATAACCCTTAGGCCATCGACGCTCTCAACACCTCTCTTTCTATGGTGTGTCCTAGTTTTATTACTTTTCGACTGCAATGCTAACACGAAATTGCACTAAAATAATAGATTTTGAATGCTAAAAACTGCAACGAAATCGACCTAGTAGTTTTCGAGGAAGATGGTAACAGACATACTTACAAACACCAACCTCATACAACCTCCGTTCCATTCCGTCGATTGTGTGTAAAAAAGTCATTCGTACTTGCCGGTACTAAGGTTCGAACCTCTTCCTCTCATCACCTCTCCATCCATACTGCTGCGAATCCTATTCTAATCCACGCACAGGTCCGCGGGGACTGTAATCCCCGAAAAAAATTCTCACCCGCCCACGGGGAGTACAGCCCCAGTCGGATTATCTGTTGACAGTTTAACATCTGCCATTCGTTCCACAAGAGGTCAATAGCTGACTCTGTATTAAATTGGAGGATGCCAATAACGGCATAGTGTTATAGATAACATCACAAAGCAATCAGTGGTCGGTGTCAATGTGTCTTAACTGTAATTGTGGCTTTAATAACATTCCATACAGTTGGCATTGCTGGCTTTGCGGTTGAAATGTAATAACTTGGTGAGATATTGTGTCTATTTTAAGTGCGTAATCCTGTAGTGTTATCGTGTCACGTCGTATCTGCTATTCGGCGTGATTGCTTTTGGTGTTTAAAGCTTTATAATGCGGTGTTCAATTTCACATACGGGTCGTATGGAACATTAAGTTTTTGATATTTGACGAAAAAAGAGGTTGTAAGTTTGACATGTGTATTTGTGGCTCTGTGGGCGTGTCTGTCTATGGCATAGTAGCTACAGAATGGATGGAGCGATTGTGATGCGATTTTCTTGACTTGTCATTTCGTGGCCGAGTGGTTAAGGTATCCGACTCGTAAGCGAGAGGTACCAGGTTTGAATTAAACTGCGGCCATGTACCAATGACTGTTTTCTGAGCTTTGTACATTGGTTGAATTAGATCCGATGCTCTTACGGTGAGGGAGAACATCATGATATAACCTGCACTTCAGGCGACTTAATGTGTAACCATGATCCAATCTTTTTTTTTTTTATGTCATACTGTAGGCAAACAGGCAAGCGGGCCACCTGATGGAAAGTGGTCACCACTGCCTATAGACATTAGCAACACCAAGAGTATCGCTAATGCGTTGCCTACCTCTATAACACGTTGCTCTGGCAGCAAAAGGCAAATGCCACTCCACTGCCAAAGCCACGGTTCCCCAAATTCCCACCCCATGGAGCACTGGAAACCTTACTCACCGGCAGAAACACAATACTATTTAAAAGAGTATTGTTTAGCTGCGGTATTCTGTAAGGTGGAGGTACTTCCCCAATCGGGCGGCTCCAATTCGATCGGGATACCCCGCTATGCCCTACCTCTCTTAAATCTGGTCAGGTTCCCCTGGTAGAAGGGTCACGGAGATCAAATGACAGTCATTCCACCGTAATTATCTGATCTATCAAATCCTGGATCATGGTGAAGGCTGACAGCGGGCCCTCGTGCGCGAGAGCACAGCCGGGATATTACCGCCAAGATGATTATAATTTTTTTTGCAAGCCTGTGTGATCGAGATGACCTTCAGCTTTGTTTCATGAAAATCTGATTAGTAGTTTAGAAAACATTTTAGTGTATGTATTATAACCCCGTATGTTGTTATACATACATATATGCGGTTACGCTTTAGGCTCTCCGATCAACGGAGCCATAGACCTATACGAGCGTCACGTCTCTAATACTCTCGACATCTTTCATTTAAACCGCGATAAATTTACAAAGGGCGTTCTGAGTTATCTCCGATCGCAGTGATAGGGTTTTTATTTTTATTTTATTTAGGATAACACGCACACACACACACACACACACACACACACACATATATATATATACACACACATACACACACACCAATATACATGTATTACCTTGTTTTATTCTTATTTTGATTGATTTTTTGTTTGTCAATAGGGTATCTATATGCTAAGCTCCTTACGGGCTATATATTTAAAATTTTAAAATGCAGTTTTGTCATTGGCATTTCAACCATAATGTACTTATATTTTACATGTAATTAACTGCTGTTAAACTGTGAAATGAACTAATAAATAAATAAATAAATATTGCTTTGTTGTTGTAGCTAGCACGCACGGTTTCAAGATAATGTGGGATCGACTCGAAGATATGACAACAGATAAAAATAGAATGCAACTTCTATCTCAGCTGCCTATGCTAGACTACTGCGTATACCATATCGGTACGAAATAATTTATGAGTTAAACTTCGCCACCCAGCGTGTTCAAGTTTTGATTATGCATGAGTTATGAAGGAAGTATATGAACTGTTTCTTACTGTATCTTTAAATTATTGATTCGAAGATATCTGTGGAATCTGTAGGGTCTTTGGGTTCAGTATTTCGTCGATTTACGGATGATTTAGTTTAAGAATGTTCACAATTTGCTATGTTTAGGTTTACGTGCCCCAGATATCTTTGTATACCTATCTTTGGATCCTGAAAATATAATAGTTAACAGAAATCTTATCTATTTCTGCAAAACAACAATGCTTGCATTGTTGTGTTCCGGTTTGAAGGACAAGGTTGCCAGCGCAATTACAGGAATGAGGCTTTTCATCTTAGCCTTCACAGTGAAAACGCACCTGCGGTTCTGCCTTATTGTTTCCTGCAACCAACGTTGTGTGGGTCCTAAATAGAGATGTAACCGGCCGGATACCGGATAGTAAAAAATGTATGAAAAGCCCATAAAAGTGATTATGCTCATCGGTAATATATGCCCTTCTGTAGCAGTCGAGTAAAAAGTCGTGTCAAAACGTTTAAAAACCATAAATATTAATCAAAGAACTATTGATTATGTCTGTATCAAAAAGTGGGTTAGCAAAATTTTTTAATAGTTTTCTGGTCTCTTCTTTTTGCACTATGCCTTTTCCATTAACTGGAGTCAGCTCTCCTTGTATGCTTCCTCCATTTTTATCTATTTTGTACAGTAGCAGCGTCAATAATATTGTCCTTCAGGTCCCGTTGGTCCGCCGTCAGCCAGGTGGCGTGTGGGTGTCTTCCGCGTCAGCCAGTCGTCGTCGCCAAATTTAGGGCTACTTGCACTAAGGTGATCTTTGGGGCCGCGGAGCGGAGAGACTATGACCTGTGAATATCCGGCTGCCGGATATCCGGCTATCCGGCTAGGAGGCTGGCCGGATATCCAGTATCCGGAATCCGGCCAAACAACTATCCGTTTCATCTCTAGTCCTAAACCTCTGCTACAAAGTGGATTTTTTCTTGTATTTGATGACGTAGCTTACGGTGCCCTCGCAGTCTATTTCGACTGGCTACGATTTGTACGCCCACAAACAGTAGCCCTTGTGACTCACTCAAGAATTTCATAATATTTGACGTGTATATTTATGTTTATTAAAATAAATGAAGTGAATTGAATTGACCTATCTACACACCACCATATACCAAAGCTATCATAGCTTAATTTATACTGGTGGTGAGTAGATTTATTACCTTCTGTATTTAAAAAAATACTCTCCACGGTCCGCGTCCCAAAGGACAATGCTCAGAATATACACACGATCGATGATACGCACAATTTCTGCTTGAGACACGAAGAGCGAATGACATACTGTCTTCTTGTACGGTTTGACTGAACAAATTATGAGATATTGTGGTAATTTGAACTCTATGAACAACTGTCATTAGGATCATCTGAACAGTAAAATGTATTACGTGAAGGGGAATACTCTGTTTATACGTTACACCTGAACTCAAGTCATTTAGAACCACTCTTTATTCAGCAAATCATTAGTATAATTTGCAAGAGCGAAAGACTGATGTGGCCTAATGGCTAACGGGTCCGACTCGCAAGCGAGAGGTACCTAGTTCGATCTCCAGCGTGTACCAAAGACTTTGTGTTACTAAACTATTTATTCTAAGTAACCTGTGTGTAATGTATACATACTACATGTAATACATACATCCACACATGTAAACCACAATCCTTATCAATGCTCCGAAGCGTGATCTGCGGAGGTACAGATATGCTCCAAGGCTCAGATTCAGGCGACTGGTGTTACCAACATCCAATCTAGTCATGTTCTCCTGTTGGCAGGGTTACGGAGGTTAGATGGCAGCCACTATACTGTAATTATCTGATCTGCTAAATACTAGATCATGGTCAAAGCGACAGCGAAACCGGAATATTGCGACTATTCCACATAAACGAAGCAAATCGCTACAGAATCCGTTCGCTATAGCCAAGGAATTTATCTTTCAGATTGTATAAAGTTTAGAAACAACCATGGAAATTAACTGAGATCTAATAAACAAGAACTGTTGGCAGTTGATTCAGTTGTGATACAACTTCGACACTCCAAGTTTGTTCTGAATTTAACCTAAATATCGGGAGACTTGACTAAGATCAACAGTGCTACGATGCTATTAACTGTATTTGTAGAGGATATGCTTTAATTGTGATTTTCAATGGGTTTGTAAATCTTTTTTAGACGCTCTATATGAAAAACTAGTGAATCATTCTGGACTGGTGTTCTTGGGTTTTCTCTATATTCTCTAAATGGCGACCTGAGTGGTTCAGTTGGTTAACATACCGGTCTGCTACGTAGAGGTCCCAGGTTCGATGTAATAATACCAAATGTTGACATTTAAAAGATGGAATTTATTTATTTCATTGGATATTATATTATGTACATTGACATTTTCGATTAGAAATTTAGTTATTTAACATTGCATTATTTATGCATTTTTGAACCTGCTATGTAAAATATTTATTTATTTATAGGAGTACTAACAGGTATATAAATATAATAAATATTATCTTAGAACCAACAAGTCTCTTCTTTGTTTACAAGGACTACTTTGCCCGAAATTTTTTTTTTGTATTTTTTTATTTAGTGAAGAAATAAGAAAGAAAGTTTGAAATCGAAAGCAAATAAACATAACATTGGTGTATATGTACTTATGTCGTTATCCAAAAGCAATGCTATTACTAAAATAGGTATTATACCTAATGTAACAAAAAAATATAACATTAATGTTGACTTTTTCACACTACTGAGTTTGGTAAATAAGCCCGGCTGATAGCTGCTACTATTCCATTCATATTTTTATTACCCTTATACGGCTTTTAGATGAGTGATATATTATGCTGACCCTACCTAGTAGGATTAGGGTAGGGTGATTATTATTTGATGCGGCCGATAGCTTATTCGGTAATATTGCTGATTTGAATTTAGTATTTTGTGTTGGCCTAATGGTTAAGGGGTTCGACTAGTACCCCAAGGTACCAGGTTTGAACCCTAGTGCCACCATGTACATATGACTCTTTTCTGAGTTATGTACATTATTTGAACACTAATCGATGCTCTTACGGTGATGAAAAATGACGTGAAAAAACTTGTACTTTCATGCGACTGTTGTAACCAAGATCCAATCTGGTCAGGTTCCCCTGTTAATAGGGTCACGGAGGTTGGATTTCCGTCGCTCCACTGTAATTACCTGATCTGCCAAACCCTGGATCATGGTGAAACGGGATCCCGAGCCCTCACAAGAGCATAACCAGGATATTAACGCAGAAAAGAGTCATTAGTACATGGCCGCAGTGGGATTAAAACCCGGCACCTCTCACTTACGAGTCAGATACCGTAACTACTCCGACACTGACGCTCCTCGGTTACAGTACGCCCCCTTATCTAGCAAGCCCTATGAGCTCATCCGCAGGATGCTGCTCGAAATGATATAATTAATGATCTCTTGACATA
Source organism: Blastobasis lacticolella (assembly GCA_905147135.1). Taxonomy (NCBI): domain Eukaryota; kingdom Metazoa; phylum Arthropoda; class Insecta; order Lepidoptera; family Blastobasidae; genus Blastobasis; species Blastobasis lacticolella. Next base: position 2,048,408 of record LR990044.1, read on the forward strand.
CGTCGAGCTTCGCAAAGCGGCCAGGCGTGACGTCACGCGTCGTGAGATACGGAATTACTGCCAACTCCTCAAACCTGAATGTGGCCTTTCATGACATGCTTAAAATGAATAACTTGTCTTTATTATTATTTGTAGAGCCTTTCCATTAATCTCTCGCAAAAATTGTTGCTGACGGGATGGAGTTTCCGGTTTTTATGTGGCTTTATTGTAACTTGCGTGACCTGCTGTAGGGAATGAATGAATGACTGAATGAATACTTTATTGCATAAATACAGGATACAGTCAGTATATATTGGTAGCAACAGAGAAAACGACAACCGGCCTGATCGCTTACAGCGATTTCTTCCAGGCAACCTTTGGGTAGCGAACTATCAATAGAGAGATGTTTACACAGAAACTGAGAGCAAGCCCGTTCGGCTGTGTTAGATGTTTGTGTATATTTAAAATATTAATAAAACTATAGGTACACAAAAATACTATACATACATACAATTTTGCCCAGTAATTGAGCGAAGAGTAAAGTACATACAAAGTAAATAAGGTTTATTTTTAAATTATTATTATCGATAGCTTTGCATTTGACCTCAACTCACCCGATGGAAAGCGACGATGAGGTCGAAGATGTAGCATGCGTGCCTAGAAGATACCTATTCACTCTTGATTTGAAGACCCCTAGGTTATACTTATCGGGGAACAATGACTCAGGTAGAGAGTTCCAGTCCTTCGCAGTGCGCATAAGAAAAGTGGATGCAAAACGCTAAGTACGAGATGGTGGGACGTCTACTATAAATGGATGACGATATTTTGTCCCCCTCTTGTATACCCAAGAATACGTAAAGCAACGATGATAAGCCCTTATGTGACTGACGTGATAAAATGCTCTTTAACATCCTTTGAAATGTTCTGAAGATATTATTTTCTTTTGTATATTATGCGACACTAAACTGAAATTGCTAACATAGTATGAGTCAATATTGAACCTTAAGAAACGAATTTAATTCTTAATGTAAAGACTTGGCTAGGTTAGTAACTTATCCACATCTTATCCAAGGAGCCAGTCGACTACTCGACGGATTACAACTCTATCAATCAATTAATCAAATTTATTTGCAGCCATAAATTATCGGCACTTTGAGTAAAATTAGAAAATGTTTATTTTTAGCAAATCTGGACTCGCTGGTACTCCCAAATTCGGCCGGAAGCGCCGAAAATTGATATTGACGTAACTTCCGCTTCCGGCTCAGAATTCATGATGGCGGACGTTCGATATTCGAACTCCTGAGGCTGGTTTTTTTATTGAAACGCCGTGCAAGAAGCTTACACTCAAGGAGATTGAATCCAAAACTTCAGACGAAGATACCTCGGCTGTATTTTTTTCTCTATGACACAATTTGTATTCAGCCATCAAAAGGTGATGTGAAAAATGAAAATAGAAATAACTAGCAGACTGATACAGTTTACACCTACGCAAACTCGGTTCAGTAGTTTCGATATATTTTAGTTTAGGTAAGTAAATTTGGTCGGGGTTTATCCGACTTTTTCTTTTAGGTTATTTGGGGCATTAAACTGAACCAGAATATAACTAAAATCACGCTATTGGCGCAAATAAATTGCCGTGAGGAAGGATTGCCGCCATTAATATTCTGGTGCCGATGACCACCGAATTTCCGTCCAGCAAACTGGATAGTTTAATAATGTCCACAGGTCATCTATCAGGCTCTCATCTCGTCCCCGGAACGTTAGTGATGGGGCGTCCGGTTGCTGTTTATCGATAATTTGATTCTTGTTTGTTATGGAGGTCGGTGGCCGGTAACGGTATCTGACTCGCGAGCGAGAGGTGCCGGGTTCGAATTCCGCTGCCGCCATTTATTTGACTTGACTTTTTTCTGAGTTATGTACGTTAGTTTAATTCTAACCAATACTCTTACGGCCAGGGAAAACATGAAACCATGGGATGGATGATGAACGATGTAATGATACCTGCACATTCATGTGACAGAATGTGTAACCATGATCCAATCTGGTCAGTTTCCTCTTGTAACTATTTGTATAATTACCTGATCGGAGAAGTCCTGGATCATGGTCAAGGCGGACTCCGGGGCCTAGTGCGCGAGAGCGCAACCGGGACGTTAATGCCAAGATGATAACTTCTAGTTTGTTATGGAGGTGACTAAAATTGAGACAGTTTTAATCAGTGGTTAGTATCGTAATCCGCCCACGAAAAGAATTGAATAGATCCTCGTCTAATCAAACGAATTGACACATCTATGGCGAATTTCCATAGCCCTGTTACCGAGATTTACCGTATTTGGTTCGGCTTTGAAGTACCTACAGGCCCAAGCAAGATAGAATGAGCTCCGTTTGGTGGAAAACACAAACACGCCAGCGTTTTGGTAGAATTCAATTGAACACTCAACTGTAATCAGCATTGAGATTTGACATTCATCGCAATGAAATCGCAATTTTCAAATATAATCTTTTGCTCTTGGTCCTCTGTGAACAGCCATAACACCTCAATAAATCAAAAGCGAGTGAAATAGATATGATGGTTTACAAAGCTAAAGCATTTCATATAAATAAATTTATATAGATAGATATACTCTTTATTGCACACAAAACTACAAAAAAGAAAATTTAAGCGGTCTTTATTTTACCCCTTAATTAATATAAATAAAGAAAAGAGCCGGTTAGTCGGCTGTTTTTGCCGGCTAGTCGGCAATGTGGCCAAACAGTCGGCTTTCACGACAAGTCGGCACATCTCTAATCGAAACAAATACAGCCTTGAACACCAACGAGCCTTTAACCAAAATAATATGTCACAGCAGATTCGATGGGCGTGCCAAACAACTATCGATACCTACATATCAACATTAACCATACCTTGGTAGCCAGTGCGTCCCTACGTCCCGTAATGTCCCGGTTTCGGCTCCCTTGGCAAACTGTCCCGATAATGAGTATCTGAGACTTTCGCTAGCTATTACACATGCTTCCGAATACATATGGCAGTAATAAAATATCTCTAGCCAGCTATTGCTTGGACTAAGTCCAGGGCTATAGGGTATTGTCCGCGACTACTTCCGAGCAAAATTCTATTATTACTTTACGGACCCGTTTAGTAGTTTTTGCGTGAAGCAGTAACAGAGATCCATCCTTACAAGAGAGAGAGCAGATTATGGCAATAACCTTCCCTTTCGCGGCTCTAAGTGCTCCTGCAGTGGAATATTATGGGCTGATAATAAAATTTTCAACAAAGTGGTTAGAACATTTTTGTGCGAATGAATTTTTGCTGTGTTATTCTTTTTTTAAATCGTGCGGCCGATCTTTAGAGTTTGCGGATCAACAGAGAGCATCATCTGAAACAAATAATTCTTAAAGCAAAATCTCTTAGCCTGCTGATCAAGCAAGATATTCGCTTCTGAAATACTTAGTTTAGTCGTATCTCTTAACAGTGTGTTTGTGTGTAATTTTATCCTTCATACGTAAAGTTTCAGGACTGGACGCGCGAGTTGAGATAAAAAAAAAATCTAATAAAAAAAGATAGTTCCCAAATGTTCAGAACCCCTTTCGAATTGATAATATTAGTAGGATGCGATGTGAGTAGAACGTTACATATGCCAGTACCTTCTCCAGTACATTTTTACGGCATTAGTGTGCCAGTTGTCCCGGGTTAAAGTTTCTAGCACTAGTCACTAGTATCGGGTCGGAAACACTATCTTTCCTACTCCTACCTGTTACTTCTTAATTAAATTTGTTGCGGGTTCCAATACAGTATTAGCTTGTCCTTGAAAGCGCCTGAGTGTCAAAACTCCTGCCTGTGTGGTCGCCGCTGTAGATCCTGGCTACACAGGTGTTGCAGTTGTGAAAATGAGTGGTGGGGCAAAGTCCGTAGTCACTACTATTATTAAATACTACTTAACCACAACGTTGACTCTACTTAGTCATCATCATGTTGGCGTTAATGTTCCGGTTGTGCTCTCGAGCACGAGGGCCCGGGGTCCGCCTTGGTCATGATCCAGAATTTTGCAGATCAGGTAATTACAGTCGAGCGACTGCTATCTGACATCCGTGACCCTGCTACCAGGGGGAACCTGACCAGATTGGATCATGGTTACAAATTCAGTTCCCTGAATTCGTTCGTGAAGAACACGATGTTTTTCCTCACCGTAAGAGCATCAGTTATAATTCAACTAATGTACCTACATGACTCAGAAAAGAGTCATTGGTACATAGCCGCAGCGGGATTCGAACCTGGTACCTCTCGCTTACGAATCAGATACTCAACCACCCGGCCACCGACGTTCCTTAGAATACAGGGTGTTACATGATATGTATGAAGCCGTGAACTGGATGGATAATAAACGTATTAAAACGATGGGTTCAATTATTTCTGTCATACGAGGAATAGTTGTACCTATCGTTTTCATACGTTTAGCACTCCATCCAGTTCACGGCTTCATACATATGTCATGAAACACACTGTATAATCTTAACATAGATAGTATGAAACAAAGTCGCTTCCCGCCGTCTGTCCCTGTGTTTCAATCTAGGCTCCACATTCGCAGGTGTTTTCTGTTATGGTGATATAGTCCCATCGGCATAAATTTTCTTATAAGGTACGCAATATATTCAGTGTCTTCCAAGACGACCAGAGTAAGTAAGTAATACGAAGCCAGGCGGCACTAGATGAACCCAAAGAAAAATCAAATGAAAATTACAAGGCTACTCAGGCCACATATGTACGTGTTTAGACTTGGGTCTTTAAAACTACGCAGCGGATTTAAATGTGGTTTTTAACAGTAGATAGAGTAATTCAAAAAGAAGGTTTATAGGCTAGGACAACACTCGAACGAAGTCGCGGCGGGCCAGCTAGTACATCATTGCAAATAGTAAGTAACATAAAATTTATTTCTATACAGCGTTGTATATAAATAACATTGTTCAATAAAATATTCAAGGAGCCCATTCAAAATAGACGTGAGAGCGTTTACAAAAGCGGCATAATTTATTCTTAGGAAATAAGAAATTATTTTCCGAAGTGAGAAACAGGGAGTAGAAAAAGATGAATTCCATTACACTGATAAAATAGATTACCATAAAAATTTTAATACATTTCCCCAAGGCTATCTTTTAACTATATTAAAATGCTATTGGCATAAATTTGTAGCTATGTAATTTAAAAAATAAACAGTCGTCATTTGAAGTTGGTGTACTGTAATCTTCTTCTTCTTCGTCGAGTCAATTTTTCGATGTACTGTATTGTCCTTGCGCGATCGAATCAGAAATGAGGAGATCCGTAAACGAATCCGTCGTCATCGACAGGGAGTTGATCCTCACAACTTGGAACCAAATTGGTCGTGAACTGTGGAATAAGCTCTCAGAAGAGGTTATCTCTGATGAGTACAAAATGAATTTCGGATACAAATGATTATGGAAGAGGCCACATCGTTCCACTTGCTATGGTCCTTACAAGCCTATTTAGCTTCTACATTCATCAACCTTTTTATACACGCCATGTCAAGCCTGAATAGGCCGCCTGGGTGAGTACCACCGTCTATTTCTGCCTTCAAGGAACAATACTTGCAGGATAGAAGGTTTGAAGGATAAGGTAGCCAGCGCCATTATAGGCACAAGGCATTTCAGCTTAGTCCTCACAGTGCTAACGCACGTGCGGTTCTGTATTTTGTTGCCATCAGATGGGCTATCTGCTCGTATGACACAAAATAGTTGACTCAAAACAGGTACTTGGTAAAACGAATACATAATAAAAGAATCAATAAAAGTGAGCGCCGGGGATTATAGACATGAAGAGGTTGGCAAACAGGAGAGAAGAGTGGCGATTGCTCCATCGAGAAGAGACTCTTTGATGATGAAAACAACAAACACACCTACAGATTATAAAATGGTCCCAGGTCCTCGGTATTACGAAAGCTGCCCAGAAGGTAGGTCGTATTACCTCACTGGATGGCGAACTCACTGTCCGAAGTAGAGGCCAGCCTTCTGATCTTCTTGTATTCTTCTCTGGTAAAATAAGAATAAACAATAATTTTTTATTTCTCTAAGCAACGAAATATGATCCCAACAACTGCGAAATAAGGAGAATCATAAATCTTAAGCACAAAAGTATTAATGAAAGACGTCACAATGCTAACGACCGTTTGTCATCGGGACTCGGTATTAAACTTTTGACAAATCAACAGCGATTGATGATGGACACAAAATAATTACAGTGTCTTGTTTGGATACTAATCTGTTTATGCCTATAGATATAAAAAAAGTCGGATATCCCCCGACTAAGCTTTCTTAGACTCAAATATTTTATGAACAACAGATCTGAATTTTAATTATATTTCCACTATACAACACTAGGGACGACATTATATAGTCGGAGGTTGAAGCAATCGTGCGCGCGTCGAAGCTTCAGCCATCTGCGACAATTGAGACGGCCACAAACTTCTTAGCATATCTTTGTACAGCACGAGTAGATTGTAATCTTAGGACAGCATGGCGGGCCGCTTGGGAAGCATGGCGAGGGTCCGCACGATCCGCAGCCTCCGCACATTTTGGTTTTATGTTTATGTAGTGAGTACACAAAACTGGATTATTTCCAAAAAGTGGAAATATCTAAGGCCTTTTTTCGTTTTTGTGGCTATCCTGGCTCTGCTTTGTGCACTTAAACAGAGCTAAGAACTATCTCGATGAAACTGGTTTTAACATAGTGAAAATCAATAGAATAGTGAAACGAAATAGTCAAAATCGATCTACGATGCCACAGACAGGTACACAACGCCACAGATACACACGTAAACTTATAACACCCCTCTTTCTCGTCGAGGGTTAAAAAATAGAATATTTCGTTTGTTATAAGTAAGTAATCTACCTATCTATATATTCATCACCTAATAGATAATCTGTACCTATCTACTGAAAATATATTTATTCATCTAGGGATTCCTTTTCATCGCGCACGTTTAAGATGTGGAATCAGATCCCTACCGAAGTATTTCTTTGCATAATAACTTCGGCGTCTTCAAGAGTCAAGTCACAGGTACCTCAAAGGCCGACACCGCATCCGCTTCCATTCGCTAATGTCCATTGATGGTGGCCACATTCCATCAGGTGGATCGTCAGACTTGTTAGTTTACTGTGGTTTGTCCGTGTGCCTCTTCACTACATAGTATAAAACAAAGTCGCTTTCTCTGTCCCTATGTCCCTTTGTATGCTTAAATCTTTGAAACTACGCAACGGATTTTGATGCGGTTTTTTTTAATAGATAGAGTGATTCAAGAGGAAGGTTTTTAAGTAAGAAAAAAAGGGTAGGTAAGGGTAAAATAGGTGTACGCGTACGAAGTCGCGCCGGGTCCACTAGTTAGACAATAAAAACAAACTTATATTGCATTCAAGGGAAATTAACGAGGCCTCCAGAAGGAACTAAAAAAAAAGTAGGTAACTATAAAATAACTTTGTCACTCTTAAAGTGGTGTGTTTGTGCTGACTGACCTTCATTCAGTGACATGCCAACTATAAAGTCGAGTGCCGCGACTAATGACATCTCTGTGCGACGCGACCCTTATCTCCCGCACTCCGGGTTGCCAGTAACGACTGTTTGATAGCCAGTGTTGCCATATAAAATATAATTAAAATGTCATTTGCCCGAGTATTGCGTGGGAAAAATTACAAATGGGGAAACCGAGAGTTTTTTGAGTAACGAACGAGGTTCCGGAAAAGATTGTTTTGGATGAGTTTTTTTTTTGTTTATTCCGCTTTGTTTTGCCTTTTCGAGGGCTGCCCGTTGTTATGTGATCGTATGCAAATGAAGGCACCTCTACGTTTTTTCTGACCTACATACAGATCGCTACGCAAAACAATTTATTTGTCTTGTACGTATTGAGTCCGGATGTTTGTATTTGTATCTATACAAAGCTTAACAAGCACTGCTTAGTTCGGGATTGGGTGGCTCTGTGGATTATGTAAGAATCAACTGTTAGGAAATGGACATAATTAAACTATGTAAATTTTTTCTCATGTAAGTGATGTTTATGTCTTTTATGATTAAATATTCGTAATTTTTATTTAATGTAGGTAGATACAGAATACACTTATTAAAAATCACATTAATCATAAACAAATAGTCAACATTGACTAGGTAAGTATACGCCGTGCGGCATCATCAAGCCGGCTTTTTTGGCCCAACGAAGACCACTACTCATGAGAGCACCACTTATGAGAATAAAATATCTTTGAACCTAACTGTTGATCCTTCTCTATATGAGGGGAGGGTGTCGACGTTATCCCCACGGTTGACATCCGCTTCCCTTTGCGTGCAAACTCGCGAACGCGCCGCGAATACGCCAATGTGCCTAATTTTACAATTTTTGGCCGAGAATTTTGGACTTATTTTACATGTTAATTTTTGGTGGGATCGAGCGTCAGTAGCCAGTAGTAGTGTCCGACTCGTAAGCGAGAGGTACCGGGTTCGAATCCCGCTGCGGCCATGTACCAATGACTCTTTTCTGAGTTATGTACATTAGTTGAATGCTAACCGATGCTCTTACATTGAAGGAAAACATCGTGACGAAAGCTATATGTTCAGAGGGGTGAATGTGTAAACATGAACCGGTACCCTTTGTAGCAGGGTCACAGAGTCAGATATGAGTCCTCCAATCCAATCCTGGAATATGGTCAAGGCGGACCACAGACCCTCGTACGCGAGAGCACAACCGGGATTAACGCCAAGATGATAATTATTTATTATAATTTTTGGTGGGATCGCAATTACGCATGCACTTGTTATAATACTCGTATTATGAGATCGTCAAAAAAGGTACCAAATTTTTACAAGTGGCTGGTATCAAAACCAGCGCTGTGGTGACACTAGCGAAGCATAATAGCTGGGTTGTGTTCTAGTTCGGCATGACACTACAATATTCATCATATCATAAATGATGGGCACTGTAGTCAGGTTCTCCTGTAAACAGGGTCACAGAGGTCAGATGGCAGTCGCTCCACTATAATTTCCTGACCTGCCAAATCCTGGATCATGGACAAATAGGTCCCCGCGCCCTCGCGCGCGTGAACACAACCAGGACATGAAAGCCAAGATGATAATAAATGATGGAATTGATTACACGGGCTCGAAAAGATGGAAGTGCGGGTGCTGTTGTTGCAAATGTCCATTTACGTTAACTGCTTACCACCAGACACGCCTTGGGTACGCACGCTTGTTTGTCACCTTAGTGGTATAAAATTATAATCATTTTCAAAAGGAAGTGACTATCAGGGCATGCTTCTCCACTTCACCCGGTCTTCGGCATTATCGCGTCGTAAGCCGTTTGCTCTCGCATCCGACTCCATCCATCGCTTCTTGGGCTGCCCACGGCCTCTATGAACTTTTCTCCCCTTACACTTTGTTCGCCCAGTATTCGGCGACGAATACAGCATTTTTACCAGCCTCGAACAAGTCTTTCATGGTGCAAGTTTCCACGCCGGACACAAGACGAGGCGGTCTACGTTTCACGGAGATTGCCTCTTTCCTGATACCGGCAGACTGTATAAAATATCGCAACCAATAAGTACACTCGGACCCTTCTCCGATTCGGAGAAACCTAACTTATTCCGAAAGACTATTAAATAAAGACCACAATATAAAAGTAAACCGCCATAAATAATGTTGGGACCGGGTCTGCGGTCATCAGATTGCGTATGAGTGATTTATTGGGTACAGGCGCCGCCCCCGGCGTTCCTTGTACTTTTACAGCTGATTTTAGTGCTTCGCCGTAAAAATCTTCCGTATTGAGAGTTTTAGGAGGGTATGGTTTTATATGTATTGTTTTTTTGTCGGTAGCAGTATCGATTTTGTTTTGTACTTTTTTAGGTTGCGTGGTACTTCACTTACTTGTGGCTTGGTGAAGCTAAGCTGCAGAGCCTCGGGCATCGGCATAGGGCTGCGCGTCTGTAGGTCTTCTATAGGTTGCATTTCGGAGAGTAAGCGAATCAGTTGCACGATCTTTTACTGCCGGCCCCTTTCCGACATCGGGAAACGCGATCTGACCGAATGCTTTCTCTTTATGCAGTGGATCTTCCAGCTCTCAGCACGAGCCGCTTTGGTTCAACCTTTATTATGCTTACGGCTAAGGAATGGAACACGTGGCCTGCGAGTGTGTTCCCTGATCACTATAATCTGGACGCCTTCAAGGCTGTTGCCTAGACAGGCATGCTCCATCCTCGGCCGCATCGTCACTTAACACCAGGGGCGATGGCGGTCAATGCCTAGCTTTCGGAGGTACCTGGGTAGGTATCTCCAAAATATGTTGGCTATGCGTCTACCATTATCCGCATATAGGTACTGATTCATAAAATTTTACATACATGCATACCTAGATACATACATACACACTCACGCCCGTATCCCATAGCCGTAGGCAGAGACTATCGAGTGACACACACTAACACACCTCTCTCGCCTCTTCCGCATTCATACATCTTTTGATGATTTTACGCCTCTCTTACAATCCTCTCTGGCCTCTTCCACATTTATTTATCTTTTCATGCATTTATGCCGGTTGAGGGTACTCCCGACCTGCCCTTTTGGAGTAGATCACTGGAATTTTCACGAGCGAAGTGGAGAAGAAAGAGTAAGGAAGCGGACCATGACAGAGGTCGGGATAAGCGCTAGGATGATGATGATTGAAATTTTCACGGAAGCGAAATACCAAAATGCTAATTTCACTAATTGTGCCCTCATCAACTATAACTAATCACCTTGTTAGCTGTCCATGAAGGCTTCCACTAAGGCTCTTAAGACTCACCTCCTCGATTTCCATTGGCTCGGCGGCAAAACAAACGAGGTCTCAGCAACATCTGTCCAATCATTGGTGCGATTTATCAGGATCGCTTATCGTTTGTTCTACTCCCTCGGCCCGGTAGGATTACGGGCATTTGCTATTCGCGGGTGAGCGGGCGTATCGATTCCGCAACGCCGATGGTATTACCTTGCAGTTGAGGGAATGCTTGGGAAAAAAAAGAGTTGCGACGAATTGAGAACCTACTCGTCTTTTTATTTGTAATGCTAAAATGAGAAACATATTCAGCTACAAATTCAAATCAAGCGAAGTCAGCCGTTTAATTGCTTCGTCACTAAGGGTGATCGATCAGGTCCTAATGAAATAGTGCCTGCAATTGAAAATGAGTGTCGGTGGCCCAGTGTTTAGGGTATCCGACTAGTAAGTGCGAGGCACCGGGTTCGGATCCCGCTCTGGCCATGTACCAATGACTATTTTCTGAGTTATGTACATTAGTTGAATACTAACCGATGCTCTAACGGTGAGGCAAAACATCGTGAAACCTTTACATTCAGGCGACTGGATGATGCAATCTGGTCAGATTCCCCTGGTAGCCGGGTCATGGAGGTCAGATGGCAGTCGCTCCACTGTAATTACCTCATCTGCCATATCCTTGATCATTATCAAGGCGGACCCCGGGCCCTCGTACACGAGAGTACAACCGGGACATGAACGCCAAGATGATTATTTTAATGCTTGCAGTGAAAATTTTATTAAAAGTATACCCCTATCTGCCATCACTACTCATTAGAAACTAAATTGGGCAGTAATTGACTAAAACGGTTTTTATTACAAATAAGTTCTACATAATAATAAAAACATCTTAGCGAATTTGAGAAACAATTAAAGAAATTTTAGATGAAATTTATCTGACAAGAAAACAATAAGTACCTTATTGTAATTGTTTGTTTGAATGAATGAAAGATATTTTGTTTGTAATTGACATTTTGTTAATTTATTTGTTTGTCATATTAGTATGAAGAACAGTTAACATTTTATTTACATATTTAATTTTTTCAGTTTCAGTCAAAAAAAAAAAAAAAGATACTCTAATCTCGTTACTTGTGCCATGTGGAGAATGCAATGGAGCCACAATCAGCATATGCCACGACAGTTTCCGTGACGCTGGTTTTCAGTGGGCCCCCTAGTGAAGCACGGACAAGAGTGCCACAGGAAATAAATAAATAAAATGAAATAAATAAAAATTGTTTGTTTAAATACATCATAATATATTATACTAGTGGACCCGGCGCGACTTCGTTCACGTACACCTACCCACCCTCTACCCATTTTTCTTGCTTATAAACCTTCCTCTTGAATCACTCTATCTATTAAAAAAAACCGCATCAAAATCCGTTTCGTAGTTTCAAAGATTTAAGCATACAAAGGGACATAGGGACAGAGAAAGCGACTTTGTTTTATACTATGTAGTGATTAGGTGATTTTGAATATTGTTAATGAAAATTACCTATCTTTCAAATTAATATACCTACAGAAATTATGAGAATAGCATGAACCAATAAATGAAACTGCCTTAATCTATGCAGTGTCATGGTTCCAGCATACGCCCGGGCTATTACTGGGACTACAAAAGGAAAAATTAAGAAAATCATAATTAGTGTACTAACCCTTAGCGTTTAAGATTGACTAACAAAATATGGACAATGTATGTAATTAATTTTACGTATTTTTGTCTGTAATAAATTTATTCATTCATTAATTAATTACAGAAACAGACGGAATCGGCAGACAGCAAATACTTGATCCAATTCTAATTCCGAAACTACAAAAAAAGAACTCAAGCTCGCTTTTCAAAGCCTAAAAAGGATTCCTAAATAGGCTATTCTCCAGCATTGGCCAATTACGCCAGAAAAGAGTTCCCCGTTGTCTCGTTCGCACCAGTTAATTCATCAGGGCCCATTGTGAATCATACCGATTGTCATGGAAAATTGTCAAGTGAACCCTACTCCAATTATTCAAATAAGATCGTGTCATAGCCCGCGCGGAGTTTTAGTGGCGATGCCCATGGAAATAAGATGAATAGGACAGGGAAAGGGTGAGATAGAAATACGCGAGGCACTTTTTCTGATGTTTTCGCTCGAATAAAAAACAAGAGTACGAGTGAAAGATGAGATATTGCAAATAATTTAACGGTTATTCGGGATGACGTTCGATATAGACACATTTACTGTAGTATGTTGTCTTTTCAATTGAGGCGGGAGCATATTTCATTTTTTACAGTAATAAAATAATCATAGTGGGGAAGTAGGAATAAGGAGAGGCCATAGTCATGTCCCGGTTGTGCTCTCGTGCGCGAGCCCCCAGGCCCCAGACAATGATACAGGATTTAACAGATAAGGTAATTATAGTGGAGCGACTGCCATTTGATCTCCGTGACCCTGTAGACAGGGGAAACTGATCAGATCTTGGTTACGTATTCAGTCGCTTCAATGCTCAGGTTTCATCACAATGTTTTCCCTCACCGTAAGAGCATCGGTTAGTATTCCATAGGTCGACAACTTAACTGGTATTTCGCCTGCGGTAGGTGAGGTAGGTGGGAGGGTGATTTTTCATTGATGAACGCGGGGGTGCGGGGCGCGGGGCAGTGAGCATTTTCTTCCGCGAAACGTCAGTTGATGACGTTCCTCAGAAAAAAAATGAACACGAGATTATGTCTGAACTTGTCACCCAAGACTAAGTATAATATCCCGAGACGAGAAACTTAATATTTTTTATTTTGCTTTTAAAACCAAACCTCGATTTTTAAATCAGTGCAAAAAAGTAAGGTTTTCTTTATATTTTTATTTTATGGCTCACTGTGGGCCTTATAAGAAAACTCACTGTCGCCCAAAGGGCGATGGAAAGGGCTATACTCGGAGTGTCATTGCGCGATCGAATCAGGTATGAGGATATCCGCAAGCGAACTAAGGTCACCGACATATCTCGAAAGATTGCCGAGCGGGCAGGGCATATAGCTCGCAGAACAGATGGCCTATGGGGCAGGAAAGTTCTCGAGTGGCGATCATGTACCGGAAGACGCAGCGTGAGTAGGCCTCCCACTAGGTGTACCGACGATCTGGTAAAGATCGCAGGTGAAGCTGAATAATGAAGGCGCAATATCCTTTGTGGAGATCACTGGGGGATGCCTATGCCCAGCAGTAGGTATCTTACAGCTGATATTATGATGATGATTTAATATGTACAATGAACATCTAAGTTTCAAGACGAGGAGATGGGAGCGCCTTACAGCGCCCCTCCTTCCTCTCCATGGCACACACTTTGGAAACCCCTGTGCTTCTATTAATTTTTTTAGCTAATATTTTTGAGCCTCCAGCTCAGAATTTATCCCTGGTAAATTAACTTCATGTGCGTTGATCCGAGAGTCTATGGCAAAATAACCAACCGCGCTGTGCGGAGTCCGCGAGCGCACTGAGAAACGTCCCTTGTGCTCCCTGCCCCGCGTCCCCCCGCTCAGCCACGAAACGTCACATGACGTCATCCATTCTGCCCCCTCACACCGCAGGCGATACACCAGTTAAGTTGTCGAATTATCTATACTTCTATACTAATATTAGAAAGAGGAAAGGTGTGATTTTTTGTTTGTTTGTTTGTATTGAATAGGCTTCGAAACTTCTGGACCGATTTAAAAAATTCTTTCACCGTTGGGAAGCTACACTATTCCCGGGTGACATAGGCTATATACCCGTGTACTCGTAGTGGTACCCGTGCAAAGCCGGGGCGGCTGCTAGTAATGTATATAACTCAGAAAAGAGTCATTGGTATATGGCGGCAATGGGGTTCGATACCGCGTAAACCCTTACGAGTTGGACCCCTTAACCACTAGGCCATTCATGCTCTTATAGGTGTTATAAAAGTTTTACAACAAACATTTTTTCTTTGCACCACAACTTAGCTTGCACCGCATCCGCTCCCATTAGATTGCTGATATAGTAGAGGACGGGACCGATTTTCCTCAGGTGGACAGTATAACCGTGTACCTCTCCGGGCAATAAAAACGATGTGGGTATTCTGATGATTACGGAATTTCTGCGACGTTGATCCGAATTCATAATACTCATATTTCTTACGAAATGACCATGCTCTCGTTTTGCCATTTCATTGCACTGAACGAAGTCATAAATGGAAGTGCTCACTGGTACATCGTAGTATCCACAGCGCTCTAAACTTCAAAACTTTAAATGCACATAAAAATCTTCCACTCGCATGGTTTTCTAAAGAGTGAGCCAGTATAGCATCTGTCACAATTTGGCCGACTGCCACGCACCATCTGCATAATGCCATCCATCGCGCGGTGTATGGGAAAATCGAGAAAATCCCCGTTCAGAAAGTAGCAAAGTAGGGATCGGAACCTGAATTGATTTTATGCTCCAGTAGCATGAAAACAGAAAAGTGTAAGAGAATTTTGCTAAAGCTTTCGCAAAGTTTTGTAGTTTTATTGTGGTTGAAGTGTATATTTATTGCGATTTCATCTAGAAAACAGTTTATCCGCACTCTTACGTCAGTCGTCGGCTCGTCAGTACCAGATACGGATTCCGACTGGAGATAAAAGAATGTCTGCCCATATTGCATATTCTTTGACATGTGGATGCAGAAGATGTGAAGGCCGATTTAATTGGAGAAGGAAAAGAAGGGACTGGGGCCGACAGGGAGTTTATCCTCACAACTTGGAGCAGAATTTGTCGTGAACTGTGCGGCTCCAAAGGAACTGTCTCCATATAGAGTACAACATGAACTTCTTCAAGAAAGGGGTGAAAAGGTTTTTACGCGGTCGGTAACGCGTAGGTGATGCTCCTGGTATTGCAAACGTCCATAGGCTGCAGTGCCTGCTTACCATCAGGCTGCTTACGGTCAACCTGCTTGTTTGCTAACTGAGTAGCATAAAAATAGGAAAACACAGAATCCCTAGAACAAGTTGGGATTAACCCCTAGGATAATGTTGATGATGATATTGCATACATATGCACCCTTAGCGCTCAGTCCGAGGCCGTAGCTAACGAATTTGGGCCTTACTTCCAAACTATTGGTCAAAGAAATTGTACATCAAATAACAGACGTACCTCACACGGCCTCACATATATAGATACAGAATTTACACTCAATTTCAGTACCCAATCAGGTAAAGATGAAGCCCAAAGAAGTAAATTTAAACCTTTGATCTCTGTCGGTAGTGATTGATGCGTGTGCCGTGTAACGTGAACTGTGTTAAATGATGGAGAGATCGTAAAGCTTCTCGATATTAAATGGAGTATGAAAGGAAGCCATATTTACCAGCCACATTTTGGAAAGCTTGAAATACCCGAATATGGATTTGAAACCATTTATAATATTAAATAATAAGCATGTTAGCGTTAATATCCCGGCTGTGCTGTAGACACGAGGACCCAGGGTCTGCCTTGACCATGATCCAGAATTTGGCAGTTCAGATAATTACAGTGGAGCGACTGCCATCTGACCTCCGTGACCCTGCCAGGGGAACCAGACCAGATTGGATCATGGTTACACATTCCTATTCATCCATTCCATTCATCGCTTGAATTTGCAGGTTTCGTCACGATGTTTTTCCTCGTCGTAAGAGTTTCGGTTAGCATTGAACTAATGTACATAACTCAGAAAACAATCCTTTCGCTTATGACTCTGTTATCTCAACCACTCGGCCACCTGCGCTCGAACCGATTTCAAAACATTTATGCAAAGTAGTAATAAGCACGCGTTTTCTGATCAGCTTTTTTGTTTGATTGGAGTCTCTTCTACATTAGCAGAGGTTTTTGGAATACCACGAATAGCAGACTGATTGGAGATAATAATTGTAATTTTCTTGGATAAATTCACAAAGCGCCATATATATTGTTTTCTGGCGGACATCATACGAAAGTGTATATTCATCAATAGAAGGCAGCTCAACATTATTACTATATATTTAAATTAATAATCAGACTAAAATATGCAGCAACAGTATTTAATGTCACTTAACTTGAAAACGAAGGCATGAGCAAGTCTGCTATTATAAGGCTATCAAAATGTATTTAAAAAAACATTCGACAACAAAAGTAAATGATAGCGCAGCCAAGTCATGTCATTAATCAGCTGCCAAACAAGCGGTAATATACAACCTTAAGTATTGTAATGAAACCATCGCCAGTCAAACCGAGCATATCATAATTATGCTCCAAACCGCAACTTAGAATGATTTATGGCAATCTGATAGGCTCTTTAAAGATTATTGTCTATCAATCATTGGTAACGACTTGGAGGAACCAGGAAATAAAGGCAATGGAAATTATAGCTGATTACTTTTGTGTCTTAAGAATCTACTTTCATTTGAAGGTACTTCGATCATGTGGTACATTGTAGAAAATTTAGTTACGCAGTTTCAGCAATTTGAGATTGACCTAATTCTCTGTCAATCATTGTAAGACTCTAAGTTGAACTGCTCATATGTTGGTCAGCACTCGCATGTACTTTCGAGGGTACATTTGAAATAAAGTCCTCATCACGCCTCTCTTCCCCCCACGCCTTGTCGGTCTGCTTTGTGGCTCTTGCATTCGCGGGCAGCCCTTTGCCACATTAATTTTAATACTCTAAAACCTTTGTCGGTGTCCTAAGTTCTGATATGGGTATTATCGATAACTTACAAAATGTTTTGTTCAGTGCAAAAAACGCACAAATACAAATTATGTGATGTGTTTAAATAATTACCAACTATGTCTAGGTTACTTGTAATATCTTTAAAAAATTGCTATTGGATTCATTTTTAACACTAGCTTCTAGTTATTTAGCCTTACAGCGACTATTAAATCTTTAAACATTAAACTTAGTCAAAAAAAACTGTCAAAAAATTCAACAATCTATCCCTATAATCCTACTCAATACAATGTTAATGTTAAAGTACGTAACTATGCGATTCGAAACTAATTATAATGAATTAGGCTTTTTTTCAATAATATGTCGAAAACCTTGAATAATTTACCTACAGTTAAATAACTACATATAATTTTCCATTTAGCAATAAAGCACTACGTCACTTGACACATGAAATTTTTCTAAATCAGCTGTAAAGTATTATGCAACAACATATTTTTGAAGTTGGTTGGTTGCTTGGTTGCTTATTTAATCTTTTTTGAGAGGAATTTAGTTGTTAAATTGATAAATTGAAAGAATATAATTCCATTAAATAAATAACAATGCCGATAATTAAATTTATTTAATGAAACCAATTAAAACTTGATATCAAATTTTTATACACAATTTACTCGCAATGGCTGCTGCGAGAGTTGATATCGTATTGCATTATTCAGGTCCTATTAAGTTTTGAAGTACCTTCAACTCCTAATGACTTATAGAAAGTCAATTGTAAGTTTAACGAGGACTATTCGTCCAACTCATAAAACATATTTCGCAGCACCTTCCAAAGTGAGAAAAAAATATCAAGATCCTTTTAGTTTCAAGCGCCCTTCAGTATTAAGGGGCGGAAAAAAACTGGTTTCGAATAATATTACGTCAGTATTTGATTGATGGTGAGAGCGATGATTGGAAAGATTTATGAAGTTAGGGCCATTATAATGGCTGTGGTATATGTACAGCTGTTACATTTGAGAAGCGACTTTGCATTGATTTTGTAGATTAAGTCGAGATTGAAGTGGGCTGATTATGGATTTTAATGTGAGAAATGAAGCAACATAGGGCGTTCAAACTTTTATAATATTTCGGAGGCACTTCAAAATACTTAAAACTAAATTACTTATACACAATTACCATTATTAGAATGTCACCTATCAAATCACCTATTGATGATTATAATTCTAACTAAAATATTCAATTAAAAATTGGTTTTTATTTGGTACGTTGCTGCTTATAGGAAATCCTACTAATATTATATAGCGTGACCTTAGGACAAATAATGAAACCTTGTTTAAGACTGCTACTCAGCAGCATAAAATAGGTATTTTTAATTAGACCAGAAAACATAAAACAATTAAATTGTAACTTAATTGGCAGCAATTACAACATACTGTATCAAGACAACACGAATGAATTGATATAAAATTAATTATTGACATTCATGACATGGCACTTCAAATTGTAGTTAAATTACAATACAATTGTTTTTATTGAATTAAAGCTATCATCTGGCGCAGAGTTCTAATGCAATTCAAAAGAGTTTGCAATGTTTAGGGAACTTCCTAGACCATGCAACTATATACAGTCTGCTCCTGAGTGATAAAGGAGACAGTCCAAAATATTCCTGACCACCAGCTGGCATAATGAGAGTTGTAATGGATAAAGGTTATAAAACGTAATGTCCTCGCGTGATTATTTAAATTCTTTAGCTAGCCAATATTTTTATATTGATGTTTAAAATAGTACTTATTCGCTATGAAATGAACGCATTCTTGGCATGAAATTATGAACACACCCGGAAAAAGGTATACATGTACAAACTTATCTGAGATAGAAAATGGGCTAATTACATAACGCTGTTGCCAACAATTTTCTGATTTCAATGGTTGAAATTGTTACTTTTGAGGCTCTGTATTATCGATTTCATGAGTTCAGTTGCTAACAAAGTTCCATTGCAAAAAAACCTAAACTATTAAATCGATCATACGAAATCGCAAAAGTAACAATTTCAATTATTGAAATCAGAATTGTTTGCAACAGAGTTGCGTAATTAGTCTACTGTACTTTAGTCGTAATTAGGCGACTAAATCCTTGATCCATTCTGGTCAGGTTCCCCTGTTAACAGGGTCACGGAGGTCAGATGACACTCGCTCCACTGTAATTACCTGATCTACCAAATCCTGGATCATGGTCAAGGCAGACCTCAGGCCCTCACGCGCGTGTGAACATCCGTGACCATGATGCTAAGGAAATCTAGTTTTTATGCTAGTTCATTTTGGGCACATCCGTAGGCCGTTACCAGTGTTTTCTCAATGCATTACTCGCATTATTGAACATAATGCCCTCTCCTCTAAAAAAAAGTTTTTTCTCTCCTCGTTGATTTCTCTTTGCTATGACGAAAAACCTTCTTACTCCGGGCGTAAAAGGAGTTTCTTCTTTCGTCATTTACTCTACGGCTTGTTGTGTGTTGCATAAGTGTTACACTTTTGAAAAAATATTTATTTTTCAAAAAATAATTGTGAAGTGTGGCTAGACTTAGATTTATTTTTTCAACTGATACGAGTTCCGTATTTTACATTCTTCCGATTTTCATTCACTTTGTAGCGGCTGGATCTAAGTGATAATTTTCTATATAATGTATCCTTTAAAATAATATTAATGATATAAGGATTTTGAGAAAACTTCGTGACCCGAATAGCAATTAGGCTACATTTTATTTTAAAATTCAAAGTGCTTCCTGCGGGAACGGGTTTGGAACGTTTTAATCAATTTTACGCGGACAAAGTCGCTGGCAAAAGCTGTTCATAAGTAAGTGGTCATCTAAAATTCGCATTTTAGATGAAGTGTTGAACATGTCATCGCTCTTGCGCTCCCAGATTTTATGTATGTTGGCACTTAATTCCAACAAAAAAAATAGTTTTAACTCTCAATACCTTTGTCATGTGTTATTTGATTTTTATTGTTAATATTTTGCTATATACCATTTTTTGAAAAATTATGTGAGGGTTATATAATTTTTCAAAAAATGGTATAGTCTAAAAAAAAATTAAATATTTTTTCTCCGACTCTATTTAACAGTTTTAGTAGCTCTTTTAACTACAGCCCCAATCGCCTGAGGAAAAATATTAATTTTAATTCACGCGCGGGCTAAAATTAGGCCGGGCCAAAACGCCTGAACACTCAAAGTCAGAGTAGTGATTACTGTTATGCACATTTTTTTATTCCATCTAGCTAAATTATACGATACACACTTGTCCAAACGTAGTCGTAGTCTCCACTCGAAGACAAGTTATCTTACTATTGACGTTTAATTAAAAGTGCTTACGCCTAAACTTCGACTCTCATTGTTTCAGATGCAATGTGAAAGGAGAGAACTGCAATGACGACTGCTAAGTCAAAAATGCTGACGAGCGTGGTAGGAGATGAAGCAAACGTCACCTAGACAGACCAAGTCCAAGACTATGATCCACCCCACGCATGCGCCGTACAACCAAGCCACAACCCACCATAGCTCGGCCGCGTACCTATACTTATCGAAGAGGCCACCCGATAACGGCACAAATGGGAAAGTCGACAAATCTAGAAAGGAATATGAGAAACAACCGAACAGCTCGAATTTAATGATGCTGGTGGATGACTTTAGTGACTATTTTTACGGTAACAGTACGCCTGAGGTGTTCAGTGATCAGAATTCGACTATAGATGTCCTAAACGACGTGTACGGATACGCGAATTGTTCCATTAATGGGACGTTTAACGTATCTTGTTTCGGTAGGAACGATTTGGGGGCAGAGTACAATTTTTGGGGGTTGCTACTATTGATTTTTCCGTTTTTCACGCTATTCGGCAATGTGTTGGTGATAATGAGTGTGGTGAGGGAGAGGACACTGCAGACGGTGACGAATTATTTCATCGTGAGTTTGGCGGTCGCTGATCTACTGGTGGCGGTCGTCGTGATGCCCTTCGGAGTTTATTATCTGGTGAGTGCTCTTTATTAAAGATAAACTTTAGTTATTTACTTATAATAAACAAATAAAACACCGTACTTAACCAATATTAAAAATATGCCCCAGGTCCATAGATTGCGAAAAAGTCCCCACAAGGCTGGCCGCATTGCCCCGCTGGATAGCGAGGCTTATACGCTGACCCAAGTAGAAGCCAGCCTTTTGGTAAATTATTGGATATTAATTCGGAATCCGTTGGAAATAAGGGTCAAAATTCTGAGCAAGTTAAATTAACTATATCTTCCTCTAGAGGAGTAATTACATAATCTATAATTAGGGGGGTGATTACATAAAGAATCTTCATAAACGATAGCATATAAAATTTCTTTGTTGTTTAAATTATCTTCAGTATACTCAATTCTTTCGAAAGCTCATAATGTGTTTATGATACAATAAAGACTTCGTTTATTCTTAAGTCAACATAAGCTTACATAACTTACAGTTTCAAAGTTAGCTTTGCGAACCTAAGGAGTAAACCACTGTTGAATATACTTTGCTGCTTATTTTTTAGTAGTTGTGGTTCTTTTGTGGTATTTATAACGCGAGCATTTTTTCTTGAATATCTGTTTTATTGGTACATAACATTTCTTCTATTATTTATATAAACTGATATACAACATTGTACAGTGACCTTAAAACATTCCTTAAATCTAAAAAATACGTCATATCATTACGATATGCATTTTTTATACTATTAAATACAATACCCTAAAATATTTAAGCTAATTTTGTATTGAAAAACATTATTCAATCATGATTGCTCAGTGCTTGATCAGGTTGCACTGATTTTTCTTTTTATTCTTTTTTCTTCGATTAATCTTCGCCAATTTCCTTCAACCCACTGCCTACAATATATTTTTATTGTTGTTTATAGTAAGTAGCTGCCAACCTCAAAATAATTTAAACAATTTTGTTAGAAATTTAAGACTATACACGACATTTTCCTAATTACCGTATGTAATACAAATTTTGCGTCTAAAACCTGTATTTCCCGACTTGCCGCCTGGAAACTACATAACTGAGGGAGAAATGCCAAATTCCTTTACCTCCTGTGGATGGAACTCGACTTGCTTGAGTGGCAAGTTGACGGAATTCCCATGTTTAAAAACAAATTCAGGGGGAAAACGGTGGCTTAGACTTTAGCGAAAGACCTATTCATAGATTAAAACATCTTTTGTACAGTACTTCAACTGAAATATATAATATGAATAACCTTTTTATCCATTGCGACCGTTTTGGACTACCTCATTTTACACTACAGTTTTTATTTATTTAACAGTTTATTTTGCACAGGAAATACAAACACGGTAATGACAAAGTTATAAAGGGTACAATAAAGAACAGGGGCAATTTATTTGTTTCGTATACTTTGTAATCAGATAAAGGTTTTAATTGGAATCTAGGAAGTCGATCTACTTCTGAATATCGTATCAATTTGATACATTACAACGGTTTATGCGATTATTGTATTTAGCTAAATTCAGTATTGGCAAAAAGCGTGAGATGCAAGTCAAAGCTCATAGAATAAGGTAAATTTTTGTCACGCCTTTTGAAAGCGGAGAAACGCGTAACATATGAAGTAATACAAAATTTTAGTTTATTAAACAAAATTTTATGTGAATTTATGAGAAATTAGGGCTGAAGCTTTTGTAGTCTGCAAATATATTTACTATATTGCCATCGCAGCGAATTCGCCTTCCCCTTAAAACGACAGTGACCGGCAGACTTGTTGGTCTAAACTGTTGGAATAATAAACTAAGTTTTAGTTGCCCCAAGTCCACTTCCCATTTAGTTAAAGCAAACTGACTATTAACGCAAATTGGTCCACAAGAAACTGACGGGTGGACTAAAGGATTTTGTAAGCGCGCTGGTATTGCTGGTGCGTTTATTGTAGTGAGATTTCAGAACTCCGTAATAGCTTCAGCTTTTTTTTGTTTGTAGGGTTCTGGAATCGTTTACAAGTACTTCTATTTCAATTTATCTATTAACACAGCATGCGGTTACGTACTTAAATAAGGAGGTGAAGCTGTTCATCTATAAAGAATTATACGGATCCATAAATATGAAACCGACTTCGAAAACTGTATCTCTAATTGGAATCTTTAACGATCGACTGCAAAATTTTGATTATCATAAACTGATTAACGTTCTAGTAAAGGAACGCTGGAAGAAAATGTAGGTATGTGATTTGATCCGACTGAACGAAAACTGTGCACAAACATAATAATAAAAATTTCCTATCCTACTAAAAGTATGTTTGTTATTTCTGTACGCAAAAACAAAATAGGAGTCCTTGACTAATAAAAAGTAGCCCTTTGTAAACAAACCTTTTATGTATCTAATTTGAAAGACAGTTCAGTGTTATAGCTCCAATACCAGAATAAGATACACTCATCATTTATTCCGAAAATCAAAGGAAATCGTGACCGTAGACTGTAGCGACACTGATATAAAATTGTTTTCATAATAATACAATATTTTTACCTGACTAAGTCAACGACTTTCCCTTTATTTGGGATCTATATCAGTGTCCAAAGGGACACTGAATTTTAAAACAGCCTTGAATCAAGGTAATTTTGTGTTAGAACCTGGAACAAATTTAATTAGGATAAAAGTCGATGAAACAGATGCGAAATTGAGAATTTTAAAGGTCTTAAGAGCAAACATTAAGGATCCTTAATGGCGCTAGTAAACGAAGCTTCAATATACCGTATGGCCAGTACACACAGTAATAAATAAAAAGACCATATTACCGGCGATACCTGCCGTGTTCATTTCAGAAACGGGATGTCCCACTAAAGAACTGGGTTAACTAACTCATCAAAGGTGGGAAACAATCTTTTAACCATCTGATACTCTTCTTCTAGGCACTTCGCTCGCATGGCCAGCATTTACGTGATACGTGTACAGTATTAGATGCTGCAGTAAAAGTTTTAGGGCGCCGCGAATTCTTGCCCATAAAATATTTGCAATAAAATTATATTTCCCGAAAAGATATAGTGTCCGTTAAGATGGAATTTCTTTGATTCTCCTCTTTTTTGATAGTCGCAGGAGCAGATTTTTATTACGGTCTAGCAGGGTTTTTGTTATAGAATTTCGTAGGTACCAAGGTTTTATTGGTTTTCGAGCGATTTTATTGCGAATTCTCGTCGATTGAATTAGGGAAGTGTGCGTCCGAGAATTCTTTTGTTGGAGGCAATTTTATGCCGATTTTAGGGCTACATTACGCGGGACAAATAGACCGCCGGTTGGCGTTTGGTGTGGGGTGTTCATAATCTAGACTATGTATTATTTTGATGGACGAGGGCAAGACTAGGGTAAAGACTATTGGTAATACGGCTGATTCTTAGTGTCGTTGCCAAAAATTTGTACGGTACCCCACAAAAATGTATTTTATTTTATTTACTTATGTAAAACCTACAGCAATATAACATAGCAATATGAAATTATACTGGCAGCACAGAGCCAGGTATCCACCCATTAAGTTGTCATCTGCAGCCAGTTTTACTCTGTTTATCTAACCAAATGAGAAAATAATCGCTATGTCGCATTTGATCAGAATTCACAAATACAGATAAATATAATAGCCCATCAAAAACTTGATGTCCAATGGCGGTGCTTCCTACATACGAAACGACATCAAGTACCTACTTTCCAAATTAGATCGCTTTCTAGCGTCGCGATGTCGATATCTTCGATATCTAGTAAGTCTCAAAAGGAGAGCAATTTCTCAGACTCGGGTCGGAATAAATGCAAAGAAAACTCATGTACCCCATATCGGTTACAATAATAGTTCTACAAACATTACAAGATGGGAACATTCAATGACTGTAGAAAGTTAATTTAATAAAACAGTAAAAAATGTGTGTCTATAGATTGAATATATTTACAAATAAACAATTTAGGGTGATGAAGAATACTGTACTGTTTGTATACGATATTCTCTGGAACTATTAGGCGGATTTTGATTTAAACTTTTTTTTGTTGTGTATTAATTAAGCCTGGGCAATATACCTATAGGGTATAATTGTTTTTGGATACTGGAACACCTGTTGTAGAACCATAATAGACTAGCTAAACTATAAGAAATATGGCATAAGCTTAATGAATTGATGGGGTTTTGTAGTTAGACAGTTTGGTAGTTTGGGGTTCAGCTTAATATATCAAAATTAAGAAAGAAGGAGAGAAAGAAAACATTTATTACAAAAGACGCCACGATATGATAATTTGCAATACAATTATATTTAACACAAAAATTATTTAAGTATTTTCGATATCTGTGCTGGCTAAATCGGAAAGCAGTTTCTGTGGCTCGGATCGGAATAAATGCAAGGAGAACTCATGTGGGAACCCCACATCAGTTACAATAATAATAATACAAATACATTTAAAATGCAAACATCCAATCACTGTAGAAAGTTAATGCTTAATACGTTGCCTGCGAGTATCTTCTATGAGCAATATAATCTGGACGCCTTCAAGTATAGAGTGAATAGGCTGACCCAACACGGGCATCCTCCATCTTCGGCCGAGTCGTTGCTTACCAACAGGTGAGATGGCGGTCAAATGCCTGTCTCTTCTTCTTCTTCACTTCCGCTATCCCACCCACGTAGGTTCTCCTTGCAAAATTGGTCAAATGCCTGTCTAGTAAACAATAAAATAAACAATAAAATTCTCCAATTGAATACCGTATTACTTTTAAGTAATATAGCTCCTTAAACAATTGCACACCACTTGACCGTACCTTAAGCCAATAAAGAAGGGAGCGAAGCCCAAAACGGGCGAGGACATCGCTTAAAAGTACAATTTCAGTCCAACTTGGTCCCTTTAATGACCCTTAAAAGGCTCAAAGCTATTTAAAACTGGCGAAAGATTTTAACTTTCACGTAATTTGGGGCAGTAAGGGGTTCCAGTGATAGGGGTTTTGGTTAAGTTGATGTCAAAAAGTCGGTAATGAGCGCCAGATAAGATTAAAATTGCCGTGCGGTGTATGGTAATGTATTTTTATACTACTGTCGCGCTACGGACTGTGACATCGGGCGTAGGCGGTTGAAAATAGGAGCTGTGATGATGGAAGCAGGTGCTGTAACCCTCGGGTGAGGATATTTAAAGTTGAAAAGCTGTAAAAGGTTGTTAGCACTGACGTTACACTATTTAAATATAATAAATAATACTGGTTCTATAAAAGCTCAAATATAAACTTTTAATGCATAGGGCTTTGGCAGAGCCCAAGGGCAGAGGCTTTGCCCATAAGGGGTAATGCTTTTGAAATATGAAAAGTGAGTCAAAAATATAAAATAAAGTCGAGCCAAATTGTTGATATTCGAATTTTATTCTTTATTCTTCTTTATTCTTTATTGTACACAAACATGATAGTAAAAGAGATTTTAATGTTTGAATTTAGGATTTTGTATAATATTCGTTTCTAAACTCGCGTTCTGTACACATTATAATATTAAACGAGATTCATACGCGATTTATTTAAATGTAAAATTTATTTTTATTGTAGAATAATTTTGAATTTTGAATTGAGAGAGATAATATCAGAAGCAGACTAAGGGAGATGTCAAACTACGACATTGTGTAGCCATATTACAGTCGCGCTTCAGACGAGCAGTCGCACACGATACGTCACACTTGCCGCATCGTGAGATATCGTCTCAGCCACGTATTTGCATCAATGCAGTTACAGTTGCGTACTTGCACCGATACAGTTGCGTACTTGCATCGATACAGTTGTATTATACTTCATGGTTCGTCCTCGAGATTGATACCTAGAAATAAGATTTATCCACATATGTAGTTACGCATAGGTGCCACCACTCGTAGTTGAGGTTAGAAACGAATGTTTTCACACGATTTTTAAGATTTTGATTAATTGAGGGTGAACTGGCTCTGTTCACGCCCGGAGGTCTGGCTTGGCCGGTCGTCATTCGCAATTTAGTGCCCAACCACTCAATACGTTACCAAACTAACAAAAATATTCCAATAATTTTATTTCCAAATTTTATTTTTACTTGTAAAATAGTTTATAATCTTTTAGATTGTTAAGTTCTTTTCGGTAAAATGCCGAAAAGGAAACGCACCAAATCTTCGAATTTTGATTCAATTTACAAGAAATTAAAACGACTAGAAGAACAAGTTCATGAAGAAAAACATCGACGTTCGTGCCGGGCACGGGTCGTCGAGTCATCTTCATCTTCGTCTGCGTCGTCACGGGAGTCCTCCTACGTAATTGTACCTACCTACATGGAAAATTTAACTTCCTCCTAACGAACCTGAACATGGTATGCGTTTAATTGTATGGGAATTATACCTTACCTACCTACCAATATTTATAATCTACATTCTTGGTTTGCGTGTATCTCTGTGGGAGTCATGGTTTGCGTGTAATTCTGTGAGAATTATACCTTACCAATACTTACCTGAGTATCCGGTTAGCGTGTATCTCTGTGGGAGTTACATCTTACCACTATCATGCACACGGTTTGCGTTTAATTCTGTGGGAATTATATCTTACCAATGCTTATCTGAGTACCTACCCGGTTTGCGTTTGACTCGGTGGGAATCATACCTTACCGATCAATTTGAAATTAAAGTCGGCTTGCGTCTAATTCTTTGGGAATTTTACCTTACCTGCCCACTTATGTATTTAACGCGGCAGCGTTAAAGCAATGAAATTTGCTTTCTGATGGATACTCGTACTCTGACGCCCGTGCTTCTTCGATAGATAAGGAACTGCTCGAGATCCTCGACCTACCTGAACCCACACCTGTGTGTCGCTCGTGGCGCGGCCGCGCCCCCGGGCCCCCCGCCCGCCACTGATCAGGCCGCTATACCCGCCACAGATCAGGTCGCTATGTCCACCGCCGCCACCGCCGCGCCGGCCGCTACGCTTGCTGCCGCTGCGCCGCACCCGCCGGACGCCAGGTCGGCGCCTCAAGCCGATGCTCTCAACCTCGACCCGCTCGATACCCTCGATTCGGAGACTTTGGAGATATTGGGAGATGATGATGATGGAATGGAGTACGGCGCCCCCCGATTCACCGAGAGATCGCGAATCGATTCGAACATTTTGCCATCACTAGGTTGGATAAAGAAATGCGAAAGGATTCGGCAGGTAAATACCTAGTACCTGAAAATTGCGTCCAAACGGGAGCACCAATTCTCAATGATGAAATTCGAGCTGCTTTGCCAGAAACGTTAATTAGACGAGACAAAATACTCGTGACGAAGCAAAAACAACTGAGTACAGTTATATCATGCGTCGCAAGCATCATCACCGAACAGTTATGTTCGAAAACCAAAGATCACGATCTTATAAAAAGCTTATAGACATAGGTCGCCTTCTCTGCGACATACAACACACGAAGTCAATATCTAGACGACAGTTTCATCTATGTTCGCTGAAAAAAGATACGAACGTTCACCTCGTCAACACAAAAATAGACAAATATCTGTTCGGTGAAAATTTATCGGACACTCTAAAAACTGCAAAAGCAATCAATAAATCTGGATCAGACCTAAAAGCAGATTCTAAGCACCCAAAAAAGACGCAACTGCATGGCGGAAAGCAGCAACAGTCAAAAAACTGGAAGCACCCGGCCCCAGCAGCGCGCCGGCCACCGCCGCCGCCGAGCAGCCTTGGACTACGTCAACATAACCAAAAAGTTGCTCGTAGCCCTAGGGTTTAAAATAAACTTTGAGAAAAGATTACTAACACCGACCACTTCATGTAAATTTCGGGGGTACATAATCGACTCCCATACTATGCAAATCGCTTTACCTGTTAAGAAACAACAAAACATCATAAAAGAAATTCATAAGTTCATACAAATTAAACGCTGCAAAATTCAAAGTTTTGCGCATTTACTAGGGTTGTTCGTATCGGCGTGTCCCGCCGTGGAGTACACTAAAGACTTAGAAAGGTGTTAGTACCTCAATTTAGGACTACGAGAAAGTTATGAATATACCTGATTATCTGTTGTACGATTTGCAATGGTGGCTGCTGGCATTGGAACCTCCTATCTATAGAATCAGAGACGACACGTTCATCAGAGAAATTTATTCTAACGCCTCAACGACCGGATGGGGCGCGGTGTGCGAGGGCGAGACCGCCAGCGGGCCATGGTCCTTCGATGATCGCAGTCAGCATATTAACGGTTTAGAATTATTAGCTGCATTTTTCGCTCTAAATTTTTTTGCGAAGGATTACACCAATTGCCAAATACTCTTACGAATTGATAACTCCACAGCAATAGCATACATCAAATATTGTTTTTTGCTAGTTACATAAAATCGGCTAACAATCATATCGCGGACATTGAATGGGAGCTGTCAGATCGTGCGTTTAGGACATTAGTCAATGAGTTCGGAAAACCAAGTACCTAAACCTTTTTAAACCTTTTTTTAAACCTTTTTGCCAGCAGGTTAAACAAAAAATGTATAATTTATGTATCTTGTAATAAGGACCTCGACGCGTACACTGTAAATGCATTCACTATAAATTGGTCGAATTATTTCTTATACCTTTTCGGTGGTTCTTAAAGTTTTAAGGAAAATAATATTAGATGGAGTGACAGGTATCGTTGTTGTACCGGCTTGGCCGACACAAGCCTGGTTGTTAGTGTCAGAACGCGTAACCTTCGCCCCCTGTGCTCACACGTTAACTCTCCATTCCAGCAGCCGCAGCAACATCTATAGCAACCTTACCCTGGTGGCCGGGATATTGTCAGGGCTGCAATGCTCCAAAATAGGTTCCGCAATCATCGATAGAAAATATGTTAGCGTCCATATACCGCAACTCATTTAAACAATACGATTGTTATTTTAAAAGATTGTATGAATTTTGGGCCTTAGTCTATTTGAGGCGCCAATTACTAATATAATTGAATTTCTAACAAAAATTTTTGACAGCGGTGCGCAATACTGTTCCCTGAACAGCTGCAAGGCAGCTTATCTTTAATATTGGGATATAGTATCTCCGAGGATGACAGTATACAGAGATTTTTTAAAGCGGTATTTAGGCTACGCTCCACGGCTCCCAGATACAACGTCACTTGGGACCCAAATCAAGTACTTAATAAGTTGACCACGTGGTATCCAAACGAGGAACTGTCGTTAGACCAACTTACCAGAAAATGTTGTATACTCTTAGCGCTCGTAACTCAACTAACATAGAGTGCAAACTCTGTCGGTAATTAACATAAAAAATATTTAATATTCTTCCACACATACATAATTAAAAAATTCCTGACTTGATAAAAACGTCTCGCATTGGATCTAAACAACCAATACTGTATCTACCGTACTTCGTAGAAAAGCCTGAGATCTGTCCAGCTAAATCTTTAGTTCATTATATACATAAAACATCACGTCTCCGTAAATATGAGACTCTTTTTGTCAGTTCTAAAAAACCGTATAAACCCTTGACGACTCAAACATTGAGCCGCTGGATTAAAAATACACTCAAAGAAGGAGAAATTGACATCTCAATATTCTCGGTACACAGCAACCGCCAGATTAGGTGCACTGCTGGCTGGAGCAACAACTCAGCAACATTCGCTAAGTTTTACAACAGAAATACTGGCAAGAGCTGTTGTCAATCGATAACATGATTTCAATTTTATATACATTAGAAACAAAAATATGTTTCAGAATTATTGGGAAATAATATCCGTTTTCAATTTTTCCTATTTTGAATTATCAACGTGTAACCATAATTATAAGAATATTTATAAGTGTAAACACATTATGTGACATGCATAATATAATTTCTGATTATCATAAAACGCTGTTTATATTCATATACTCAGAAATAATTTGATTAATGATTGATGTTTCCAAAACTAGCATATTTCTAGGTACCAATCTCGAGGACGAAGCATGAAGTATAATTAATGATTAAAGGAACTTACCAAGTGAAGTTCTATCATAATTATACGAATAGATATGTAACACCCTCCCGCCCTGTCAGTTTCCCCAGGTTCTGGAAACATCAATAGAGGTTGTACTCCAAACGAATGACGACCGGCCAAGCCATACCTCCGGGCGTGAACAGAGGCAGTTTACCCTCAATTAATCAAAAACTTAAAAATAGTTGAAAACATTCGTTTCTACCCTCAACTACGATGTGGTACCTATGCGTAACTACATATGTGGATAAATCTTATTTCTAGGTCCCAATCGAATTCATAGGCGAGAACCTAGATTTAGATTTACTTATTGTCTCATTTTACAGCCTTACATTCATTAATATTGTGTTAATTATATAAATCTGTAAAAGTGATCGTACATTTTTATATTTGAGATATACCTACATTAGGAACAAGCATACATTAGACACTTTCATCGTGGAAAATAAATAAAATTATTAGTAATAATAGGAAGAATAAATGAATATAAAATACAAAATTACACAATGGCAGGTGATGTTAATGTCAAATATAATAATATAGAATAAATTGTCAATAATAAACAAAATTTCAAAGTGTAGAACAATTCAAACGATTCCCAAACTCCGTTTTCTTTTTAAATTGTTAAATTCTTTATATTTATACAAAAAAAATAAAGTATTCATTCAGTCCTACCCCATTTTCACTCAATTTGTATTCAATAAAAACAAAACCTTTTGCCAAAAATTTTATTCGCATACCCTCAGAACTGGTGACCTCAAATATTCAGATTTCGGAAATCAACTCCCGTCGGCGGTCTTTGTTAATACTTGCGAATTGTTTTCGGCAACTTTTCAAATCATTGGATCAAATTACTTCGATACTTTGCTCAGGGCACCTTTATTGTCTGACTTTTGTATCACGGCTTTAAAGCTTCTCCCAAACAGGCGAGTTATAACGTGTGCGTTTCTGCGATAATGCGTTACGCGTCCTTTTTACACAGCTGTGTTCTTATCGTTCTGTAGCAGTCACGCCATATGCCATTTAAGTTATAAAAAAAATTTTTTTGCACAACTACAATTGACGGACTTAAAACCATTAAGGCTGTATGTATCTCATACCTAATCTTATTAGTTGGAAATATATAGCCTTTCTATACATTTTCTAATTTTATATTTTAAGTCAAAAATTATGGCCCTTTTTAAAGAAATTTTATTGCTTTGTATTTATTTAAATACGTCCTAGTACAAAGTGTACTCTGTATAGATATCGCAATAACGCGTGCGGTATAATCGCGCTTGTGTGAGAGAGCCTTTATTGAGCCTCAATATTGAACCTCGTCACGTAAGTGTGCCGTAAATATTGCTAATACCATAAACGCAAACACGCCGAAACGGCGTATCGGTTTATATGAAATTTATAGAAAAACAGACATTCTGGCTGAGATGCTTAGACTAGCAGTGGATGCGCCTTGGTATGTTACAAATGCAAGATTGCACCACGATTTGAACATAGAAACTGTTCAAGAAGTAATAAAGGACAAAATCAAAACATAACAGAAGCGGCTACAATCTCACCCAAATACACTTGCGAAGATCTACTCCGATGAATGATATGGGCACATCAATGGATGTGGACCTAGCAAGCCTTTAACACATTCTTAAAATATTGCTAAATGTTTTATAAACAGATCGCAATAAGGAACTACAAATGATAAAAAAAAAATCTGACTGAAATTTACTATCACTATCACTGTATATTATGAAACGAAGTCCTACGCCGCATCCGTATGTCTGTCTAACTACTCATAGGCTTTTCGTGGAGTTTTCAACGATAGATATAGTGATTTAAGAGGAAGGTTTTTAGGGTAGATGTTTACAACACGTGAACGAAGTCGCAGCGGTCCAGCTCATGTATAATATTATCATTATCAGTTTATACCGTAAAATAGAAAGTCATGTCCAGTCCAAAAGTGACATATCTAGTCATCTTGGCGTTAGTATCCCGGTTATGCTTTCGCCTATGAGGGCCTGGGGTCCGCCTTGACCATGATCCAGGATTTGGTAGATTAGATAATTACAGTATAGCGCCTGCTATCTGACCTCAGTGACCCTGTTAACTGGGGAACCTGATCAGTTTGCATAATGGTTATACATTCATTTGCCTAAATGTGCAGGTTTCATCACGATGTTTTCCTGCATCGGTTAATGTTCAGGTAATATTCATTGGCCGTGTCGTGTCGGGCAGAGTAGAATAGCACCAACCCCTTACACCCGTGGGTCTCGCACAAGGTGACTAATGTTTTCGAAGCACAACTTCTAGAGTCTTCGTAGGTTGAAAAATGGCCAGCAGCGTTTTTTATTATTTTATTTAAAATTTTGGGATTTCGTCCCACCTGCTAAGTGTAGAGATTCTGGCAACAGCCTCCCCTTTCGCGGGAGAGGCCCTAAGACCTTTGGTGGACTGTTATGTGCTATAATAAAATGTACATAACACTTAAAAAAGATCATTACATTTTGGCACTGGGATTCGAACCCTCGGGGTACGAGTTGCACCCCTTAACCATTAGGCCACCAACGCTCTTCATACACATAGCTACCTGAATCACATAAAAAGAAGAAGACGACTTCATAGAGACGAACTCTCGTCAAACAAACTTACCTCCAACACACGCCACTTCAACCTTTCCACACCCGGCTCTCGATGCGTTCGCAAATCCGCGTGTCAGACACCGTGACGCCTGACGCCCTGACGTCCTGACGTGTCCGAGTTCCGGTAATGACGTCATTGAGCGTGACAAACGACTGGCCGCTAAGGGTTATCGATCACGGGCGGGCAGCCGCAATGCTGGACCGCTAGGGATTCGGTCTGGGTTTTGCGGGGTTTTTCTAAATGCAGGTTTAATACAAGGGGCATTTGCTATCACAATTACGTAGTCTTTCCTAAAAATAACTTATTAATGCAAATTAACATTAAATAAAAAATATTTTTTGATTTCTTTTTAACCACCGATGAAAAAAGAAGGGTGTTATAAGTTTGACGTGTGGATCTGTGTATCTGTGGCTTTGTGTATCTGTCTGTGGCATCGTAGCTCCCGAACGGATGGATTGATTTAGATTCTGTTTTCTCTATTTGAAAGCCTGTTTAATTGACATGGTTTTCAGTTTTGATTCATCAAAATCGCTCTAGTAGTTTAGAAAATATTTGATTTTAAATAAATTTAGTCCTACTTTTTTTGTCGGTTGGTTATTTATTTAATGTGAAGATATTTTTTTTACACCTTGTCTTAATGATTTCTGTACATTCCCTTACTTTATTAAAAAGTAGTTACCTTTGCTCTCGTGTTGACCGATTTCCGAAATTCACATACAATTTTCACTTCCATCCGCTAAAAGCCACCTTTTGCAGGAGTATTTCTGTACAGCTTTTTATCGAACTCAGCGACAAACGAAACTGACAGCCCGCATGCTAGAAAATAGTAGTTCTTTGCCCATATCTTTTCATGCACTCCGGTTTCTTGTAACAGAATAAGCATAACCGCAGGGTACGTTCTCGCTGTGTGGAGTAGGTTGGTGTGCCTTCCTGTAATTATATGAAACCAGGGCTCCAATAGCTTAATTGAATCTCATAATTGAAAAATCTTTATTTGCAATAATTATGGTTTTACAAGAGATGGCATGAACAAATATGCAAGTACACAAACATGTTCATCGTGTCAGAATTACAGCATGCAAATATAATAGTCAAAATTTCCCGTTGAGATATAAATTTACTGTGTTAACGGCTTGTTCACAAAGCCATTTCTACAGTTATTTTAAGGTTACTTTTTAAAGAGTTTTATAATATAGAGTATTATGGCAACTTATTATATATTTTTAGACACATTGCTAGACAGCTTTTATTATATTTGGCTCAATTGGATCTCAGTGCGAAGTTTGTCACGTTTGCAGTATTCTGGTAACATTTAAAGACCAATGCCAGCCTGCCAACATAGCAGACCTTTTGTACATTTTACATGGCAACACCAAAAACCATTCAACTGAGAGTCAATTACGATTTAATTAATCACTTACGCTTTTTGTGACCAATGTGAATGAAACTGTGGTATCCACCCAGGCGGACACCTCAGGCTTTACGGAGTTCTAGATTCTGGACAGCGGATTGTTGAGGACTGTGGCGGAATGTCTTTGAGGAAGCAGCAGTGGACGCCAATAACCAGATAAATTGTACTTTCCCACATAATATTCCGACTCACGTTTCAGTGCTTTCCCGTGGGAAATTTGAGGATCGAACTAGCCGCAATACTTGGGAATAGTGTGGCATACTTTCTATTAGTGATATTAAATGTTCCTTTTTTCGAAATCAGATCGTTTCTGAATTTAAAATAAATACTCAATCTGTAAGATAGTTGAAATTGACAAAGATATACTGTCGTTCGCGTATTGGCCTCTACAGCCATCAGAGAAAGTGCCGTAACGGTGACGTTGTTTAAATCGCATAGTTGGCTAAGGTCAATAATGATTCCGCTGGAGACCCTGAGACTGGTGACCAGTTTCTGGATTTGATGACGGTATATTACTACAAAAACAGTACTTTAGGATAGGAACGAGTGCCCCATGGCTAACCACTGGACATCACTGCTATTGGTATTTTTATTATTTTTTCATTTGACATCTATTTTGACATCAGAATAAGTGTGAAATGAGTAATTGGAATTTTATATAATTTTATAAATGGTAATCTTATGACATCAGAAAATTAAATTATCTACTAACATAGCATAGACAATGTTGTTCATTTACAAAGAAATTAAATTTATATTTTAACGAACAATTAATATTTTTAAAATGTCTTATAAACATAACGTTTACAGGTAGTAAGTATTTAGAGGGCCCTCATGGGAGAGGCCCTGAGTCCTGCAGTCCTGTTACGGGCTATGATGATGAAGTACTTAGACACATTTTTATAAAGCCTCCGACCCCGCGTAATATTTCGATTCAACCTCAAATTTTCATCGGAACGGACAGCGAATCCATTCGAAATGTCCTTGGCACATTTTCGCCGATACCAAAAGGACACCGCACATTGAAAATATCATCTGACTTAATGCTGAAAAAATTGCCCGCGTCTCCCCCTCACCATTCAATTCGAGTCGATATTTCTGAATTGCAAATGCTTTTTGGGGACAGCATTCAGTTGATAACGGACATTATGCGGCCATCGATTATGTTTGAATGGCGACATTCAAATATGGAATGTCGGGCGCTTAATTACATCTTACTGTTTCATACCCGATTTAAATTGGTCAAGTGTTTAGTAAAGTAGGTTAATACAGGGAGTAAGTACAGTGATGTAAGCCGATCGGACAATAGCGAGTCAAGTTGGCTTACAAGCTGACTTGCTGACTTATTGCCTTTGGAGGCACACGGATGGACGTTCCACCTGATAAAAGTGGCCACCGTCGTCCAGAATATCTGCAACCTAAGGAGAGCGGATGCGGACATGCCTTTTGAAGAATCCCATGTGGTGCAGAGGAAAGACTTCGAGAGGCTTATTTCACAACTT
This sequence comes from Blastobasis lacticolella, assembly GCA_905147135.1. NCBI lineage: Eukaryota > Metazoa > Arthropoda > Insecta > Lepidoptera > Blastobasidae > Blastobasis > Blastobasis lacticolella. The sequence continues at coordinate 2,085,347 of LR990044.1, forward strand.
ACACGTGCGTGGTAAAAAGGCTCTCGATGCAAGTACGTTAGTTCGATTCCAGGCTGAAATCAATCCATCGTCGGAGGGTGCAGCGGCGGAAAGGTGACGGTGGAACAAAGTTATACTATTCTTCGGAACATTCCCCGTTGCACAGACGGGTCTAAATTGAATCGCTTTCTACATTTTGTGGCAAGTGCACCCCGCGCGCACCCACGCAGCACTTGACATTTGGCTTCAGTTTGACGAGAATTTTGCATAGAATTGTACGTATTTTGGTAGACGCTGTTCGTACATATCGACAGAGAAATGGTACAGGACTCCCTGTAGTGTAATCAGTCACTCGCCACTGACATGGTCAGTTAGCCTTTTCTGTTTGACATTTGACATCTTTCCTCTCGCTTTCCTGCAGTCGGTGGGAGTGATTTCGTGACTTATCACCCCCCTTGACTTGTCTTGTCCCTTAGGACGAAATTTGTCAAATTTCTGGCTGACCGATGGGCTGGCTCCCTGTGTATGTTGTACCCATAAAGTTACCTAATGCGCTTATTACATTTAACTAAATTCAGAAAAAAAAAGAGAGCTAATCAAAGTGAAATGCATTGCTCATAGAATAAGGTTTTTTTTTTTTTTTTTATGTTATCCGGCAGACAAACAGGCATGCGGGCCACCTGATGGAAAGTGGTCACCGCCGCCTATGGACATCAGCAACACCAGGGGAGTCACCAATGCGTTGCCCGCCTCAACATAATGTTGGCATCACTAATATTATGTTACGCGTCAATCCGTTTTTCAAAAAGTGTGATACTAAAATGAACCTTATTAAATGAGCAATACATTCCAGTTTGATTTGCTCTCATGCTTTTTGCTACTGAATTAAGGCTACTGAATTTAGTCAAATGTAATAAGCGTGTAACGGGAAAAGAAATAAAAACTTGGTATAAAAGCTTTTTGTTCCACTAGCTGTACAAGGAGGAATTTTACTCGAGCAAAGTGGCAGTGAAAACTTACATTATATTAAAAAGTCGTTAGTTTATAGGATTTTTACATTGTAGTATACACTAAAACCATCCCACAAAACCTTTTCTATACACCCTACTACATAACACTCTAGAAAAGCCGAGCTAAGCTGCACTTTGTTTCATACGAATCCCTTTAGTACAAGTCGACCAGCCACCTTGGGCCTCTAAATATCAAAACGTAACTTAAACCCCGCAGTTCAAAATAGCCTGGTTACTGCGCTACTTCCGAGGCACTGTTTGGGACATAAAAACGCAAGTAGGTGATAAACGCCATTCATTTATTTAATAAATTCCTGAGATGTAATAAAAGTTATCTTTATCATCTGTTAGGTGTTTTAGTTTCTTTGGGAAGAACGGGGAATAAGATTGTGGTCTGTTGTACTCGTACCAGGCTTATTTGGAGGTAGAAGACTTGTAATAGTGTAGGAGGCAAGTAAGGTTTGCAAACATAATAAACTGTAGGAGATGGCCATATGTCCAAAATCTGTGCGGCTTGGGTCAGATGGCGGGAGCTCACAGCAGTCAACTGTGACTCTAAAATCCCGATTAAGCTCAAGGGATACACAAAAGCATAATTATTCCTGTAATGCTTTACGGCTGCGAAATCCGGCCGACACTGACGAAGCACATCAGCAAACTTCACGCCAACGAAATGACACTGCTGCGGTGGATGTGTGGCGTTACGCGACTTGATCGAATGCATAACGAGTACATCAGTAGCAGCCTCGGCGTGAGGGATATCGCAGATAAGATCGAGGAGGCTATGCCGGTATCAGGAAAGAAGCCCTGCGGGAGACCCAAGAAGCGATGGATAGACATCGCTGAGTCGGATGCGAGACCCAACGACTTATGACGTTGCATGTCGAAGACTGATCAAAGTGGAGAAGAATGAATAGGAAAGCGGACCCTGGCAGAGACCGGGATAAGAGCCAGGGCGACGATGAGTGTAGAAAGCAAGTAGAGCTTGCAAATATCACAAACTATAGTTGATGGACGAGTGCGAACTAGGTCTCAATGTTCAGTCAGTAACACACACGGTGGCGGAGTGGTCGCGTGCAAACGGAATGCAACTAAACATTGCAAAGACCAACCTGATGGAGTTCTCATTGCGGTGCGGATCCGGATCAACTCTGACCGTGCGGGTGGACGATGTCCCCATTCCAAGTGTTGATTGCGCTCGCTTTGTAGGCTTCGAGTTTGATCGTCACCTTCAGTGGCAGGATCACATCGAGGGACTGTGCTCTAAGCTTAACTCGGCATTCTTTGCCATTGTCAGACTGTCGATGACACTTTCACGCGAAAATTTATTAACAGCTTATTTCGCCTATTTTCACTCTCACCTGACCTATGGTGTGGATTTGTGGGGGACTGGCAGCGGACAGAAACCGGCCATTTATTTTACAGAAAAAAATAGTACGTGTCCTGTCACGTGTGCCACTTGATACACCTGCGAAACAACTATTTGTTGATTTAAAGATACTGACATTACCATCTCTGTACATTTACGAAGTGGCGAAATATGTCAGACGTAATTTGGGGGAGTTTCCGACCAACGAATCTCTTGGACTACGATGCTCCTCTAGGAGGCCTAATGTTCTGCTAATAACGACTCACCGTTTAGAAAAAACTACACGGTCACTTATGATAATGGGTCCGCGAGTCTACAATAAACTACCTCCAGACATCCGTGATTGTAAATCGGAATTTGGTTTTTGTAGATCGCTAAAATCGATGCTCCTAAAACAAGCTTATTATTCAATCAATGAATTTCTTGACGAGTGAAACCTACAATTACCCTCAGTTGTTATTTTATTTATAATTATTTTGTTAATTTGACTTATATATATTCTATTATGACATTGACAATTGTAAGTAATTAAATTTATTAAAAACCAAGCCTAGTCGGTACAATATGTACCTATTGACATATCGTTACCAATCTGTATTTGACAATTTTATTATGAGATAACATTAATTAAGCTACGCACTTATGTAGTTACTACGTTTATTTATATTGTGATGGTTTTCAATTTTATATTGACATACTTGTTAATTTATGTTCATTGATTCCTTTAATAATTATTAATATTAATAATAATTACATAATAATTGTATGACGGTGTAAAATATTTACTAAATAAATGAATATGAATAATATGAATATGATGCTATTTGGATTTATGATAGCGTTCATGGACATCAGCTCCCAATACTTGCTTTAATTCACATTCCGTTTCTATAAAATGTTTGAATATCTAATGTAATTTAATTATAGAGGTGTGCCTTATTACATTGAATGTCAGGTGCACCAAAGGAACACATGAACAAAATATTTTCTTTTGTTATAAATTGTGTGTGGTGTGTGGTGCCGCCCCCTCGAAGAATAGCACCATCCCATCTCTTCCCGTGGGTGTCGTAAGAGGCGACTAAGGGACAATTCCGAAAGATGGGCAGCAGCATCTTACTGGGTAAATTTACATCAACTGCACTGCGATCTCCAACCCGCCTGCCAAGCGTGGAGATTATGGCAATGACCTCCCCTTTGGGAGAGGCCCGAAGTCCTGCAGTGGATTGTTATGGGCTGTGATGATGATGATGATGTTATAAATTTCTTGGCCAAGGTCTTCAGCTGGGGATCCGACCCTGGTTGAATAGACTGGGGTGCCGATTAGTCTAGATCACTACCCAAATATGGCTCGCACGTTTTTGACATTACACAGACGAGAGAGCTCCATAAAAAAAGCTCCACCGCAATGGGTAAAGAGCACCTAGGGCTAACGGGGAAGAGAGGAGGTGAACACTCTTGTGTACCAGCGCGTACGGCCAGCTGAAATCGCTATGCAAACCTAAGCGCATACCAGCTAAACACCCCCTTGGGACTGCCTAACCGGAAAGGCATTTCAGGCTTCATCGGATGCGACACCCCTTGGGGACGGGGGATGTCAAGGCGGGCCGTAGTAAAGACTAATTGTGTTATCATAAAAATTACAGTCACTGAAACTTGGCACATACTACAGAGTCCAGGGCCCTATTTTTGACGCTCGCTACGAATTCGAACGGTTTTCATTTTTAATTTTCGGCATGAAAAATTCGACATTTTGATGCATGATGCTGATTTTCCTTATATTTGATCCGTTTTCTTTCAGTGTTGCCAATGTGATTGAATAAATATCGAAGTTTTCATGCCGAAAATCAACATTAAAATGCGTTCGAATCGAGACGAGCGATTCAAAGATTGAGCCCCAGATACTGTCACTACAACACGGTATTTTAATTTAGCTCATCTGAAACGTGGAATTAAATTGTAGTGTTTGTTACATAGATTCGAGTGCTCTTCCAGAATCCGCCCACATTTTTTCCATTTGCCATCAGTCAAGCCAGAAATTTTAATTAGTCCTCACAAAGCCTGTAAAGTTTGTTTGTAGCTTTGATGATTTACAAGGTTTCTCTTGAATCTGAATTGAATGCGTAATTGTTTCACGAGGATTTTGTAGCGATCATATTGTATTTCGCAGGTACTGGCCTTATTCGAGCGGTTTTCACAATGAATGAAACCTGTGTAAACTTTCATATTTTTTTTTGTGGATACCTTAATTTTTGCAAGGATCATGAGCGGATTTTGACCCCAACAAACATAATACAATTTCATTTACGTTTTTGCCTCGGATTTGCATGGATTTTCTCTATTATAATATGTATGTAGTATACAATAAACCATACATACATTCATTCATACATCTCATAGGCGTAGGCAGAGACTATCGAGTGCCACAAGCTACGATTCTGACTCACCCTTCTCGCCTCTTCCACATTCATACATCTTTTCATGCATTTTGCCGGTTGAGGGTACTTCTGACCTGCTCTTTTTGGAGCAGATAATTTTTCTGATGAGTATTATGTCCTTCAAAAACATTAAACTTTCCCGATGAAATTCTCTAAATAATAATGAAAATCGCATCAAAATCTGTTGCGAGGTTTAAGACGAGTAAGAGGAAATACGGACAGACAAACATACAGATATATTCTTTTATAGATACTATAAAATAAAGTCGCTTACTCGCTCGCTTCTTTCTCTCTCTATTACAAAATAAACTAGTGGACCCAGCGCAAGTGGACAGTAACTTTCGTTTTCTGTCGCATTAATTCGTTGCGAATTTTATCCTTCAGAGAGACCGAGCATCGAGCAGTGAATATTCATATCGTATACAGGTGAGCTCTGTAACTGAAGCAAATAATTGAAACACTCGCTTAAGTATCCACTGTTATTACAAAGTGGTACTAATTCACACGTTGTGGAAGCGGTTATTTTGTTAGAAAATATTTGTTGTTTATACCTAACGCCCTTACTTTAAAGGCGTAATACCCACCTCGTCTTTTTTGCTTTTAATCGATAGCAGGAATTGATTTACATAAGATTAATCTTTTTTACATTTTTAGAGAAAAATTTATAAAATTATGAGAGAATTACAGACAATACCAAGAGACAAATACTACATAGGTTTTTAAAATATTGAATATTTAAGGGTTGTATAATTTTAAACAAAGTATGTAGAAAATCCTGAACATCCTTAGTTTAGTGTTGAAAGTGAAATTGTTTAGTAAGTAACGGGCAATCGTTGATGTATAAAGTACTAACATTTTATTGTAAACAATATGGATTCTTAAAACTCATCATCACAGCACGTAACGGTCCACTGCAGGACTTAGGGCCTCTCCCACAAAAGGGGAGGTTATTGCCATAATCTTCACGCTTGGCAGGCGGGTTGGAGATCGCAGTGTTTAAATATAATAATGGAAAATGCTGCTGCCCATTTTTCAGACTACGAAGACTCTAGATCTTTTGCCTCGAAAACATTAGCCGCCTTGTACGACACCCTTGAGTGTAAGAAGTTAGTGCTATTCTACTCTACAACGGCGGGTTAAGGGTTACCTTAAAAATACCGCATATTTTCTCCATATTTATATATGTATAAATAACGTGAGTCAGTCGTAATTAGCAGAGAAGATGGATTAATTAAAACAGTTTCTCTGCTCTCCTTTAAAATCAACTTTTCATTTAGGGCGTCACTATATTTTTATTATTATTATTTACCCATATTACAGACGCACCCTGTATAAACACCAAGACTCAATCCTCGTTACGATTCTACGAGAATACACATCATATTTTACAAATGATCACGTCACAATTTTGACTCGTATAACGTCCTATTCCGACGTCCATGTGGCGGGTGGTCATTATCCCTCCACCGACGACAGCGGTTACGCGTCGTTTGTCACGCACGACGTTGTCACGGCGACGTCACGACGTCGGCACGGCATCGCGACGTTTTGCGCCTTGCGGCCGCGGCCAATGGCCCCGAGACGATACTCGTATCACTGGGATATAACGTCAGGCATTGTCGGTTAGGCTGGTTAATTAGACCTTAATGTTGCGTGTTAGGTGACGTTACAGATTTAATGTCTTAGTGCCGCAATAATTTACATTAATTGCGTTCAGCTATTTCTAAACAGCCTATTTGTACTAGGCTACTACACAATTCTACAGTTTCTGTCCTAATTAGAAGCCTATGTAGGTACTTACACTTTAGTGCAATAGTTAGTGTTAGGTCCTCACCTATGAAATAGGATTATTATTTCTATAAATTAGCGTTTTGTATAGCGAAAATGACAGAAACTAGAATTGTAATACAAGCAAATTTTGAAATTTCTTGGCAATGGCCAATCCGATTACAATGAAACTTTGTAGGTATTATCAGATAGCGTTAAACTAACTGGTGCATACCATTTCATCTTGACAACTACCCTTTTCATAAATGACATCTGGCTAGAGGCAAACCTGTCGACAAATAAAAAGGGGATTTTACCTAACCCTTATAAAAAATTGAGACCTACTACCTACCAGGGAAACCTGACCAGATTGGATCATGGTTACACATTCAGTCGCCTGAATGTGCAGGTTTCATCACGATGTTTACCCTCACCGTAAAAACATCTGTTAACATTCAACTAATGTCAACTCAGAAAAGAGTCATTGGTATACGGCCGCAGTGTCATTCAAACCCGGTACCTCTCGCTTACGAGTCGGATACCTTAACACACTCGGCCTTTTTACACGAACTCTTCCCTCTATTTGGAACAATTACAGAATTTTTATTTTTTAGATTTCATTTTACTACTACACTAAATACAGCTACGTAATACAGGTCAACGCGCTGGTTCCATTGTCTTCTTTGTAACTTTGATTAAAAGTAGGTCTCACAGAACAGCAATTTCAAACGCAAAACGTTTGAAGGCTGCTCGCGGTAGAAAAAACAAGAGAACTGGCCGGATAGGTGCTATGGATACTCGAAAAGAACGAATGGCCGAAACCCTCATGCGATTGTGGTGCCAGAATACAAAGCATTTATCACAATATGCAAGAATGTTCGAGCCGCGAATTCGTAGAAACCTTTTGAATGAATGAATTATATAAATTTATTTATTGCTGATACATAAAGGAAAGCAACCAGCGGCCTTATCGCTCAAAGCAATTTCCTGACAACCTTAGATACCTAGTAAACGAAATGTACTCTAGGATACTTGGAGTAGGTAAGTGAATCTGTTCTACAGAACGTTACTGTGGTATGTATGGTATTGTGTGTACTGTGGTACTTTACTTTGAGCCATACAGACAAAGAACACAAATTGGAACCATTTTCAAACAAGCAGATACTCTAATACCTATAGTCCGTTCTTCTCGTTTTACCTTCGAAAACAAACTAGTTAATAACGAAACTAAAAACCTTTAAAACGCCTCAATAGGATCCCAAATGACACGTTCGCCACTGTTTTTTCCCGTTTTTTCGCCCGGATCCGGCTTCCGGATCGCACGGGCGAAACGCCGCGTCCCGGATCCGAAACGTGTGCCTGCCTCGTTAATTACGGCCCGGACCTACCCGGGAAGCCCGGGGAAATGTTGTTCTCTCATTCTGACACGCTTCACTGTCGCTATGGGCGACGTGCTATCGAAAATGGAGTGAAAAGGGATTTTTGCAACGATTTTCTACTTGTGGTAGGTACTAGGCGAAAATTAACAAGTAATTGTGATTTGTGCGTGAGTGTATATGCATAGGGTGTTTTTAGGGGGGGATTGCTTTAAGTCGAAACAGAAAAAGTATTAAGTATCCGTGTAACTTTATTTAATGGCATTTATGTTTGAATATGATTTCGGTCATGTGGCCGTCGTGTGTTTATTAACTTAATGATTCGACCAAAATGAAGGAGCAAAACGAATAATTTCGCGTTGGCTACCGAGATTGAGTGATTTAACTCAATTACATGATTTTCTTTGGAGAAATTATGTCAAGTCACCTTCCTACACCGATAAACCAAAGACAATCGAGCACAACATTCGGTGAGTTATAACCGAATTACGTATGAAAAGTTTGGGCCACCTACGCGCCAGTCAAGGTAGCCATGTACGTATGTCCTCCTCAACTAAACCTAAATGTAAAAATATGTAGTGGTAATACAAAGAAGAATGCCAATTGGTTGGCTACCTATGTAGAGCTAAAGGTTGGAAAATTATAGAAAGATTTATAAAAACGACCCCTACATTAAACATTCACTTACAAAAAAGCTGGATTCAGTAGTGACAAGAGATGAGAGATATATGATAAGAATCTTAGATAAATGCGAGGCCAGGAAGCTGTCAAGACACGGCAAAGTGACTGTCTCTGCGATCCACTTCTTCGAGACCAATAATCAGGTGGTAGGACTTTGTCAAGCCTGAGTAGTTTGTCTGGGTGAGTACCACCGCCTTATCCATTTCTGCCGCCAAGCAACAACTTGCATTGTTGTGTTCCGGTTTGATAAGGTAGCCAGCGCCATTATAGGCATGAGGCATTTCATCTTAGTCCTCAAAGCGACAACGCACCTGCGGTTCTGCATTTTTGTTGCCTGTAACCCAAATGCCGGTCTGCCACGCAAGAGGTCCCGGTTTCGATTTACGGCCGGGCAGAAATTGAAATGATGAATTTTAATTTTTGTTACGGGTCTAGGTGTTCTATGTATAATAAGTATGTATTTAAAAGTATTTAAGTAGTATATCAGTTTTCTAGCACCCATAGTACAAGCTTTGCTTAGTTTGGGGCTAGATGGCGCTGTGTGAATATGTCCACGAATATTTATTACTTTTATTATTTTATGAATCGTAGATGTTATAGGTGACAGTTATCGCTTACCACCAGGTAAGCTGTCTATTCGATTGTCATTGGTTATTAGGTTACGCATTTGTCCCCTCCTGTGGGACAAATTTTGTTGACACCTACTTATCTGTGAAATGGCGAAATTAGGAACTAGACCTTTGTGCAGATTTGCTCGTGGATGACAAAGGAACTTAAGTTGACAGACAGCTAACAAAAACAACTCACAATATAAACAACTATTGGACCCGGCACGACTTCGTTCGCGTACACCAACTTTACCCCTGCCTACTGTTTTTTCTTGCTTAGAAACTTTACTCTTTAATCAATTCATCTATTGTTAAAAACCGCATTAAATATCCATTGCATAGTTTGAAAGATATAAGCGTACATAGATACATACAGACTATGAGAAGCGACTTTGTTTTGTACTATGTAAAGATGACAAGGACGCCATAACCTCAAAGCAATCTTATCTGGACTCTAACTTACGGCCGCCAGGTTCAGATCTTCTTTCTACATAAGCTCGCGACGGTGGCGACGAAATAATGTCAGTTCACCGATAACTTGGTTGTTTTACCTCTATATGCATGAGAGGCACACCAAAAACATTCAATCAACATCAATAGAGATCGTAGTAATATTTATTTAAAACTTTATTGCACAATAATACAATTGGCGGACTTAAAGCCATTAAGGCTTTATCTTCAGTCAACCAGTAGATAATGCAGAAAGTGAGTAAGTAGGTGCTTTATAAAGCGTGATGATAGATTGTTGTATTTACCTAAATACAATAATACTAACTACATCAAGATAGAATAAACATATATTATATTATAATAAATACTATACATACATACATATATTAAAAATAAAGATACTTTATACTATTTATATTGACTATAAGGACTTTTATCTAAAAAAAAATTCTTAATTTGTTTCTTAAAAATAAAGCGATTCGGTGCTTTACGCACATCATCAGGAATCTCATTCCAAAGACGTGCTGCCTGGACTGTGAAAGAATGGCTGTAGAAGTTCCTATGATGGAGGGGAATATCTAGTCGCAAGTTATTTGTAGATCGAAGTTCACGCTCATGCGTTGAATGCTAAAAGACTAATATGTCGGGCGCGGTCCGGCTCTGCCTGTCATTGTCCGGCGCTGTCCGGCTCTGTCAGGTATTGTCGGACACGGTCCGGCCGTGGTGGGTGTGCTCCGGCCCTGGAGCGGCCCATGTGTCACTATGTCTTTCCTACCTCCTTTTTGACGATTGAAAGAGATATTCAATGTCCTAATCAATACAGAAACTTTGAGTTTGAGATTCAAAGCATCGCCAATCGGTCCATACGAATCGAAAACTCCTCGCAACTATCTTGATTATCGCTGCAATATTTCAATATAAACACGTCAGGGGCATGTACGGACTCAAGAGCTCCTACAAAGCAATCCGGGAAGGTTGGAGTGGATTTCGTTTAATTAAATTCATTGGCGTAGCGGCTCTACGTACTCTGGTCCAGTTTAAAGGTATTATAATTACATATCCAAGCTCCAACAAACTTCCTTCAAAAAGCCTGTTCGGGAACATTGCCTAAATTCTTTATAATACCCTAATTTGTTTCCTTACTTTGTTTTTCATTTTTAGTTCCTGAGGGTACTTGTCTAAAACTTGCCTACAAAATGTTCACCGAAACTCAAAGTAAGAAGGAAAAACAAAACAAGATAGCAAACATTAAACTGCCGGACCGATTTTTATGGTGTGCGACATTAGAACCTAGTTGACGGTGGTTGAGCAGCTATATGCTGTAAGCATACCGCCATTGGTCCATAGTATAGGGCAACAAAATCCCATACAAAATATGCTATTGGTCCATAGTATAGAGCAACAAAATCCCATACAAAATATGCTATGTAAATAATTTCTTTTTTCCGAAATGCCGGTCAGATTTTGATGCCCTTCCCTATATGGATGTATTTGAGGGTGCTAAACGTAAATACTATACCGATGTTGTCATGTGCCCATGGTCCACTTTTCGTTGCCGTCCATTTTCGTTGCCAGTTTTCGGGTAGACTGATAAAGCTACTGAGCCCACTTTTGTCGCATTTTGTGCATACACTGTTAAATAATAATTATCAATTTGATGAATGACATTATTTAAATTCGAAAATTCAAGAAATTATGTATGCCGATGGCAGGTCGCAGAGGCTCAAACTGTACCTAACAACTGTATAACCTGTGTACCACGAATGTATAAATGATTATGATTATGATTATGAATAAATAATTAAATATATACATACAAATATACAGAGTAGTAACAATCTCGCACCCTGGCATGAACCGGGATTGACCGCTGTGATAGAATGATACAATTATACAGAGCGTGGATATTCCTTAAATACTGGAGATAGCAAAAGACCACGGACACTTCAAACCTCGCTATTAACTAATCTAAGATGATAGTGATGTTCTAGTAAGTAAATAGAAAAGAGACTGCTATGAGATAAATAATAAACAAGTTACTTTGCCCTTTGAGAAAGTTCAAACGATACAAACGTCAAGTTCGAAAAGAAATACTACATTTACCTTGAAAGTTTCCGGAATTTTCCACTAGACAGCGGCCATTTCATTATCCGACTTAGAAACAAGTTGTTTGTGTATAAAAAAGCTTTTTTCCTTCTTTTTTATACTACGCAGTGATAAACGAGCAGACAGCCCACCTGATAAGCGGTAACTGTCGCCCATAACATCGACGATTCATACATTTAGGTTCCAGACAACAAAAATGCAGAACCGCAGGTGCGTTGTCACTGTGAGGACTAAGATGAAATGGCTCATGCCTGTAATTGCACTGGCTACCTTATCCTTACGTAATGGTAAAAAGGGGTTCATCTTCACAGCCCATAACAGTCCACTGCAGGACTAAGGGCCTCTCCCACGAGAGGAGAGGTTATTGTCATTATCTCCATGCTTGGCCAGCGGGTTGGAGATCGCAGTGTTATAAATATACAATGGAAAACGCTGCTGCCGATTTTCCAGCCAACGGAGACTAGATCTTTTGCCTCGAAAACATTAAACATTAAGTAGGGGTTGGTGCTGTTCTACTCTGTAGGACACCACATGGTCGAAACGAGGGACAAAAAGGGGTTGCTCAATATAAATCAAAGGTAACAGAGTCCGCTAGAGACTGTGTACCGTGACGACGTGACTCCATTATGATACTGTTCACGTGACCATTTTATTGGTTTCATGTCCTTGTTAGAGGAAGTAAATTTGAAGGGATGGAGTATTAATTTTTTAATCCCCAAAGTAAAAAAGGATGTAAAAAGAATGACGTAGTTGTGTTGTGGGACTCGTAAAACCTAGATTTATACCCCACTACTCATTATACAATTATATGTACGAGTATAACAATCTTAGACGAAATAAGTATTTTAAGTCATCAGTAGGTATGAATATTGTTGCAATATCATAATCTAAACTGGAAAGACGAGTGTTCAGGTGTTTTGGCCTGCGGGTCGAAACACCTGAGTAAATATAAATATTATTTTTCCTCAGGTGTTTGGGCCCACAGTTAAAAATGTCCTTATAAACGTTCTCAAATTGTTACATCCGCCCGGTCTAACTATAAGGCTCCCGACGACTGCGCGGGTGCAACACGATTACTGTGCGGTGACTACGCGGGCGCTGCGCGTTTGTTTACAAGTAATAAAATAAGCCTTCTGTCATTAGTATAGGAACCAAAACTGAAAATGAAAATGAAAATGTTTATTTGGTTTGTTTGATATCTAATAATTCAAAGAGGAAATGCAAAGAAAAAATTATTGCAATTGTAATTGCATAAACATAATCTAATCTAACTTTACTTTTAAAGGACTTATCTCTACCTATCTTAGGACCTATCTTAGGAGGACTAATCTTTACTTTTAAATAGCTTTTTTTTTTTTTTTATTACTCTACTAGCCAGGCATTTGACCGCCACTTCACCTGGTGGTAAGTGACGATGCAGTCTATGCAGTCTATGATGGAGCATGCCTGTCTAGGAACAGCCTATTCACTCTAGCCTTGAAGGCATCCAGATTATATTGATCAGGGAACACACTCGCAGGCAACGCATTCCACTCCTTAGCCGTACGCATTATAAAAGTCGAGCCAAAGAGCGAGCTAGTTAAGATGTCTTATAATTGATAAAAGCTCTAACTGTAGTCATTCCTAGTAGTATTTTTACATTTATCATTATCATTTATATATAATATTTTATTTATGTATTTTATAACTTATAAATTAAACACTCTCGATAATATTGGTAATTAAGCTATAATATAATTTAGTCATTGGCGGGCGTTGTTTTAAGCACCTACCTACTCATTTTCTTCATGGTCTACAGGTTGACTGGAAGATAAAGCCTCAATAGCTTTAAGTCCACCAATTGTCAGAAAAGAAACTATAAATAATAAAATTTGCAGAAATCGTGCATGTCTCTATGGACTCTTACACTGGCAGCCTTAACCTTCAAACGTAAGTCGGAAGGCTTGCTGAACAGCGGAAACAGATATCGGACTTTCCAGCAATAAATCTTTGTCAACCATGAGAAGTCCGTTTGAGTATCACCGCCTTTACTTTTTCTGATGCCAAGTTTGCAGTTTACTTTCCTGTTCCAAAGGTATTAGCATAATGCATGAGGCATGTCATGACGCTAAAAGCAAAATACAAAATATCAGAGCAAGCCCTAGCAGTTACATTGCAAGAAACTAGAATATATGAGTTGCAGACCTTATTTATGAATAATTGTAGACTTATTTATGATCTTATTTAAGGGGATGAAGAGGTTGGCAGACAGAAAAGGGGAGTGGCGATTGCTCCACCGACAAGAGTCATACTCTTAAATACATGATGATGATGAGACCTTATTTATGAACTGTAGATCTTATTTATGAGTTTTAGATCCTATTTATGAATTTTAGATGATATTTATGAATTTAGATCTTATTTAAGAATTGTAAATCTTATTTATAAAGTGTAGATTTTATTATAGTTACCAGTCTCCGTGACGTATTTTACTAAGTAATAGCGGCAGATCAGCCAGTACCTCCGTAAACCAGGTCAGTGTCGTTTTCTGAGAGAATTTTCAACACTCAGTGCCTCCAGCGGAAGACCTTAGTCAACCTCACTGTGCCAGCGGTAGCTGAATTCTACTCAATCCAAAATTATTTAGGCCCCACCCAAGCCGTCTTTGTTCAAACAATTACGAATGTAGCTGTTTAATCACGCTGTTTAGCCTTACAAAATCCACGCACATACACACTCGTACACACATTATTAACCCCACGATTGCCGGATTAACAAACGGCGTTGTTCCGATTGTGTCACGGCCGTGTCAGGCCGCTGTCACGCGTCGCTACAGGCCGCGCGCGATTCTGTCCCGCATTTACGTGTCACGTACAAATTCCATTCAGGTGGTGAGGTAGGTTTGCACTGTTATTTCGATGTAATTTGCTGGTTTGGTCTGTAGTTGAATGGGTGGTTAGCGGTGGAAATATGGTTTTTGATGGTGCAGATGGCCGGGGACGGTGGTGACAATTTTCGTTTTTAAAAATTAATATGTCATAACAGTCTGTATAAGTCGTGTGGTGTCCGGTAGAGTAGGATAGCACCAACCCCTTACCCTCGTGGGTGTCGTACAAGGCGACTAATGTTTAAAGGCAAAAGATCTAGAGTCTCTGTAAACTGGAAAATGGGCAGCAGCGTTTTCCATTGTTATGTTTGCAACACTGCGATCTCCAACCCGCCTGCCAAGCGTGGAGATTATGGCAATAACCTCCTCTTTTGTGGGAGAGGCCCAAATTCCTGCAGTGGACTGTTATGGGTTGTGATGATGAACAGTCTGTATAACGGGAATGTTCCGAAGGACTGTTTAAATTGGTGCCACCGTCACTCTTCAATCCACCGCATCCTCCGACGATGGAGTAGATTTCATCCCCACCATCTAGATGCCTGGCACCCAACTCACGTACGGGCATCGCGAGCCTTTTTACCGCATATGTGCAAGTTGTAGAATATGGGAGCTCATTCCACAACTTGCAACTTCTCGATGTCTTTTCTTTGTACTACAACATGGAGAGATGTAGGGCATAGCGAGGTATCTCGTTCGAATCGGAGCCGCCCAACTGGGGAAGTACCTCCACCTTACAGAATATCGCAGCTAAATAATACTCTTTTAAATAGTATTGTGTTTCTGCCGGTGAGTAAGGTTTCCAGTGCTTCATGGGGTGGGGATTTGGGGAACCGTGGCTTTGGCAGTGGAGTGGCATTTGCTTTTTGCTGCCAGAGCAACGTGTTATAGAGGTGGGCAACGCATTAGCGATACTCTTGGTGTTGCTAATGTCTATAAGCAGTGGTGACCACTTTCCATCAGGTGGCCCGCTGGCCTGTTTGCCTACCGTATGACATAAAAAAAATGTATCGTACGCTTCGATATTCTAAACGATTATTCCTGGACGATGGTGGCCGCTTTCCATCAGATGGACCGTCCGTCCGTGTGCCAATACAAAATACTTAGATAGTATATTTTTCGAATCACCCAACGAAATGCATATCTCGACGAGTGTTATAATTTCTAATTAGGAAACAGGAGTTCAAGGACTAATAGTACCTGAGTCTGTTATAACTCAGGTATAACTCCTTTAAGTTTGACAGCTGTCACCCGAAATGAAGGTAGATCTCGACAGATGCTATGATTTCTCTCCTTAGGAACTAGTATTCTAGGACAATAACGTTTCCGAATACGGGTCTTATCCTTCAATTATCCCTGTATTTACTCGAGAATCGACCTTATAGCCAAAAGCAATTTATCCCTATCTGTCTGAAAGATACACAAATTTGCGTTTGATAAAAGTTTGGAGCGGCCACCGAGTACGGCAAACCGACTTGTTTGCAAGTAGGAAAATAATTTCTTTACAACGGTTTTCGGCCGGAAACATTCCTGAATTGTTGGGATGTTGCCGCCTCCCTACCCTTCCTAGCTCCCCCTCCCCTTCCCCCTCCACCCTTAAGACGAAATATTCTCAGCCGTAATTTTAATTTCAGTCCGAGTATTCTGCCAACACCTCTTGTCGTAAAGTAGTCATTTTGGACCCTCTTTCTAGTTTCATGTCGTTAAGCTAAGTTGGATTGATTGGATTTCATTGCAAAGGGAGGTTTTGGCACGTGCATGCAATCGTTAATAATTTTATCTATCATTGTGTTCGGTATACCTAGTTGGTGTATTATAATAATCGTCATCTTATTTGAAGGGTATGTTGTAGACGAGTAGCCCGATATTTCGACACAGTTGCATGCATCATGGTCAATTGATCTCCAACCCGCCTGGCAAGCGTGGGAGAGGCCCTAAGTCTTGCAGTGGGCTGTTATGGGCTGTGATAATTACCTGATCTGCCAAATCGTGGATCATGGTCAAAGCGGGACCGAGCCCACAACGAGAGCACAACCACGACATTACCGCCAAGATCCACCAGGACCTCGACAATTTTAAAGTTTCCCGGCTGAAATCTCGTAAGCCTCCGGCGCTCCGATTTCACAGTGCAGCACCTGAGAAGGATCTCTCTGACGCTTGGACTGCTGAGTGGGCACTGAGTGCACCTGTCGATGGTCCCTTCAAGCTGAACGTAAAGCAGCACCCAGCAGGCTTTAAAGAGTCACGGCGCGTCTGGTGTCTGCTGAACCGAATAAGAACAAGCGTCGGAAACTGTGCGTATCTATGGCACAAATGGGGTTGGTGCGAGGCAGCGGCATGCCAGTGCGGCTGCCCTGAGCAGTCAGTAAATCACATTATATTTGAATGTCCGGATACCAAGTACAGCGGGCAAGCGGAAGATTTTCAGTCCCTTTCGGCCGAAGCTCTCGCCTACTTGACGAAATGTAAATTGAAAATTTAAGTAGCAGTAGGAACTTAAAAGCCATACGATAAATAAATAAATAACCGCCAAGATGGTTGTTTATGCCTCTCCCTGTGTGTGTTTATTTTAAACATATCAAAGCTCTAAGAACACTAATTCCCTAGGTATAAACAGAGAAAGAATTTTAGCTCGTTCAGAAATAGGTCCACGCAGAAGTTACTATTTAAATTAAGAAAAAATCTAATGATTATGATACTCAAACACTGAACCTAAACTACTCGTGCTACTCAAAAATAACCACAAATTCTTTTAGAAAATATTTGTGATTCTATAAATCAACCGCGCTAGACTCGTACTTCAAGATTTAGATTACGGCTTTCACCGAAATCGCTTAGAAGCTGAATTCCTTGCGATTTGCAATGCAGAGCGGCACTGTTTTGCTTTGAAATTGGCACACATCACTTTCGGAGGGCTTAGTAAACTTTTATACCACAATGTATTACACATATTACATTACTTGCAATAAATTCTTGAAGTTTTTAACACGGTTTTAATGTAACAAATAAATATGCTTTACAGTTCACACAGCTCCATATAGCGACGAAGTAAACAAAGCTGTTATGTGTGTTAGAAAACTGGTAAACTATATACATATTTTAAACACATAATTATTATACATACAACACCTAGACCCATAACATAAATAAAAAATCCTCATTTAAATTTCTGCCCGGTCGAGAATCGATCCCGGGTCATCTGTGTGGCATGTTAACTAATTGAACCACTCAGGTCCTCATTATACCCTATATTATATTGTATTCGTACTTAGAGCGATACAATATATTTATTACTAAATTAAAGAATTAAAAAAATACAAACCTTCCCTAAAAAGTCTACATTTTAAGGTTTACTTGCCATGAAAAAAAACTTGGGCTCGTCCGGGATTTGAACCCGGGACCTCTCGCACCCTAAGCGAAAATCATACCCCTAGACCAACGAGCCGCCTGACGATTCATCAAAATACGCTGTCTCAATCATTACGAATGTGGAACATTACGAAATGGCGTTACGTCATAGGTGAAAGGAGAACATAGCGTCGCTTGCGCATGGTTATATCGAAGAACGTGATACTTTTTATTTTTGATACTCTCAACACAACCGGTTTTCGTTTAGGCTATATTTGCAGCCAATGATGACAATATTGACAATTCGTCAGACAGTGCCAGAATACTACCCGAAAGGAGTGGTCTAAACTCTATGTCCATCCTAAGGCAATTCAAAACTATATGGTTTAAATTGTACAAATGATATAAAATCACAGGGTTCCAATGTAATAATAAAATACCTGCAATACCTTAGAATAAGATGATGATAATGAATCTTATATATATGTACTCGTGTACATATTTTATTTTATTTTATTTTATTTACTTAAGGAAAACCAACAGCAATAATTACAATATAGATTGATTATAGTATAAAACAAAGTCGCTTCCCGCCGTCTGTCCCTGTGTATTCTTCTATGTATGCTTAGATCATGTAAACTACGAAACGGAATTTAATGCGGTATCCAACAATCGATAGAGTTGTTCAACAGAAGGGTTTATAAAAAATAGGGTAGGTAGGGGTGAAGTAGATGTATGCGACCGAAGTCGCGCCGTGTCCACTAGTATTTTAATAACTGAGCCTGAAAAAGAAACAAATCTAATGAGGCAGTCGCGAGCGCAGGTGAAGCGGGAACGCGAAAAATCCCAATCAACTGAAATGTCGCACCACCCGCCGTGGGCTTGGTACTCATCCTCACTACGTAGACCCTCTGTTGGTCACGACGCGAAGGTTCGAAAGAACGTTTCTCGCTCGTACGATTCGGATGTGGAATGAGCTCCCAGCCACTGTGTTTCCTTTGGACTATGACATGGGATCGTTCAAGAGGTATATTAGAGGTCTCATCAGAGGTGGGCAACGCATCAGTGACTCCCCTGGTGTTGCTGATGTCCATAGGCGGCAGTGACCACTTTCCATCAGGTGGCCCGCTTGCCAAAAAAAAAAAATGTTCCATACGATCGCGTGCGGGAGTGGGGAGTTTTATCATAAATTTAAAAAGGTTTAGGTTTTTGATCAAAAACTGGAATTTCTCCGGTTTATGATAAGATTAAGTCGTAATTTTGTCTTGTTCCGGCTCTTGATCAAAAGTTTAGATAGGTTCGTCGTCACTTAACACCGCAGGCGAGATGACGGTCAAATGCCTGGCTAGTCCAATAGAAAAGAAATAAACAATGGTTGTCTTTTTATTAAGTATTCTCTCTTTATAGGCAAGACTTCCGTGGTTATTTATATCATCACCGGATATCTTCTCAGAAGTGGAAAAGTTTAAGTGGTTTCATATTTAACAATAATCAATCAATCAAAGCAGTGGGTAGGTACGTAATATAGACATACACAATACCTATACCTAAGTTTGACTAATAACTAGATCGCGCTTAAATAATGATTGAATACCAACGATTGTGCTAAACGTATAAAAATGCTGTAGAACAAAATTATTGCAAACAAAGTAGTTGATCCTGTATTAAAAAAATAATATTGTCCTTTAGTAGAGACAACACCAAAAACTCTAATCCATGTGTTTTCGTGTTTTCATGGAAAAAATACTGTAACTAAGCAAGATACTATAAAACATATCGATAAATAATAAAAATATAGGCTATTTATTTGTGTCATAAAATATATCATGAGCGTATCTTAGTCGTGAGAAGATAAACTTAGGAGTCATAAATTACGATAGATAATATAAACGATAAAATTTGCCTCAGCAGATTTTATATTGCTCGCATTTTCTAATAAAGTCCTTAGTTTCCGTACAAGAATACTTACGTATATATTTTTCAACACACATTTAGGTTGTGAAGGGGCGACTAATAACAGGCTTTTGGCTTACAATGTTGTTTTTTGTTTAGGTACACATATTTTGCTTTTTGGCTTCTAGTAAAAGAACTAGGACAACATTTATAAATCTCAGCAAAAAGTTTTTATGTGTTACAGTTAAATAAAGTGGCGTTGTACATTAACTATGGCATAATTATTATTGTTTCATTCCATTAATTATTTTTAAATCCTGTCATATAATATTTTATAATAAATTTTTTAACATACTTTGCGTCCGAATTTTAGCTTTTTTGCTACTAAGATATTCATATATATAATATGTAAATATACACATTCATGTATTTAGCCAAAGCAAACTTATCAATTAATAATAATATAACGATTGTGCTATGTCAATAATCTCGTAAGTTACGCAGTAGGTACAATACAAGAATTTAAGTGATTTTATTGTCAGTAATTACCTTAAGAATCATATTCTTCTGCACTACTGTGCGGTTGTTTTTAATTTTTAAGTTTTTATAGCATTCATAAATTTATTTTTAATTTTTTATATAAAATTGGGGTCAAAGACGACGTCTTGGGCTTAAGGGACTAATACCTCTTCTTTTAGCAAACTCATTTTGGCTAAAGATGCATTAAGTAACTTGTATGTTGCTGTAGCTGCAAAGGATTTTTTGCTTGAAGTGGTTCTGCAGTTATGTTCTTGAACTATACTTCAAAAATAGACAAAGGTAAATTATGTCACTGTTTCTTTCGTTTGAAAAGCTATAAAATAAAAAGTTATACCTATAATTCTAAGGAGTTAGCAGCTGTCTTACCTACTTATCGCTGGAACAAAAGTAATGAAAGATAATATTACATATCTATGTAAATAAGTATGCAGTAATTTTTAAGACCAGCACATCGGCTCGTTGGTCTAGGGGTATGATTTTCGCTTAGGGTGCGAGAGGTCCCGGGTTCAAATCCCGGACGAGCCCAGTAGCTTTTTTATTTCTTATGCTTTATCATTTTATGACCTTAACATTTAGTAGCAGGTATAGAACGTTTTAAATAATTTGACTCAAGATTAAAAATGAATAGGTATTCTTTAGTAGGTACTATAGATGTTAAGCAATATTTATCTTGATACTTATGGTGATACCTATGATGATACCTATGATATCACTTCGCGGCGGTATTTATTGAAGATTCAAAATTCACGCATACACTCTGCGCTCATTTTTCTTGAAAATCGACTACGATGGTTCACGTTGTTTGAAAGGCACTGTATACAACGTATGTTGGTATGACCTGTCCAGACTGACTTGTCTTATTTGGTGAAAAAACATTATCCAAAATCACGACCTACCGTATCAATCACGCTACGTACACTGTGTATAGATGTCTTGAATTATTTAGGAAACACATAGAATGCGAAATTCAACGAATACTGCTGCAAATTATTCAGTTTTATGTACATAATTTTATAAATTATCCACTACCTAATTTCCATAACCAAATGAGACAAAGTCTAGACAGATTTTAGGTATAGGTACGGGTTTTGTATAAAATTATCTCAAGGCTAGGTCGAACGTGGGCTTGGTAACTTAAAAAGGTAAAAGTACCTATTTCAGGAAAGTTTTCAGCGGTAGTTCTCAGAAGTACCACAGTTTTCAGGAGTAGTAAGACACAAAACAAGACAAACAAGGTTTTTATGGGGTCGGCAACGCGTGGGTGATGCCCCTATTATTGCAAACGGTGACTACTTACCATCATGCAGACCGTAAGCGTGCCTGCCATCTTTTTAGTACAAAAAAACAAAATGGACTAAAATTATAGAGCTTTAATTTACCTTGTAAAGCTTAATTTATTTGTATTATACATCATGGATTCCAATACCGTCCAGACCAGCTTATATCACACATAATTACATAAATTACCGTAGTGGTATATAACATGACAGAAAAAGTTGGGAAATCCCCACCAAGTTTACATATTGTAATCAAATATTTTCTGAACTACTAAACCGATTTTAATGAAACAAATCTCGACTGAACTGGCTTTAAAATAAAGAAAACGGTCCATGCGTTCGGAAGCTACGATGCCACAGACAGACACACACCTCCACAGATAGATATATAGAGCGACAGATACACAGATACATCAAACTTATAACACCCCTCTTCTTTTATCGTGGGTTAAAAAAATTCTTCCACGATAACAGAAATCTAAATAAATAACAATGTTTTCTGTGTTTACAAAAGAAAAATTCTTCACAGGCAAACCTCGAAAGTCCAGTTGCAGAAAAATAATGAAATATAAATATTTACTTATTCGTTTTGAATAAAAAAATCAAATTTAAATAAATAACAGGCCTCCAAAATAAAAATAACAAGATATACAAAACAATGGCTCAGCTATAGTTGCCAAGTGAGATCATCAGCCGCTGTTATTCTGCAATTACCCAAGTGTCACCCTAGTCCAACCATACAATAGTTACGCTAGTATAACATTATAACACCATTCCAACACGCAACATTTCAGAGCATTCGAGAACATTCTAGAACATTCCGCAGCAAATGAACATGGCGTATCACTATGTCTGTTTCACCGTTGAACGTGAAAGTATCGCGACCGTAGGGAAACTGCAAAACAAAAACAAGGACCAACGTTCAAGGTGAACGCTTGGTGAGTGGGGAAGGGCCTATTCTCAAACAAACTTTATTTTAAATTGTTACCCGACTGCCAATTTCGGGTTATGTTTGTTTGTAAATTATTTTATAACCTCGGCTGGATGCATTTCGACAGTTAAGGTATGGTTAGATTCGACTCCAAACCCCATGAGAACTTAAATAGATGTTTTCCAAAAAAATTCAAATGGCGGATTTTGGGCACCATAATGTGAAGTAAAAAAAATATTTATACGATACCCACTGAGTGGGGTATCAATATGAAAATTTCTATAATTATTAAGTATGTAAGTCCACCTATATGAAAATGGGACAATTTCATTGGTACCCATACTTCTTAACGCTCTCGTTTCTACTGCAATTGATTTACTGCGAAAGAGACGAAACGAGCACATTGACTTGTATCCAGTTTGAGAATTGGCCCGTTCCCGCCCAAACCTCGAACGCAACTAAACAAAAAACGTTGAGCTCTCGAAAGAAAACATAAACTTGGATCACGCGCAAACTTTTCAAATCAAACGCCAGGAGCTTTGGGCGTGTGAATGAAAAAAGTTGAGTCAGGATCTTGCGAAGGTTACGTAAAGTACAGCCGTGGGTTTTTGAGGCTATTATTGCATGGTAACTAAGGTTGAGCAACGCACGCAGTCCGAGAACTGATGGGTGACCGTTTCGTTTTTTGAGGCTAGTCGTACTTCACCGCAACGAGCTCGCCACTCCAACGATATTAAAGGTGGGCCTTTTAATATCGTTGGTGAAGCGAGGTTGACCATGATCGACTGGCACCCCGTGACGTAATACAATTATTCAATGGTGACTGAACTGGAATAGTGATAGGACTCTGTCAGACCTGAGAAATCCACCTGGGTGAGTACCACCACCATATCTATCTATTTCTGCCGCCAAGCAACAAGATTGCGTTGTTGTGTTCCGGTTTGAGAAGTGAGTTATCGAAATTACAGACATGAGGCATTTTATAGTCATAGTGCCAACGCACCTGTGCTTCAGCATTTTCGTTGCCTGCACCCTTCTTTATGTCGTTATTGGCGACAGTTAGCGCTAACCATCAAATGTGCTGACTGCTCGTTTGCCGCGGCGCACAATAAAAAAATACATGCATTACTAAGTTAGTGTTTCCCTCAGAGTTTTTTTATTGCCTATGGAAGCTGACGGACGGGCGGTCCCCCTGATGGAAAGTGGCCACCGTTGTCCAGGACATCTGCAACATAAGGGGAGCAGATGCGGTGGCGGCTTGTTGAGGTACCTATAGAAAGACCCTTTGAAGAACCCCATGTGCAACGGAAAGACATCCCTTTCTCTGAAATTTCGTCATCACTTCCTGACGCAGTTTCGTTTTCTGAAATATGTTTTAAATCTACATTTAAATGGCCTACGTCTCATCCGTAATCCAGACCAAGACTATATCAAGTATTCATAATTAATGCAAAACATATTCTGGAAACCAGCTCTATATATTTAAAGAGGCAGCTCGTTGCATATTCGCCCAGTATATCAGTGTCGCTGTTTCCTTCTCCTCAGCTTGTGTTTGAAAGGAAGTTATGTATATTTATAGTTGGTGTTATGTATAAAATAGGAGGGTAACTAAGGATTATATTAGGAGAGTTATACCTATGAAAAGAGTTTTTATTGAAAACTGGCGACCAGCCCCGGCTTCGTAAGGGTTGGTTTTTCATTACTATAATAGGCATGTCAGAGACGGTCATGAGCCTGTTAGTCAATCTCTTTGGCCTGGACTCACTTTGAATTGAAACGGAGCGTCAAGCGGAACGCCACCTCGCGGATGGCTGCCATTACGAGGAACGTCAGAAACGGCAGTGGCTGCGAGGACTTTTCGACGGTAGGTGTAGGGTAGGTGTAGGGTAGGTGTAGGGTAGGTGTAAGGTAGGTGTAAGGTAGGTGTAGGGTAGGTGTAGGGTAGTTGTAGGGTAGGTGTAAGGTAGGTGTAGGGTAGGTGTAGGGTAGGTGTAGGGTAGGTGTAGGGTAGGTGTAGGGTAGGTGTAGGGTAGGTGTAGGGTAGGTGTAGGGTAGGTGTAGAGTAGGTGTAGGGTAGGTGTAGGGTAGGTGTAGGGTAGGTGTAGGGTAGGTGTAGGGTAGGTGTAGGGTAGGTGTAGGGTAGGTGTAGGGTAGGTATTTGTTTTTATTTATCTTGCAGAAAGATAAATAAAAACAAATATTTTCTTATGTTGCAGAAAGATAAAAAAAATTCAAATATTTTCTCTTTATAATAGTAGTATAAATAAAGTAATTGACGACCTGAGTGGTTCAGTGGTCAACATGCCAGTCAGCCACGCAAGAGGTCCCAGATTCGATTCCCGGCTGGGCAGAAATTTTAATTTCTGTTACGGGGCTGAGTGTTATATGTATAACAAGTATGTATTTAAAAAATATAAATAAGTAGTATATCAGTTAGCTAGCACCCATTGTACAAGCTTTGCTTAGTTTGGGGCTTAATGGCGCTATGTGAATTTGTCTACGATTATTTATTTTATTTCCTATCTATATTTCTGTCACAATTATTTTCTAAATAATATTGTGAATTGCGAAAGTAACTTTGGCTGTCAGTTACCTTTCATGTCTAAAGTACTGAACAGATTTTTACCAAACTAGGGTCGGACATTAAAACATTTAATATGACGGCAACCGCTTTATAAAGTGTAAACAGAATCATCTTGACCTTAATGTCCCTACTGTTCTCTCGCGCACGAGGGCCCGGGGTCCACCTTGACCATGTTCCAGGATTTAGCAGACCAGATAATTATAGTAAACTGTTTTAGAAAGTGTAATCGCAAGTGTGATCTCATTCTAAAAAGTACGGTTGCTTAGCGACGTCTGACACTGTATTCAGGTATTAAAAATATGTATACACGTTTCAAAGTATCAAAAGACAAAAGCAACACCAATTGAAAGTGCTATCTGGAAATGTTTTGATAGACAGACTTCCAAGAAGGCTCACTACGGTGTCAACAATACAAAGTCCGAGAAGACATTTTGGCTCCCGTCAAATTGGAAACATTAATCTTGAAGCGAGCTTGAGTGCTGAGGGAGAAACAATAAATAAATAATTAAGGCTACCTAATGAGCGCGAAGGCCTCAAAGTTTTTTAATCAAACGAATTTTAATGGCGTATTCTGAGATCGAATATTGCCATTTGGTTAAGTTGATTATTTACCTATGTAATTCTAATTATTTTATTAAAACGTCACAATACAAAGAAGCTGTACCTGTTCAGTGACAGCGTGCTCGACCGATAACAGAAGTTAAGTAACGCATTCCGATGCCAGTGATGGATGGGTGATCGTTATGTCATAGGCTAGTCGAACTTCAGCATAGAATAAAAAAATAAAATTGTATGGAACACATTAGGGGTGTCCCTAATGTGTCTTTTTTTAACATTTATGTGCAAACAGGCTTACTGCCTGCCAACAGGCAAGCAGAAAGTAGCAGTAAGCAGTAACCGCAGCCTACAGACCTCTTTAAAAAACCTTTTACCCCTTTCATGAAGAACTCAAATTCGTACCCACCCGGGAAAACCTCTCCAGGGAGCTTACTAGTAGAGAATTTGCGAAAAGAGAGTCCATAGCTAAATCGCAACCTAGCTGGAGAACAGCTGGTTAAAATTAAAAAATTGGGCTCGTCCGGGATTTGAACCCGGGACCTCTCGCACCCTAAGCGAAAATCATACCCCTAGACCAACGAGCCGCTTACAAATTGTTGATAAATATGATTAGCTAGCATTAGTAACAGTCCAATCAAATGATTATGCATGACCGTAATAAAGTTACATAATATCTTGATACGCAGTCATTAGGCTGCTCCGGTTTCTATTCGTAATAGAATTTGAGGACTGAATTTCTTTAGTTGTTATTTCATGAGAGTTGTGTTTAACGAATCATCATCATCCGAGCGGTCAATCCCGACAGCTGCCAGGATCTGCTTTTCTGCTTAGTTTTCTTCACTATGCCCGATCTTCGGCATCCTCACGTCGCAAGCCGTTGGCACTCGCGTCCGACTCGGCGATGTCAATTCATCGTTTCTTGGGTCTCTCGCGGGACCTCTTTCCTGATTCAGGCAGGTTTAGTCATCTATTTCCCACGTATCCGTGGGGCTTACGCAATACATGACCAAACCAGTGCAGCCGTTTTGTGTAACGAATTCAAAAGTAAAATTTGCTAAGTTTTTGATGTTATTTAAAAACTAAGCAAGTTATGAAGGTTAGAAAATCCTAATTGTGCGATAAAAAACCGTAACTTCTTTAACACGTAAACTCTGTAGTAATAAAGAGGCATACACTAATATTCAATATATTGTAAGTCATTTTAAATGTAAATAAATTAAATAAACAAATTTACTAACTAATTTTAACTACCTACCCGCAATAAATTTCAATTTCCCCACTAACGCAGAGTTCACAAGTTCCTCCTAGACTGTACCAGTACTTTCAACTGCATTCCTGCGAGCTTAGAAAGTTAGTGCAAGCTTACAGGTTTACGTAGAGCTAACTTTCATACGACTCTATTAGTGCTATTCCCAGTACTTGCAATGTAGAGTTTAAGAATGTAGAGGTACAATGTAGAGCTTTTATTTTTATTGTAGAGTAGCTGGCCTGGCGCGAATTTGTTCGCGAGTATGAGTATATAGGGCAGACTCTAAACGGTAGTGTAGGCACTAATCTACCCTACCCTACCATACAGTTTCGGAGTTTTTTTCTAGCATACAAACAAACATTACAAACTTTTCCTCTGTATAATATTATTTATGATTGTATATGATTTTGTTACAAATACTAATATTATATAGAGGACAAGATTGTAAGTTTGTATGTTGGTAGTAATCATCAAAACTATTTAACAGATTTTGAAAATTATTTTACTAATCGGAAACTAGATTATTCCCGAGTATGATGGGTATTTTATCCTGGATAGGATCCCGCGGAATAGTTGAGTGTTTACAGAAAAACGAACTGCGTGCGAGTGAAAACTGGGGACGGCCAGTAAGTTATATTCTTCTATTTAGACCATTTCACTATCACTCGCTGCCAAAACACATTTTAATGGGCAATACAGCGTTAAATTAGCAAATTACAATTCATCATCATCATCACAGCCCATAGCAGTCCACAGCAGGACTTAGGGCCTCTTTTACAAAAGGGGAGATTATTACCATAATTTCCACGGTTGACAGGTGGGTTGGAGAAATAACTATTAACTACTAATAAAGGTTGAAACGAAATTTTCATCACAAAAAAAAACAAAAACGAAAAATTAACAAGCTCCTCATAAGTTACTATGTAAATTGTTTTCTCTGCAACTCGAAATCAGCCCTAACTAGCATAGTGTGCGATTAAGACAGATTTATGTACGAAACTATTTTCCTTTATGGCAACACTGGCCTTGCAGCCCGCTTTTTAGAATAATTAACGCGAGCTCGCGCAAAGCCGGGGTGAATTAATAGTTTTAGCTTTCTGATAAGGTGGTGTTAATAGTCTTAGGCTGAATGGTACAAAGGGGTGTACACATGTACACAAAGCAGCACTTATAGTTGGTATCGCGGGTCTTTGAAGGTTGATTAACTTGTAATAGAGCTAAGAAGGAGTCTTCTGGTTCTAGGACACAGACAATGGATATAGATTCGCCGGCCTGTCAGTCTTTCATCGAATACACTTCGATAAAAAAATTATTGTACATTTTGTGACAAACTAGCAGACAGCCCAGCTGATGGTAAGTGGTAACTGTCGCCACTAACATCTACAATTCCTACATTTAGGTTGCAGATAACACAAATACAGAACCGCAGGTGCGGCGTCACTGTGAGGACTAAGATGAAATGCCTCAAACCTGTATTTTCTACTATTACTATCCTTCACACCGGAACACAACAATGCAATGTATTGTTGATTGGTGGTAAAAATAGATACGGCGGTGGTACTCACCCAGGCGGACTCCTCAGTCTTAACAGAGTCCTACCATCTAATAAAGGAGGAGGAGTGCTCTCAAGAGCTCCAGAACTCGTTCTATCGTGCCCCTTTTTTCATCGAACAACGACGAAAGATCGCCATCCGTATATGGTAAACGTCCCACCATCTCGTACTCAGCGTTTTGCATCCACTGACGCGCTGCCAAGGACTGGAACTCTCTACCCGAGTCGCTGTTCGTCATATATAAATAAATTTAAATTAAAATAATCGTGGACAAATTCACACAACGCCCTCTAGCCCCAAAGTAAGCAAAGCTTGTGTTATGGATGCTAGATAACTGATAAAGTACTTATATACTTAAATACAGACTTATTATACATAGAACACCCAGACCCGTAACAGAAATTTTGATTTAGATTGAATGATGAATTATGATTCATCATTTCAATTTCTGCTAAACCGGGAATCGAACCCGGGACCTCTTGCGTGGCAGACTGGCATGTTGACCACTGAACCACTTAGGTCGTAAAACCTTAGTGTCTTCAAGGCAAGAGTGAACAGGTATCTGCTAGACATGAATATCTTCAACCTCATCGTCGCTTTCCATCAGATGGCTTGAGGGCGAATGAGAACCTACAAATAATAATTAAAAAAACTTGACAAACTTGACGGAAAACAAAGTGATGCTGTAAGGGTCCCGTTTTTAGCAATCGACGCAACAAGAGGGGTACTCCAAGACCGTGCAAAGTGGACAAAGAGAAGCAGAAAAGCGGATCTCAGCCCCCGCGTGTCGTGCCGGGATTTAACGCTACTATAAGTTTTAGGAAGAAGGGCAGACCATATGCTAGATGGGAAGATGAAATAAAAACCTGTAGAGGGGTTCTAGCAGAGAAATCTGGTAATGCTTAAATAAGAAAGTAAATTATAATAAATTAATAAAATATATTATACTATAGTGAATTAAGAAAAACCTGTGTTTAGGTAGGTAAATACTAACCTAATAAATAAGTATCTTATTAACCATACCTTACATATTTACTTGTAATTGTAATTTTGTTTTTGCTAGATATAAAAGGCTTTTTTATTTTTATTTTTATTTATAAGTTTTATGTATGTATCTGCGTAGGTGTGTAACTGTCTGTGATGTCATATCTCCCTAACGTTTAGTCCGATTTCGGTTTAATGCAAGTTTAATTGTTCTTATTATTTGCTTAATTAACTTGCTGGTTCTATTACCATTATTTCCTTTACAAGTATGGAACGCACCCAACCTTTAAATTTTGCTTCATACAACAACTTTAATTTCTCCATTACGTACGTAAACAATCTTAATTATTTAGGAGACTCCGCCTTGACTCTGCAATTATTGCTATTATGGTAAAGAAACAACACAATGTGGATAATGGTACCGTAAACAAATATAGAAATATTATGTCAAGCACAGCGATATTTGTTTAATGGTAATTGCTTTCCGTTGTCTACTTGTTTGTGAATGTGGCGTTTATTTATCCACAATGTACGGTGACGTTTTATAAACTCATTTATTACGAGTTATAAAAGCAATCATGTCAAATTGTTTATAACTTAAATTGTGTAACGTGAAACTGAATTGACATTAATTTTCAAATTGTAAATTTTAATTGCTTGTGTCAATGTGTGAGGAGATGTATGAATGTGGAAGAGGCGAGAGAGGTGTGTCAGGATCGTAGCTTGTGACACTTGAGAGTCACTGTCTACCCCTATGGGATTCGGGCGTATATATTAGTATATATTTTATGTACCTATGTATGCATACCTATTTGAATTTTCATCATCATCATCACCCGAGGGGACAATCTCGGCTTCTGTCTTTCCTTCTTCTTCTTTTCTACTTTGCGCGATCTCCGGCATCCTCACGTCATAAGCCGTCTCCAACGTCCGACACGGCGATGTCCACCCATCGCTTCTTCGGTCTCCCGCGGGACCTTTTCCCTGAGACAGGCAAGTTTAGGCGCCTATTTCCCGCGTGTCCTTAGGGCTTACACCATAAGTGACCAAATCAGCGCAGGCGTGCCTCTTCGATCTTATCCGCGATGTCCCTCTCGTCAAGTCTGTCATGAATGTCCTTATTACGCATTCCATCAAATCGCGTAACTCCACACATCCACCGCTGCATTTTCATTTGTTTGCTTGATCGGGATTTTAGGGTCACAGATAACTGCAGTAAGATTTCGCCCAAGCTGCAGAGATTCGGGAATTGGAATCCCCCAAAATAATACTTTTAACATACTATTGCGTAAGAGTTGCCTGGGGCAGACTTGACCATGATCCAGGATTCGGAAGATCAGGTAATTACAGTGAGCGACTAAAATTATATTTTACTTTATTTACTTGCGAATAAGAATATGATTCGTCGTTCATTACATTTTTATTAATTGACTTTAAATAATAAACACGAGTTCGAAATCTAATAAACAATCTCAGTAACCTAAACGACCAATCAAATATTTTCTGATAATAAAACTCAGGTTAAATTAGCATGCATTGGCTTCAGTCCTAGTTTAAAACCTGTAATTTTAGAGCAATAAAAGAAGCACTTAACAAAATAAATTCAATTATGATTTGAAACGATATTCGGTAGAATTGTTTTAAAATAATGTTCAATTTATTTCTGTTTTCTATTTATGCTAATTGTTGTTATACTGTAGAATAATGATTAGGTACACGGAAATTGACCGATTTCCACGTGGAAAAAGTACTAAACAATTTCAAAACATTTCAAAGTGTTCAACATTTAAAAGTACATTCAGTTGCTAAAAGATCTGATCCCACTACCATACATTTAATGTATGCTAGGGGTCTATTTACTCTGCAGCTAACTGTACTTACTAATGAGGAGTGCTTCCTGGCTAATTCTGCAGTTCTGCTATGGCTATCTTAATTTCAATTAGAGATCCATCCATTTTTCCATAGGTGCTTTGCAGAAGTGATATTTACAAAAAACTATTATTTATTATCAATTAATTAATTGAGCCACATATTTTCGTCCCAATTAATGCAGTGTCTCAAGACGAAGGTCTTTGACCAATGTGTGTTGCCAGTGATGACTTACGTAACTGAAACGTGGCCACTCACTGTAGGCCTTTCTTATGGCCACTGTTACCCAAAGGGCAATGGAAAGAGCTATGCTCGTAGTTTCTTTGCGCGATCGAGTCAGAAATGAGGAGATCCGCGAGCGAACCAAGGTCACCGACATAGCTCTAAGGATTACCAGACTGAAGTGGCAGTGGGCAGGGCACATAGCTCGAAGAACAGATGGCCGTTGGGGCAGTAAAGTTCTCGAGTGGCGACCACGTACCGTAAGACGCAGCGTGGGTAGGCCTGCTACAAGGTGGACTGACGACCTGGTAAGGCTCGCAGGTACCAGCTGGATGCGAAAAGCACAGGACCGACCTTTGTGGAAATCTCTGGGGGAGGCCTATGCCCAGAAGTGGGTGTCTGGCTGATATGATGATGATGATGAATTGATAGATAGATAGATAAACACATTATTGCTCATAAAACATAACAGTACAAATCAGTTACAGTAACATTCACGAGGCTCCAAACTGTTTAACCAGTCTCATGGTCTCCAGCTGAAGACCTTAGTCAACCTTGCTTCGCCAACGATATTAGAAGGCACACCTAACGAATGACGAGCTCGTTGCGTTGCTGAAGTTCGGCTATCCTCAAACTCAAAAAAACGTAATAAAAACCACGGAAAACATTTGGCGGTGCAGGATAATGGTAGCCGCCAATGTTGGCAAGCAAAGATGGAGAGAAGGTAGAAAAGGGTAATTATCCACCTGGCCGGGTGGTGACCAGGGGACCAAGGGTCAGACAGTTGATCGTCGGAAGTTGTATATATGCCGTGGAAGTTGGCACATTTCTCTAGCGCGATGTAGGATTGTTAGCGCCATCTATGTGCGGATGCTTGCCAACCTTGTGTTCGTATACTCGTAATGTGAGTATCGTTGAGTTTCCCTAGTGGAGCGATAGATGTCGCTACAAACAAATTGATGTCAAAGTATGAAATGGTCACCCATTCAAGACATTGCAAGCATTGCTTAACCTTGGTTATCGGTCTCGGAAGCACGCTGCCAGTAGACCAGTGCCACTCTTTTATTCGTAATTATTTAACTCGGAGAATTGAATGGGACTGAAATGTATAGGTCAATAAAGAAAAGCGGCAAACATAAATTATGTTGCGCCAATACCTGTATCACCTTCAATTTAATGGAGTATTTATTTAGGTGCGTACAACACCGCTTTTTAACTTAACAAGGTGCCTCTGGGCAAAGGGCAAATGCGAGGGTCTTGTAATTTAGAAAATGCTTTGTCCGACTTCCGACTTTCAACCACAATTGCCTGATTTTCAATATTGTATTGTCTCCTGTATGTCTCTATCCACTGATAGAAAATTGCATTAACTTTATGTGATTTACCAAGTAACCTACTACTTTTTACAAAAGTAATTTAAGGCAGAATACTCCAGTCAATGGAGCAGAATGTGAACGGTTAAGGAATGGAACGCCTTGCCTGCGAGTGTGTTCCCTGATCAATGTAATCTGGATGCCTTCAAGGCTAGAGTGAATAGGCTGTTCCAAGATAGGCATGCTTCATCTTCGGCCACATCGTCACTTACCAACAGGTGAGATAGCGGTCAAATGCCTGTCTTGTCTCATATAAAAAAAAGAATTCTAGAATTTACCCAATTATAGAATTCTACAGTCACGGGGTGTTAATTGGCTCCTGAGACTATCAACCAGTCTTAGGATCCCCGGCGGAAGACCTTGGTCATCCTGGTATTAGGAGGTACGCCCAACGAGTGGCGAGTCCCCATGCTGGCTCGACTAGCCTCAAAATACAAAATGGTCACCCATCCAGTTCCCGGAAATCGCGAACGTTGCTTAACCTTAGTTATCGGTCTCGCAAGCACGCCTTCCATAGGTCAGTACCGCCTCCCCTCTCCAAATCTCTGCACATTAATAAACCAACCATTTATGAACCAAAACGTTTCACAACCGCACGATAATCCGGGCGATGCTAATAATTCGTTGTAACAAAGAAAACGTAGCAAAGAGAAGGCATGGAGTTGGAAATATGCGAACGGTTCGAGAGTCGAGGCAATTTATTTTTCCCAGTTTTCGCGTGTTTCTATTTACTATCTGTGCACCGATCTCTTTCGATGTTTACCTTGCTATCGATGCTTCCCGCCTATTCCGTCCTCGCTGGCTCGTACAGACTGAAAAAATACGGTTTACTTTGGTTGGAGCATGAATTAATGTTTTGATAGTACACAGCACAGATTTCTGTACACCGCGTGCACTATTAACTGGATAGTTTGTTGATACAATCTCGACATCTTATTTTAGAAAGTAAAGTATATGTAAAACACTGTGGCTGGGAGTTCATTCCACATCCGAATCGTATGAACGAGAAACGTTCTTTCGAATCATCGCGTGGAGACCACTAGAGGGTCTACGTAATGGGGATGAGTAACCAGCCCACGGGGGGTGGGCACCAGATTAAATAGTTCCTCAGAATATTCCCATTGTACAGTCGGTAGAACACACACAGAGGGCCAGTCCCTTCGGTCAGACAGTG
Source organism: Blastobasis lacticolella (assembly GCA_905147135.1). Lineage (NCBI taxonomy): Eukaryota > Metazoa > Arthropoda > Insecta > Lepidoptera > Blastobasidae > Blastobasis > Blastobasis lacticolella. The sequence continues at coordinate 2,119,546 of LR990044.1, forward strand.
GTTCTAACCGACTTGTTAGTATGAAATGGTCGGCAATTCTTACGGCGTACCTCTGTACGGAGTCCAAAGGATTAAGCAGGTCGGCAGTTTCGCCAGCCCAAAAATGGGAACTATACTACACACGTGCCGCACCTGTGCCTTATCAAAAACAATAATCAAATAAAAATAAAAATAATTTGTTAAATAGCCATGTCACCTTAATTTATGGGTGAATTCAGATAATAAATTGCTAGAACAGAAGTCGAAATTTCGTATGGAAACCCTACCTAATTATTTCGATTTATCAGTCCCCTTATATTTTAGAAATAAATTACGCAAACAAGTCTTGAATGATTACGTTAGCTACGATCCATTTCACGTAAGTCGAAGTCTAAAGTAGTTGTTAAAGCTTAAGGGGCTCTAATTAGGCGGACTATTCAATTAGTCGTGTTGTTTTACTTAGTTCTTACATGATTACTATACCCATTGATGGCTATGTGGTGTCTGGCAAAGAAAAGTGTGTGTTCAAAGCAACCCCTACCACTAATAATTACTAACACACTATTTAAACAATGGTCATCAGCGGTTCTTTACTAAGTGAACGCAAAAATTCACGTTTTTGTTGATGTTGCTCATTCATATCGACAAAGATATTATATTCATATTCATATTCATTTATTCGTAGTAATAATCATACATCGTCATTTAAAATAGTTTCATGAATAGAATTAAGTACTAATAGTTGATGTCAATGTCAAAAAACAATTAATTCAATAGTATCAAATTATCATCAATCAAATCATCATACTCGCTGTAGTGTAAAGAGTTACTCACCACTCGCCACAGTCCAACGTAAAACGGGCATAAGACATTAGTCACCTTTCATGACTTCCATTCAAAGGGTTGGTGCAATTTTACTCTGCCAGAGACCACCCCATCATAATGCCTATTGTATCTTATCTTTGTCCTCCACACTAAATAGTTTGTCCCGCCGTCATTCTTGCTCTATGGCTCCCGCCCCAGCCTCTACTGCAGCGGATGCCAGGTGTGTTGGGCTCGTAAATTTTAACTTTCAGCGTTATTTAAGCTTGGATTAAAATACGGCGCCGATCTAACGGGTTGCGGGGTAAGCTTTCCAGGGTTTATGGGGCTAGGGGACATGTGTACCCAAGGGGTTATTAAATGGGGGCTCCTAGGAAGTTTAAGGGTGACTGTGTATTTATTAGTCGCAGGTCATCGAGCTAAGGAGGTGGCGTATGCTTTGTTACTTCTATTCTGTACATAGTATGAAACAAAGTCGCTTCCCGCCGTCTGACCCTGTGTATCTATGAACGCTCAGATCTATAATTTAAACAATAGATAGAATGATTTAAGTGGAAGTATATATATTACTCCAGACCCCTCTATCCCCTTATCTAGCAAATAACCAAACTTTATCGAAATCCGTTCATCCGTTTAGGCGTGACGAGGTAACAAACTCACACACAACTTTCGTATTTATAATATTATGTATGATTATGATTTTAACTATTCTACACAAGGTTCAACTGGAGCATTCCAAATAATATTGTAATTCTCACACCATAATACATATATCTAAAGGAATTTGACTTTTACTGAATGACTTTTAACGGAAAACGGTAGTTCAATATGACATTCATTGGAATGTGGACTTTTTCGATGCACATGCAATATCCAATCCACTGCCATACGGTAAATCATGTGTTTACTATGCACACTCACGGCTCGTGGCGCGTAAAAGAGAATTCATAGTTTTAATAAATTCGATGCGCAGTTTTAAAGTTTTTCGCTTTTGCTTTTAGCTACGGATAAGTGCTATTATATAAGTTGGGTGGTAAGTAATAGCACAGGTAGGTATTATACATGTTTTTCATAATCATAGTCATTGATTTATTTATGGTACACAGGTTATGCAGTTATTTCAGCTTAAGTAGGGTCCTCTGTGACCCCATCGGCATACAAAGTTTACATACTTCCTTGAAATTTTTAATTTAATAATGTGAATAATCAAATATAAATTATTTATTTTAAGTACCGTAGACTGCTTAACTAGTCTCCGGGTCTAGTTAGTAGTAGTAGTAGTGGTTAGACCCTAAACAGAAGAAACATGCTAACATAATATATGTATTATTGTTACAGGTAAGGAGAAAGGAAAACCCCACATTTATAAAAGAGACCCACACCTAAAGATAGGTAAAAGGTAAGTGTAATCTGCTATGTGTGTCGATTTACTTTTAAGGAATAATATAAATATTCGTGGACAAATTCACACAGCGCCATCTAGCCCCAAACTAAGCAAAGCTTGTACTATGGGTGCTAGATAACTGATATACTAATTAAATACTTTTTTTTTTTAAATAGATACTTATTATACATAGAACACCCAGACCCGTCACAGAAATTAAAATTCATCATTTCAATTTCTGCCCGGCCGGGAATCGAACCCGGGACCTCTTGCGTGGCAGACCGGCATGTTGACCATTGCACCACTCAGGTCGTCAATATAGGAATAACCATTAAAGGAATAACCATTAAAGTCTTAAAATCAAATTAAGAAAGGTTGAAACCATTGCCTTGACCATGAAATGTATTATTTACCTTACTAGACCGATACTGGTTAGTTGCTTTGAATATTTTTTCCCGACTGCGTCAGAAAGAGGGTTAGGTTTTCCAAGCATATTTTACGTACATACGTATATACAATCTTACAACCCCATTATTTTCTAACCGATTTTAATTTTGTGTTTAGTACTTGTTAAAGATAATACTGTGTCGATTTACTTATTTTGGTAATAAATATGACATTATATTAAGTATCAGACAACTATCCAATTGGCTATGAACAATATCTAACAGCAAAGAAGAGTTCGCTTGGCAAAAAACCTCCGCCTTGTGGTGTTGTGGGTATAGTAGAATATGTATGTGTCAGGAGAATTAACTAAAAAAACATCGGGCTCGTCCGGGATTTGAACCCGGGACCTCTCGCACCCTAAGCGAAAATCATACCCCTAGACCAACGAGCCGCTCTGCCAGAACGTAAAAAAATAGATTCTCAAACAAAACCTTTCGCAATCACCTTTCACTTATCATTATGTCTGCCGTTGCGTCAATCAATGCAATAAAAGTATTACACGGACTATTATGAACGATACATTACAAAATCGACTCTATGCGATTAGATTATGAACCAAAATTACAAAATCGTAGCGCAAGGTAAGCAAAAAAGAATAACAACTTCGGACGAACTTGGAATTTAAAATATTCTTGTTCTCATTAATCATTGTGATTCTTATTCCGCCGGCCCCTTTCCGCCATCGGGAAACATGATCCGGGCGAGCGCTTCATCCTTATGTCGTGGATCTTAGTTTAACCTTTATAATGCGTACGGTTAAGGAATGGAACGCGTTGCCAGCGAGTATGTTCCCTGATTATTATAATCTAGACGCCTTTAAGACTAGAGTGAATATGCTGTTCCAAGACATGCATGCTCCATCATCGGCCCATCGTCGCCTACTGCCAGATGAGATGGCGGTCAAACGCTTGGCTAGTCAAATTATCATAGCCTAAGTATGTATTTGAGTCATGAATGGCTACGTCAGTAATATCTACGTCGATAACGTTGATAAACATGTTAAAAATTTACCAGCTTCTTTTATATTAGCCGGTACTAGCTGGACCGCCGCGACTTCGGTCGCGTGTTGTTCTACCCTGTTAACCTTACTCTTGAACCAGTCTATCTATTGTTGAAAACCCTCATTAAAATCCGTTGCGTAGTTTTAAAGATCTAAGCGTACATTGCATACCCACATATAGAGGGATAGACAGATGGAAGCTTACTTGGAAGAACTTTATTTTATACTAGCTTATTTACCGGCGATTTCATTCGCGTACAATTCAGTTACTACGTTCCGGCGTGGTTCCGGGCCCGTTCCCGCGGGAACCACATTGAAATTCGGGAAAACCTATGTTACTCGCTGATAATGGAGCTTTCTAAAGGTAAAATAATTTTTAAATTCAGTACAGTAGTTTTTGAGTTTATCCTTTACAAAAAATAAGCAGGTAATTACAGTGGAGCGACTGCCATCTGACCTCCGTGACTCTGCTACTAGGGGAACCTAACCAGATTGAATCATGGTTACACACATTCAGTTGCCTGAATGTTCAGGTTCCATCACGAAATTTTCCCTCACTCACACTTACGAGTACGGATACCATAACCACTCGGCCACCGAGCTGTTGGTATAAATTCATTTCTCAAGTCCTCATCATCATTTTTAATATCAAGTTTTCATTCACGCTCGTCAAGTTTCTGTGCTCTGTGGCACAGGTAAACCGCCATTAATTCCCACTCTTTTAACCCAGCTGTAAATCCACCAACATCGGGTCACGTAAAACATAAGGTGCGCTCGTACAACCCCATCCTAATAGGCATCCCATCCTTTACTGCAGACTATCCTACCCTGCACACAGTAGTTAGATAAGCATCGTCCACACGCCGATCGGCCATCACGGCCGCGCGTGTGTAGTGGCCTTTATGCGTGGGCATCCTATTAAGGAGGTGGTGTGTACGCCGCTTAACCTGCGTCTTAAATGTCGATTGCTTACATTGTGGATCGCTAGTGCTGGGTGTGTCGATAGTACTGTTGTTGTCGATGATCGTGTATTTATCGATGTTTGTAATTTGTACCGTACAAAGACCCGTCTCGGCTTCGGACGGGTGTTCTCGGGTTCTATCGTAATTCGCACATGCGGCAATACGCATGTATTACATTTAAATATAAACCTTTCGGAAGAAATTTTCTTTCTATATTTTGCCTTTTAGGTACATAATGGTAAATTCAGGTGGTAGGACCCTGTCAAGCCTGAGTAGTTCGCCTGGGTGAGACTTATAGCAATGCTTGCATTTGAAGAATAAGGTAGCCAGCGCAATTACAGGCATAAGGCATTTCATCTTAACCCTCACTGTTCAACGCTACTGTGGTTCTGTTTTTTTGTTGCCTGCTAACTAAATGCACGAAATGCAGATGTTATGAGCGACAGTTACGATACTATTAGGTGGGCTGTTTGCTCGTTAGTCACTGCGTAAAATAAAAAATATCATAAATAGCAATTGTAATATACGTTCGATGCACATTGCGGTCAAACTTCATTACTTAAATTATTTTCCCGAATACCGAACAAGTTTTCCCCTACCCGTAGAGTAGCTAGGAGGTAGTACGGAGGAGCAGCCTCTTTACTACAATATATCAAGAATTGATAATAGTGTAAAACATCTTTCCGTAGTAGGTAATATCTTCCCTCATCTGTTTTTCAGAAAAATCTTGTATCATACGAGAGAATATGACTACGTTGCCTACTCTTACTCTGGTCCAACTATAGGGTTACCATGGAGATAATCTCCTTCTCCCTCATCTGTTATTTAATCGAGTAGCATGTGAAATGAAAGGAATTTTTTCCCTATCCAACAATATAGTTATGGTTTTGTCGGCAAAACATGGTCTGATCGGAAATATCCGTTTGCAAAGGCAACCATTTTTATATTGTTGAACAGGGGATAAAGTACCTTTCACTCTTTTTTATTTGAGTCACATTATCTCGTTTAATGCACGATTTTTCAAAATAACATATGACGGAAGATTAATATTTTCCGTCATATGTTATGGTAATCCATAGTCGGATCTTAGACCATTGGTGAGAATTTGTATCAAACTAATTGCCATACAACGCTCCTCTAATGGGTCTGTGCTCTATGGCTCGTTATGATTGAACAACCAAATCTATCGACAACGTGCACACATCACTAGCGTTAATGGCGGCCGAATTTAATGGGAGTCCTTGTTATAGGCGCTCGCGCAGTCTAATTGATTGCTCCAATTTATTTTAACTAGATTTCGATGAAATTTCGCGCTGGATTTGAAGTTAGATGTAAGTATACGTTGATTTAGTTCAACGTTTCAAAGGTGTTATAATATATGGAATGGAGTTAGTACTAGACCTGGTTTTTTGATGAGAAAGGAACAGCGTACATATTTAGTTACTACTTGCAGTTTTTAAGGTTCAAATTTATTTCTTAAGTTTTTTCCGCTAGGGCCTCTCTCACGAAAGGGGAGTTTATTGCCGTAATCTCCACGCTTGGCAGACGGGTTGGATATCGCAGTGTTTATATAACAATAGAACATGCTGCTGCCCATTTTCCAGACTACGGAGACTCTTGATCTTTTGCCTCGAAAACATTAGTCGCCTTGTACGACACCCATGAGCGTAAGGAGTTGGTGCTATTCTACTCTGCCGGACACCACACGGTCAGTATGTATAGTATTTTTTTTATTCGGTTGTATGTATAGTGTTCTGTTATTTTGATGAATTAGTTTATTGTGTTTTTATCTTATTTATTTATTTATTTATTTAATACTTTATGCACAAAATAGTACAAAGGTGGACTTAAAGCTTTGTAGCTTTATCTACCAGTCTACCCCGAAAACTGGTAATAAAATTGCAGGCGGTGCATAAAAATTTACAACAATATTATACTTACATACTTAACTACAAATACAATTTTACCCACTAGTATTCACATACCGAAAATCAACTCAAAATATTTATAAAATACTAAAAACCAACAACAACAATAAAGCAGAATGCACTGGAATATAAACTTCAATCAAGTACCTACCTACTAAGAACATTCGCAAAAGTAACAGGTAAAGAAATAGATTAAAGTCGGGTATTACAGAGAATATTCTTCTATTGTATGTAATTAATCCATAAGTCATTGATACCTGAAAATAAATGAACAAAAATAGCTTAAAAATAAAACGGTTACCTATATCTTCCCTGCTCCATTAACTATTCTAACAAGTTTAGAAATACTCTCTTTGATCTCAATAGGTAAGAGAGGGAAGTACAGATAAAAATGGGCCATAAAATTGTTGGGCCGACGACAGTTGCGTCGCTTTGTATACGATGGTTGATTTAACTTCCTCCTCACACAGCGTTTGATGTAAAGAACATGTCTTATATGTTTGATCCCTAAAGAAACGTTTGAAATCCCACTTCTTGTTAGTGTTTACTTATGAAAAGTTGTACTAATATTGGGTTCTTACCATTATTTTTATGTTATATGGCGGATAAACAGACAAGCGGGCCACCTGATGGAAAGTGGTCACCGCCGCCTATAGATATCAGCAATACCGATGAAATTTGTGTTTATTTCGCAATTACAGATCTGCTCAAATATTATTAATTGTACATAACATATTCGAATTGATTCTTGATTTCTAACGTAGATTGTGTTTAGATGCCAGTATGTCCCTAAAATTGAAAAAAAAAAAAAATGTTTTTATCAGGATTTGAAAATACCCCTGATTGTAATGTCGTTTCGCCTGTTTAATTAGAAGTCATTTTGTGAAAAGGGTAGTTATCAAAATAAAATGATATGGCACCAGTTAGCTTAATGTTGTCTGATTATACCCACAACGTTTTATCGTAATCGTATTGGCCATTACCAAGAAATTGAAAATTATGCTTGTATTGTAACAGTCTGACCCTTAGGCCAAAATATTTCACGCGAAAAATATCCCACAAATATGTACTTCGAGTTCGGAAGTCGATACCTTTTCTTAAATAGATTATAGGTTTAAGTTAAAATTAAACGGCTTCGTTCAAAACTGATCGCCAGTGCTGCTATAGTTTCGAAATGATATTATTCGTAAATATTTTGTTAATTGGAGTCCATCGAGAGCGAATCTTTCTAAATTGAAACCAACGCCACCTGTAGAATTTATGACGAAGTTTTACAATATTACGTTAGCAGCGTCATGTAACAGATTGACCCCTAGGCCAAATTATTTCATGCGAAAAATATTCTACAATTACGAACTTCGAATTTGGGAGATGATACCTTTTTTTAAATAGATTATAGGATCAAGTTATAATTAAACGGCTTTGTTCAAAACTGATCGATCACTGACGAGTTGCGAGAGATTCGTAATTATTTTGTTAGTTGGTGTCAATAGGGCGAATCTTTCATATCTGTTCCGCAACTAACGCCATCTGTAGATTTTGATAGATACGATTTGACGAGGTCGCTCAATATCACGTTAACAACGTCATCTATGTGCGGTGTATGGTAACTGTTATACAGTTCTCTCATGTTTGAAATGTGTTTATCTATTATTTGAGTGTTCTAAAATTATCTTTGTTTTAATACTTATAGGTTTAAATATTTATAGGGTTTTTGAAATCAAAAGAAATCATGTCAATGTGTATGGCTGTATGAATATAATTTGTGGTCACAAAGCTTAGAGAAAGAAAAAAGTAAGCATGAGGCCTACCTCCTAAGGTGGGGTGGATTGATAGGCAAGGTCGAGTCGACACGAACCGTCGGGTTCCGTAGCTGTCTTTCACTATCCATAATTTAAAAGACGAGTAGTTTATGCTGTATTTAAAACATATTTTAGGACAGTAATTGCATCTAATTTCGATGTCATTCAGTAGGTACCGATTAATGGAATGACAGGTTATCAAATGGGTACGTCGCGAGTAAGATTTGTTGATTGAGGGGTTTTCATGTTTCGCTGAAGGAACCCTGCAGGGTGGCGTGATCGCTGTGTTGTTTTTGTTCTCGAAAGATCGACAGATTTTTGGAATCGATATATAAGGGAGTGGAAGGTTCGATGGAGGCTTTTTTTCTGTTCAACAGTCGACGAAGGCGGACGTCCGGGCTTCTACTCGATACATTTGGGGATTTTCCACTCAAGCTTTAGCTTTGGGGCAGTAGAAGACGAGAAAGAAGAACAATCGGGGTTATTTTATAACGGGTCTTTGAGTTAGATTCAGTGAAGTACAAAACCAGGTATGTTAGTGTTCTAGAACAGTGATGAATAATACTAATTGTTTGTTTTTGTTTCAGGGACCCCTTGGCAAGGCATTGCACACTGCCCTTGCTTATGCTTTCAGGTCCTACTAAGGTTGAAGACCTTAGGCCGTTTGATTCGGACAGCAAATGGCTGGATGTTACATAATATTCCATTTTTAACCTTTTGTTCCGATTGGAATTAAGTAATTGTCTAGTATCTTTCTCTGGAATTTTTGTGTGACATTCATAGATCGTCTGACTTGGAATTTAGGCACTACGAAAGGATCTGGGATTCGTCAAGTGTTTCCACGCAAGGTTGCAAGGCCCTCGCCTTCGCTTCCCAACAGTAAGCCCCGTAGTGCCGAGGTTCCGAGGTCTTGTCACACAATGTATTCGGCATGTCCCCAGGCAGTATCATGTCGGATATTCTTAGGAATAGGTACAACTTCTGGCTACACTGGTCAGACCCACCACTGACTGGCCCAGGAGACGATAGGGAATATACCTTAGTACTTGGTTGAGCGATCTCGGTCGCTATTCCAGTGCTGAAAGTTAGGTTTAGCTAGTCTTTAATTTAGATATGCATAGGACTTATGTATGGGACACTTACATCACACTTACACAGTAAATGGGGAATTTATTTGCACAAGGATATGCTTAGGCTTCGTCTATTGGGATAAAGAAAGGGGTAGGCCCAAAAGTAGTTCGCTTAGGTTATCTTTTAAATAAACAAAAATCGACTCATCAAGTATTGTAGGAATTTAGGCGCAGATTAATATATTCATATATCGTTATATATCCACTAAATAATCATTAAATCTGTAAAATAATACGGAATTCCTAAAGAGTTATGGTTTCGGAGAATTTTATGAAATACGACTGATCTAATAGTGGTAGCATATTTCGCCGCGCGTTCAATAGTTAAAGTTGCTTGTCTAGAGAGCGTTCGACTTTACCGCGGAGTCAACCGACGGTCCCGGGTTCGATCCTCAGAGCGAAATATCATAAGTTTTAAAAATGGTTTTTCTTAATTACCTTTTATGAAATATCAGCCGCGTCACATTTAATACGGTTATTAATTATCGCTTATACGTACTTCAATCTTAGGTTGTCCTTTACTAAATTATCTAAAAGTAACGCGGTAGACGGCTTCTGTTTTGTACTATGTACAGTTATTATACTCTATTATTTGAAAAGGATTGAAACAATTACCGTATAAATCAATGTAATAAAGGAATAGATTTGAGAGAGATAGAGAGAGAGATGAGCGAGAGTGAGTGCGTTAGATGTACTAAAGATTTTCTAGTCCGAACGGATTTAGGGGCGAGAAATGAATATCATACATTCCTTCGTTGTCAATCAGTATGTACCTACGTGAGAAAGACAGAGCGTGCGTTTTTGGTCTATAGTATGGACGATGTTAGTGAGTATGTTATGTGTGTATGAGTGCGTGTCAGTATTAGTATGAGCGCGAATGTTAGTTGCCTTTAAGTAAATTAATAAAGTTGTAGGCCATTATTTGTATTAAAACAAGTAGGCTATTAGGAGTTGATGTGTTCTCACATCTTGAGAATAAATTTATAACGAGCATTTATTAATTCGCTATTTTGAACGTTTAGGGCTGTTTGGAATGAAATACTTTAGAAGTGGGATGACTTCATTGAGCATTGTAATTTGGATTTTAAATCCTTAAATTATTTTCTTTATAACTTTAATGTGTAGATATTACTTTAAAGATATTTATTAGAGATGGCATGGAACATGATTTTGATAAAATAATATTTAGTATCCTTCTATCGGGTAGCATTCGTGACAGATCGGGTTTTATGATTGGGGTCCTGTTGGAACACCAGTATTTTAGGGCTTAGTCCGCGCAATCCATTTATGGGTGAGTTGGTGTTATGGTGATGTGGAGAGATTACGGTCTTGAGATATCATTATAGCAGCTAACCTATCTGAATCTAAGGTATGTTGCGAAAACGTCCTAAAATCAGTCTTTTCTCTTCTAAATCATCTTAGAGCTTAGTCCGCGCAAGTCAATTTTTGGGCAAGTTGGTGTTATCGCGATGTTAATAGATTGCGGTCTTGAGACATCTGGATAGCAGCTGACCAGTCTAAACCTAATGCATGTTGCGAAAAGGTTCTAAAATGTATTGGCAAAGCTGGAGTCCGCATAGACAAACTTTTGGGTGTACCGTTGTTATCGTGATATTGAGGGACTTCGGTCTTAAGATGTCCGGATAGCAGTCTGTCAATCCAAATGTATTGCACATAGCGAAAACAGCGATGTTAATGTTTGTTTGTTGTTTTGATGTTGAGGAAGCTCGCTTCCAATATAACGAGATAGTAGTTAGTCTTTCTGAATCCCATGGTTTTTGCAAAACCTTTCTAGAACTTAGTGGTGTGCCGATGGGACAACTTTAATACGACCAAATCTGTACGTTGGGATTGCTTAGGACCAATGAATAAAGTTCATTGTTATTTACTTTCATAACTAGATGGTTCAACAGTATACAGACCCCTGATACAGTTGTAACACCAATAATATTCTATAACTAGAAATAAACTTTGGAGCTACTTTTCTATACCAATTGGAGTCCAGCATTTGAAATATTTATTGAGAATACCTGAAGTTACAGGCCTCAATTACCAGTTGTTTATTACAATATTAATTATTTTTATAACTAATTTAAATTAGCCTTGAGCTATTTATCGATACTGAAGATATCTATCTTTTGTACAACTTACTTACTTGGGAGATTTATATGAAGAACTTGATGTGATACATCAAATACATTTGGGACTACCAATTGAAATCATGATCCTGTTCGCCTGCTATCTTTACATTATTTCAAGGATTGAGTTTTGTACCCGTGAGATGTTTGGCTGTGTGAGAAGTTGGCCGCTTCGTTCCTCACATGTAGGTTCCATTTCCGGAGCGGTGGTAGCCTAAAATATACCTGCACTACCTTACGGACTGACCTATGGGACTCTATCTCTTTCCCTTTAATTATTACTAAAATATTGTGGCTTTAGCCATTTGGAACAACACCATGGTTCTCTGGAACTTATCCATCACTGGATTTTGAAGATAATATTACAACCTGAAGACTTTATTATGCATAATCTGCATTTGTGTATGGAGCACTCTCTCCAGGGCTAACTGCCGATTCTATACTATTCTACCTATACTATATCTGTGCTGCTGAATTCGGGCCCTTTTTTGTTGTCGAAGGAACACTGTTGTAGTCCGCCTTTGTATGCTTATGGGGTATCCAAATCTACATCGTCGAGTCTATTGGACCCTGCATACGCGATTGACTCAACCTGTGGTGTATCCTAAGACTTGTCATTATGCTCATGAGTAAGCTCTGGTACATGATATACGTTTCTACAACAAGATGATGTGGAGAGACCTGGAGTAAGCTACATGCTTTATTGAATTAATCACACCTACAATTATTATATGGATATGATCCACAGGCATTGGTTGTTGTTGTTGTGCCCTCTTACATTATATATTATGAAATACTAATTGACTTGACAAAGACCTAGAATCTTGTGCCATCTCTTAAATAAAATATCAGGGTAGGATGAGGATGTCTCTGGTTGACTCATATAGTAAGCTGCGGAGTGAAGCATGGGCTACGAGTAGCGAAGTTCATGCTGGAGTCAGTTATCTGGCTTTGGAGCAGCTTACCCCTCCTCTAATGAGGGGGGCCCTGTTTGTTTCCCTTAGACATAATATCTGTTTGTTTCCCTTGGACATAATATCTGTTTGTTTCCCTTGGACATAATATCTGTTTCTTTTCCCTTAGACATAATATCTGTTTGTTTCCCTTAGACCTAATATATGAATCTGATTTTAAATTTAACTATAAAACTCTAGGCAAATTAATCTATAGTCTAATTATCTCTTGTATTTATTTAATTATATAATTTCATACCTGTTTATACTTCTCCACTCTAAAAGCATCGGGGTTACTAACATCACAACGTAGAGTTCCATAGACGATCACAAATGGCCTTATTTAGTTTAAAACGTCGATAATAGATTCTATAGTGTTACGGTTTAGAAATGGTAGTTTTAGAGCTTAGGTTTCAGTGTGAATGAGCGTGTGTGTGAAAGTATGAGAGAGTCTGTTTTGCTGAGAGGGCGAACGTTACAATATTGGTAAGCGTGACCAGGATATTACCACTGCTATATCATCATCTGTTTTATCATCATCATCACAAATATAATCGTCAACTGTGACGATATTTATACCATAAAAAACTTGTAATTTACACGAGGTTAGTGGCTTTCTTCAAGAGAGCACAATTTGTTGTTCGTGAAATGGAGAGAGTGGAAGTATTAAACAGGTTATTCCTAAAATTATGAGCAAAATATTTGTAAATCTTCTATATTGACATTATTTTGTATTTCTGTCAGAGTAATGATAATAAATTTACAGCATTTCGGACAAATCAATAAGTCGTTTAGGATGTTGCGCAATTGTCGTTTTTAGGCCCAATAACAGTTGAATTGTTTTAGAGGGAAAACGTGTGAAACGGTTTTTCGTATAAATTGCTATGAGTGGCCATCATAGTTATTTGGTTTAGAGAAGCCGTAGATCGCAACCCTGTGAAATAATTTTCCTGGACAGGTGACCGAGTAAAGTTAGTTTTTAACTTAATTAAACCTAGTACAACGAAAATGTCATCAAAATTTACCAATTATTTACTTCATCGATCTCAATTACAGGAACTAGGTTGTACATGCTTTTAAAGGATAAGGAAAATAGCTCATATTAACACGTAAACGTTTACAGGATTCACTCTTCTTACTTATCATTAGAGAATGTGTACATGTATGATTGTGATGGAATGAAGTTGGTACTATTTAAAATATTTACAAGTTGACTCTTGAACATTTAAGTATTTGAAAAACACGTAATATTGTGACGCCAAAAGTTGTCATTAACGTCTTAAAATTCCTAAGGTGACCGACAGCATTCATAGGGTTAGCAATTCATTCGTTCCTTATATTTAGGTAGGAGGTTTGTCTTAAGCATATATGCTTTTTAGGTATTATACGGTTCCTCGCGCTTGTGTGTTCCGAGTATTTCTGGATAGTTAAAAAAATCATTCGTATGATCAGTTCTCAATTAATGAGAATCCTAGCGATCGTAATATACTTTTTAAGGTTCGCAGAATAGTCCTACCTTATAGACTTTCCTCTTGAGTCGCACTGTCTGTTGTTGGGGACCGCGTTGGGGTCCGTTGCGTGGTTTAATAGTTACTGCGTTGCGTTGTTAGTTATTGTGTTGTGTACTAAGTATGTATAGAAGTAGCGGTGAACACTTTATTTCCATTATTGGCCCACTTTCCTGTTGTCTGTTAGGTTAGAGTAACAATATAATCCAAACATAAATAAAGAAATTTCCACCAACGGTCATTTTTAAGTATAGGTGTTTTTGTATGCGGGCCGGAGTTACTTAACGTATACGAGAGATGGCGCTTCTGGTTTTATATATCGCGCTATTGACGTTTGCCATGACTTTAGGAGATGTATAATAATAAAATTGATTTAACTTTTTATAGCTGGGGTATACAAGCAACATGCGAGGTGGAGGAGCTGCCAATTAGTGGCGCTAATCCGAAATATATCGTATAAAAACTTGAGATTAACGTCATAAGTTTTATAAATTATTTACTCGTAGTTAGGCAAATAAATTATTGGTGCATTTGTGGATGTTCCAACACATCAAAGAAAAATAGGTACATAAATCTGATGGTGTAAAATTCTAATAATTTCTAACGAATAGTCTCTTATAAGTTATATCATGGCTACGTAAAAATAAAATAAAAAATTATAAACAAAATCTGCATAGGTAATTTAAAAGCATTTAGAAATGCAATGAATTTATGCACAAATATGTTTAATGTTATATGTGGTCACATGTTTGTAGAAATAGCAAAGTTTGTAGTATAAAACACACCACTTCAATGAATCTTAGGTGCACGCGTATCATAGGTATTTCACGTATTTTATTTACTTTTCGTCGCGTTGGCTAGTCTTTACTTTGCTTGCTGTCTGTCACAAATTACAAAATATTATCTGTGATTTAATTTTGCTTAAGTAATGAGTAAGGTAAAACCTCTAATCACTTTTGCAGCTAGTTCGCGCGTTGTAGTCTTTTTCTTGTCCCCTAGTTTGCCCAAAATATTGAAACTAACGAAAGTCGCAAGACATAGAATCGTCAGCAATCGGTGAACAAAGCATAAAGCGGTGAAGAATACTACATACACTCATGAATCACGGGTGGATTGCAGTTTTGTGTGCGATTCGAATGTGTCTTTAAAGCTAATTTAAATAGGCACTTATTAAACAATACTTTAGGTACCATTATCTGAACATTCGAAATATTTTATGATCCTGAACTTCTTAGACATGCCCAGAATTGAAGAGCCTTTGACCTCTATGTAATTAGGCTATGCTGCCGTTTATTGTTGTTTGACTGAAATCCATATTTTATCATTTTTAACATTATTAGGTATAAACATTTTTAACATATAGGTAATAAAACTTCATTATAATAAGTTTACAGATGCAAATCTAGACAGGTCTGGAAGGTTTCTTTTTATCCGCACGGTGTTTCTGGTGTAAGCTATTGTGCTGCCCTCTATAGTTAACGCACGCTCTCTATGATCTTTAAAAATGCATTATTTGTTTTTCTCTTTTTATTTTGCTACTTGCGCAAAATGTAGTGGTGGACCTGGAGCTGGAATGGGTTTACCCACCAGTAACTCGACCGCGACGTGTCTGTTTTAACGTAATCTGAATTGCAGTTCGTCTGACTTAACACATTTGTGTAACACAAGTGTAGATACATGTTCATTCAAAATAACTGAAGCTTACGACTAGGGCATGAAGTGACTTAAAAGTAGTGCCTTGGTATAAAAAAAATTGTTATTAGCAAACTAAATCAAACATAGTTAAATATTTATGATAATTTTATAGACAAATAAACGGTTGATCGAAAACTCGGATAAACAATTGATTAAAATTATACCTTGAAACATTTTGGTTACTTTAGAAAATATTTAGATAAATAGTACTTAGACGAATTTTTATTCGCTTTTAATGTTCATAAAAATTCAGGGGCGATTGTAACAGTCTGACCCTTAGGCCAAAATATTTCACGCGAAAAATATCCCACAAATATGTACTTCGAGTTCGGAAGTCGATACCTTTTCTTAAATAGATTATAGGTTTAAGTTAAAATTAAACGGCTTCGTTCAAAACTGATCGCCAGTGCTGCTATAGTTTCGAAATGATATTATTCGTAAATATTTTGTTAATTGGAGTCCATCGAGAGCGAATCTTTCTAAATTGAAACCAACGCCACCTGTAGAATTTATGACGAAGTTTTACAATATTACGTTAGCAGCGTCATGTAACAGATTGACCCCTAGGCCAAATTATTTCATGCGAAAAATATTCTACAATTACGAACTTCGAATTTGGGAGATGATACCTTTTTTTAAATAGATTATAGGATCAAGTTATAATTAAACGGCTTTGTTCAAAACTGATCGATCACTGACGAGTTGCGAGAGATTCGTAATTATTTTGTTAGTTGGTGTCAATAGGGCGAATCTTTCATATCTGTTCCGCAACTAACGCCATCTGTAGATTTTGATAGATACGATTTGACGAGGTCGCTCAATATCACGTTAACAACGTCATCTATGTGCGGTGTATGGTAACTGTTATACAGTTCTCTCATGTTTGAAATGTGTTTATCTATTATTTGAGTGTTCTAAAATTATCTTTGTTTTAATACTTATAGGTTTAAATATTTATAGGGTTTTTGAAATCAAAAGAAATCATGTCAATGTGTATGGCTGTATGAATATAATTTGTGGTCACAAAGCTTAGAGAAAGAAAAAAGTAAGCATGAGGCCTACCTCCTAAGGTGGGGTGGATTGATAGGCAAGGTCGAGTCGACACGAACCGTCGGGTTCCGTAGCTGTCTTTCACTATCCATAATTTAAAAGACGAGTAGTTTATGCTGTATTTAAAACATATTTTAGGACAGTAATTGCATCTAATTTCGATGTCATTCAGTAGGTACCGATTAATGGAATGACAGGTTATCAAATGGGTACGTCGCGAGTAAGATTTGTTGATTGAGGGGTTTTCATGTTTCGCTGAAGGAACCCTGCAGGGTGGCGTGATCGCTGTGTTGTTTTTGTTCTCGAAAGATCGACAGATTTTTGGAATCGATATATAAGGGAGTGGAAGGTTCGATGGAGGCTTTTTTTCTGTTCAACAGTCGACGAAGGCGGACGTCCGGGCTTCTACTCGATACATTTGGGGATTTTCCACTCAAGCTTTAGCTTTGGGGCAGTAGAAGACGAGAAAGAAGAACAATCGGGGTTATTTTATAACGGGTCTTTGAGTTAGATTCAGTGAAGTACAAAACCAGGTATGTTAGTGTTCTAGAACAGTGATGAATAATACTAATTGTTTGTTTTTGTTTCAGGGACCCCTTGGCAAGGCATTGCACACTGCCCTTGCTTATGCTTTCAGGTCCTACTAAGGTTGAAGACCTTAGGCCGTTTGATTCGGACAGCAAATGGCTGGATGTTACATAATATTCCATTTTTAACCTTTTGTTCCGATTGGAATTAAGTAATTGTCTAGTATCTTTCTCTGGAATTTTTGTGTGACATTCATAGATCGTCTGACTTGGAATTTAGGCACTACGAAAGGATCTGGGATTCGTCAAGTGTTTCCACGCAAGGTTGCAAGGCCCTCGCCTTCGCTTCCCAACAGTAAGCCCCGTAGTGCCGAGGTTCCGAGGTCTTGTCACACAATGTATTCGGCATGTCCCCAGGCAGTATCATGTCGGATATTCTTAGGAATAGGTACAACTTCTGGCTACACTGGTCAGACCCACCACTGACTGGCCCAGGAGACGATAGGGAATATACCTTAGTACTTGGTTGAGCGATCTCGGTCGCTATTCCAGTGCTGAAAGTTAGGTTTAGCTAGTCTTTAATTTAGATATGCATAGGACTTATGTATGGGACACTTACATCACACTTACACAGTAAACGGGGAATTTATTTGCACAAGGATATGCTTAGGCTTCGTCTATTGGGATAAAGAAAGGGGTAGGCCCAAAAGTAGTTCGCTTAGGTTATCTTTTAAATAAACAAAAATCGACTCATCAAGTATTGTAGGAATTTAGGCGCAGATTAATATATTCATATATCGTTATATATCCACTAAATAATCATTAAATCTGTAAAATAATACGGAATTCCTAAAGAGTTATGGTTTCGGAGAATTTTATGAAATACGACTGATCTAATAGTGGTAGCATATTTCGCCGCGCGTTCAATAGTTAAAGTTGCTTGTCTAGAGAGCGTTCGACTTTACCGCGGAGTCAACCGACGGTCCCGGGTTCGATCCTCAGAGCGAAATATCATAAGTTTTAAAAATGGTTTTTCTTAATTACCTTTTATGAAATATCAGCCGCGTCACATTTAATACGGTTATTAATTATCGCTTATACGTACTTCAATCTTAGGTTGTCCTTTACTAAATTATCTAAAAGTAACGCGGTAGACGGCTTCTGTTTTGTACTATGTACAGTTATTATACTCTATTATTTGAAAAGGATTGAAACAATTACCGTATAAATCAATGTAATAAAGGAATAGATTTGAGAGAGATAGAGAGAGAGATGAGCGAGAGTGAGTGCGTTAGATGTACTAAAGATTTTCTAGTCCGAACGGATTTAGGGGCGAGAAATGAATATCATACATTCCTTCGTTGTCAATCAGTATGTACCTACGTGAGAAAGACAGAGCGTGCGTTTTTGGTCTATAGTATGGACGATGTTAGTGAGTATGTTATGTGTGTATGAGTGCGTGTCAGTATTAGTATGAGCGCGAATGTTAGTTGCCTTTAAGTAAATTAATAAAGTTGTAGGCCATTATTTGTATTAAAACAAGTAGGCTATTAGGAGTTGATGTGTTCTCACATCTTGAGAATAAATTTATAACGAGCATTTATTAATTCGCTATTTTGAACGTTTAGGGCTGTTTGGAATGAAATACTTTAGAAGTGGGATGACTTCATTGAGCATTGTAATTTGGATTTTAAATCCTTAAATTATTTTCTTTATAACTTTAATGTGTAGATATTACTTTAAAGATATTTATTAGAGATGGCATGGAACATGATTTTGATAAAATAATATTTAGTATCCTTCTATCGGGTAGCATACGTGACAGATCGGGTTTTATGATTGGGGTCCTGTTGGAACACCAGTATTTTAGGGCTTAGTCCGCGCAATCCATTTATGGGTGAGTTGGTGTTATGGTGATGTGGAGAGATTACGGTCTTGAGATATCATTATAGCAGCTAACCTATCTGAATCTAAGGTATGTTGCGAAAACGTCCTAAAATCAGTCTTTTCTCTTCTAAATCATCTTAGAGCTTAGTCCGCGCAAGTCAATTTTTGGGCAAGTTGGTGTTATCGCGATGTTAATAGATTGCGGTCTTGAGACATCTGGATAGCAGCTGACCAGTCTAAACCTAATGCATGTTGCGAAAAGGTTCTAAAATGTATTGGCAAAGCTGGAGTCCGCATAGACAAACTTTTGGGTGTACCGTTGTTATCGTGATATTGAGGGACTTCGGTCTTAAGATGTCCGGATAGCAGTCTGTCAATCCAAATGTATTGCACATAGCGAAAACAGCGATGTTAATGTTTGTTTGTTGTTTTGATGTTGAGGAAGCTCGCTTCCAATATAACGAGATAGTAGTTAGTCTTTCTGAATCCCATGGTTTTTGCAAAACCTTTCTAGAACTTAGTGGTGTGCCGATGGGACAACTTTAATACGACCAAATCTGTACGTTGGGATTGCTTAGGACCAATGAATAAAGTTCATTGTTATTTACTTTCATAACTAGATGGTTCAACAGTATACAGACCCCTGATACAGTTGTAACACCAATAATATTCTATAACTAGAAATAAACTTTGGAGCTACTTTTCTATACCAATTGGAGTCCAGCATTTGAAATATTTATTGAGAATACCTGAAGTTACAGGCCTCAATTACCAGTTGTTTATTACAATATTAATTATTTTTATAACTAATTTAAATTAGCCTTGAGCTATTTATCGATACTGAAGATATCTATCTTTTGTACAACTTACTTACTTGGGAGATTTATATGAAGAACTTGATGTGATACATCAAATACATTTGGGACTACCAATTGAAATCATGATCCTGTTCGCCTGCTATCTTTACATTATTTCAAGGATTGAGTTTTGTACCCGTGAGATGTTTGGCTGTGTGAGAAGTTGGCCGCTTCGTTCCTCACATGTAGGTTCCATTTCCGGAGCGGTGGTAGCCTAAAATATACCTGCACTACCTTACGGACTGACCTATGGGACTCTATCTCTTTCCCTTTAATTATTACTAAAATATTGTGGCTTTAGCCATTTGGAACAACACCATGGTTCTCTGGAA
Source organism: Blastobasis lacticolella (assembly GCA_905147135.1). NCBI lineage: Eukaryota > Metazoa > Arthropoda > Insecta > Lepidoptera > Blastobasidae > Blastobasis > Blastobasis lacticolella. Next base: position 2,139,947 of record LR990044.1, read on the forward strand.
CTTATCCATCACTGGATTTTGAAGATAATATTACAACCTGAAGACTTTATTATGCATAATCTGCATTTGTGTATGGAGCACTCTCTCCAGGGCTAACTGCCGATTCTATACTATTCTACCTATACTATATCTGTGCTGCTGAATTCGGGCCCTTTTTTGTTGTCGAAGGAACACTGTTGTAGTCCGCCTTTGTATGCTTATGGGGTATCCAAATCTACATCGTCGAGTCTATTGGACCCTGCATACGCGATTGACTCAACCTGTGGTGTATCCTAAGACTTGTCATTATGCTCATGAGTAAGCTCTGGTACATGATATACGTTTCTACAACAAGATGATGTGGAGAGACCTGGAGTAAGCTACATGCTTTATTGAATTAATCACACCTACAATTATTATATGGATATGATCCACAGGCATTGGTTGTTGTTGTTGTGCCCTCTTACATTATATATTATGAAATACTAATTGACTTGACAAAGACCTAGAATCTTGTGCCATCTCTTAAATAAAATATCAGGGTAGGATGAGGATGTCTCTGGTTGACTCATATAGTAAGCTGCGGAGTGAAGCATGGGCTACGAGTAGCGAAGTTCATGCTGGAGTCAGTTATCTGGCTTTGGAGCAGCTTACCCCTCCTCTAATGAGGGGGGCCCTGTTTGTTTCCCTTAGACATAATATCTGTTTGTTTCCCTTGGACATAATATCTGTTTGTTTCCCTTGGACATAATATCTGTTTCTTTTCCCTTAGACATAATATCTGTTTGTTTCCCTTAGACCTAATATATGAATCTGATTTTAAATTTAACTATAAAACTCTAGGCAAATTAATCTATAGTCTAATTATCTCTTGTATTTATTTAATTATATAATTTCATACCTGTTTATACTTCTCCACTCTAAAAGCATCGGGGTTACTAACATCACAACGTAGAGTTCCATAGACGATCACAAATGGCCTTATTTAGTTTAAAACGTCGATAATAGATTCTATAGTGTTACGGTTTAGAAATGGTAGTTTTAGAGCTTAGGTTTCAGTGTGAATGAGCGTGTGTGTGAAAGTATGAGAGAGTCTGTTTTGCTGAGAGGGCGAACGTTACAGTATGAAAAGTCCAGATTCAGTCAATTTCGCAATACAAAACGCTAATTTCTTAGATAAAGACGTAATATTATAAATGCTAAAATTTGTAAGGATGGATGGTTAGATTGATTTTTGTAACTCCTGCACGCAACAACTACTGAGCGGATTTTGATGAAATATGACAGTAATGAAGTTTTTTTGCTAAAATAATAGATAGGCTATAATTTATCGTCCGACGTACCGTTTCGATTTGTTTTCCCAAGGTTTCAGTAGGGTTACACCCACCGTGGTCACAAAAAGACTGTTTTCATCTGGAACATCGGGAAAACCAATCAAATAGGTGCGCCACGTGTGATTTTTAATTAATCTAATTAAATTAATGTAACCATTAATTATCACAGTTATCATCTTTGATATGTTTTTATTTCGTGTTTGTATAATATTTGTTTTGATTGTATACGGAAGGAAAACGCGGCGCTGCACCGTGCACCGATGATCCGGGCGGTGAATCAAACTGTCAACTGTGACTGTCACTGTCACTTTGACAGTTCCATGCACCCAGTGTTCTAAAACAAACGGTTACCGGCTCAATGTTGTCACGGGCCGCGGCCCCATTTTTCTAAATGTATTTGTACCATGATTTGTGTTTTCTATGGCAATCATAATAGTTTTGTATAACTGAATTGAATAAAATTATTTGACTTTGACATTAATCAAATAATATGTGTAAAGCACATAATAGAAACCAAGTTTATTTTTTTCCTCTGTTTTTGTTTTATTCTATGTATAAGCAATAAAGAATTTTTCATTCATTCATTCATTTAAGTTTAGTTTGAAACATATCCCACAAGGTACGTGTTTTTATACTATCTCACTTAATGGAAAGCGGAAACTGTCTATCGATTCATCCACAAAATTCCACACCATAGTGCGTTATCAATATGAGGATACATGGACATAAAGACAGCGGAGGATCTGTTATTGGGTTACTTTTTAACCCTTCGGGTACGGCCCCTAGAAAAACAGCATCGGAATTGGGTCGGAAGCTACGCCTATTACAAACAGTCACAAGTCAGACATATAACTCTCCTCCTTTTTCATCGTGGATTATACTTAGCTATAAAAGTTTATTGTATCATCATCACAGCCCACAACAGTCTATGGCAGGACTTAGGGCCTCTCACACTCTCACTCAATCTCCACGCTTGGCAGGCGGGTTGGAGATCGCAGTGTTATAAATATTAATGGAAAACGCTGCTGCCCATTTTCCAGTCTACGGAGACTCAGATCTTTTGCCTCGATAACATTAGTCGCCTTGTACGACACCCACGAGTTTAAGGAGTGGGTGTTATGGTTTATTGTATAAACCATAAATATCACGAGTGTATTCGATTCATCTAATTAACATTAGTGTAACACTAACCGATGCTCTTACGGTGAGGGTAAACATTGTGACAAAACCTGAAACCATACAGGCAAGGTCGATGGGATATGACGGAGGCAGGGTCCGCGTCCTCGAGCGTAAAAGTACAACCGGGATATTGACGCTAAGATGATTATAATAATACCAGTGGATCCGGCACGACTTCGTTCACGTACACCTACTTTACCCCTTGCTTATAAACCTTCCTCTTGTATTACTCTGTCTATTGTTGAAAACCGCGTTCAAATACGTTGAGTAGTTTAAAAGAACTAAGCGTACAAAGTGGCCGTGTGGTGACCGGCAGAGTAGGATAGCACCAACCCCTTACGCTCATGGGTGTCGTACAAGGCGACTAATGTTTTCGAGACAAAAGATCAAAAGTCTCCGTAGTCTGAAAAATGGGCAGCAGCATTTTCCATTGTTATATTTAAACACTGCGATTTCCAACCCGCCTGCCAAGCGTGGAGATTATGGCAATAACCTCCCCTTTTGTGGGAGAGGCCCTAAGTCCTGCAGTGGACTGTTACGGGCTGTGATGATGATGAAGCGTACAAAGATACATACGGACAGGCGGCGGGAAGTGACTTTGTTCTATACTAAGAACATATTATTACGTAAACCATCACTCTACAGAGAAAATATAACATACAACATGGGGATCTTCAAAGGCCCTGTCTATAGGTACCTCAAAGGCAGGCACCGCATCCACCCCCCTAAAGTTGCAGATGTTCTGGACGACGGTGGCCACTTTCTGTCAGTACCGTCCGCCCGTAGGGAGGCACCTATACTGGGCAATTAAAAAAAACATGTATTGAGCTATGTCTCATGTTATACTGACTATAAGATCACCATGGCCATACTAAGCCTCTGGGGCTCATAATAAACATCGTACCGTCTATAATAACTTGCTTATTTACGACCCTCGTACCATTAGATATTATTTTATGCATGACACAGATATTAAGGGTGGATATTGATAAGGTCGGGGCCAATTCGTGAGTGATGTTTCTGACGGCTGGTACTGGTAATGTTTTAGGTACGATTTACGGATCCGTACACGATGAACTCGTTCGAAAGGCAACGGTTACCCATTCAATCTTAAACTAAAAATGTATTAATTGAGTAGGACATTAAAACCGTTTTCATTAAACTCGAATTAAGCATGACCTTAGCTTCTGATCTATTGTCTATGGATTCGCGTTGTAATGTTGGTTAACTGTAAAAGTGCCACAAACTTATCTGAATCGGTGACGGCGTCGCAGTTATTGACAATAAAGTGCCATTTCGAAATGGCGACACTTAGTTCCAGTTTTGGCCACCGGGTCAGATAAAATCATAAAATAGAACGCAACTGTCTTTTTACTACTGACTAAGCCTAAGCACCGCCCTATTCACTTCCTAACCTAAGCGTTATCTAACGGTGTTAGTTATTTACTAGAGGTTGGTGTAATTTATTTTCGTCTTAAGTAATCCCTTAGTATTTGGGCATCCGATGTAGGCGATTTCTACGTTTAGTGAAAACGGGCATAAATATCTCTTTCAATCGTCATCCATTTCCCGGACTCTGTAAGCGTTACTTATTGGTTGTCGGTCTCGCAAGCTATTGCTTTCTTACCACTACCTAACTACCTAATTGAAAAAAAAAACTTTCGTGCGTGCACGCACCGTCAGTTATACGGCTCCATAAACCCCGGCTAACTTAGGTGGCATAGGAAAACAAAATACGGCAACAACAATGGAGTAAACATGCTCCCCCGGGATTCGAAGCCGGGACTACGCACATTGTTTGCCCCAGACGGCCCAGATATTGACCTAGTTACGGGAGCGACGACCTGTCTTGGACTAGTGTTTTGGACGCAAGGTGCGTGGCACACTGAAAGAAAGTAAGAAAGAACATTTATTTACACACTGGTGGCTGTTTGTCTTCGAGACGGTTAAACCTTGGACGTATTATGTGGTTTTTGACAGATTGTCAAACGGCTCGTTTTTAAACCCCCGATGAAAACAGAGGGGTGGTATAAGTTTGACGCGTGTATCTGTGGCTTTGTGTGTCTGTCTGTGGCATCGTAGCTCCCGACCAGATGAACAGATTTTGAAGCGGTTTCTCTATTTGCAACCCAGTACGATAAAGATGCACCTTAGCTTTGTTTCATTAAATTCGGTCCAGTAGTTTAGAAAATATTTGAAATTAAGTCAGGGGTCAGGGGTTATATGACTTTTTCTGTCGGTTAGGTTATTATGTATCGTCCCTATCAACTCGATGCGCGTTTGCTGGACGGGCACGAGAAAGTAATTATTTTGAGAACTAATCTTGATCATAATAGTAAGACATTTGACTTACTGTAATGGGAGTTTATTCTGTGCTCGTTCGTACTGTGTTCATATAGTCAGCGCTGGCACTGACGTCATCTGACGTGGGTTCTGTCTGACGTATGTGTGTACTGACTATGATTGACAAAGCATTTTGTTACATGTCAGAGTTGCTTTAGAGCGGTAGTTGATTGTATGTACAACTTTAGTACGAATTACATTAGGCTTATTTAACTCTTCATCTTTTTAAACAAAGACGTGTGCCGCGCCTATCTATGGCGATAAACTCAAAAACCACTGAACGGATTTTCATGCGATTTTCACAAATAAAATGATTCAAGAGGAATATTTATAGGGAAGGAATATTTATAGTATAAGTAAATTAAAAAATAGTTGTAGTTACACCCATTGTGTCACGGCCACAGAGCAATAAATAAACAAACGGAGCCGTCTGAGTTCCCGAAAGAGATTTCCCAAGGATTTCCTCCTAAGTTGGGAGTTTCTTTCTATTACTCTGCCTATTTTCAGCCGATTATCGTTTGATGTTTCCTCCAGAACAAATAGGGCCAAGGCCCCTCAGTGCAGTTTTTACTGCGAAATAACGACAAAGGAGATTTTTCCTTTGGGATCCATGTATAAAAGAGACGTCCTTTTGAACAGCGTTTCGGATTTAAGGTTCCACAGAGGCGGAGTGATTTTCTGTTAAAATGTTACTGATTTAATGAAATATTATAATAATCTCTATTTCTGCTCGGCCGGGAATCGAACTCGGGACCTAATCCTGGATGCCAAATCCTGGATCGTGGGCAAGGCAGACTGCGGGCCTCACGCGCGAGTTGACAACTGAACACCCGAGATGATTTTTTATAGGTACTCTACATGGGTAATACGATCGAAGTAGAAACATCTACGATCATTTTTATATTTGACGACCTGAGTGGTTCAATGGTCAACATGCCGGGTCTGCCACGCAAGAGGTCCCGGGTTCGATTCCCGGCCGGGCAGAAATTGAAATGATTAATTTTAATTTCTGTTACGGGTCTGGGTGTTCTATGTATAATAAGTATGTATTTAAAATTATTTAAGTAGTATATCAGTTATCTAGCACCCATAGCACAAGCTTTGCTTAGTTTAGGGCTAGATGGCGCTGTGTGAATTTGTCCACAAATATTTATTTATTATTTATATTTACTTCAAATCACTAATGTTCTGTCCAAAATATAACGTAAAATGATAAAAATGTCTGTTAATTTATTGACATCTACATACATACAAAGTCGCTTCCCGCTGTCTATCCCTATGTATGTATCTATGAACACTTAGATCTTTTAAACTACGCAACGGATTTTAAAGCGGTTTTTGACAAAAGATAGAATGATTCAAGAGGAAAGTTTACAAGCAATAAAAAATGGTTAGGTAGAGATAAAGTATGTGTACGCAAACGAAGTCACGCCGGGTCCACAATAAAAGACATAAAAAAGAATGCTAATAAAAACAAATAAATGGAAAAAGCACAAAATCCGTACCTATATACATTTAATTAAATGCATCTAATTTCTCCTGAATTTATTGGAGTAGCGTTCTTTTTTAACAAGCGACATTAATTAAAAAGGCATGCAGGTTGGGAGAAAATTAAGCACCGAATTAAACATCGTATATACCACTTGTTTTATTACATGTACCTAAGTATATTCTTTTTACCAGGAGTATGTGTAGGTACAAGAATGAGTTGGTAGTGTTGAACATATAAACATAGTAATACAAGAACTAAAAACCCCGACTGTCATTAAAAACTAAAAAGTCAAAAACAAGCAGAATGTTGTAAGTAAACAGCTCAAAAATGCAAATGTTAATTTAATTGAAACTTGAAAGCAGTTGGGGCCTATTTTCGTATAGACGGACAGGGATACTCAATATTTATAGAAATTTGGAATGGATCCCCGCATGCCGCTTAATTTTAAATTAAACTAATATTTGCACTAATTATATATAACATTCGGCTTGTTTTTAACTTTTTAATCTTTAATAGCAGTCGGGGTTTTTAAGTCAATGGGCTTTTTTTAAACACCTATCTAAGAGCACCTGGATTTTGGGACGAATCTAACGATACCTTGATTGTCGAAATCCATGCAGCCGTTAGGAAGATGTAAAAATATGACCCGTCCTAGTTAGTTGGATAAAAATTAAACATCTAAATACATACTTCAGTATACTGTGCTTATATTAAGTTTGACAATTTGTGCCACAATAACACACACATCTGTAAGTCTGTAAAAAAAAACCTCGGGCTCGTCCGGGATTTGAACCCGGGACCTCTCGCACCCTAAGCGAAAATCATACCCCTAGACCAACGAGCCGCTGTGCAAAGAACGTAAAAATTTTATTCTTGAACTAAAATTGGAACGAATTCGCCTTTCACTTATCGTTATTTTGCACTGTGATTATTAAATCAACGCCATAAATGTATTACGCCGCCTACTGTTACTATCTAGCGATTATAAATTCGATATCAGGAGGATGGGGATCAGGGGATTTGTATGGACTGTCGTACCCATTCCAATAGCTATTATGTAATATGCCAGTTTCAAATATTAGTAAGTTCCGAGTTACGCTATACAATACATTTTAAACAGTGATTTCTTGACCTCCAATAGCTTTATGTAATACGTCGTTTGGTAGCTAGAATAAAATAACATATTATTTTATCTACACTCATAGCTTATAAACATATTCAAAAACAATCGTGGACGAACTTTTTTCACGCCTATCTATAAAATTTTATAAAAGTGCTTACAAACATATTCAAAAACAATCGTGGACGAACTTTTTTCACGCCTATCTATAAAATTTTATAAAAGTATTTGCAGCATTTACCATACTATTTTAATTAAAGCTGTATGATAATATTAATTACACTAATATAACTTTTTAATAATTATACAACACTTTTATTTTCAAATTTCTGGTTTGGCGCTGTTGATTGGTTGAATACCAAACTGTGTCATTATCAGTGGATGAAGGAATAGTGAACAGCGCTACAAGGAATTATTTTTTTTCTGATTGTTGCTGTAACGAGTTGGACTCGTAAGCAAGAGGTACCGATAAAAATCCATCGTTACCTATACCTGTTATATATCAATGTAAAAAAAAATCACGAATTTTCTCGAGTTAATAAACACTTACATCAGTCACCGTAGAAGATGTAAATAATATTTTAAATTTAAATATATTATTTTTACGAAAGCGGAGCGTTAGTGGCCTATGTCAGACTTCGAACCGATACCGGGTTCGAACCCCAGTACCACCAATGACCTTCAGAGTTATATTAGTTGAACATTAACCGATGCTCTCACACGTTTGCTATTCGCCTCGGCGAAAAAATTATTCCAAAGACACCATGAAGTTATAGTCTAAGAGCCCATGAGGGCCAGACCTTCCTATTGTCCGTAAGTATGAAAGTTTTTCCATGTGTGTCCCCAACACAGGTAAGAATGATCCCCACCCATGAAACCTGGATCGTGGTTCCTTTGGCAGGTAACAGGTAACAAAGGTGTATAAAATCTTATCTCCAATTTCTTAAGTTAGCAAGCTCAATTTTTTTGTATTTTATTCGTAACAGCATTAATACTCACGATGCTCATTGCCAGACACATAGTATGGTTACAACCCTCCGCCGGACACCCCTAAACTATAATTCTCTGTAATTATACTTACCTTATATTAGGAAAGCTGAATTTTATAAATGTTATTCAGAGAATTATTAAACTGAGTTTTCTCAGTAGCCAGACAGTTTTTTGGGTTCTATAATCCTGCCAGACGCATAAAAAGTGTCTCATATGCAACAACTGGTGCGAGTGAGACATAGCGCTCAGTTCATTGCAATGTTATGCTAAACATATACTATCGTTTATTCCAAATTGTTTAGTGATTTTTTTTTATAATTCATCAAGAAATTTAATAAAATAAAATTATTACAGTCAGAATAATAAATTTTTTAATCTATAATCAGTAAAAATTTTCTAATATTCACATTTAATCAGTAAATTTTTTCTAATATTCACATTTTTAAACTCGTGATATCTCTCGAATGGAAATTGGAACGCCAAGATGGTCACCCGGGGATAGTGTAGCTTCCCAACGGTGAAAGAATTTTTGAAATAGGACCAGTAGTTTCGAAGCCTATTCAATAAAAACAAACAAACAGACAAACAAAAAATCAAACATTTCCTTTTTATAATATTAGTATAGACGACAGCTGATGCGCAGTAAAAGATCGCACCGAACCGAGCGCTCTGTCTCACTCGCACCAGTTGTTGTATATGAGCCCCACTCTCGCAACTATTACACTTTTAATGCGTCTGGCAGGATTATAGAACCCAAAAAACTGTCTGGCTACTGAGAAAACTCAGTTTAATAATTCTCTGAATAACATTTATAAAATTCAGCTTTCCTAATATAAGGTAAGTATAATTACAGAGAATTATAGTTTAGGGGTGTCCGGCGGAGGGTTGTAACCATACTATGTGTCTGGCAATGAGCATCGTGAGTATTAATGCTGTTACGAATAAAATACAAAAAAACTGAGCTTGCTAACTTAAGAAATTGGAGATAAGATTTTATACACCTTTGTTACCTGTTACCTGCCAAAGGAACCACGATCCAGGTTTCATGGGTGGGGATCATTCTTACCTGTGTTGGGGACACACATGGAAAAACTTTCATACTTACGGACAATAGGAAGGTCCAGACCTTCATTATTCAGATTCGAGCCCATGAGGGCCAGCCCTCATGGGCTCTTGCTCTATTATACTGACCCTTTTATTTGTGCCTACTCCGCCCAGCTTACCCTCGGGCTAAAACTGGTCCCAACGCTCTGCGTTGCCACGTCGCGCGTCGCCTCTTTGCTTACAGTGAGACCCTTTGACCCAGGTGTCCTCTTGAGAGGGTGTAATACAATTTGCCTGCTTGCCTTTTCCTGCTGACTAGTCAAGCATGTTATCTTACGAATATTTCATGGGTTACAAAAATAATGTGTGGGATATTATTATTAAAGATGAGCATTAAAATGTTTATTAGCTACATCTGTTTAATATTCGGTTGTAGTGGATCCATTTCGGTCTTTTGATTTCGGTGAAAAGCACTATCGTTTTTGTAAGTTAAGTTTTTGGCAAGAGAATAGAATGTTGTTGCGGACGCAACAAGAAAAACACTTGACTTCTTGAAATAAGCGATTTATTATACTTTCGCTTGAATTTTGTTACATTAGGTGGACCTGCGTAATGAGTTGGTGGCCGTTGCGATAGAAGTCTTGATGGCAATAGAAGTGCTGTTAGCGTTTTGTAGGGATGTATGTGCGTGACTGCGTCTCCACGCTTGGCAGGCGGGTTGGAGATCGCAGTGTTTAAATATAATAATGGAAAATGCTGCTGCCTATTTTCCAGACTTCGGAGACTCTTGATCTTTAGCCTCGAAAACATTAGTCGCCTTGTACGACATCCAAGAGTGTAAGGTGTTGGTGCTATTCTACTCTGCCGGACACCACACGGCCAGATGATGATGACTATGCCCTCAAAATATAATTCTCCATGTTTATGTAGCGCAACTGTTATTCAACAAAGATATGGAATGCAGGGTGTTTAATTAAATGCAATTGTTTTAGGTAATTATGTTCGCCAATTTTGTCTTTGTCTAGTGGTAATTTTGTTGATAACGTCACTATTTAATTGACTATAATTTTTACGCATTTGGTTAAAGTTTGTATAAATGCATAATATGTCATTGTCATATATATTCCGTCAATATTTTCCGTGTCTACTCTGGCATTTCTTATGGCTAACGTTATTGGTTTTCTTATCCCAAAGGTTGTCTGGAAGAGATCGATCGCTAAAATCGATAAGTTCGCCTTTGTGCGCAATATTGTTTTCTTGTGTACCTATCTTTGTTATTTTTTATAACTGTATAAACAACATATTATTTTTTTCTTTACGACTACTGAATTCGAAGAAAACATTTATTTCTCTATACACATTGCTAACGGTTACTTACCGGTGCCACTTGTACAATATAATTTTTTTTATTTAAATCTAGGGAAGTTTGTGTTAAGACGTTAGTTAGGTTTTTTCTAAATCAGCCTGTAGATAACATTTTTTACGCCAGAACTTGTCCAAAAACCTTCATAAACATTGACCGTGCTACGTAGTTACACATTTCTTCACTAGATGTCTCTGCGCGACAGATAGAACGCGCTATCGTAACGTTCCTTTTAAATTATAAGGGGGTCAGCGGTTTTGCTTTCTTATTTACTTACTTACTTACTGCTCCTAACCATGCTGTTAAATCTAGTGTGGTTAGGATCGAATATTTTTGTGTCCATCAAACACGAATAGCGTTTTGGTGGTTTTCACTGAAAACTTTTCAGCGTTGCCAGATCGTACCTTTTAGTACGATTTACGTACTAATTGGCCGACTGTCGTACCTTTAGCGTACTTTGCTCCACATCGTACTATTTAGTACGTTTTTAGTTTTACAAAATGCTGAATTTAGCTGAGGGGGGTAGTCACTTCACCTTTCCTGTGCGCAAAATACTGAAAAATAATGGGAAGGAAGGGTTGATTTAAGCCACCGGCAACAAAATAACGTCATTAATTGACTAAAAATCATCCCCCCCCCCAAGGCCGATAAAATATAGAAGATAATAAGAAGAAATCGTAACTTTTTAGCCATTTTCGTACTATTTTAAGAGCCCAGACGTACTTTTTTGGAAACTACTGCTGGTGACACTGATGGTTTTATTCTTGTGTATTATTCAGATAGGGGTGCGCGGACACGTTATATTCATTTAACATAACAGAACGTTATGCGATTAGATAGAAAATATTATGTTATTTTTAACGTTATAATACAATTATACAATTTTACCTACCGTATAACGATCGCTGTTTTTCAGTTTGTATTATTATGTACAGTTGATTTAGTATCTTGGGGAACAAAATTGTACATAAAAATGCATTATTAATCAATATATTTGTATTACCACGTTACAAACGTTAGCTTTGCGACTTTCGACGACGTTAATCACATACATAAAAGAATATAAAAGAAAAAATAACACAACAATATTACGGTTATCTTGTGTTGTATGGAATGACAATATATTAGTAGCAGAAAATATTATGTATTAATATTAGGTGTTATAAGTATATTTTTATACCGTTATAATATACCCGTTATCTAATATAACGAACACCTCTAGTAGTATGCATGTAGTAGAGTTAGTTACCTACGTAGTACATGATGATATTGTTTCGATGCATTATTAAAGTGACTAAAGTCTAGTGATGGGCAAAGCAAACTAAGATTTTTGTTAGGCATCAAATGACCGTGTGGTGTCCGGCAGAGTAGAATAGCACAAACCCTTTACGCTCATGGGTTTCGTACAAGGCGACTAATGTTTTCGAGGCAAAAGATCAAGAGTCTCCGTAGTCTAAAAAATGAGCAGCAGCATTTTCCATTGTTATATTTAAACACTGCGATCTCCAACCCGCCTGTCAAGCATGGAGATTATGGCAATGACCTCTCTTTTCGTGGGAGAGGCCCTAAGTCCTGCAGTGGACTGTTACGGGTTGTGATGATGATCTAATGACCGTTTCCACTAAACTAAGGCGTCATTGATATTTTTCGGTATCGGTTGCGCAACTGATATTTCGATTTTTATATCGATTTTGATAACCGTTTTCAAATATCAAATGCTAAGAGTATCGGTTAGCACTGCAACTAACGCACATAACTCAGAAAAAACATAGGTTATGACGAAACAAATCTTTATAATTATCTTCTAGAAACTCTCTCTCCGCGTCTGTCTGTCTGTATGTATCATCGCTTACCTCCTAAACCACCCAACATATTTTGATACGGTTTTCACCATCCGTTACAGAATTTCTTCCGAAAACTTTGTATGTATAATATATGCATATTCATAATCATCACAGCCCGTAACAGTCCACTGCAGGACTTAGGGCCTCTCCCACGAAAGGGGAGGTTATTGCCATAATCTCCACGCTTGGCAGGCGGGTTGGAGATCGCAGTGTTTAAATATTACAATGGAAAATGCTGCTGCCCATTTTCCAGACTACGAAGACTCTTGATCTTTTGCCTCGAAAACATTAGTCGCCTTGTACGACACCCATGAGTTTAAGGGGTACATGTTTTCTTTACTTTAATATGCATATTAAAGTAAAGAAAACATGAGCAAACCCACGCGAAGCCGGGGCGGGTTGCTAGTATTTCATAAGCAGTGACAACACGCCTGCGGTTCTGCATATGTTATGGGCAACAATTACTACTTACGATCTGTTTAAACTGACTTGTCTTGGTGAACAAACAATGCCCAGAATCACGACTTGCCATATCAATCACGCTACGTATATTGTGTATAGATGTCGAGAATTATGTAAGAAACACATACAATGTGAATTTCGACGAATACAGCTGCACATTATCCATATAAATACATAATTTCCTTAACCAAATAAGACAGGTCAGTTTGGACAGATTATACCATATGCTCGTTTGTCACCGAGTAGCAAAAAAATACGGAACTGTCTATTAAATTGGTTCCCAAAAGCCGTCAAACTAAAAAAGAAGAAGCTATAAACATCTCTAATCAGGCAAAAGCCTACTGGAGCGGCGCATTGTTTTTTTTTCTGTCGTTTATACAGCCTTTTATCCTCTCTCGGTAGCGAATGAGCAAACACAATAGAATTAAACAGGAAGGAGTTTTTATATGGTCCGCGTGGCCGTGTGGTAGGATGTAGGCAAGATTTATTTTATTTTTATTAGAGTAGTTTTATTATTTAGATCGGTCGCGGGGGATGCCGGTTAGAGAAATACTAATGTTCCGTTATGGTGCATATTGGAGTATAGTGTCTACTTTTAATTTAGCGTACCAACAGACTAAGCGTGCCAACAGACTCACCACAAAGGATGCTGAAGACCGAGCAACGTGGGCTAAGAAAAGCAGGAAGGCGGACCCCGGGCCCCCGCGTTTTGCGAGGGAGTGCAACCGGGATTTAACGCCGAGATGATGATGATGATGTCTACTGTAGATCCTTGGGTTTTCTTTTAAAGAATGAATAATTATATTGGCGATACTCTTGGTGCAGCTAATGTCAATAGGCAACTGTAAGCACTTTCCATCTGGTCGCCCGCTTGCCAGTTTGTCTACCGTAAGATAAAAAATTAAAAAATATGAAGTTTCTCGGACAGAGGATAAGTTTTGCTATCCGACAAGGCAACAAGGCTTTCTCGGCACCATTGCGGGGATCAGCGATGTGGAAGACTTTTTTATTATTTTATGTTTTACTTTATTTGTTTATGTTTTGTAAATATTTTGATTGCACCCCTACATTAAATATATTTATTATAAAGTTACATGTTTTAATTTATTTTGAGATATTATGTCTTCCCGTGACAAAGTTCGAGTGGAGCGAAGTTCCTACATCACAGTATATATGTCTTTGACAGTAAAAAATATCGAAATCAGTTCAGCTCGCAAAGTAACCGTACCGCTACATACCGTTGCGCCACCGCCGTGGTGTGAGAATTGAATTGTATTGTTCAACATTACCCCGAACGGGGGAAGCCCTACAAATATGTTCCCCCCCCCCCCCCCCCCCTCCCCCCTCAGTCTATTATTCGAGTGGAAAACTCTCATTGTTTTCTCCAAATCTGTGCAATTGTATATATGAGTATTGGAAATCGATGCAGATTGTAATGTTCTAGACAGACTGATATCTGTACTGAAGGGTTTTTCTTTTCAGTACGTTGTTAAGAGACTTCGATCAACTAAGCTGAGGGCTGAATGTATTGGTGGCTGAAGCTATAAAAATAAATGCCTGCATAAATAATTCAAGGTGACTGCAATGGGACAGTAACGGCTACTAATAATACTTACGTAAACAATATAAAAAAAATTAATAAAAAAAAAAGCAGTTACTTTTTTTAATTAGACCTGCCAGACTTTGGCTACCATGACGTCATCAACGTGATAAACGTCATGTTATCTGGTGGTAAGTGACGATGCGGCCGAAGATGGAGCATGCTTTTCTAGAAACAGTATGTGCGACCGACCGGGCATAAAAGATTCACTCTAACCTTGGCGTCCAGATTATAATAATCAGGGAACACACTCAGCAACACACAAGCAACGTGTTCCATTCCTAAGCCGTACGCATTATAAAGGTTAAATAAAAGCGGCTTATGCGGATAGCTGGAAGATCCACGACATAAGTATGAAGCCCGGATCACCCTTTTCGATGGCGGATAGGGCCCGGCGGAATGAGGTCGTGCAACTGCTTCGCACACTCTCCGAAATGCAACCTGTAGAAGACCGACAGACGCCTAACCCTACGCCGATGCTCGAGACTCTGCAGCATAGCATTAATCAATTGCCGGTCACAAGTTATCTTTTTTGCACTGTTTTCCACCGAATCCAAAGCGGTTAATTGGTATTTGGTTGATCCATCCTAGAGGATAGGACTTCTGCTTTATATTACCTGAAGCAACTGCTTTGAAGCTCTAAAAAGCTAGCAGTACAAAGTGAGCAAAAATTAAAACAAATATTGTCAAAATTTGTTGCTAATTAGTTGCCGAAAAATCGATTTTGTTGCTCTTGCCGATTTCGGGAAATCGTCAACAATGCTAACTTCAACATAAGCTGGCATGGACTTTAAGATAAAATCATAAATTAAATATACAAAATCACTACAAATTAGTTGCTAATTAGTTGCTATAAAACCGAACTAAAAAAAAGTACAAAAAAAATTTTATTTTGCAAATAATTTTTTTTATTTGCTTTGCTTGCTTAAATGTCGATTTTTTTATAGAAAAAAAAACGAAATAAATTTGTTGCTCATCTCAGAACTGTTAAGTATCACTCGGAGAACCAGCAACTAAATAGACACCCACAGATCGGGTGTCTAAAAAATTGGTGGCTAACAAACCGGCCATGCTTGCTTGGATGTCGATTTTTCCGGTGGAAATCAGAGAAATAAATTTGTTGCTCATCTCAGAACTGTTAAGTATCACTTGCAGAACCAGCAACTAAATAGACACCCACAGATCGGGTGTCTATAAAATTGGTGACTAACAAACCGGCCATGCTTGCTTGTATGTCGATTTTTTTCGGTGAAAATCAGAGAAATGAATTTGTTTCTTGTCTCAGAACTGTTAAGTATCAGTCGGAGAACCAGCAACTAAATAGTCACCCACAGATCGGGTGTCTATTTAGTTGCTGGTTCTGCAAGTGATACTTAACAGTTCTGAGATGAGCAACAAATTTATTTCTCTGATTTTCACCGGAAAAATCGACATTCAAGCAAGCATGGGCGGTTTGTTAGCCACCAATTTTTTAGACACCCGATCTGTGGGTGTCTATTTAGTTGCTGGTTCTGCAAGTGATACTTAACAGTTCTGAGATGAGCAACAAATTTATTTCTCTGATTTCCACCGGAAAAATCGACATTCAAGCAAGCATGGCCAGTTTGTTAGCCACCAATTTTTTAGACACCCGATCTGTGGGTGTCTATTTAGTTGCTGGTTCTGCTAGTGATACTTAACAGTTCTGAGATGAGCAACAAATTCATTTCTCTGATTTTCACCGGAAAAATCGACATTCAAGCAAGCATGGCCGGTTTGTTAGACACCAATTTTTTAGACACCCGATCATCAGGTGACTATTTAGTTGCTGGCTCTCCGAGTGATATTTAACAGTTCTGAGACGAGAAACAAATTCATTTCTCTGATTTTCACCGAAAAAATCGACATTCAAGCAAGCATGGCCGGTTTGTTAGTCACCAATTTTATAGACACCCGATCTGTGGGTGTCTATTTAGTTTCTGGTTCTGCAAGTGATATTTAACAGTTCTGAGACGAGAAACAAATTCATTTCTCTGATTTTCACCGAAAAAATCGACATTCAAGCAAGCATGGCCGGTTTGTTAGTCACCAATTTTATAGACACCCGATCTGTGGGTGTCTATTTAGTTTCTGGTTCTGCAAGTGATACTTAACAGTTCTGAGATGAGCAACAAATTTATTTCTCTGATTTTCACCGGAAAAATCGACATTCAAGCAAGCATGGCCGGTTTGTTAGCCACAAATTTTTTAGACACCCGATCTGTGGGTGTCTATTTAGTTGCTGGTTCTCCGAGTGATACTTAACAGTTCTGAGATGAGCAACAAATTTATTTCGTTTTTTTTTCTATAAAAAAATCGACATTAAATCAAGCAAAGCAAATAAAAAAGTTTATTTGCAAAAAAATAATTTTTTTTTCTTTTTTTTAGTTCGGTTTTATAGCAACTAATTAGCAACTAATTTGTAGTGATTTTGTATATTTAATTTATGATTTTATCTTAAAGTCCATGCCAGCTTATGTTGAAGCTAGCATTGTTGACGATTTCCCGAAATCGGCAAGAGCAACAAAATCGATTTTTCGGCAACTAATTAGCAACAAATTTTGACAATATTTGTTTTAATTTTTGCTCACTTTGTACTGCTAGCTTTTTAGAGCTCTGCTTTGAAGTGAATTACCGCCTGTCTTTCGACAGGACACCAAGTTTCTTAGTTGAGATTGATTAATAGATCGCTGAATACCAAGAAGCTGTAGGTAATTTCTACAGGTACATTTCGGAAAGTCGGAGCTAGATGGAATGGACTCCGTTTGGTGGAAAACAAACACGTCTGTGGCCTGTGTTTTGGTAGCGTTGAACGCAGATTTGCTTCGCCCCTATCGGAGACTGCCTTGAGAGCGTCGTTCAGTCGACCAACCATGGCCTCTCGACACTGTTTATATCGTAGAACTGCAAATATATACAGTCGGCCAAAAATGGACGGAATCTCATAAAATTAAGTCCTTACCTATCGTTATTATTTATATTAATATTATTTGGCTTGATTGCACAACTATCAGATGTAACAAATCGTGGTAAAAGAACGGGTTTTTTTTATGGCCTGTATTTTAAATACTTACAAATTATTTATGTCCCCTGATTCTCAAGCTAAGTGAAACTTGTGTTATGAGAATCAGTGGTTCCACACTGTGTCTGCCACAATAATTTGCAAACTGACATTATGTCTGTTGTTATGTACATTATAAAACAAACAAAGAGAAAAAAAAAAAAAGTATAGCAAAGCAAAATAATCTAGAGAGTGTATTTGGTTGTGTGTTCGGTGTGTATGTATGTATGAATGTGTGTGTGTGTATATATGTATGTGTGTGTATGTGTGTGTGTGTGTATGTGTGTGTGTATGTATGTGTGTGTATGTATGTCACGATTATATACATAAATACAACACAATATCACAATTCAACCGTACTCTGCACCGTACTCTGTGGCACAATATGGAGTAGAGAGTATGTTAGGATATATCCTTAGACACCACGATCTCTCCGACTACGCCATATGAGCTCCTTTATTTGTTGTGTCCCCGTCTACGTGGATATTTCCATATAAAAGCAATCCCCTTCGACGTCGCTCGTAGACGTATTTGAAATTCGGGTTTAATTTTCCTGCCAAAATCACACTAATCAGAGCTGGAAGATTGGCACGACTGTCATTTTCATAGTGATGGCACTATCCTTCCTACTTATCGATAATTATTATTTTCCATAATTCAACCAGAGTATCGCTTTTTTATGTCATACGGTAGGCAAATACGCAAATGGGCTGATAAAAAGTGGTCTGGTCACCACAGCCTATACTACATATACATATTAGGAACACAAGGGGTATCGCATACACGTTGCCCATGTTTGCAATACGTTGCATCTTTGCTGTGAACCGGTTCCAATTCAATAGTCTAGCATTTGTTCTGGATTTCGCTCCCTATTGTTTCATTTTGGTTTCATTTACACTTATTTTCCCTATGGGGAACGTACCTACCTACCATTTACATCAAGGGGGGTTATATTAAAAACTACCAGTTGTAGTCCTGATACTTACTTTATTAATATAATGAGACCACGCCAAGTTCGAATCACGTTTTTAAACGTCATAGAACGTCATTCATAACAAACAATTTTATTACTGTAGAATTTCTTTTGTGTGAGTTATCAACAATATTATTAAATAATGGGCTTAACAATTAAAATGGAAGCACGGGAGATAATTTTCAGCATGATTAATAATTTAGGCAAACTAAAAGTACAAGTTCAAGTTTACAAAAAGGTTTGACAAAAACTGACAAGGACAGATTATCCCCTGATTATTGCCATATCCACACTTTATCATTTTACTACTGTCAGTCCATACGGACTTATCGTGGTCCTATTATAGTATAAATGCAAAAGTTTGCTTAGGTAGCTAGATTTTAATCTGGAATAACATAAAAGCTACTTTTTATGCCTGGGGCTCGCTCCCCCAATCTACCACCACTTGCGCTAGTATAACGTGTAGTCCACACGGGCGGAAATGTAGACGCATTATGTAGTCCACATAATACGTCTAGCCAACAGTCGCGATCTGTGGTGGCTGTTTTGTTTAGCATAATAATATGGTGTATGAGCTATAGTGTAGGAAAGTGGCGAAGTACTTGTGTCTAAAATCGAGAGTACTTTATTTAGAATCTCCGATTGGGAACGACTAAATCTAGTCCAATTCAACCCCACTGAGACACAAGTATGCGCGTTCACTCCAATGATGCGCGGTAACTCCAAGAAAACTCCATTCGTTGTAGCTCCTCAGTTCCAGGATGCACCGCTTGCCATTTCTAAGAGCATACATATCCTAGGTGTTGACATCTCCAGTGACGTCCAGTTTCGCAGTCATCTGGAAGGAAAGGTAAAGCTCGCATCTAAAAAGCTGGGTGTGCTTAACAGATCAAAGCAATTCTTCACACCCAGAAAACTCCATTCGTTGTAGCTCCTCAGTTCCAGGATGCACCGCTTGCCATCTCTAAGAGCATACATATTCTAGGTATTGACATCTCCAGTGACGTCCAGTTTCGCAGTCATCTGGAAAAAAAGGTCAAGCTCGCATCTAAAAAGCTGGGTGTGCTTAACAGATCAAAGCAATTCTTCACGCCGGGGCAACGACTTACTAAACCTACACTAAATAAATGAATAAATAAATCGCAGGGCCAATATCGATAGGAAAAAGTCGATAAACAAAGCCGTCAATCCCTATCAATTTTTCATCGTGACCCGAGAACTTGTATCTCCATAATCAGATTCGGAATAGTTTGTTTCGGGTCACAGTTGCGAGTTGAATTCGAAACCGCAACTGATGGATTGTAGTTCCGTAGTTATAGAGGTATTTGCGAACGTTAATTTGCGCCTGTGCCACCGCTGTAGTGATTTTATGAATCTGCCTTGCATTTAGGTGCTCTATTTTTAATCGACCTCGAGTCGAACGATTTTCGGCTTGAAAAAATCAATATTTTGATGCAGGTCGCTGATTTTCTTTATTTTTGAACCGTTCGCTTTCTATGTCGTCAAAATAATTAAGTATTCATGTCGAAATTTAAATTAAAAACTATTCGGCTCTAGGCGACAGGTTTAAAAGTAGATCCCCAGATCTCGATATCGATATCTGTGTGAAGGAAATCCTTTATGTTGAATACTTCATTCTTTTACCCTCACTTAATTATTTTAAAAAAAGGTTTTCTAGGTTAGACGGTCCACTTAATGAAAAGGGCCACTGTCATCCTAAGGGACATTTGCAGGGGAGTGGATGCGGTGCCTTTGCGGTATCTGTGAATATGCCCTTTGAAGAACCCCAAATTATAATGCAAGGGAAAGGAATTCTCTGCTGTAGACCTGCTGGAAGATATTTCTTTATAGAAATAAGTTGGTATGTTGCGTCTGATATATTATGTCATGTAGTTTTGTAACAATCCGTTGTACAATAAATGGTTAAATAAATAAATGTTTTGTAATATTCGAATGTATTCGTCTAAATCTGTAGGTAACATCATATTTTATTGGAAGACGCAACAAGACGTCGTGGTGAGCCTCGAAAAAAGCACTGTGGCGAAGAGAGCCGTCTGAATGAGTGGAGAGACCTGGCAATAAATAGGTATGAGTAGAAGAATGGGAAGGGCCTTTGCCCTTCAGTGGGTTAACGACGGCTACGAAGAAAAAATGGCAGTCTTTGCCAAAGTCTTCGTTTTGCAGACATATTGGAGATCACAGAGGGAAATTTACAAATGAAAACTAGATAAGAGGGCAACGCGAAGAGTTTTGTCTCCTTCGGAAGTCATGGCCAGGCTACCTCTTATATTTAATCGCCTTATAATTACGAGTTGTTACCCATATAATATAATATAGCGTTCCGGCTCTGCCTGGCATTGTCGAGCACGGTTCGGTCGTGGTTGGCGAGGGATACGTTTATCTACGGCCATAGGGCGGTCAGCGTGTCACTGTGTGTTTCCTTCCTACTTTCCTACCCCCTCCTATTTGACGATTGAAAGAGATTTAATGTCCTAATCAATAAAGAAATTTTGAATTTTTAATTGAATTTTGAATTGAGTATTCATCATCTCGGCGTCAATCTCACTGCCGCCATGTATCAATTAATCTTTTCTGAGTTATATTTATTAGTTAAGCACTAACCGACACTCTTACGGTGAGAGAAAACATCGTTATGAAACCTGCATATTCCGGTACTGAATGTGTAACCATAATCCAATCTGATCAGGTGCCTAGTACCAACTAGGGTCACGGAGAACAGATGGCAGTCGCTCCACTGTAATTATCCGATGTGCCAAATCCTGCATCATTGTCATAGCAGACCCAGAGCTACCAGTAGCACAACCGCTACATTAACGCCAAGACAATTATTATTTTATCACTTTAATGCCTTCGAATGAAACAGTAACCTAGTAAAATGCAACTAGATTTCACTTTGATTCGAATTCGTATAGAGAAAACTATTCAGCCTACGATACGAGTGTGCTAAATGAATTTTTAGTTATGATTTATAGTCAGTTTTGGGATTGGAATTGTTTGTAAATAGTGATTTATGTTCTCCAACTGGCAGTTGTGATTCAATGCGAAATCAAAAATGTGAGAGCAAGCGACGACCGACAGATCTGGCCTTTGGCCTGATTGGTTCAGTTGGTTAACATCTGCCACGCAGAGGTCCGGCTTCTATTCCGTTTGGGTTTGAGTGTTTTATGTATATTAAGTAAGTATTGAAAAGTATATAAGTCGTTTATCAGTTATCTATAGCACCCACAACGAAAGATTTGTTTACTTTTAAAAATTAGAAATGCAACCTGATGAAGACCGATCTTACTACTCTCCGATACTCTCTGACCAGTTAGGCAGAATCTAAAAACATTACAAACGCGTTGAGATTGACGAAACGAGGATATACATTCATACATACATACATAAAGATCACGCCTGTGTCCCACAGATGGAGTAGGCAGAGACTATGGACTACGAGGAAATACTACCGGAAATACTTCCAAAACCTAAACTTAAACTCACAGCGGCACAAAACTCAGACAGGAAGCTAATCTACTATTCATAAACCAAACTTTCCATGGAAAACGCAAACAAGTCTCAAAGGAGATATCTTGAACTCCAAACCGGTGTTCCAATTCTGTTAGAAGCCGCAACTGGGTGCCGGTGTTTAAATTGTAGAACAATGTTCTATTTGTCTTTTGGACCGCTCCGATCGAATGATTGAGAGTGATACGAGTACCTCGAACTGAAGTCTCTATTGTGTCGATTCACGCCCGTATTCCGTATTCAGATTCAGTGTGGTGATTATTTGTAAATAGCTGTTGTTATTATTAGTGAAAGCGTCGGTGGCCGAGCGGTAAGAGTATGCAACTCGTAAGCCAGAGGTCCCGGGTACGAATCCCGCTCCGGCCATGTACCAATCACTGTTTTCCGAGTTATGTACATTAGTTGAATACTAACCGATGCTCTTACGGTGAGGGAAAGCATCGTGATTAAAACTGCACATTCAGGCAACTGGATGTGTATCCATGATCCAATCTGGTCAGGTTTCCCCTGGTAGCAGGGTCATGGAGGTCAGATGGCAGTCGCTCCACTGTAATTACCTGACCATTGTTTCCCTTTTGCAATTTTAAGTTGTTGGGTAACCTTGTTTTTAGCAAATCTCCGTAGAACATACTTTAGTTAAGAATCTCGAGTTTAGAGAGTTGCTATTAGGCTTTTTCTTTTTCTAATCAAGCTTTTTCTTAACATACTTACTTATATGTGATAGTTTTAACTGTTGACTCTGTAGATATAAGAAAGACGTGTTTCCAAGCCTATAAATTATTCGCGTTATCGGAGAACAAGAAAAATATATTTACATATTACATTCCAACGTAAGCCTAATATTAAATAAATTCTCGTGAAATTCTTTTCCATTTTCGGGAACTTCTCAGAATCGCCGAAATATTAAGAATCTCTTGATGGTATTTCTTAAATAAAGTTTATCGATGATCAAGACAAAAATGATGTGTTTGTTATTTACCTAAGTCTTGTAAATTGAGACATTATTAATATTATAGAAAGGAGATACATGCAAAGTGGCGAAGCTGTAATGACCTACATTACACATTAGCTGTAACACTACAGGTTGAATTTAGGAGTGTACGAAGCAATTATATACTGCATACTGCTAGATGGTTTGATATTCAAAATTTTAAACCGCAGTTTTGTTATTGGCATTGCAACTTTGAATTCTACAATTATAACTAAATTTTATTGCTGTAAAACTGTTTGGAAATAAATAAATAAATAAATAAATACGCCTCTTCCACTATCGGCAAATACGATCCAGTCGAACATTTCATCCTTATGATGTCGTAGTATTCCAGCTATCCGTACAAGCCACTGGATCAACCTTTAATGCGTACGGGGGCCCGTTGCCTGCGTCTTCTTCTTAGCGAGTCGATGGAAAACGTACTACCAGACACATCAGCAGTAGAGCTCGTCTAGTCTAAAATGACGCGCCCCACTACTTAGTTAGTTGATTTCGATGTGTGAGTGCAAATATTAATAACGACACTTCATCTGTGTGGCCAATGAACGACGCGTTATCCTACGTTCGAATCTCACCGGCAACTGAATGACCAATTACAACGGGTTTTGTATATGTATTGCGTCCATATTTTAAACTTGCTTGTGTGCGTTAATGCGATAGTGGGGCGCGTCATTTTAAATTAGACGAGCTCTACCACGGGTGAAAAAAATGTCACGTGGCACTACCAGTAGCACTAGCGGTAGTTCCACATTGCCTGCGAGTGTGTTCCCTGATCAATTTAATCTGGACGCCTTCAAGGCTAGAGTGAGTAGGATGCTTCAAGACGGGTAAACTCAATCTTTGGCCACATCGTCACTTACCAACAGGTGAGATGGCGGTCAAATACCTGTCTCGTCTAATATAAAGAAAAACATGGATTTTGAAAAAAAAACCTTTTATAATTTAGACGCTCGACCATGCGCACTGTGTTTTCAGTTGCCTGCGTGTGTGTTCCCTAATCATTATAATCTGTAATTTGTTCCTAGATAGGCATGCTCCATCGTCATTTTGCACTATGTGAGATAGAATGCCTAGCTAGTTTTTATATTAAAAAAGTTTGTGACGTTTGGCTGAATTCTTTTTATGTTATACTGCAGACAAATAGGCAAGCGCGCCACGTGCTGGAAAGTGGTCACCGCCGCCTATGGACCTCAGCAACATCAGGGGCGCTACCAATGTGTACTCCGCCTTTAAAGAGACATCTAACATATCCCTTGAACGATTCCATGTCATAGTCTAAAGGTAACTAGCTACATCCGAATCGTACGAGAAACGTTCTTGACAACCTTATGATCATAATCAAGATATCAGCCAAAAGACGCTCGCCGCTAGGCATAGGCCTCCCCCAGAGATCTCCACAAAGATCGGTCCTGTGTCTTCCGCATCCAGCTGGTACCTGCAATCTTTACTACGGTCGTCGGTCCACCTTGTGGGAGGCCTACCCACGCTGCGTTTTCCGATACGTGGTCGCCACTCGAGAAGTTTAATGCCCCATCAGCCCATTCTTCGGGCTATGTGCCCTGCCCACTGCCACCTCAGCCTGACAATCCTTAGGTCTTTCCATTGCCCTTTGGGTAACATTGAGCTTCTTATAAGGCACATCTCTGTTCCATAGATCATCACTGGCAACACACATTGATCAAACCTTACTACCCTAAGAACCTATTATTCACTATTTTTTATTATTAACACTAGTAACATACCAGTGTAAATAAAACCATGTGGCGTAACGTCATAAGCATTTCGACGTAGATTTGGAATTCCTGGAAGGTTACGAGTAATCACGGTTGGATTTCCACTGCTTTATTAAGACTGATCACCCAATTAAGCACATGTTTAATTACGTTTAGGACTCTCGTCATAGATTCTTGCAGATATGTCTGTCTTGTTTGTTTTCTAACACATACTGCCTTTTACTTTTAATCAAATCCTTGAATTTTAACATTGATCCAAACTAGTCAGGTTAGCCTGGTAGCAGGGTCACGGGGTCACTGTAATTATCTGATCTGCCAAATCCTGGATTATGGTCAAGGCGGACCTTGGGCCCTCGTGCGCGAGAGCACCACCGTGAACATGAACGCCAAGATGAATTGAATGCTTGAATTTTTTAACCAGAAAGAGTGGCGTAGTAGGTGCTTTTTCACAAGCATTAATTTGATTTTCCATGTTAGCACATTTGAGTTAAATTTAGCAACCGACTTTTAAAAAATGTTTCCCCCTACCCATTGGTTAGGCAAAGACCACATCTTTTCACTTATTACGGTCCTGATAAATCTCTTTTTCTATTGACGAGGCATGTACCCGGACGGTCGGCCCACCTGATGGAAAGTGACCACCGTCGTCCAGGACATCTGCAAAAAGGGGAACGGATGCGGTCTTTTTTCTTACACTTTCACTAACCTTTTCATTCATTCACGTCGGTCAAAAGGATGGTTAAAGAGCATTTTCTCGTATCGGTTCTATAAGGTTCCTTATCATCGTTCCTCTTCATGTTCCTGGGTACCCTTATTTATTTTAAAGTACTTGGTACGTATGTATGTAAACTCTTTATTGCAACAACATAGTACATTTCAAAAGGAAACACTTAAAAAGCAAAGGCGAACTTATCCCACAACGGGATCTCTTCCAGCTAACCTTAGACAAGCCGAAAGGAGCTTTAGCGAGCGGTAGAAGCAATAAGAGTACCTTACCTACTTTAAAAATAACCAGAGACTAAATTTAAATATATTAAACGAGACCACTAAAACTTATCAGTAAGTAAGTACATACATAAGTAAATAAATATGTATGTATAGTATTTTTGTGTGTGTTTTGTTATGTGTGTTTGTAAAACACTAACATGTTAAATCGCTGTACCTGCTTGCTTTCAATTTCTGTATAAACATTTCCCTATCGAATATGATGAAAAAAAAAGTATGGCGTCTCCCAATTTCCAACATCACACATTAAATGTGACTGGAATAAGCTTCCTTTATACGCGTAAACATAAATAAAGTCCAAGACACTCGCAAAGCTACGTTTTAATTAGATTTGCGCTGTATGCACGTTGATTTGTGTATATCTTTAAGATATATCTATACAAGATTCCAGTTTAGAGTTCTCAAATAAATAAGTAAATGTGCTCGAACAAATCACACAGCGCCATATAGCCCCAAAGTAACCAAAGCTTGTGTTATGGGTGTTACATAACTAATACACTACTTATATACTTTTTTTTCTCTTTTAAATACATACTTATTGTACATACTACACCCAGACCAGCAACCATACCTAATTCATCATGAATATTTTTTAATTTGAGCTGAATCTGAGCACAACCGTGGTATTAATGCTATGATGATTGCTTATCAAATTGACACATTCAAGTTCTTTGTTCTGTGTTTTGAATACAATGCCGCATATAGATAGTCGATAGTCTCTGCCTAGCATTAGGGTTACAGGCGTGAGTGTGTATGTACATATGTATGTATGTATAGGTTGTTAGATCATCAAAGAAAGAAACAATGGGCTTCATCGCTAATGCGCTTATTACACATTCCTAAATTCAGTAACTGAATTCAGAAACAAAAAGCATGAGCAAATCAAAGTGGAATGTATTGTTCATAGAATAAGGTCCATTTTTGTATCTCAAATTTTTGAAAAGCGGAGCGACGCGTGACTACGTCGTGCGTGCGTACGTGCGTGATAAGTGATACAAAAATGGACCTAATTCTATGAGCAATACATTCCACTTTGATTTGCTCTCAAGCTTTTTGTGTCTGAATTCAGTTACTGAATTTAGGAATGTGTTATAAGCGCATAAATCTGACAGGACTCCAATATGGATGCCTTTTCAAACGTTTTCACGTTACAAAACCGGGAATAGATATTTTAATTTCACGGATGACATTAATAATTCGTATGCGAAACCTTTTCACATGTGAATTTAATTTGGAATGGTTGCATTTTCCTGTATTTTTGAACCATTCGAAACCGAGGCTCTCATTAAAGTGAAATAAAAGCGATTGTGTTCATTACACGCAGAAATGTTGTGAATCTGTATAAAATAAAAAGCCGTTAATGGACCGCACTGAATGTATCGCGTGCGTTTTAAATTTCGGCGCTGCGTAGTAAAATAATTTGAATTCTACCGATAGAATTCGAATTCGAGTTATCGGTAAAATTAAAATTGGAGGGGTAAGGAGCACTTAGTAAAATAAGTCATTGATATGACTTTGAAAAATAGGAAAAATGAGAATTCGTATAAGATTCAAAAATCAAGCTCGTGTTTATACAAGTATGCTCAAAGACACATTTATAGAAGTGCTCTTTTCGAGAGTTAAGAAATCTAAAAGGACGAGATCCTTCAGTCAGGTACGGGCGATGCATATGTCGCAGCCAAATGGTTAAATTAGCCGGTTAATCAAACAGCTAGCTATTTAAGCAGTTATTTAATTAAAAATTGGCCAAATTCATGAACTTTGAAAGTAAAGTCAAATGAACGATATTGCCTCGAGTTTACGGAGCTCTTCCATTCATTGTCATAATGCTAACCTAAACTAACCGAATAGAAACCTAATGCAAACTATTATTATACTTTGAAGTTATTGTGGGTAGGTTAGCATTGGAACAATGTGTAAAAGAGCTGCGTAAACTCGAGGCAATATCGTTCTTTCAACATCACTTTAAAATCTTATGAAACTGTCAAATTTTCAACTAAATAACTGCTCAAAAGGCTAGCCGTTTAGTTAACCGGCTAATTTAACCATCCGGCTGCGACACATATAAGGTGAGAAAACTGCAAACCTGGAAAGAGAGTTGTATTTCAAAGTTATCAAAGCGCAGACGGTCGGTTTACATATTCATTCATACAATTTTCCTGCAAATTGTAGCGAGCTTCAATGCATCCACTTGACACAATTTCATTACTTTTAACAGAGTTCTTGGAAGGCTAGTGGTTACGAAGTAAGTCTTGAAAGTTGAACAATATCGGAATTTCAACATCTCATGTTTATTTACGGCAATATTTAACACTCAATGCAGAAAAGGGGGTGTTAGTTACAGAGAGATTTCATGTAAAGAATTATACATAAGTTTAACATCTGTATCATGGGGGAGGAGTGCTTTTTACTGATTGCTATGGTATCTGTTTGTCGGTATGTGGTATCGTAGTTACTAGGCTATTTCGATATGGATTTCTGTATTTAAAAAACAATTTTTCAAGATTGTCTTACATTTTAAAATCGATTTACTATTTCGGGAAATATTTAATTCCATGTTGACATTTGACCTTCGGGGCTGTCGACATTTATTAACACCCGTATTCACAAATTCTCTAATGAAAGTAGCGTAAGAGAGTCCAGGATCCGCCTTGACCATGATCCAGGATTTGTCAGACCAGGTGATAACAGTAGAGCGACTACTGACTGACCCCTGTGACCCTGTTAACAGAGAAACGACGTGATTAGATCATGGTTACACATTCAATCGCCTGAATGTGCACGATTCCTTACCATATTGTCCCTTACCGTAAGAGCATCGGTAAGGCGCGGATTATATCATATATCAAGCGTCAAAGACGCGCGTCGCCACACACATTAGAAATTTATATAATTTTGAGTTGACAGCATAACCTGCGTCGCCGACGCATGATGTAATCTGTCTTGTTTGTGAATCAGCTGGATAGAGTGCAAGAATCTACATATTCCATTCTTATTATCTAATATTAACTAAACTATAAAACCAATTTATTCATAAAACATGAAAAGAAAGGGTATTTAAGATCAAAAGACAACATAAAAAAGCACCAACTATAAATAATATTATGCAAAGTTTGAGGCCATAAATAACGAAAGTTTAGTATCTAACAAATCAAAGTCCTAAAAGAATTCTAAAATATTATTTTTCAGCTTTCTTACCGCAAATTGTTTTACAAACCTTTTTCTACTACAAAACCACTCCTGCCCCCAGAATTGACTCCACAATAGTCCAAATTAATACAGCACCCGCTGAAGGCGCCCTTCGCACCTCCCCCGACGAAGCGTATTGGAATCTATGCCAAATATGTCGCACGACTTAAATGGATATTACATAGATCGATCTTGGATCCATTACCCACCCCCGCGCGCCTCCCCCCGCGCCCCTTAGGGGCAATAATAAGAGGGGAGGGGTTACGCGTGCCCTCAGTCTAGGAAAAGTAGGAAGATTCAGTAAAAAGGTTTTTTATTGACGTCAACTGGGCTAAGGCAGCGGATAAGTCTGTTACGAGAGCCTTAGAACTGACGGCTCGTCTTGATTTAGGTGCGGGTGGTTTTCGGCTGGTATTAATTTTTTTTTACATTTCTATTTTCCTAGTGTTTCTCTTTTTAATTCTCGACGAAAAAAGGGATGTTTTAGGTAAGTTTGACACGTGTATCTTTGTACCTGTCGATCTGTGTGACTGTCTGTGGCGTTGTAGCTCCCGAATGGATAGACCGATCTGGATGTGGTTTCATCTATGTGAAAGCCAGTTTAATCGAGATGGTTCGTAGCTTTGTTTAATTAAAATCGTTTCGGTTGTTTAGATAATATTTGAATATATGTACACTGTGGAATGAGCTCCCAGTGTTTCCTTTGGACTATGACATGGGATCGTTCAAGAGGTATATTAGAGGTCTCTTCAGAGGCGGGCAACGCATCAGTGACTCCCCTGGTGTTGCTGATGTCCATAGGCGGCGGTGACCACTTTCCATCAGGTGGCCCGCTTGCCTGTTTGTCTGCCGTATAACATAAAAAAAAAACTTAGTCGGGAGTCACCCGACTTATTCTGTCGGTTAGGTTATATACTACGTATAGATTATAGGTATGCATTATTTACCTCCGACTACGGTATTTCAAGATGACTAACCTCTTACAAAACAACTATGTAGGTACGTAGGTACTGTAGCGGAAGTACCGTTGACCAACAGAAGATTGCCTTCACGAAGGTGCCTGAAAAGCAGTTGCCATTGATCCTGATAACCCAGAAAGTAGGTATAACATAAAAACGGCAAAAATGCCCAGGAAAATGCAATGTTCTTTTACCATTAACAATTGTTTACAACCCAAAAACCTTTGAGGTAACCCCAGAAAAGTTTCATCCGCTTTAAAAATTTACAAATCATTTATTTTTAACGTGAGTTTCCATGCCATTTAAGCCGAAAAGGTAGGCCATAAAAGATTATGAAAATCGTAATGACAGAATTTTGGCATAAAAGTCTACTACACCACTTTATATCCCGAAAATTCTTCGCGTCGTTTTTTTAGACATTTATTTTATTTATACGTTATTGTCTTACATTGTCTCTTGTTATGTTCACACATTCAAGGTCTTATCCATTTCAAGCCTATACAATAAATTGCACACGGCAATTGCAATTGTCGGTGGCCGAATGGTTAAGGTATCCGACTCGTAAGCGAGAGGTACCAGTTGCGAATCCCAGTGCCGTCATGTACCAATGACTCTTTTCTGAGTTATGTTTCATCACATTATTTTACTTTTCTGTCGCCGCATGAGCATCGGTTAGTATCCACCTAGAGGCGCAGGATAAATTCTCCTTACGACTAATACTACAAGCGATATAACTATGAGTACATGGTTTATTTTATTATCCGCTACCGCCGCGCGCCTCCGCAGCCTCTCTTCTGTATAAACCGCGCTTAGTCATCATCACAGCCCATAACAGTCCAATACAGGACTTCGGGACTTTCCCACAAGAGGGGAGGTAATTGCCATAATCACCACGCTTGGCAGGCGGGTTGGAGATCGCAGTGTTGTAAAAAGCTGCTGCCCATTTTCCAGCCTACGGAGACTCTAGATTTATGGTCTTGAAAATATTAGTCGCCTTGTACGACACCCACGAGTTCAAGGGGTTGTCGGACACCACAAGGTTTAATACCTAATGCCAATCGCCTCCAGAAACTGTTAAACCAGTTTCAGGGTCCCAGCGAAAGACCTTGGTCAACCTCGCTTCGTGAACCGCATTCGGAGGCCCACCTAACGACCTACGGGATATTACATTCACTTAAATGCACTCCAGTGAAAACAGC
This sequence comes from Blastobasis lacticolella, assembly GCA_905147135.1. Classification (NCBI taxonomy): domain Eukaryota; kingdom Metazoa; phylum Arthropoda; class Insecta; order Lepidoptera; family Blastobasidae; genus Blastobasis; species Blastobasis lacticolella. The sequence continues at coordinate 2,171,353 of LR990044.1, forward strand.
GGAAAAAACAACAGTTTGTGTCATAAAAAGGTCAACAAATAACACTGTAGGTATAGAGATCATGTAGTCTGGCATCTAGCCAAACATACAGGATGAGAGCCCATGTCTGAAATAGATCCAAGTGAGGCGTAGCAAAGAAACATTGCTCGATTAACATTTCGTCCTATAATTTGCATAAGAAATGAGATATTCTGAGACATTTTTCATGTTTCGGACGGATGAGAATTTACTTTTGCTGATGAGGAATATAACTTAGTACCTACCTAATATTTGATAAGATTATAAACAGGATATGCTAGTGTATCAAGGCAGAGACCACATGGTTCCACTTGCTACGGTTCTGACAAAACTTTCTTCCATATTCATCAACTTAGAGCAGCATCAATGTCGTTTTATTAACCTGCGACGAAAAAGAGGGATGTAATAAGTTTGACGAGACCCGCGGGGTTCTGTCTGCTTGCTTCAGTGAAAAATTACGTTAAAATACACAGTTTTTTGACAGTAAGGTAGATCATAATCTAAAAGTATTTACAATCTTCTTTACATAGTATAAAACAGTCATTTCCCGTTATCTGTCCCGATGTATCTATGTACGCTTAGATCTTTGAAACTACGCAACGGATTCTAACGCGGTTTTCAACAATAGAGAGAGTGATACAACAAGAACGTTTGTTGGGTAGGACAACACGCGAACGAAGTCGCGGCGAGCCAGATAGTACCGTATAATTCCGGGTAAAATACCTACAAATTACTACCAGTAAATGTATAATTTACATACCCATATCGTACGTGTAACAAGGATAATTTGTGGTATACCTGTGCTAATGAAACCACCACATCATAACGGCTAATACGTCCTTGTACATTACACATGCTTCTGTCGACCTCTGTATTTTGAAGGGCACGAGATAACTCTCAGTTGAGGGTAAAGAATAGCACTCTAGTTGATTTATTGCTCATTTGGTGGACTTGCCTCGTGTAGGAGCGTCAGTAGCCTAATGGCTAAAAGCGGGTTGGATTCGTAAGCGAGAGGTACCGGGTTTGATCCCATTGCTGCCGTGTACCAATGACTTTTCTGAGTTATAGACGGTTGAACACTACGGTGAGGGAAAACATCGTGATGAAACCTGCACATTCAGGCAACTTAATGTGGTCTAATCGAATATGGTCATTTTCAGAAACGAGAGAAACGGAGATCACATGGCATCGCTTTACTAAGTTTTATAAAAGTAACTCTTTCATTAACCACCTCATGAAATATGGGAGTTTTAATCCTCGAAATAATGTTTCATAGTATTTTTCGTTTACTAGATTTATCATTAGATCTAATCACTACAGATTAAAGTTGACCTCACCAGCCAAAAAGCGCAAGCGATATCTTGCTCAACTATAGAGAATGTGAAAAAGCACCATCCTGCCCTCAAAACGTACACCCACATATCACAAGCAAAGAAAACACCAATGAGGCTAGTTTGTAAGCAATCTGGCAAGAAAGACGCCGGCCCCACTCTAGCCTGAGTCCCAGCTAGAGTCAGATAAGTCACGTTGAAGCACACTCGCGCCCTTTGTGATTTATACTCCATTGTAAATCCTTCTTAACGCTTCCCAAAGTACCGTGTGTATCTCATATCCTCGACGAAGTAAGATTGAAAGTAAATATGCGGCAGTGTCTTGCAGGTACGGGTATAATCGGAGAAGCGATGTACGTGCGAGTAATCTTTTAACCTTTGGTATTTTGGCTTTGCGAGCTTTATTGTGCTTCGGCGGGGCTTGATTGAGATGGGCGCTGGAATGAATTTGTTGGCTTTCGGAGTGATTTCTGTGTTAGGACTTTAACGGATCGAGAATGGTTGTTAGTTTTTAGTATCTTGGTTAAATAAAAGAATAACAAGGTTTTCCTCAAAAAATACGTTTGTGTATCCTTTCATACCTTTTTTCTTACGAAATATTTCACTTGTAATTAGTGTCTAGAACTCGTGACAGTTGTGTCAAACGATTTTTAGGGTATACCGTTCTAATGAGATAAGGTATTGTTACAAAAATTAATTTTAATTAAGAAATAATTACACCTTAATATTAACAACAATTTTTTCACATAATGATCTGTACGTCGTTTCGTTACTTCTTATTTACTATGATGACCTCCGACACAAAAAAGCTCCATTCTATATTGTCTTGTGCCACCTCCTGCCAACAGTCGATACCTCGGACGTTCGACCGGTCGTCGACCACTGGATCGTCCCAAGTATGCTTTCTTTACTGCCCGATCCTCTCCCATCCTCTTTACGTGGCCAAGCCAGCAAAGCCTATGGGCTTTTGTTTCGTCAATAATATTAGACTCGCCTAGCAGGTCCTTCAGGTCCTTGTTCTTCCGGACCCTCCAATTCCCGTCTTACGTACGGTTCCCATATGTAATTAAAATATATTATACATAGAAATAAAGCATAGAAATAGGGTTACTTTTGCTAACTAGGTTGTTGTTCTAGGGTATTGTATTTTACTTTACAAATATCAAATCATTTATTTAGTCATCATAGGTAACATAAAGGTAATGTCTTGTTTAATAGCGGCTCCATGAGATGCCTCTTGGCATACTTAATATTTTACTTGAATATGATTGTAACAAATTAAAAAATCAATAAATTAATATCATTTATTTTTAAAACAATTAAATGTCAGCCATATAAAAATTCAATGTCAATGCAAGTTAAAATAATTAAATTAAATTGATAAAAAATAATACCAGTAGGTATATAAGTAAATTGTGAATTGTTCGTCTTCAATTGAAACCACTTTCATCCTTGTTCCACGTGAACTGTTGCCTTCAATTCAATCTTTGAAATTCAACGAGACGAGACTTAAGTCTCACTCAACTCCTTCAGCATTCCCTGTAATTACTCAACGGCTGGAGCTAGTTGAATTGATCTATTGACGATTAATTAATTCCAGATTAAATTGTCAGAACCTTTCACTTTAAAGCCGTCGTGAGTAGGTACTAGACAGGAGTTGAACAAGAACTGGAAAATGTAAAGGTTGACTGGTAGGTACAGTAAGGTTAGAGGTTCAGTATTCTCGCTTCTTCCATATTCATCGATCTCTCTTCCATATGTTCGTCAGTCAAGAAACAAGATAAAATGAAAAATACATTATAATGAAACCGCTTTTATCGCGGGAAAAGGGTCAAATTTAACTTGCAAGTTTTTATTGCGAACTGACATGAGGACATGTGAAACCAAATTAAAAATTAATGACTTGTAAAAATAAAAATATTACTATTGTAATTCGCTTAATATTATGAAAAGACTCCTCGGACAACACAAGTATTCAAAGTATGTTCCACTATTTACATGCTTTTGCATTATTTGCGTACATTGTAAGGTATACCCCGTTTCCAAGATTCTGATTTTAGATTCAAACATTTATTTGACACTAAAAAGTTTGACTCCGGCATGTGGAAACTTGGGACTTATTCTCTTCCGCCTCTGGGCTTGTAAATCGTATATCGTAAATTTTCGGTAGCAAAAAGAAATTGCAAGATGGAGGCTCATCAGTTCTAGATGTTACAGCTTTTTATCCAACTCAGTTACGAATGAGAAAACTGATTTATTTAGTACCGCTTTAGGCTCTGGAAAGAATTTTGCTTTAATAATAATAAAATCGGAGTTGAAATCTTTGTAAAGACCGTTCTGTTAACTCAACGCGGCCTTCTGCTCACCTATCAGCAGTCTGACCTATCGGATCTATCCATCCTATTCTAGAACTTTTGTATTTCTAGTTAAGTAGTTCATTTAGAGTAAGGATTTATCTTCATTTACCCTTTTTTCTGGCTTGTGAACCTTTCTTATGAATAAATCTATCTATTATTGAAAACCGCATTAAAATCCGTTGCGTGGTTTTATAAAATCTAGGCGTACATAGATACAGACGGCGGAAAAAGACTTTGTTTGATACTATGTAAAGACACATGCCAGCTTTAGACCAGCGTACGTTCAAAGGTTCCTGTACATTCCGGATTTCAAGTTATTTGGACCTAACAATGAGGTGTAATTTCAGAACTATTTTACAACATCTATCGCCTTGTAATATATACGAAACAATCTTTATAGTACCTCCTTTCTAATTTAAAACGAATAAATGAAATCGGACTACTCAATAATGAATTACAGAATTACTAAGAACACATTTTCACCTCTCCTCTTCCATTTGAATTTTGGGATAATAAGTATCTAACGTCCTACCTCGTAGTATGAACTCGAATCATACCTAGTTTCATGTGAATTCTTTTAGTAAATTCGCAGTGATACGCGGCCTAGTTACAGACAGACGAAAATTAAAAAGTTACTGGTTTGGCTTTAGTAGTCCTCCAATAAAATATTTCAAAATATCTTCAATGTACAGAATTGGACCCGTTTCAGTTTTATTATATTTGTAGACATTATTAGCAGCACATCGAATCGAACAAACAGCGTTCTCTTGTACATCGAGCGATTTCCATTCAAACACCGTAATAAATCCCCTTACGATATTCCGGCGAAATTTTAATATTTAAAAGACGTTATATCCATTACAAGAAACGGAGTCGTACAGACGTCGAACTTAAATTTATTGGTTTTGTATTTTTGTAAGGCATCCGATGCAGCCTTGAGTGTTTTCTTACGGAGGGAAAGGAAAATATTTTCGTACACAACACCTTGAAAACATGTATGAGGAAAATGGTGATATTTTTGCATTTTCCGCCGTGTTTGTTGGCGTTTTGTGTACAGCGTTTTGCGTCGTGTTTTGGGGTTGCAAATGAAGTGTGCCAACGGTGGTTTAAAGTTGCGATATCTTTTTTTTAATGCGTAGAGAGGTACATGGTTCTACAGTCCGCCTGATGGAAAGCGGCCACCGTAGGGGCTATTGGTTATCTCAGTGGACAACTGAATTTGACATAAAATAATCTTACACTAATCTTAATTTGGTAGACGCTACAGCCAGTGGCCAACGTAGATAACGTAGTGTAGAATTCATTATCATCATCATATCAGCCAGAAGACGCCCACTGCTGGGCATAGGCCTCCCCCAGAGATCTCTACAAAGGCCGGTCCTGTGCTTTCCGCATCCAGCTGGTACCTGCGATCCTTACCAGGTCGTCGGTCTATCTTGTAGGAGGCCTACCCACGCTGCGTCTTCCGGTACGTGGTCGTCACTCGAGAACTTTACTGCACCATCGGCCATTTGTTCTTCGAGCTATGTGCCCTGCCCACTGCCACTTCAGTCTGGCAATTCTTAGAGCTATGTCGGTGGTCTTGGTTCGCTTGCGGATCTCCTCATTTCTGATTCGATCGCGCAAAGAAACTCCGAGCCACAGAATTGAAACAAAAACAGAATACATGTTACCTTAAAGAGATGTGGTGCATGCAAGGTGTGACAATCTCCTTTGTTGTACATGACATACACTCATCGGGTCTTACAACGCGCCGCCATTTCGTAACGTTCGGGCATATTATTCCTCGACGAAAAATATTTTAAAATGCCGTCATGTGTAGTGAAATCGTGTAAAAGTTACTGGAAAAAATGTAACAAGGCAGGAGGAATTACCTACCACGCGTAAGTAATTATGATTCGTGCTACTTTATTTATTAATGTTTTATTTACTTTGGTGCAAATTTCGAACAAAAGTACAACGATGTGGCTACCTGTTTTTCGGGAAAATTACCATAAAGTGGGGAATTCTTTATTAAATTTGTGACTCAGATCAGGTTCCGAATTTTTATTACCTATCGTATCTGAAAATAACTTGAATGATTATAATTATATGATGTAAGCATAGTAGTCCGAATTTATAAATAAATAATATAACACCGTTTTCTGCGGAGCCCTTATTATTTTCGATCCCGATTTTATTTTAACCGGGTTATATTATTTTAATAGGTTTCCTAGAAATAAAAACCGTAAAGACGATTTGATTCTAATTATACGAAACTGTAGAAGAGAAACCAATTGGAACCCATCATCTGCGAGTACCGTGTGTAGTGCACATTTTGATGACGTGGTTTATTAACAACCGCGAAGGGGTTACGATGCTTGGTTCCGTACGCCTTTCCAAAACGGGTAAATTAACTGAATAGCTATTTTGTTTTTTATAATTTGATGTATTTGTATCCGCCTCGAATAGCAGAATAAGAAAATAGGGCAGGATAGGGGTACGGCAGGGGTACGACAAGGCTAAGGCAGAGGTACGGGTGGGAAACGGCAGGCGTACGGCAGGGCTACGGGAGAGATACGGCAGGGTTACGGTAGACCTAGGGGAGGGTTGCGAGAGGGGTACGGCACGGATTATGGGAGCACAATAAGGCTACGGTGGGGGTACGGGAGGAAAACGGCAGGCGTACGGCAGGGCTGTGGGAAGGATACGGTAGGGGTACGGCAGGCATACGGTAGGGTTACGGTAGGCCTCTAGGAGTGGTACGGGAGTGCTGCGGAAGGGATACGACAGGGCCACGGAAGGGATACGGCAGGCATACGGTATGGTTAAGTGAAGGGTGCGGGGAGGGTACGTGACGGGTACGGTAGGGGTACGGCAGGCATACGGGAGGGGTACGGGAAGGTTACGGGAGAGGTACGGCAGGGTTACGAGAGTGGTACGGCAGGCATACGGTAGGGATAAGGGAGGGGTACGGAAATGTGACAGGAGAGGTACGGGAAGGTGACAGGAGAGGTATGGGAGGGGTACGGGAATGGTACGGGAAGGTTACGGCAGGCATACGGTACGGTAGGGTTACGAAAACAAATTGCACCGGACAGCTGTCTGTTAATTATTTTTAATTACACTGCCAGAAATGGTGGGATGCTCTTGTCTTATATATTTTATTGCTTACAGTTACTATCATACCCTCAAGAAACGCCAAACACTTCCTCTATTATACAGGTATTGAGTATTTACTGTATTAAAATTTACGTAATAAATAAATGGGTAAGTTTATTATAATTGTATGTAAAAAAAAAATTGTATGGTATGTAAAAAATTGTGTGAAATATGACTTAATTTTTTTTAGGTATCTGAACTACTAGATGAATTTGTTTTAACTGGATATTGCTGACTATGTGCCACATCAAACTGTGAAGGCACGTTATTAAATGTTCAGAGTGACGATGTTTTGAAACAATTAATTGTGAATATGTTCAATAGGCTGAATACCGATATTGACTTTAGCCAAGAAAATCTTTTTCTTGGCTAAAGTCCAGAAGAAATTCGTTCGACGTTTTGACTCGACGCGTGACTTTCTTTTATACTACGTAAAGGCTAAATTACTCAAACTATGTTCTAACTACTTTTTTTCCACCAAAATAGTGAATTTATGAAGCAGTCAATAAATATTTTATTTTCCTTCCCCCGTATAATTTATAGGGGAAAAAACTATTCAAGTAAGTACAGGAAAGATGTAAAAAAAATGGACGCAATCTCAAACGGTTATTTCTGCGCGTTGAACTTTTAAAGAAAGTGAAATTTTGTGCATGCAACAGCCAAATAAAGCCAGTGAAGTTTTCGTATAAACCATCTTTTAACGACCAATGCTCGGTGAGCAAAGTTCGCTGGTTACCGTCTAAGGACACTTGAATTGGCTCCAAGTGTGATGAAATGCGGGTAGATGTAACAGAAATATGAACAAACGGAGTTCCGTGAATATTCACACTTTCAAGAGAGCTAGCTGTTACTGATTCTAGTATGAAAATAAGTTTATGATATTACTTACATCTAATTGGAGATTTCATCAATTTCATGTATAGGATGGCCGAAGAAGTTTTTTAACTAAGCTTGCACAAATGCAAACCTTGTGTTAGATATAGATAACCTTCTGATAAACTACTTATATACTTTTTTTTTTAATAATTACCTATTATACATACTCATCTATTCATCATATATCATATACATACTCATACCTATTATATATACATATCATCCAGACCCATAACAGAAATTAAAATTCATCATTTCGGCCGGGAATCGAACCCGAGACGTGGCGCACAGCACAACATGTCAAAAAACTGAACCTCTCAAGTCGTCAGAAGTTACGTACAAAAGTAACATTTAGGTGCCTTTAATATGCAACTTTTCGTTGTGTTAAAAGTTATAAACTTTTAAAGTTTTTGAGGATCAGAATCCTAGAAGTCGGTACATATTTTATCCATCAGAATTCTTGTTCTGCGTCTATCTGCAGTTCAAAGTTGTTATTTTCATTGTCCGTGGCATTGTGGTAGAACCATTTGCCGATAAGAGCAACTCCACACGTACTGTCATATAACATTCTCTCTGGAAGTTTTAAAAGCTTTTCACCTGCCGATAGTGCCGATACAAGTTTTTGATCTCTTGTTTTTCAATTTTCAAACATTGAGTTCGTTTTGCCCTTTACAATCAACACTGAAGCCTTTTCAGGTATTTGTTTAGACTTGTTTGGAGAATGTGGACGTCTCCTGTTGGAGAACCATTTAGGTTTCTCAATAACATGTAAATGAATTTTCATAGTACCCAGTGAAAGAATTGTTGTATTCCAAATTGAAATTTATTTTCATTTTTTATTTTATTTGGAAACGGTTGTGCAACCATTTTATTTATTTACTTTGAATTACAGAAAATACAAAGAGCAAACCAAAGCACCGTGCACAATATTCTAATTATAATAATAATAATAAATGATAACGATTAATCAATATTTTCATGTATAGCAATTTCCACAAAATCTTAAAATAAATTTACAAACACAGAAACGGTCCGCAAACAGGATTGCTTAAATTTTAAAAATTTGAAGGAAATGTCAAGCGCAATGAAATTTGAAAGCACATTATTATTACTAGTACGATAATGATACAGGTATCATTTTCTTAAGAATGATTTATCATGACCGGGCCATTATTGGAATTATAGCAGCCACACATTGCATCAAAAATACTGCCCATTTAGAAGCCTCTTAAAAGAACTACTGTTTTAAACTACCAAAAAACTACCACACGGTCTGTTTTACTCATGTGTCCTCTAAAGTGTTGCAACAAGCACCCACCCACAACGAGACAAACTAATCAACTTTACGAGTAGAGCGAGCGTCAGTTTCATCTAATATTCGGACGGAAAAGTTGTTCGTGAATTCGTGCAACTTTTAACTTCTGACGTCCCAAATTGGTTTATGAACTTCTGTCATCGCATTTGTAGTTTGTCGGTTCGTAGTTGACGTTTATCCATTTTTCGGTATTTTCGCGCGCTTCACAGCTTCAAGAGTTTCAATTTCATTTGTCTGGTAACTTTGTCTTTGTTGGAAAGAATAATTTATAAGTTTTACGTGTGTATTTTGGCCGCGTGGTGTCCGGCAGAGTAGAAGCATCAACGCCTTACACTCGTGGGTGTCGTACAAGGCGACTACTGTTTTCTCCGTAGACTGGAAAATGGGCAGCAGCGTTTTCAATTGTCATATTTATAATACTGCGATCTCCAACACGCCTGCCAAGCGTGGAGATTATGGCAATAACCTCACCTTTCGTGAGAGAGTGTCCCAAGTCCTGCAGTGGACTGTTATGGGCTGTGATAATGACGTGTGTATCTGTAGCTCTGTGTATCTGTCTGTCGCATCGTTTTGATGCGATGGACGGTTTCGATGCGGTTTTCTTTGATTGAAAGGCAATTTAATCAAGATGGTTTTTAGCTTTGTGTCATTCAAAGCAAAACTTGGTCGGGCGTTTACCGGCGTTTTTCTGTCGGTTAGGTTATTGAGGTCATTCTGGATCATCATCATACTGGTCGACTGGATGTGTAACCATGATCAAATTTGGTCAGGTTCCCCTGGTAGCAGGGTCATGGAGGTCAGATGGCAGTCGCTCCACTGTAATTACCTGACCAGCCAAATCCTGGATTATGGTCAAGGCGGACCCCGGGCCCTCGTGCGCGAGAGCACAACCGGGACATTAACGCCAAGATGAGGTTATTAAGGTCTTTGCAATTATTATATCGTGTAGTACCTACTTGGCATCAGCCTTTTCTATCATTCCTCTGCGACATATTTCTTACAAATCTTCGGTGTGAATGGACTCTGAAAATAATCAAAAATGTCATTCAGTAAATCCGTAAAAAACCATCGCTCCCCAAGGTGACACAGCCGTCACACTTAAAAAAAAACAAAAACAACACGAGGTCAATTGGAGGGTATCCTTGGGCCAATTGCCTAACTGGGTGGGCAAAAACAAACTAAGTTTCTTAATAAAATTAAGTCAATCTCAAGTTTGAGGGTTTCTTAGTTTGAGTTACTTCAACGCTTGGACTGCTGAGTTTTTATGGTCTCCCGGTGGCCCCGTATCGTGGTTCAGTTCGCGGCACTGATTTGTTGTTGCAACTTGAACTTTACTTCAATGATGACAGATTCCAAAATGGCATGATATAGACTACCATGCGGTATCTATTTCTTTGTATTTTCTGCGGTTCTAGTAGTATATTATACTGCTGAAACATATCAGTATTTGAATTCGAATATGACACACATATTTCCTTTAATTCCTATAAAAAACATCGTCCAAATCGGTTCATATTTGACGTTCTTAATGATATATATTTAAAGTTCCCAAGTTTAAGCTCCCCCTCCGTGTGGCATAGCCGTGGGACGCCCTGTATGATAAGTTGAAGGTGACTTAAGGGCAAATTTTTCAATCCTCAGATAAAACATATCAGTCTGACAAGTTATTATCAGACTGATATGTATAATTGAATGATTATAGTTTGTTTTAATTTGGCAGTAAATTACTTTAGCGGGCACATTACATTTTGACGATTGATAAATCGGCCCTAAGTCAACTAAACAGTGTACTAAAATCACCTACAAGAAACAAGCGAATTAAATCTACAAAATAGTATACTTAATGACCCTAGGCACGAGATATTTGACGAAATTCTCGGCGGATAAGTTTAATATAAATACATAGAGCCGAAAATATCGTCCAATTCCTTTATCGAAGTTGGTATAAATTATCACTTCATCTAATTGAAACGGTTCTCACAATGTCTAACCTTCTCACCTTCACAGAAGTGTCTAGTCCAACAAAATGCTTTCACAATAAAACAGACAATTATTGAGACCAAAAGGACGTTGTGAAAGCAGCAACCCTTTTGATTTGGAAAACCTTTTAATCATTGACGCCGGTTGACTCCTGTCGTCAAATTTTACGAATAACAGTCAAAACGTGATAAAATATACTGCGCAGCATTAATGCTGAATAGCAGATTCTTCGGACAGAGGTGTAATCAGTCTTGAAATTATAGTGAATAATAAAGAATAATAAACATGCTTGGACTGAATAGTCCAAGATGGCGCTGTGTGAATACACAGCGCCATCTAGCCCCACAGTAAGCAAACCTTGTGTTATGGGTGCCAGAAAACTTATAAACTACTTATATACTTTTTTTAATACATACTAATTATACATATACCACCCAGATCTGTAACAGAAATTATAATTCATAATTTAAATTTCTGCCCGGCCGGGAATCGAATCCGAACATCTGCCTGGCAGACCGGCATGATAACTAACGAAACCACTCAGGTCGTCGAATATAAGTTGAATATGAGAACAGGCATACCTTAGCTTTTTTCTACAAAAGGTAGATCATGAGCACGCCGCGTCTGTCTGTCTGTCTGTTCGCCATAAACTCAAAACCTGATCGGATTTTCATACGGTTTCCATCAATATACCACCACAGTGAATCATGTGGAAAATTTAGGTGAGAAATTTGATAAGGTTGCCATCCGTGCGAAGCCGGAGCAGGTCGTTATTTAGACCCAAATAATATTCAATATTTATCTCCTTCAAGTTTCACCTGGATTCGTCCCTACGCACAATGTTTCCCATTTATATGCTACGTTTAAATTTAAAGACCCCTAATTAAAGGGAAATATCGTTTCGAGACTCTCATTTTATCATTCCAAAAGATAATGAAGTTAACTCCCGAGTTATATTGTGAATTGTATTAAGTACCATTTGGCTCGGAGATGATGCCGCTTCCGCTCATTTATTTAGGATCTCGTTATTGGTGAGCTACTTATTTTTATGATATGGGTAATAGACTGTGTTCGGTGTATATACTTTCGCTTTACGTGTACGTAAGACGGCGTATTCACGCGTATGGATGTGTGTATGTGTTTTACTGATGTATAGATGGTAAATTCAAAGTGATTCCCGCAGGAACATAGAACAGGAACGCTACATAGAAAAAGTTAACTATCTTTCTTTTTGTCTTTTTCCCGACTGCGGCGAAGCCCAAAAGGACGAGTTACCAGTTTGGTCTGTATGTCTGTTTTTATACTACTTATACAGGTGTTACATAATATATGTATGAAGCCGTTAACTGGATGGAGTGCTAAACGTATGAAAATTATAGGTACAATTATTTCTGTTGTACGTTGAATAATTGTACCTATCGTTTTAATACATTTAGCATTACATCCAGTACACGGTTTCATACACATATTATGTAACACCCTGTATATGTTCTGTCATTAGGAGCGATTTCACACAACGGCACCAGTCAACTCGTGACCATGACGCATGCAACTGCGACGAAATATCGACGTAAAAACAATACTAACCGTGGTAACAAACCCGATAATATGTGTGGTGAAAGTGTAGTGAATAACCACGAAAGTCTTAAACCCTATATAGGTATTATATGCTCTGTCGTATTGCAACTGTGGCACAGAGGAAATTCATAAATGTTTCTTAATTGTTACAGGTAATAAAATCAACAATATGCCGTGAATGTAAGACAGAGTCTCCATACAAACTTGAATGGGTCGCGAACTGTGCGGTTCCAAAGGAACTTTTTCCCACGCACACTAAGGTTGTGGAATGAACTACCTGAAGAGGTTTTTCTTAGAGTTCTTCAAGAAAGGGGTTAAAAGGTTTTTACGGGGTCGGCAACGCGTGGGTGATGCCCCTGGTATTGCAGACTTTCATAGGCTGCAAGGACTGCTTACCATCAGGCAGGCCGCAAGCTTGTTTGCCACCTTAGCGGTATAAAAAAATATTATAACTGTACTGATGGTCCAGTGGTTAGCGCAGCCTCCTTTGTACCTACATATTTATGCAGCATACGACTGGTCTTCGAAGTCCACTCCGAACCTATATTATGATGACGGCTTAGTTTTTTGATACTACTATGTTGCTAAACGGGCTTACAGCGTCTGCTAGTGAAATTCCTTCAGTTTAGGAAATACTTTTGTATAATCAATATATTTATAATATTTTTGGTTCATGGTTTCCCACATCTTTCGGTTAGGATCCCTCCAACAACACTTCTATCTGTTACAATATTCACATAATTATATACCTCATTCCTTTACATTATGTCATGCACACATTCACCTGAATAAGTGATGAGTATAAAAAGAAATGATCTCGCAGCTCTTGCGAAAAATATCGCTTTACCTTACGCCCTCGTGTTTAATATATATCTATACATACGTATGGGGAACGTATCGGAAACCGTACGCTGGTGTAACGAAATTACGTCTCTTATCGAATGTTACGCGTCCCTCCTTCGCGTAACTCAATAATTGTAGACATGCATTATAAGATTTAGAGGACGCCCGTCCGCACTAGTGATGTGCCGGATGCGAGATCTGTCGATGCGGATGTCCTTTCTTAAGCATAAGTTATGGGTAAGACATTTTCCTGTTTGGTGACAGCAGATTGATAAAAATACTTTTATTTAAACTTTACAGCGTTGTAGTTACAGATTGAATTTATATTGTTACAGACATAATATTTACAAAGGCCTAAGGAAAGTAAGAAATTAATAAGAATAAGAAAGTAAAAATAAACACAAATACTAAAGTATCAAGTAAGCTACTGAATTTTATCCGAATAATATAACAATTATCCTTATCCCTCTACATAGCGTCGGCACAAACGTGTCTCCAAGTCATGCTGTAAAAAGTTTAGCCCAGGCTCCACCAGTCTCTAACTTTTTAACAAGGTAATAAAAACTTGACAGACACTTTCTTCAAACAATAGTTTCAGTATTGTAGTTTGGTGGATATTTAATATTTTCAGTTAATATATCTCAGAAAATTCCCTATTGAAAATAAACTTTACGAAATACAAAATAAAGCATTTTGTTTTTGGTACAGATTCGCGTGCGACAGTTGCATTTGGCTGGTTTTATAGCAGTTTTAATAACTTAGTAGTAAAATTATGTTTACTACTTGATCTTTGAATTTTGAATTCTTTTTGTTATTGTGAGAGCTGTCGGATCTTCAGCCTATATTTTTATCAGTAATTAACGTTCTTTTGTCTTGACTTAGTTTATTTTGTTTATAGAATTAAATTAATTTTTTTACTGAAAACACGAATCAATTTATTGATTCACCAGGATCATTTCCATTAGCAGTATCTGTGAGTCTTTAGTACTTTAAATCTCAAACGTCTTTTAACCTCCAAACGCTTTCTCTTTGAACAAGCAAAGTCCTCAATACCACGTCAGAAATACCACACCATTTATAAACAATGAATGAATGTGTCTCATTTATTAGATGGCGGCGTTATGGGCTCTATGCTATGTGTCTTTTAGTTCTATCAGCGGGGCTATTGACTAACTTAGTGGGAAACTGAATTTGACATTTAATAATTCTACACTACGTCAACCACGTTGGCCAGTGGCTATAGCGAATAACAAATTAGAGTAGTGTAGGATTTTCTAATGTCAAAATTAGCTGTCCACTGAGACAGCTAATAGCCCCGCAGGGCGGTCAAAATATTAAATGTTGATGATTTTGCGGATGAGGTTGTTGTCGGCCATCCCTAGTTCTTGTAACCATATATGTCTTTTTTTTTCGATAAAAAAGGTCACCGTGTTCGATCCCGTAACATGTTGAGCACTTACATTGAATTATGGTAGTTTCCTATTGAATTGAATGAGACTAATTCTAACGGATGTCAGACTACTTCACGTGTTTAGAATTGGACCTTTGATAGTTTTTATTTTGTACTTTCTAGGGTTTTGCTCAAGGTTTTGTTATTACGGGTCGCGTATTAGCTGCAGAGCCTCGAGCATCGATGTAGGGTTACACGGTCGGTCTTCTATGGGTTACATTTCGGAGAATATATGCGAAGCAGGTTGCATGACCTCATATCGCCGGCCCCTTTTCGCCATCGAGGTATGCGATTCAAGCAGGCGTTTCATGCTGGCATGGATCTTTCAGCTACCCGCACGAGCCGTTGGTTTAACCTTTATAATGCGCACGGCTAAGGAATGGAACAAACTGTACTGTACTGTACACACACAGTGTACAGTATGTGTGTACAGTATGTGTACAGTATGTGTGTGTACACACACACTGTACACACACATACCGTACAAACTGTACAAACAAACTGTGTATTCAGAGACAAACTCTATCATTATAATCTGGACACCTTCAAGGCTATAGTGATAGGCTGTTCCTAGACATATATGCTTCATTTTTGGCTGCATCGCCACTTACCACCAGGCGAGTTTGTATAAAAAAAGACTAGTACGTGGTCGCCACTCGCGTACCTGTCCGCCCCATCGGCCATCTTTTTTGCGACGCTGAAACTTATGTCGATGTCCTCAGTTCTGCTACAGATACCTTCATTTCTGATCAGAGAAAATCCGATTACAGCTCTCTCCAATGTACCCTGAGATAGACTTACGGTAATGACTCAATCAGAGATTGGCAAAACCCTGAATTAGTCTAGTGTAGGGATAGACTTAGATCTCGTACTAAGCGTTTTGCATGCACTTTTCTTATGTGCACTGCAAAGGACTGGAACTCTCTACCTGAGTCATTGTTCTCCGATACGTATAACCTTGGGGTCTTCAAATCAAGAGTGAATAGGTATCTTCTAGGCACGCATGCTACATCCTCGACCTCATCGTCGCTTTCCATCAAGTGAGTTGAGGTCAAATGCAAGACTTTATTAATAAAAAAATAAAAAAAGACTAATTCAGGGTACTTACCTATACTAGTGTAGGTAGTATAGGTACGTCTGTATGCTAATACACATGTCTGTATGCTACACAATTTCTGCACATTTGTGAGTATTCAGTGTTAAAAATGTCCTTAAAAATTGTTTTAGGACATAAATATATTTAATAGAATATTTAACTGCGGGCCCAATCGCTTGTGGAAAAAAAATTTTTTAATTAATCAGGCGTTTCGGCCTGCGGACCAAAAAGAGGCCGGGGCGAGACGCCTGAACGCTTAGTCCCAAATTTTTAAGCAATTTTGTTTACTAATGGCAGAAAGCTAACATTGATGTGAACGAACTCCTCGCGTTCTTACAGCAAAAATTAGACGTGATGGACGAGGTTAGTGCCGTGCAGATATGTAAAACAAACTTCTCGGAGACGGACATATCTGAAGCCAAGGTGTTATTGTACTCTTCACTCAATGTGATGGAGAAGATGGTGTCGCGACGGCGTGACGGGACGCCGAGAAGCATACAGGACATTATCACGCTGCTGAAAGAGACAGATCCTGACGACGTGCCAACGTTTGTGGCGAGGGACCTGAATAAGCTCCCGCCCGTCACCTTCGACCACGTCGATGTCACCCGGTTGCTGAAGGACATTGTGCTCCTGAAGGCAAATCTGGCCGAAATGGGAGCAAAATTTGAGGCATCCCAAAAAAATGTAATTGAGTTACGGGAGGAAGTCAACGCCTTGCGCAACTCTATTACAGTCATCGGGTCGCCTGCTGACGCTGCTAATGTGGGTATTCAACGCGGCTGTGCGAGTGTCGACCTCGCGGGCTCGAGTTTCGAGTCAGCAGTTTTGTCGCCGCCGCCTGCCGCACGGACACCCGACACGTACGCGGCCCGCATCGGCGCGCGCGCTTCGGCCGGGGCGCCGCGTGACGCGCAACCCGCGCCCCGCCAGCCTGTGCCAGCCGCTCGCTCGCTTGCGCCCGCCGCTCGAACGCCGGCGCCCACCGCGCCCGCGGCTCTCGTCCGCGCATCGACAGCGCGCCAACATCTTCGCGTGGAGGCTTCAACTCCACGAGAATCGGCGGCATTGAAGCCCCCATGCGCCTCCGACGTAGACCGTGATGAGGAAGGATTTGTCACGGTCCAGAAGAAGAGTAGACGTCGTTCTGCTCAGAATTTTCGCGGGACCGCAGTAACCGGTCCCAACTTCCTGCTGCGCCCTGCGACACCGACGACGGCGCTCTACCTCTCTCGCCTTCACCACACGGTGACGGCAAAGGACGTGGAAGAGCACATCCGCTTAGCCAAGAAGTACCTCGTGAGGGTCCAGCTCTTGGAATCAAGCCATGAACGTACGTTCAACTCGTTTGTGGCGTTGGTTCCCACCGCAGATTTGGATTTCTTCATGAGGGAAGATTATTGGCCGAAGGGTGTGGTGTACCGGCGATTCCGTGGGCGACCCAGAATTTCCGGTGCTGCCAAACGACATTGAGTACCAGTTAGGTTTTAAGATATTAATAAATTATATTTTTATATATTAGTTTACAATTTATATTATTTTGTATTTAGGTATAGTTTTTATTTTAGTCTGTATTTTGTATCAGTTTATTTTGTATTTATGTTGTGTGTGTATTTATAGATATGGGCCTCAGTTGCCTGAAATAAATGAATAAATAAATAAAAATAAAAATTATTTTTTGTAAAGTTAGTGACCCCGTGGCTAACATAAGAACTAAGTCCACAATTTTGGAAAGTTTGTTGTCAACAATGACGCCGTCATCGGTCAAGATAAGTTTGTGGCACTCTAGTCCACCCTTATTCTATTTTCCCAACCGATCACACTTCAGTATTGTACACAACGATCGAGAATCACTATCCACTTGAACGTCGTCAACAAATAAAAAAAGTAAACAGAAGGATACAAATCCAAATATGGCTTGTCGATTACTATTGTGGGTTTGTGGCTAAGCCGCATGTAAACAGCCTATTCAAATAGAATTTTGCTACTTCAGCCGCTGATACCAAGAGTCTAACAATCCCAATACAAACAGGACGATATCACATCGTAGGTTGAAAGTAAAGTGTGCCAACTTAAATGTTCTTTGTACTTAGTTATGTTACCACACCGTCAGTCCTACAGGCCCGGGCTATCTGACTCAAGCTATTTATGGTGTGTCATTACCACCTAATTTGGGTACTTTAGTGTTAAGTATACACAAATATGCTTGGACAATTCACACAACGCCATCTAGCCCCAAAGTAAGCAAAGATTGTGTTATGGGTGCCAGAAAACTGATAAACTACTTATATATTTTTAAATACATACTTATTATACATGTCGGGGAAAGACTGGAGAAGACTCGCCCATGAGCGAGTAATGGCCATCAGAACGTATTTATCGGGATTTCGTAGCAATAAAGGGGTATCTATAGTGTTTTAAGAATGTATTGTCAAATTAAAGCCACATTTACGAGTTTACAATTGTAGCCGAGACCCGCGGGTTATTTACAAAACCCTCCACCACCCATGGCCAATCTCATCAGGCCGATCCGCGGGAGATGTGCCGGGGCTCTTGCTAGTTGCCACATACGCACAGCTTGACTCCCTACACATTGTTAACAGTACATCCTGCACTCACGTTTCTATTTTCTGAAGCTTTCACGCATCTTTTTAACGCATCAAGGTTTACGCTTCTTCGCTCTTGAATGGTTTCTAGTTCTTGGTCCCAATATCCTTGCGGCTGCCGTCACCGCCATGCTGCTTGTGACGTTGTCATAATAGTTGCAAGCCACCCGTCAGGTGGCGCACCAATCGATATCCAGGCCAAAGAGGTGGACTAAGAGACTCATGATCATCTCCGACATACATAATACAACACCCAGACCCGTAACAGAATTTAAAATTCATCATTTCAATTTCTGCCCGGCCGGGAATAAAACCCGGGACCTCTGCCTGGAAGACCCGCACGTTGACCAACTGATCCTCAGATCGCCAATCGCGGCTTCCCGATTGTAATAATTTGGTATGATTTTTTATTCATTATTAAAAAGCTTATTTTAATCTTATTTTATTTAAATAGTTTTTAAAAATTTCCTTGCTCCCTGAATCTAGACTACCTTCATTATCTATAAATCAAACGTTGGGGACTGTACATAAACAGCACAATTTCCGGGCATAATATCACCGCAGCTGCGTGTAGCAATAAACCCGTGGTGCCTGTAATGACCCTCAATCAAATTTAAATTTGACGACCAAAGGTTTATTATTATTTGGGTATCCGAAAGCGGGTATAAACACGATGTCGTTGCGAATTTCAGCGCAGTATTAGGACGTAATTTTGGACTCGATTTAAGCATTTTAAGTGGAATTACCGGTCGTGCTGACGGAATTGTCCGCAATAAACGACCTGATAGCCTACCTGGAGCCTGGGTTTGCTAATTTTGTGTAAATTAGATTTTGTTGAATCCTCAGGGATACGTGGGAAATAGGTGCCGGTATCAGGTATCAGGAAAGAGGGCAACCCAAGAAGCGATGGATTGACATCGCTGAGTCGTATGCGAGAGCCAACGGCTTACGATGAGATAATGCCGAATACCGGGCGAAGTGGAGAAGATTAAGTATTAAAGCGGACCCTGGTAGAGGCCGAGATAAGCGCTAGGACGATGATAATGATGATGAGATTCTGTTGAATCAGTATTCATAAATCTCGATTGCGACAAATTGGGTATTCTGCAGAAACTTGTATCGATGGAGTCGATATGAAATCGTAATTGACTCTAAGTCGTGTAGTTTTGGACTTGCCTTCTAAAATCTAACCAGAGATTGATATTCTAAGCCGCAATAGAGTAACAATTAGACTAGGAAATAGTCCACCAGAATGTCGCCCCAAAGTCGGTCCATGCTCCGATCCTTGTCCATATCCAAGTCTAGGTGACTGCGTCGATGCGAACGCATAGAAAAAAAATGTCACCGTATAAATAAATAGGCTTCTCGAAAATCTCGATGAAAAATATTACTTGGCATAAAGGACCACTAAATTATAATAATATGATTCAATCTGTACATCTTACTTAAAATTTACAAGAAAATAAATCAGGCGAAATCTAAGAAGTAATTTTACTTCGAGAACACCCGTCGAATCGAAGTAGAATGTAATAGGGAAGCAGTTTTTATTACTTGATCTTGATTGTCGCCAATAAAAGGCTCGATTAGAAAATCCTACCGAATTAAGTGTCCGAACGGCAGTTCGTGGGGCTATAAAGATTTCAGGCTAATCCAAAGTAGCCGGATAACCATTCTCGGCTCAGGGCAGATCGAACCGCATTACTGGGTCTAATAAACTACTTAGCGTCTAAGTAATTAAGTTACGAACTACACATTGATATGCCAAGAGTGTGTGCGGTGCTAAGCAGAAGTTACTTACATTAACATTGTACTAACATTGATATATTGACATTTATATTTTCAAATTTTATATTAGTGACATTAATATCGTTGCAATTATTTTATTTTATGTTGTGACATATTGAACTTAATATTTAGTTAATGCGAAATTGATTATTGTAATGGAAATTTGCTCTATGCAAAATGTTTTGACTTGTAACTAGTGTTATTAATAAATATTATCTTATCTTAACTTATCTTACTGTTGCAAACGTTACAGATTTTATTGCTTTACGTTTTGTTTTTCTGCGTGAGAAAGATAATGAATGTTTTTTTTTGCCACGCCGTGACCAAAGAGCAGACAGCCCACCTGATGGTAAGCGGTAACTGTCACCCACAAAATCAACGATTCATGCATTTAGGCAACAAAAATGCAGAACCGCAGGTGCGTCACTGTGAGGACCAAGATGAAATGGCCCATCTGCGCTGGCTAACAAACCGGAACACAACAATACAAGCACTGTTGCTTGGCGGCAGAAATAGATAAGGCGGTGCCACTCACTACCTACCTCCTCCTAATCCTACAAATTCTATAAGTCGTTTTTTTACGGCCTTTTGTGTAATTTTGAATGAAATATTGTTTAGGTATGTATGTCTGAAACTTGTAGTTTAAGCCTCTCCCAGACACGAGCGATCTACTTGCGCTTTTGCGACAATGCGTTCCGCGTCCTCTCCACACTGATGCGTTTTAATCGTCCTATAGCAGCCATGCCGTTTGCTATTTAGTGAAGACAACAAGGCCCGTTGATAGGCAGACGCCGCCAAATGTAATTCATCTCATAATGTGATTGGGTGTAAAACTCATTAGTTATCTGATTGGAGGATACAGAACCGCAAGCACCCTACTTCTATTTCTGCGTGACAATCGCAGCCATGTGTACTTTTATGAGTTATACAGGGTGTTACATAATATATGTATAAAGCCGTGAACTGGTTAGAGTGTTAAACATAATAAAACGATAGGTACAATTATTTCTGTTGTACGTGGAATTTTTGTACCTATCGTTTTCATACATTTAGCACTCTATACGGTTCACGGCTTCATACATATGTTATATAAAAAAAATTCACGTACGACAGAAATAATTGTACCTATCGTTTTATTATGTTTAACACTCCATCCAGTTCACGGCTTTATACATATATTATGTAACACCCTGTATAAGTAAGTACATTATATGAATACTAACCGATGCTCTAATGGTGAGGGAAAACATCGTGATGAAACCTGCATATTCAAGCGACTGAATGTGTAACCATCATCGAATCTGGTCAGGTTGCCCTGTCATCAGATTCACGGATGACAGATGGCAGTTTCTCCGCTGTAATAACCTGACCTGCCAAACCTTGGATCATGGTCAATGCGGGCCTTCGCGCGCGAGAGCACAACCGGGATATTAACGCTAAGATGACTTTTTTATCGCAGCTGTGTGCAAGATCGCATGCGTCCTCATAAAAAATGTACTTTAAAATATCGCTATGTCATCGCACCTGTCTGAGAGAGGCTTTAAACTATACGAGCACATACGTTAAGAGCCATCATCTAATTTTAACACCAATTACGATCATAGTCGTTGGAAATGACACCTTGTGTGGAATCCTCTTCGGAATGAATCAATATGATTGACACTTGTCCATCATATTGTGTCAGACTTGCGGTATAAGCGCTATTGAAGCCTTTATATTGACTAACCGTTCTCAGCGGCTTTCACCCGCACACAGTTCGGATCTCTGTAAACAATCAGCTTTCCCACGGAAACCTATTATTTTCCCGGGATAAAAGGTAGCTATTACTCAATGATAGCTTACATAGGAGAAAAGATTTTTGAAATCTGTTAAGGAGTTTTTGAGTTGTACCATTAACCAGGGGTACCACTACAGCAGTTCCGATGCTATCTGTATTGTGTATTGTTTACTGAATTATATGTGTATTGTGAACTTGTGATGTGGTGTCCTGAGACAATAAATGTATTTCATTTCAATTCATTTCATTTCATTTTCATTTCCTTTTTATTCCACGCAGTGACAAACGAGCAGACAACCCACCTGATGGTAAGCGGTAACTGTCGCCTATAACATCTGCGATTCATGCATTTAGGTTGCAGGACTAAGATGAAATTCCTCATGCATGTAGTTATGCTGACAACCTTATCCTTCAAACAGGAACACAACAGCTCAAGCATTATAGCTTGGCGGCAGATGTAGTCAAGGCGATGGTACTCACCCAGAGGGACTTCCCGGACTTGATAAAGAGAAAACACAAGGGAAAAACTTTTGAATTGCTACTCAGGAAAAAGCTTTCGAATTGCTTGCGCATAACCGAGACCTATTTGCCTAATAGATCGTCGTTTTACTCAAAAAGAAATATCCTGTCTTTATCTCGGACCACCAATAACTCCTTTGAAAATATCTCATTCGTGATAGCGGAATACCTTACATAATGTGCCGTTTTCACATAATTTATAGCCACTATGAAAACTTATTGGGACGTGCTTGGAATTTTAGGGCATTCATAGCTTGACTTCCACGAAAATATATACTGTTTGAGTAATGGTACTCAGTTGGGATATGATGTCGGGATTATGGTTGAATATTATCTGTCGGTTAGCTTCGATTGATCAAAGGTTGTAAATCAATTAGTTGTATTGAGATGGACCTGTGAGATAGCTTACGTGGCAGTAATGCTCTTATTACATTTGACTATAGGATTTAGCAGCCTAAATTCAGAAGCCAAAAGCGTGAGAGCAAATCAAAGTGGAATGTATGGCTCATAAAATAAGGTCCATTTTTGTATCACGGCTTTTGCAAACCGGAGCGACGCGTAACATGTTATAAGTGTTATAGATTAAAACACTTTAAACAGCAAGGAAAGGCCAGAAGATGATGTCCGAAATCGAACATCATCTTTTGGTATAATTAAAAGTTTATAAATAACATATATTTAGTAGAACTAGTGTATAAATGTATTTTAATTAATAATATAATGGAGTTCCTTCACATGTACAACACGAAGTTTCAAATATTATAAGTCATACAAAACATTGACCTAATTGTCTCATGCAAAAGCTTCTGAATTTAGGCTACTACCCGGCCGGGAATCGAACCCGGGACCTATGCGTGGCAGAGGCATGACCTATTGAACCAGAGTCAGGTTATCATATGAAAACGAATTCTAACGAATACGACTACTTAAGGCGTGTCCAAACATAGCGCGGCAAGAGCGCGGCAACAACACGCGGCATGTCCAGGAAACAATTCTGCCGCGCTCTAGTTAGGACTATTGACGAATGTTTGCGCGCGGCTGTTGTCCAAACAAAGCGCGGCACGCCGCGCGCGGCTGCCGCGCACACATGCCGCTCTATGTTTGGACACACCTTTACAAGTATATCGCTGTAATCACTTATACATAAGTTCCGACCGCGTTTTGCATGAAGGAGTAACCAACACCCATACAAACTTTCACATTTATAATTATGCAGTGGACGCTTCGCGACTTCGGTTGCATACACGTACTTTACCCCACCTTCCCCTTTTTTATGCTTATAAACCTTCCTTTTGAATCAGTCTATCTATTGTTGAAAACCACATTAAAATCCGTTGCGTTGTTTAAAAGATCTAAACTTATACAGACAGCGGGAAGCGATTTTGTTTTATACTAGGTATAGATAGCATTTTAACCACAATCGTTTCCAAATAAACCTTCACCAAATCGTGCAGTCCCATGTTCTACACGTATTACAATAAAATTGAATATCCGCACCGTTCCATTTTTGAGATTGCCGTTTTATGATTATGAATCTGTGCAGAAAGAAATCCCTGGAATATTAGTGGGTGAAGACGCACCTACATAAATTAAGGCTTTCGCTGAGTAAAGTGACAATTCCGACCTTACGAGGGTGCCTGCTGAATATTAAACACGAGGAACACGATTCTATGGGGTCTTTCTACGTGCATACACGCTGTAACTAATGTCTGCGGAATTTATCGCTAACGTATGATAGAACCGGGCTGGGCGCTGTGTAATCGCTAACGGAATTACGGGACACGAAAATCCGTAAAGTGAGTTTACGGTTAAAAAGAGAATGTCCGTGATTTCTTTAGGTATATAAGTAGTTAGTCCGTATTGGCGGCTTGTTAGTTCCTTTTTATAGCTCCGACGAAAAAAGAGGGGTGTTATAAGTTGACGTGTGCATCTGTGTATCTGTATATCTGTCTGTGGTAATGTAGCTCCAAAGCGGATAAACCGGAAACGATGCGATTTTTTTTGTGTGAAAGCCAGTTTAATCGAGATGGTTCTTAGATTTGTTTCATTAAATTCGGTTTAGTAGCTTAGGAAATATTCTAGTTGCCTTTTTGTTGCTCTTTTAGCACCCGACGAAAAAAGAGTGGTGTCATAAGTTTGACATAAATAAATAAAAAGGTATTTATTTAGCATTTAGCTCAGACATATAAAAAAAAATTACATAAAATTAAAATAAATTAAAGAAGGAAAAAAATAATAATGAGAGAAATAAAAATAAAAAATTATATAAACACTAAACGCTAAAGAGGCCGCAGATACGCGAAGGTGCCTACGGGCCTGCTATGTGTATCTGTCTGTGGCATCGCAGCTTCTGTACGGATACGCCGATTTTGATGCGGTATTATTTGTTTGAAAGCCAGTTTAATCGAAATGGTTCTTAGCTTTGTTTCATTAAATTCGGTTTAGTAGTTTAGGAAATATTTTGGTTTTCCGAAATTTTTCTGTCGGTTAGGTTAAATGCCACAGCATTGCTCCGTGGTATAATTGTTGTTGGTTTTCCTCTATTTAATTCTAAATTTTTTTTAAATAAATGGGTAGAGCTCGTCTAATCTAAAATGACGCGCCCCACTATCGCATTAACGCACACAAGCAAGTTTAAAATATGGACGCAATACATATACAAATGCCGTTGTAATTGGTCATTCAGTTGCCGGTGAGATTCAAACGTAGGAGAACGCGTCGTTCATTGGCTCCCACACAGATGAAGTGTCTTTATCAATATTTGCACTCACACATCGAAATCAACTAACTAAGTAGTGGGGCGCGTCATTTTAGACTAGACGAGCTCTATCAAAATTCGGTAATGGGTAAATTACTAAAACACTTTAATTGAAAAATATTCAGATTTATAATGCAATTTGCGACTCACCTCGGCTTTTTACGAGTTTTCTCGGCCTTTCTTAGGAATAAACATGCATGTGTTAACGTATATACCTTCCGGAAGAAATTCTTTGACTGAGGTTGGTGGTACTGACGGACAGGCGTGGAAAGCGACTTCATTACTTATACTATTTAAAAAGTGCACATGCCAGCTTAAGATGAGCCGCACGTTCAAAGGTTCCAATACATTCCGAGTTATGTCGACCTAATAATGAGATGTAATTTCTGAATGTTTGTGTGTTTGTATGTTTATTAGCATTTTCATACCTCGAAAACAACGGGGTCGATTTTATTGCAGTTTTTTGTATTCAAAACGTATCATTACAGATCCGGTTTATAGACATGTTTTATGCCAGTAGACCACCAGGTGGCGCTGCAGCAGCCTGATAAGTCAGCATTTGTTGGGTTCTCAGTAACTTCTAAACCGATTTCGATACGGTTTTTTGCATTCAAAGCTTGCAATTACGAACCGTCGCGGGCTTTTTTCAAATTTTGATTTTATGGTACTAAAGCCAAATGTTAATCAAACCCCTCCAAACAAGTCAAGATGAAATTATATTAACAGCGCATTTCGGCTGTTTCAATGAAGATGCCCTTTTCATAATTCTGCTAGTTATCTATTTTCCGCTCAAACAGAAGACAATACGACAACACGTGACCTGTCCTCAAAAAAATTAAGAGATAGTCTCCCTGTCGCGATTTACATAAAAAAGCCATTCTTTACAAAACCAAGGAGTAGAATAACGCTGTTAAATGTGCTTTGTTCCTCACCCATTGTTGGTGACAAAGCCTTATTGTGAAAGCATCCTGCGGCAATTGCTTTCATTTTATTAATTATTGGACGCTTTTAGGTGATGCTTATGACGAACCCGGGACGAGAATTCTGAATTCGGGGCCTGGGGCGCGGACAGGGTTGCCAACTCGACGCACAAATAGGTGGTACATTTTTTTTTTTTTTAATATTATACGGTAGGCAAACAGGCAAGCGGGCCACCTGATGGAAAGTGGTCACCACTGTCTATAGACATTAGCAACACAAAGAGTATCACTAATGCGTTGCCCACCTCTATAACACGTTGCTCTGGCAGCAAAAAGGCAAGTGCCACTCCACTACCAAAGCCACGGTTCCCCAAATCCCTACCCCATGGAGCACTGGAAACCTTACTCACCGGCAGAAACACAATACTATTTAAAAGAGTATTATTTAGCTGCGGTATTCTGTAAGGTGGAGGTAGATTTCGATAGTCTGAAAAAAAGCTAAAATAATGACACAACTTGGCACTAAATGACAGTTCACAAGGTGGTAGATTGCTAAAGGTTTAAAAAAAGCTGAAATAATGACACTTTTTCAATTAAAACAATTCGCATACTTTAAAATAATGTTCTGGGTACCTTTGTTTACGAGTAGCCCGATATTTTGACGCAGTTGCATGTATCGTGGTCATGGGACGACTGTTAGAGTATGTAATAATGAATGATAAAACGTTTTAAAATCAGTTTGGTGCTAAATGATAGCTCAAAACGGTGTTAGACAGCGTTTTTTTTTAAAAAGTCATCTACATCATCATAGCCCATAACAGTCCACAACAGGATTTAGGGCCTTTCCCACGAATAGGGGATGTTATTGCCATAATCTCCACGCTTGGAGGCGGGTTGGAGAGGTTAAATATAACAATGGAAAATGCTGCCGCCCATTTTTCAGGCTACGGAGACTTTTGATCTTTTGCCTCGGAAACATTAGACGCCTTGTACGACACCCATGAGTGTAACGGGTTGGTGCTATTCTACTCGGCCGGACACCACACGGCCATTCGGTAATTCACTTATCTGGTCATTAATCCGACTTCTCTTTCTTTCTTCTCAATTTATTTATGGATATGTTGGGAAATTTCGAGTTTTGTTACGGAAAGTTCTGTTTAGATATGAAAATCTATATATTTTTTTAGAATATAACTTAATGCTATATTTACTTATTATTATGTAGATTTGTTGCTAGGTGCTGAGTGCTACATTTATGAAAATTGTACTAGATCTAGCAACTAAAGTGCTACGTTGACAACCCTGGCGTGGAGCAATTAAACCAGTAGAGACCGCTAGCTATGCGGGGCATGGCATTCACCATATTTTTGTTGTTATCATATTAGTGTATTACTACTTTAAGAGTCATATTCCTGTGCAGTTGTTTAAATGATTTAATAGCTTCTCTGAAAAACTTTTATTGAATAAACAATGTTCTGTATGTTATGTAGTCTTGGACTATAGTGGATAGTTAATGGCTTCTTCTTGCAGCCAAATAAATTCGTTAACGATGTACAAAAGTATGTAGTACAGATGTATATCGACGTACACTTATCCAATGTAAGATAAGCTAGCGTCTCTATAGACGCGCATAGCAAAGATAGCTAATAATATATTGGTTAATTAGGTCGATGTGCTGTCTTTTGTGCCAAATACCCTGTATGTTGCGGTAGCTGCAATGGATTATTTTCTTAAAGTGATAAAGGACTTAAAAATGTTCATATATTGTACTTGTATGATTACGATGTCCCATATTATGTGGATTATACTTACATTCTTCTATAAGATCGAGGAAGCTCGTCTGCGCTGGTTTGGTCGCTTATTGCGTAAGCCTCAGGGATACGTGGGAAATAGGTGCCTGAATCTGCCGGTATCAGGAAAGACGCCCCGTGGGCAACCCAAGAAGCGATAAATTGACATCGCTGAGTCGAATGCGAGAGGCAACGGCTTACGACAAGGGGATGCCGAAGACCGGGCGAAGTGGAGAAGATTGAGTAGGAAAGCGGACCCTGGCAGAGGCCGGGATAAGCGCTAGGACGATGATGATGACTTCTATACCTATGTCCTTATGTATCTATGTACGCAGAGATCTTTTAAACTACGCAACGGATTTTAATGCGCTTTTTAACAATAGATAAACTGATTTGATAGGAAGGTTTATAAGCAAGATAAAAGGGTATTCTGGAGTAAAGGTGTACGCAAACGTAGTCGCGCCGGGTCCACTAGTAATAATATTAATGAGGGTGAACCTTAGGCCGTCTGGAGGTCAACTTTAGCATGGTAAATTGTTTAAGTCTAATCCATTTCACGTTCACACGATTTCACTTTCATGAGTCGAAACCCTAATAACACGTGTACTACTACGTATAGGTATATATATATATATTAAAAGGCTTAGGTAGGCAGTCTATCGGTTGAGTAATAAAAAAAAACCTAGCCTAGTAACTAAAGAAAGAAAGAAAAAACATTTATTATTTTTATTTATTTATTTATTTATTTGTATCTACAAAATAATATAACAAACAAAATAATAAATAATATACAACAATACCACTTATAAAATTAACAATAGACTAATAGATAATATAATAATTTTCAAAACTAAATTCTAACACTTTTTACTTAATCTCTGTGATACCTAATGTCGTTTCGGCGGCACCGGAAATTCTGGGTCGCCCACGGAATCACCGGTACACCACACCCTTCGGCCAATAATCTTCCTTCATGAAGAAATCCGAATCTGCGGTGGGAACTAACACCACGAACGAGTTGAACGTACGTTCATGGCTTGATTCCAAGAGCCGGACTCTTACGAGGTACTTTTTGGTTAAGCGGATATGCTCTTCCACGGATATGTTAGCATACCACATAGCATACCACGACACAATAACAGTTACAGTCAGAGGAAACATTAATAATTAACACATGTAAAACAATGCGTAGCCTTCCATGCTACTATCCGCACGAGCCGCTTTGGCTCGACTTTTATAATGCGTACGGCTAAGGAGTGGCACGCGTTGCCTGCTAGTGTGTTCCCTGATCAATATAATCTGGATGCCTTCAAGGCTAGAGTGAATTGGCTGTTTCTAGACAGGCATGCTAAATCACCATGGTCACTTACCACCAGGTGAGCGGTAAAATGCCTAGCTAGTCAAAAAAAACCTGTCAGTGCCGCGGCGGCCAGCGTAAATGGTACCCACTCCGCATGTACCTACTGTGAGGCGCAAGAAGCGACTACGGTATGACTTTAGGCATTTGTCTTAAATAAGGTTTAATTTAACTGTTATCTTATTTACCGTATTTCAATTTGAATAACAGCCTCAAAGGAGGCTGTTGTTTGTTATTCACAGTAGGCAGTATTTATAAGTTCTGAAAAGTCTGAGTCAAGGATGAACATTCGTTAATCTTTCACCCAGAAACTACTGAACGGATTTTGGTAAAATTTTGTAGTGTTTTAAACCAAGTTAACACCTAACATATTATATTTAAGTTTCAATGTTGACCTTAGTGGTTCAGTTGGTTAACATGCCTTCCGGATTCCCGGGTTCGATTCCCAGCCGAGCAGAAATTGACATAATGACTTTTCGTTTCTGTTACGGGTCTGGGTGTTATATTATGTATAATAAGTATGTATTTTAAATGTATATAAGTTGTTTATCAGTCATCTAGCACCCATTACACAAGCTTGGCTTACTTTGTATCATTTTACTTCATATTCATTTATATTTTATTTATAATGTAATTCCCGCAGGAACAAGGCTGACGTATTTTAGTGCTGACAGACTATTGCCGCTGGGTACATAAATTCTCTTAAGTTACGACCGGGACCTTGGGAGCGCAGCATAGGATGACCCCCACAAGATGGATGGGTGATATGTGAAGGCCATAAGGGTTGGAGATATTGACTTCACAAGGCCTGTGAA
Organism: Blastobasis lacticolella; assembly: GCA_905147135.1. NCBI lineage: Eukaryota > Metazoa > Arthropoda > Insecta > Lepidoptera > Blastobasidae > Blastobasis > Blastobasis lacticolella. The sequence continues at coordinate 2,201,665 of LR990044.1, forward strand.
CTCCTAACTAAAATAGGACCTCTCGGTTTATATTGTGATCTTTTAGCTCGTAATTGTGTAGGTGGTGCGGTGGCGTGGGGGTTCAGTCGCTCTTTTCCCTCAAATATAGTTGAATAAGTCGATGGGCGGGCCCTGCGTTATACTCGTTAACGAGTGTTGCCTTGGTGGTCTGGCTTACTCTTCATCATCATCATCATCTTGGCGTTAAATCCAGGTTGCGCTCCCGCACAATACGCGGGTGCCCGGAGTCCGCCTTGCTTTTCTTTGTCTACTTTGCTCGGTCTTTGGCATCCATAGTGGTGAGTCCGTTGGCACGCATGCCACTCTCAACGGTGTCCAGCTATCAGCTTCTTGGGCCGGCCTCTCCCTCTCGTACCTGGCGGGGGTGGCATGGCCAGATATCTGTTCCGCACGTAATTTGCCGGTCTGCGCAAGACGTGGCCATACTATTGAAGGCGGCACTCTGGTAGCTTATCTGCGATGTCACGGACAGGAAGTAGGACTGGCTTGCTCTTGCTGTAGTTTTAGGTAATTTCTTAAGTTTAAGTACCTATATCTTCGTCAACGCTCCGTTTGCCGGTACGTAGTCGCCACTGCACCCATTCCAATCAATCCAACGTGTCTAGCCAATTAATTATCGAAAAAACTTGTATCTAAAGCTATGGATGGGCTTTACCGTCTAACTCGCATAGAAGGCAATGAGCAGTTTTCAATAGGTATCTAAAGTATTCCTTATCACTCGCTAGATGGCGCCCCAACAATTTAGGTAATCGAAGATCGTTCGAAATAGGTACTTATCAAAGAGGATCTAAACACTGGGTATCTTGTACAGGCTCATAAAAAATACATTTCAAAAATAATTTAATAAATTATTACAAAAAAAAAACATTAATTTGATTGAGTCATTTCGCTTTATGGACTAGGATCAAGAATTAACGTAATTCAAATATAAATGTTTGTATTAAAATGGAACATAGTGCCTACTTACATAAATATTTTATTTATTTATTTATTTATTTAACTGTTTATTGTTCACAATAATGATATTTACATATCTTTCAACCTTCAAAAGCTATCTTTATATTAATCAACAGTTTATTTTTAAGTTTAGTATTAGTTGGCCGCATGAAATCACTACCACCATCATACAGATTAAAAAAAGGTTACCAAAATTGTAGGAGCGGAATCTATTAATGCTTTTTGAAACCAACTGACAATACCGACTGGAAAACTCAAACGGGACGATGCATCGCTATCTCACTAGCCTAAACCACAACCGAGTGAGATGGATAACTATTGCCTTCAATTCGAGTTAGGCGGTCGGGTCAGGAAAGTATGAGGTGCCGCAATATTGCGGATTTTTATAGAACTCATTTCTTACACTGGCAACAGTAAGTAACAGCAACAAGTAGCTCCCTCTTGATCTGTCAATCAGACCTCATAGACGTACTTGTACGGAGTAACGCTGTACATGCAAATTTCCCTACAGCTGTAAGTAGGTCAATGGGCTCCGAGTGTATTGCAACGTAGGAAAATTACTTAGTCTATTACTTTTTATAGTAAATTTAGATATTAAACAGCATTCAACGCCTAACCCCCTAAACACTCACGATAACTGTAACACATCAGTTCTACTTATGCCTCATATATTCCTGGTTATTCTTTAAATAAGTGAGAGACGTTGTCTCCAATTTTTCCGTGAAACAATTAGAGAGTAGCCCCTCTCCCGGTGCCAATGGCGTTACATAAACGTGGCAATCTGCGTGAAATTTCGTGAAATTTCCATTTTCACGGGTCTCCCGTTAAAAATGGCATCAATTATAATGCCCCCGGGTCCCGGGATTTCGCTTCGCTCGTTTTCCCCGTGGAAACGGTGATCGTCACATTTTTCGTTAAACTCGGCGCCTAGTTTGGAGCTGTCCGAAATAATTTGACGGTCGATTGATGAGCTGCTTAGCCGGTGTGCTGAGTTCGTCCGATTTGATTGGTGCAATTTAATTTCTGGGATTGGGGTGGTTGTGTTTGTTGTAGCTGAAGACTGTAGTCTGTACGTACATAACATAATGGTCACGCCTTTTTGTTGGTAAAAATGACGAGGTAAGCCAAAATACTAAAATTTTGGAGTACATAAATCGGCTATATTTTTAGGGTAACATTAACTTTATTGATTATTTTCTTTTTATGTGTTATTAAATATACAATTAATAATATATATATTTTAAAAGTGGCCGAGTGGTTACGGTATCTGACTCATAAGCGAGAGGTACTGGGTTCGAATTCCACTCCAACCATTCCGCTTCGATGCTGCCTGGCGCTCTTATTATTTTGTTTGGCAACCTTGCAACGTCCACCTGGTGCTTTAGAGGATCCCTATCTTTGTTGTAGCACTGCCACATTGTTCCACTTGCTATGATCCTGACAAACCTCTCTCACTACTACACCTATCACGTGTCGAATGCTGTCACACACGATTACCTCGCCCATAGTCTACTATATCTTGAAACCTCTCCATCTAATCTGGTGATAAGTGACGATACGGCCAAAGATGGAACATGCCTATCTAAGAATAGTCTATTCACTTTATCTAGCCTTGAAGATGTGCACTTTATAATGATGCAGGACCACATAGCCGACGTGTAAATTCCGTGATAAAAACCAGTATCTATTTACTAAAAATCTGATAAAATATAGCTGCCCTAACTTCGGACCTAGCGATTCTTCACAGCATTACCATAATGGCCCGAAGGCAACCCGACCAAAAGCAAAAGGTCGCCTAATTGCGCCATATTTCATCCAGTTTCTGACACTACAATTTTGCAGGGTTAATTAGAAACTACGACCTCTGCTTTGAGCGTGAAATACAAGTTTGCCGCACTTGTAAACACCCTTTGTGTCGCCGCCACTGATATATTGTGCCGGCGTTTTCAGTATGGAGAAATTTTCTTTGAAAAATTTGTTTGAAATTTAATGTGTTACCAAGTTTCAGGACGTCGAGGGCCACTGTGTATACGTCGTGCCTCAGCTCTGTGTAGTGTAATCAGTTTTACTTGTAACCGGTAGGTTAGCAGCGTATTTTAAGGCTGGTTTCGGTATACCAACGTAGTTTAATCACATATTCAATATTACGCAATCAAAGCCAACGAAACTAATATCTACCCTTGTGGTTTGTCAGATTTTCGTTAAAATATATTGCTTCAAAGTTACACGGTTTTTTTTGTAAACGAGATCTACAAACCAATATCTATGCTTGTGGTTTAAAATATGTTGTTACAAAGTTACATTTAAATAGTATTGTGTTTCTGCCGGTGAGTAAGGTTTCCAGTTCTTCATGGGGTGGGAATTTGGGGAACCGTGGCTTTGGCAGTGGAGGGACTTTTGCCTTTTTACTGCCAGAGTAGCGTGTTATAGAGGTGGGCAACGCATTGGCGATACTCTAGGTGTTGCTAATATCTATATACAGTGGGGACCACTTTCAATCAGGTGGCCCGTTTGCCTGTTTGCTTACCGTATGACATAAAAAGAAACATAGGGTTTAAAATTTGAAATCTTACATCCTGTGTAACTTAGAATCAATAAACTTAAACAAAAATCTGATCAAATTACTTTAGTATGGAGCGCGCTCGTAGGAGACTCGACTTTACATAACATGCATCTCAATCCCAGCATCGCATCTGCAACTTTATAGATGTCCAGATGACAGAGCCACTTTACATCAGGTGGACAGTCCACCAGATCCATGCAATGCAATGCCTTGGTAAACAAAACAATCGCTGTCATACTCCTAGTGTAGGTCCTCCTATTATGTGGTAGATGTATGAAGTTCCGCTGAGTCAAGGAGTACACGTTGTCTACAGCGTTTAGACGAGGACAAAAAATAAGAGTAATTTTGGTCCTCATCTTCACGATGTAGACAACGTACAAAGGTGTAAAGAGGCTTCTAAATAGGCACTATTTAACCGCAATGTGTTGCTGCAATACCGGCAACAATGGCCTGGCCATGATAAAAAATTTACAAGAAAAATTCAATAGAGTACGGCCAATACAACAATAGTAAAAATGTTTGAAAATAGTTGCTGCCAATGCCGGTCATTGTTTTTCAGTCACATATTACAGTAAAAATATTGCCCGTTTGACTGTTAATTTCCAAGGAATAAAGAAATAAATTGAACATTGACGCTAAAGGAAAGTCTAGAAAACATTGCATTTACTCGTATTTGTTTAAATCAAGTTAACGAAGGTTGAAGACGTATAAATAGACATTGACATTATTTATTTTGACATCACAAAAATCCATAAGCGTTTAGATATTAAGACACAAATACAATAAATCATGGACCACTGCGATGCCAAAAAAGGACCACAGCTCAGCATTAGCTATAGCAAGACAATATTAATACACAAAACTTCAATTTAAAAGACATGAGAACATAAGTATAACATTATGACGTCGCTTGCTAGTACAAAACAACCGTTTTATAGGTAAGGAACTAATAATAATCTCGTATATTACATCACCTTGGCTGGCTTCCACAAAGCCTCTTACATGCCACAATAACCAGCCCATCAAATAGTCTTCTCACCTTAACCCTTTACCTTGTCATGGCCTATCCCGAATCCCAAATCAAGCGACCCATTTCATCCAATATTCGGTTTCGAATGTTCACCAATATTTGATTACTGAATAATTTTAGGGTCTAATTGGATGGAAGAGGACGTGGCCGCGTCATGTGGGAATCTTTGAGCAATCTTATGAGTGACGTTGTTGTATTAGGCAGCCACAGTGATTTAGTAGTTTTGACTTTTAGAATAGAGATTCTGAGACAGATTACCAGCGATTTTATTAGTCTTTGCGTTTCTTTGAACCCTTGTCTAGTAAGGGTACCTATAGACAAAATCGCAATTTATGAAATATTCTTTGAGATGTTTAAAATTTATTTGCCCAATGCGCTGGTCAGACCAGATCCGCTCGGTCCTAGATACCTCGATATGCGATGCCATCAATGCTGTCGAAGATAGAGTATGCTGGTGCAAGATAGTCTACAAGAAAGTTATTTGAAGAGGCTATGAGAAGAGGCCTCGGCATCTATACATAGTATAAAACAAAGTCGCTTCCCACCGTCTGTATCTATGTACGGTTAGATCTTTTAAACTACGCAACGGATTTTAATGCGGATTTCAACAATATATAGATGATTAAAGTGGAAGGTTTAAAAGGAAGAAAAAAGGGTAGGTAGATTTTAAATAGGTGTACGCGCACGTATTTTAACCTTACCTACCCTTTTTCTTGCTTTTAAACATTCCTCTTGATTCACTCTATTTGATATACATCATACATATGAATATTATATTCAAGAGACCCCAAAGCTAACATCGCTAACAACATTAGCGACCACGTTAACCCTGTAACCGCCTTCAGTTAACCCACGTCCGATCGATTAACCCAAATTATCGAATCCACAGTCAAGTTATAACTGAACTGAATTAAATTAGTCCCAGTACAGGTGTACGTTGGGACGTGTTTAATTCGGTTTCAATTATACCACCTTAAAGCATTCGGTGAACGGATTGCGGGGTGTTATGTTTGATCAGTTTTTAAATAGTTTCTAGGTATGTATTGTGTGCCTGTATTTGGAATTCATAATTCATAATTCATAATGTCTTTATTTGTAAACACAGGAATATAACATTGTTGAAAATATATTAATTTTGTATCACCATGTTCAGCCTTATTATAGGCATACAAATAATTAATTGGATTCTATAACATAATGTCAAAATAAGTATGATAATAATTATTAATAGCAATGTCAACGCAGATTTAATAACATGGTCAAGATATAAATGTCAAAATATTAATAATTAGATTAATCAATAGGTCAATTAATTAATTAATTCAATTAAATAGTACAATCCGATAATAATAGAATAGGCCTTAAATTTTTGTGTTCACGGATTTCTTCTTTATAAATAACATAGTTTCGTTCACACAGAACGAGGCTGTAGTAATATACATCGGCTAGTTTCGGGTTCCTATTTACTCACACGCGTGCGACAAAGACGACACTCTACGAAGCCGGATCAGTCCATGTGCAATGTTTACCGCCGAGCAGAATAACACACACCGTTGACAAACGCGACGTAGTAAGAATGAGAATCGACAAAATGAGACTCGTCTAAATTATACTCAACATCGCGGGAATAATTCACACCTCTTCCCCACAGGGGTAGGCAGAGTTCATATAAGGATCGGCACGCTAAAGGAGCGTTCTAGGGCATTACAGGAGTTGTGGGTGTCAAGAAGTGCGCGCACCGATGCGAGCCGCCGGGAAGTAAGCGCTCATCACCCCTGATTAGGTCTGACGCGATACGTATGACTGCAAGACCGATAGGATCCTGGGTGGAGGTGGATATTGTTCCTCTTGCTGCGGTTTTGACAAACCTGTCTCTATCGCTTCTTACACTCTCACCAACCATTTCAAACATGCACGTCGACAGGGATCCCCAATCCACTTTATTAGATTCCAAAAAGCTTAACTTAGCAAAACTTGTACTATTATGTGACTACACAGAGTTAAACCAAACGAAAAATAGCGTAGTAAAATTACAGGTACTTATCCTCAAAGCACATGAAACCATAATAATATCCAAAAGTCGACGAACCAACTTTGTCGATACTACTCATTTATGATGACGCAATACATAGCTACTATAAAATTAAAGACGACATCACATGTGGACAACACCAAATCCATAATCCTCTGAGATTAGTCCTTGGAAGCACTACATGGTTGTCTCAAAGGAAATCATCCTACCGCTGCTAATTAAGTTCCTACCTTTGATATCTTCGTACCTATTTCTTTGTAAGAGTTGCATTCTTGTCCGGAAATGAATCGGAAAGGCTTCATTCGTGTATAGGTCTTCGCTGTTGTTCCGAATTCGGAAGGGTTTATTCCCTCTAAGCATTAATCGGATTGCCTTAAAAGATTGCTCCTTGTAATCAACAATTTGGTTGTGTCAGCCTGATATCATTAAAATGTAATGTCTGTTATATCTGTATACACAATCACGTGAATACGATACAAACTATTGTCAAAGCATTGAGTAATCTAGATATAGAAGTTGTAGATTACACTGCGGATTACTCAGTAAAAGAAAATAATCATATTTGCGTTAATGTTCCGGTTGTGCTCTCGAGGGCCCGGGTCTGCCTTATCCATGATTCAAAATTTGGCAGATCATATAATTACAATAGATCGACTGCAATCTGATCCTTGTGCCCCCCCCCCTATAACAAGGAAACCTAACCAGATTGGAACATTCGGTCGCCTGAATGTGTATCGCTCACTGAAAGAGCATCTGTTAGTGTTACATAACTTAGAAAATAGTCACTGCTACATGGCGGTACGTTCTCTACCTCCCACCCAGTACCAAGTCAGACCCCTTGCCCACCGATAACTATAACACCCATCAAACCACACGAGGCCAACGCAAAGCCTCACCGTACTTGACTGCAATTTTTCGGACGGCAATCTCCAGTCGGCTCCGACCAGTTCGACTGGGGACGAGTGCGTATTATACGAAAATTGAGTTACCCATTCATTGAATTATTCCGGCTCCCTTGTGGACCCTTGTCAATCTGACGTCACTGCGTTGTCGGTACCGTGACGCCCTCTGACGGTAGAACGTTGACACGCGATCGTAATACTGCAGGGACAAATAAGTAGTGAAGAGGTCTTACGTGGATTTACTAACGGAAACTACTGCAACTGGACCAGTAGCTTTGAGGGCAATGCAATGCAATGCAATGACAGCGGGATTTCTACCTCTACCTTACGCATCGGTGGTCGAGCGGTTAAGATATCCGACTTGTATGAGTACTTGCGAGAGGTATGGGGTTCTAATCCCGCTGCAGCTATGTACCAATGACTCTTTTCTGAGTGAAATACATTAGTTTAATACTAATCGATGCTCTGACGGCAAGGGAAAACATCGTGATGAAACCTGTACATTCAGGCGACTGAATGTGTAACCATGATCCAATCTGGTCAAGTTCCCCTGGTAGCAAGGTCACGGTCAGATGGCAGACGCTCTACTGTAATTACCTGATCTACCAAATCCTGGATCACGGTCAATCCAGGTCCAGGCCCTCGTGCGAGAGTGCATAATTGAGACATTGACGCCAAGATGATTATTATATATTTTATCATAGTAACGAACCAAAAAAAAATTGGGACTGATACTTCCTTGTGACCACGGCTTTAACAATTTACCTGTCATATCCTCACAACCTACCCAGTGAAGGTATGACTAAATCGATTAATTGCCGATTCATATTTCTCATCTGCAATAGGACCTAAAGCCCAAGGTGACATTTTCCGTCCGTCAACCCTCATCATTTCGAGTTCACGGTAGATCCAATTGTGTGAAGTAGTGAAGTGGTTACGGTGGAATGCCATCGGTCATTGCAGGGAATGGGTTTAGGCGCCTTACTGGCGCAGTTTTAAGTGAACGTTGGATGAACGTGTGAAACAATATTTATAGTGATTATCGAAGTGCAATCGAATCAGATCATGAGAGCGTTGGGCGTTATGGCTAGCGGGTCGCGCTATCATCATCATAAGGTCATCATGATCTTGGCGTTAATGTTCCGGTTGTGCTCTTGACCAAGATCCAGTATTTGGCAGATCACGGTCACGGATCATGGTGACACATTCAGTCGCCTGAATGTGCAGGTTTCCTCGCGTTTTTCCTCAACGTAAGAGCATCGGTTAGTTTTCACTCACCTTGAGTGACTCAGAAGAGTCATTTGTATATGGTGGCCTGGAATCTTAGAGTACGAGTCAGATACCTAGGACACCGACGCTCTAACTATTTAATTAAAACCCAAAGAAAACCATAATATTGTACTACGTAATTCTTATATACAAACAGATTAATTAAATTACCTACTAGAGTACTCCATATAATTTTAACAATTGTTTTGTGTGTGTTAATCCGTAAAAAGGGTGAGGTAAAACATGGAATGTTGACTTTGTTGAACCCTGTTCCAAATGTGGGGTAACTTTGTTAATGAATAAGTTCTCAATATACTAATTGACTGTTAGGATATTAAATGGGTTTGGGGTAAAAAGTGAAGTGGAGAGGGTGAGGGTGTGGATAGGTTTAGGTTATTGTATAATTATACTCCAGTTTCCATCAGGTGGCCCGCTTGCCTGTTTGTCTGCCATATAACATAATTTTTTTTTATTAGAAACGATGATTATGTAAGAGTTCACTATTAGACGACTTAAGCTTATTTACACTTACTTACAATCATGCATGAATGTTAGATGTTATGGGCGACAGTTACCGCTTACCATCAGGCTACCTGCTCGTTTGTAAATGCGTAGAAATAAGTTACCATCTTAAAACATACAGACCTAAAATTAAAAACAAAGTCTTCTTTCATTGAGTGCTAGATACGGTAAAACAATGGCGGTGTCCCAAAAAGAAATGCTCTGGCAATTATAATAATTTTTTATTTGCGAGCTAATTTCATTTCTTTTTTATCTTCCTCATAGTCCGAATTAGAACTCTATTTTGTTACATATAATATAACATACATACCTAAAATGTTAAGCCATGTAACTTCGCACAAGGAACGCAGAGACCAGATTGTTACATAACATTAAACATGATAATTACAAAAACACAATTTCAAACAGAGACTAATGTTATAACAACCTGTATATGGTATTTAACTTTCAACCCTTCATAAACGTACTGGTTCAAGGGATTACTTTTAATCACATCTTAATTAAAATTATTTATAAACCTTCGTTGTATAACTTCAGGGACGGTTATTTGTTAAATGTTTTACTAGTATTAGCTTTTCGTCGTGACTTATTTCACTTGGAGTTTTTACAACTACAGCTTACACAGGTTTCATTTCGGAGAGTGTGCAAAGCACTTGCTTTGCTAGCGGTATGAAGGAGTACTTACTCCTTCACACCGCTAGCCCCTTTCCGCCATCGGGAGACGCGATCCGGGCGAGCGCGAATCCTTATGTTGTGGATCTTCCAGCTATCCGCACGAACCGCTTTGGCTCGACTTTTATAATGCGTACGGCTAAGAAGTGAAACGCGTTGCCTGCGACTGTGTACCCTGATTATAATCTAGATTCCTTCAAGACTAGAGTGAATAGGCTGTTCCGAGAGAGGCATGCTCCATCATCGCTCGTGAGATGGCGGTCAAATGCCTGGCAAGTCTAACAAGCCTGGCAGTAAACATGAGTTACCGTAGTCGCTCTCTTGCTTCGCTCGCACTCGCTTTCTTGATTAGGGTTTCAAATTCGAACTTTAAATTCGACCAATAAGAACCCGTGATACATTTTACGCTGGCGTTTGATTGGTTTTTGATTTCGTTTCGCAGATTCGGATTAGTCGAGTTCGAAATTCGAATTCGGAACGTCACCTTGAGGCAAACCATGAGTCCAAATTTTCACGCTGGTTTTGGATTGGTCTTCGCGTGTTTCGATTGGTCGAGTTCAAAATTCTAATTCGAAATGTCACCTTGACCCTTCCGAATTTGCGGGTGGCCACAGAACCCGCTTAAAAGAGGTAAAAAATGCCTCGAGCAGTTCCCCTGTGCCACTGAAGGGACGAAAAGAAATTCCGCTAGATGACCACAAAAATGAATATATGCGGCCGGTCATTCCAGGGATCTCACTCATGTGTTGCAGACCCAGTACACTTAACACTTACACAACCTCAATAGGTAAACAATTTCGAAGAAGAAGAAACTTCACACCCGAAGAAGAACACTTATACGTTACGTTTGCAAGAAAAAATACGTCGGCTCAGAAAGCCTTACCCTCTCTTTCATCACAACTATGAAATTTTATACAGCAGGTATTACTTACGAATTTTTATTCTCACCAAGGTAAAACATCCGCCGAGGACCCGCGAATGCAATATTGCAAATTGCAATTGCATTTCTTACATTTTAATATAAAATCTCGTTATGTCTATGAGATGAGCTTTCCTAGTGTTTTGCTCTCGAGCAGATACCTGTTTCTTGAACCCCTGCCGTTTATTTGAGTTCGTGGTTTCTTGGCTCGCAATTTGAATTGTTATACGGTTATATGAAATGGATTTTGTATTTGTGGATGTCGGCGTCTCAGACGCGGTGCGGATAAACTCCACACATCCACCGCAGCATCTTCATTTCCGTGACGCGCAACTCCTGCTTGTAACCCTCTTATAGAAGCCAAGTCTCAGTGTTTTGATATATTGCAATTGCGACGACTTACAACCTGTCAGAGAAATGTCTAGTCGCCAGAGTCTCGTGCATCTGCCAGCAGAGGACCCCATGCAGGTTGGATTGAAATGATGGTAATGTATCTATGCCTATCTTTTTACAAGCTTTTATTTAGTTTCAGATCCATTTCATATCCCTATGTCTGTTCGTAATAAAATCTTGCAAGCTCAATTTGACCCATTTGCCGGTTTCCGATTGAGCTGCAATTTGCAATGTTAAGCTACCATCGAGCTTATATAACGATGGAGACGGACGGGGGCCGTTGGAACTCCTAATTGACGCAAAATAGATCCATTGACTTTGGGCTTATTTGATTAGTCTTGTATTGTCGGGCTATATATTAAAATTTTAAAATGCAGTTTTGTCATTGGCATTTCAACCATAATGTACTTATATTTTACATGTTATTAACTGCTGTTAAACTGTGAAATAAACTAATAAATAAATAAACTGGATTGAACATGTCGACGATAATTGACCCAAGTATTACTTGCACGAAATTAACATTTCACGCTAAACTGTGGCCATTTACGACCAGTCACGCCATCGGGCGTCCGGGACATTTTTCCATCAGGGTCTATTTTTGGCGATCATTCCATCGTCAAGTTGAAGGGATGAAAACACCCGCAGAAGTGACGAGGGTGCCGCCTAATTATTACATCTGACAGTTAATTAACACCCCAATGAGACTGAACTCATTAAACATAATTACGCAATGAGCGGGTCGAAATTGTCACCTGTTGAGTTCTTAAGCGGAGGTGAGTTTGCGAACGAATTGGCCACTGGGTTGTTTAAGAAACGGTGTGTTAGGACTCGAATTCGTGTTCAGGTTGCCTCGTTTATTATCCCTCCTCAAATTCACTTATTTTTGCTACGGATCCTGGCTAAATATGCATACAACGTGGATGCAGCTGAACGCATGGCGGGTTATGCGAACATAACAAAATGGTATCCACGCGCAAAAGAATATGATAACAAATGCTATAGCACAGTTTCCAACACCCACATCACAGCTTATTGTCAGGCAGATAGACTTCGCTAGCTACCGTATTTTTTTAAACTTTGCTGGAAAAAGGAGGGTAGGTTATCGATATAATTAGTAAGTAAAATGAACCAATTTCTTAAGATTTACAAAATTGACCAGTTAATGGGAAGGCCACAAATCTCGATGAACGATTAGCTGGTAAAGTTGGGAGTTGGAGTTGTTGAGTGGCGACCGCGGCCCGGCAAAGGCTGCTTCGACGCACCTCCAGAAAAGAGTCGGGCGACCTTATAAAAGTCGATCGTCTTGTTTATTTTCTTTTCTTTATACTCTGTTTACCTTGTATTTTTGTTTGTATTTATGCCCACGTACAATTCGCGTGACTACAATCGTAGCGTACCCATTGCGAACTTCAGAAGCCACCGCCCGAGTTTGAATTTAAAGTTTTTAGTTAAGCCAATCGTACCTATCAGCACCCAACAGTTTTTAGTTCAACGAACCGTATCTATCAATACCCACACCCACAATATTACCAATCGAACTCGACCGTACACTATACACTGTAGCCACGTCACTAGAAGAGCAGCCGAGACCGCTCGCTCGTGAAGGAATCGCGATAAATGCTTTAAACGGCTCTTTCCGAAAGGATGAGCCGGTTGATTGCACCGGACTGCGCGAGTGCTTCGAGGACGGCTCGGGGCCGAGAGCCGGCCAGATGTCGTTTCATGCGACCGTGAACGCATATCGTCAAAATCAAACGTTTTTTGCTAAATGTTTTGAATAAAAAAGAGGGGGACGTATAATCGAGATGGTTCCTAGCTTTGTTCCATTAAAATCGGTTTAGTAGTTTAGAAAATATTGAAGCATATGTAAACTTAGTTGGGGGTTTTCCGACTTTGTTTGTCGCTTATGTAGGTCACTGACGGATGTTTTGGCCGAACGATATCGCCACTCGATAGATGTGCCTGTGCCTGAGGGCCAAGCTGTATCGAGCGCAATGGGCATGTATAAACGTCGCCGCTTACAAACCGGACAGTAAACGCGTACACGTCGTGGCCGCATGACTGCTCGTTATTTGCGCGCATATGACGCGGTGACTGCGGGCGCGACAAGAGTACTGTGCGGATGCGTTGCGAGCGCTATAAAATAAGATTTATTTCATTAGTGTAGCTACCAAAATTGCATAAACATTTGGTACAAATCTTGTAGAAATCGTGGTCCTACGTCTGCTACCTACGCTCTGTAACGTTGTAATACCGAAGCAATGTTGATCTAGGTCTTTTGCTGAGGATCCACAGACTGGTTTACAGTCTCGGGAGCTGATTATCTAATGACGGTATTAACGAAAGCTTTAGCCACGTGTTGCGTAAGCCCCAGAGATACATAAAAAATAAGTGCCTTATCCTGCCGTTATAGGAAAGAGTCCCGCGTAATTCCTGCGCCTAGACACCACTTACGCGCGGGGGCCCGGGGCCTGCCTTGACTATGATCTAGGATTTGGCAAATCAGGTTATTACGACGAGACGACTGATATCTAACCTCCGTGACCCTGTTAACAGAGGAACCTGACAATATTGAATCATGGTTACACATATTCGAAATGTGCTCGGTTTATAATGATGTTTTCCCCGACCGTACGAGCTTATGGGTTTGTGTTCAGCTAATGTATATAACTCAGTAAAGAGTCATTGGTGCATGTCGGCACTAGAGTTAGAACCCGGTACCTCGGTGTACGAATCGGACCCCTTAAGCATTAAGCCACCGACGCATGATCTGGCGCTTTGTATGAAAACCATGAATGGAAAGGGTTGACTGGAGTGTACTCTGTAGGCCAGAGTAGATCAGAAAAGACTTATTAATGCATGCCCTAAATGGATTTCCAACCTACTTTAAATCAGCCTACAACGTGGAGGCATTATCTCAGCTTTCGTCAAAAATAATATAGGTTGACTAGAATCAGGTTACTATCGCTATTTTTTCGTAAATGCGATCGGCTGTTAATCCAGCAAATGTCTTATCATGAACGTTTAAAATCCGTTTACGTTCGTATGTATGAAAACACTGGCTTCATGTTTCGTTTCTTTCACAAGAAATCCTGAGATAAAGAAAAATATAAGATAGAAGAAAGATAAAGTCGACTTTCGGAATTTCGCTAACTAGGGTTTGAACTGGTGCTCTTATTTTGGGCTTCTTTCTTTCTTAAGCAATGAGAACGTTGTCTTTCCACATCTAAACATGTTTTGGTCAGTCGCAAACGGGAATAACTCGCGCAATTTTTATAACTTATTTCTTTCTAAATTTAAGTCTCGCCATTTCTGCGTGCTAATAATTTTTTAAATGGTCAATAATAATGTTTTTACCTTAAAATGACCTTTAATTTAGGGTTTTATCTATTAAACTTAGTACTTATCGTTCAAATTCAACAGAAAATTTTGGTACTATGAGAGTTGTACTGAAAGGCACCTGACTGCCCTTCATTCTATGTCTATGACGTCATAGCGGGACAGATCAAACATATATTTTTGTATTGTCGCCGGATGGATCTTCACAACGTTTTTCGTGTTTTATTTACTTATAAACTTTAGGAGTATGAAGCTTTCAAAAACATACATCTTTCTGAAATGCCTGTTGGGACGACAGGGAAGACGTTCATCGAATTCAAGTCTAAATGCTATAATAGAAGCTTCACAACAACTTGTCTTGCAGTATATACTCGTATAACCTCAAACGGGCAAAATACAGACAGAATACTGGAAAAGCGAACTGATTCGTATTGCTGTCACGTACCCATATCTCCTCATTTCTGCAATCACACTTCGGCCCATTGAACCATCCGCGGAGTGAGCTTTGTTGAAAGTAAAAATTCTTTCAGATTTCAAAAGAATTTATCTGGAGAAATTTTTCGTTCATGTTTTGAAATCTAAACTGAGAATGATCCGTAAAATAGGTCTTCCTCAATTTTCTTCGTTAAAAGCGAATTTTTTATGTTAATAACTCCTATTGAAGAATACCGTGATCAGAAGCAAGGTAGATAATCTAAAATCCAAGCATTACTTATTATGAATAAAATATTGATTTTCGTTTAATTTGGATAACAGCTTTTTCCTTTTTCCTATAGGTACTGTATCCAGCAATGTTGCTTTGGCAAAAACAGACAATTCGGTCATTAGGCATAATCTAATAGACAGATACCCAAAGCCCCGGCAAAACATACAGATAAAATAATAAATTAATTATCTTAACGTTAATATCCCAGTTATGCTCTCACGTACGAGGACCCTGGGTTCGCCTTAGCCATGATCCAGACTTTGGCAGATTAACCTGCTACCAGGAAAACCTTACCAGATTGTATAATGGTTACAGATCCAGTCACCTGAATGTTGGTACAGGTTTTACCACGATGTGTTTCCTTACCGTAAGAGCATCGGTTAGTATTCATTCGTATTTAACTAATGTACATATTATATCAAAATACATGGCCGCAGTGGCATTCGAATTGGTACCTCTCGCTTTCATATCCAATCGGATACCATAAACTCGGCCACTGACGCTCAAACGACAGCAAAACCTACGAATATCTACTAAAATATTTCCTAAGCTATTGAACCAATTTTAAAAAAACAACGCTAGGAGCCAGCTCGATTGGTAACTACTTGAAAAACTACTATTACCTAAACAGAAGCGAAAATCGATACACGAACTACGAATAACTTTGTCTGTTTAACAATTCAAACATGCGCGAGACCGGTTGCGAGGAATCTGTCAAGATTAGACGGTGTTGAATGTTTCAGAAGTTTAAAGGCCGTGAAATGGTAAGTTTTGGTACCTATACCTGTGGATGTTACAAATTGGAGAGTTGGCAGCCTATTGAAGATAATTTTGTACTACAGGCTGCGCCACTCGATGTCATCATCATCTTGGCGGTAATGTCCCGGTTGTGCTCTCGAGAACGAGGGCCCGGGGTCCGCCTTCACCATGATCCACGATTTGGCGATCAGCGCCACAAATTTGAGTTTTTTAAATTAAAAACTTTAGAAAAAAAAAATGTCGAAAAACCATGTCAAATTATAATAAAAATAGGATGTTGTTCGATGTAGCCATCTTTAGCGCGGATAACAGCCTCGAGTCTATTCCGAAGGATACGCTCGCTGCACGAATATGGTCTGCTGGTATTTTGTCCCATTCATACAAGAACATTGTCACTCAAAACAAAAGATTTGCTTGGTTATTTATAGTTTTTTTAATACGTACGTACGTTTTTTTAACAGTAGACCCATTTAGAAGTCAAGTACCGTTTGCGTAACGCGCGTGGGATGCATGGGCTTTTCTGAAAACCAGCGCTGTGGCAGGTATGAGCCCTCACAGCAATATGCTGAGACTGGTCCATTTCGGTTTCTATAAATTATAATTTACTGTACTCGCCTTAGGTTAAGGATGTAATGTGGAACCGAAAAAATGCTGTTTATGTCTATGTCTAAGTGTATTTATATATTAATTTATATATTTAAAAACTTTATTGTACTAAAAATAATATAACTGGCGGACTTAAAGCCATCAAGGCTTTACCTACCAGTCAACCAGTAGACCATGCGTAAAGCGAAAGAGTAGGTGCCAAAAGCGGAACAGAGAGCAAGTATATTTAATTAACCAAATAGCAAATACTAATAATACAAGATATGGTAATAAATAAAATATGATATACCATAACCCTACAATAAATACAATACGATACAAATAATATACCTATCATAAATACTATAGATACATATCTCTATTGTATACACACTGTTACAAAATTAATTACAGAAGTTGTCACAATGGCGAACTTATCTATTTAGATATAGATATCTTCCAGCTAACCATTCAAGGTGATATCAGAGAAATGATAAGCGGGAAGAAGCGTGGGTGGGTACTAAAACGCGGGTGCGCGGTGCGGGTCGGAAAAGAGGCAAATATCCCTGTATTTGAGCAATATATCTTTGATTGAAGACTTATTATAAACACAGCCAGATATGTATAGGGTATAAGGGATTTTCAGATATCTACTTTAACAGGTAATAAGTATAGTTCGGTCGTGCCTCACTAGATGGCGCTGCTTAGACAGGATTCTCGAGTATTGAATTTGGTAACCGAAGTAACTCGGAAAGGTGTTTTGTAAAAATATACATAGTCTTAGTACCATGTCTGATACTAAAGCGCAAAATGCGCGTATTTTTATACATCAAACCATGTAATTTTGATTTATTTTTGAGAATCGTGTCTACTCAACGCCATCTATTACAGTTATTAGAACTATTTTTCCTTTTTAATCGGCGCTCGGGCAATCTCCTATTACAACGATCAATAGATATATTCCAACTTCGGTAACATTGGACAAGGAAACTTCTGTATTTTGGCACAATTTCGAAAGCTCCCACTTCCATTAACTAAGAAGAACTGCTAAAGCGTTAATTAACCGAATTTAAATAAATAAGCAATAAGAAGAGGTATTTTTATAGGCCCTAAGGGACGGAATAAGTGGCAACGTCTAGGTAATTAAATTCGGTACCCTCAAGTGCGAATAATTATAATTGAATTTAGGGACCCAGTGAGGTCTTTTGTGTCTTGAACGGTTGCAAGTAATCGTTTGAGAAATGTAACGATGTACGTGTCTTGAGAGTTTGGTTCAATTCTGCTCAGTGTTGCTGGAAATTTGTGTTTCTTTTATAATTTAAGAAGCCAGTTTTTAACCTGTCTACACTTATACCAATATGGTCATTTTGGCGGTTTCGATCACGCGCGAGAGGTCCCGGGTTCCACCCTGACCTTGATCCAGATTTTAGCTGATCAGGTATTTAATAATATAATAATAATAATAATAATTCATTTATTCAAGTGACCAGACTCATTGTGTTAGTAATTTCTTACTCTATTTGTTAGTGCAGCTATAAATAATACAAATTAACAAATATAATTAATTAAACTTTACATTTCAATAATTTCTCACATGTCGCTGGCAGCAGTGAGACAAGTATGGGCAGTCGAGCCTGTCTGCGATCATTGCCAGGATGCTGTTGGGGCTGGCCCGCACTCTGCTGACCAGGGATGCTGCTCTTTTGCGCATTGTGGCGTAGAAACATTCCACGCGCGCCTCCGCAAACATGCCTGAAGCACTGCAGTAGCGACCCAGCCTCAACAGCACCCTGAACGCATTATTGAACTGGACGCGAAGAGATCCATACGCTTTTCGAGTATAATTAGCCCACAGGCTACACGTGTAAAAGGATGTACAAAAGGCTCTAAATAGAGCTACCTTGACCTGATGTGAACAACGTGTAAACCTGCGAGCTATCATATTTGCTCTCACTGATAGAGCCCTTCGCTCCCGCTCAATATCCTCATTGTCCTTCAGGCTAGTCGTGACAATGTGTCCTAAATATTTAAATGTATCCACTCTCTCTAGGGGAGACCCGTTTAATACAATGGGTGGTACTTCAAGTATGCGCTTAGAACCGACTTCAAACACCATGTATTGGCTCTTTTTTACATTATATCGTAGCCCATGCGTTTCTGCGTAAGACTCACACTCCTTCAACAAGTTACGCAGGCCACAGACCGACGCGCTCAGCAGAACCATGTCGTCCGCGTAGCTCAAATTATTAACACAGATTCCATCTATATGACATCCGACATGGCGACTGCTGAGCGCGACGATCAGTGCATTTATATATAAATTGAAAAGTGCCGGAGAAGTCAGGCCTCCTTGCCTCACCCCGCATTCTAACCTATACGGTTCCGATAATGTACCTGCCCATCTGACGCTATTGATCTGGTTTCCATACCAATATTTAAAAACGTTAATGATTTCCCTAGGGACATTTACATCACTAAGTTTTTTCCAAAGTATGTCATATGAAACCAGATCAAAAGCCCTCGATAGATCAAGGAAGCACGCGTAAACTGGCGTTTTACGAGCTGTGTAGTATCTGATGGTGTGCTTAAGGCACAATACCGCGCTCTCCGTTGACAGTCCTGGCCTAAAGCCGAACTGGTTATCATGCAGCTGCAAACATTTATCTAATTGTGAATTAAGCACACCATCAAACACTTTAGCAATAATGGTCGCCAAAGAGATTGGCCTATAATTGTGCTTATCTGAGGTATCGCCTGTTTTGTTTTTAACTATTGGCACTAGAATTGTCTTAAGCATCTCTGTAGGAATATAAGAGTGACTCATACAGGCATTAAACAATAATGACAACACTCTAGATATGTGAGGCCCAGCATATCGAAGATGCTCAATGCTGAGCCCATCGTGACCAGGGGACCTGCCTCTAGCCATTCCACTTATCACTTTAGCTATCGCTTTAGCACTAAATCTAGTCCCAACTGTATCACCATGCGACTCAGCATCCAGCACCGACATCGAGGGCTGTCGTGATTGAACATAGAAATGCTCCCTAAATATGTCAGCAATGCCCTTAGGGTCACTAACGCCGTCTACACTCGCAGGAAGGCTAGGCCGAACATTCAACTTGCTGGTGTGCTTCCAAAACCCGCGAAAGTCGTTATTTCCGTATTTCGAAGCTAAGACATCCATTTTAACTTGATCTTGGTGATCTTGGCACCATTTCAATCTTGATTTAAATACTTTTCTTGCTTGACACATTTCCTCATAAATGCGACCACGATTAGGCCGCCCATACATGCACCAAGTATCATATTTCAGCCTAGCCACCCTGTGAGTTTCTCCTACATGCTTGTTCCAGCCGGCAACGACCGGCCTACGCTTCCGCCTGCCAGTTTCCCGACCCGCCCGGGCCGCCTCAGAGAGGGCAGATACAACATCTTGATACAAATTGTCTATAACGGACTTATGGCCCACATTGTTACAAAAACGATCGGCACAAGTACTAAACACAGATGGAAAATCTATTAGCCTCAGTTTATTGCGACAATTAGCACCATATACAGATATCCGTCCAGCTGACCTCTCTCCCCATAGTACACTGCTATCAAATGTTACACGCAAGTCTAGTTTCGGCGTCAAAAGATCTAGATTACAGTTAACCATAACGGGAAAATGATCTGACCATAGTACGTCATATTGTACATAAACGCTAGAAATCGTACACAAAGCCGACTGCGTCACAAGACAGTGGTCTAGCCATCGCGTACTTCCATGAGCCTCACTTACAAATGTGTATGTCTGAGAATCCAGGCCCAACCTACAAGTATCCGCACAAGTCCAGTTTTGCTCACCACAGAAGTTAACGAGTTCGTTATAAAACAGCTCACTAGGATGCGCGTTAAAATCTCCCAAAATGTAAACAGATTCTACACCGTACTCGTCGATTATTGCACTTATCGTCCCTAGACAGTCCGTGAACTCCGGCACATTTTCCAACGCATTCGTAGGCATATAGACACTCACTACAATAATAGGCCTTTCATTAGTGACTATTTTGATAGCACACACCCGAGGATTATCGCAACGCACTACCGACACTTTCTGGAATAAACTACGTCTCCACAACAATGCGACGCCACCGTACGGTCGCCCGCGCAGCATACCCGTTGTCATGTCCATGGCCGATGTACCCGTGGAACTAAAGTTGACATCTATTGTGCCAAGATAGGGAATCTCGTCCTGTGACAACCACGTCTCTTGCAAGGCGATTATGTCATAATTACGACATAGGTATTTAATACCATCCTGTGATTTAGATACAGGGTTAGCTATAATAATAATAAATAATAATAATAAAAATTTATTTTCCCACATACAGTGTATAAGGTTACAATTTTCAGTTTACATTTCAAGATTGTGAGACTGGAGCCTAAACTAGACTTTCGTCTGTATCTTAGGTCTCCAGGTCCCAAACCTCAAGGAATTGGTCAGTTCTAGTTTACATTTGAGTCCATCAGCTATAAAATGTCATCTGATTTCCGTGACCATGTTAATAAGGAACCTGACCAGATTGAATCATGGTTACATATTCAGTCGCCTGAACCTAACCTGCACATTAAATAATGTTTTACTTCACCGTAAGAGCATCGATTTGTGTTCTTTTAATGTAAGTACATGACTCAGGAGCCAGTCACTGCCCTACGGACCGCTGTCGGCACTTTATCAGCTAGTGGATAGGTACAGCAGATTTACAGCTACGGTTTGAGATAGCCAGTTATTACCAGCATCCCCCTCTTATATCTTTGCAAGAATGGAACCACTCCATACAGAAGACCTGTATTCGTCTGCAGAAAACTAAAGCGCCAAGTGGTGTGCAAGACGGCGAAGGCATCGGGTGGTAGTTAGAAGTTTCGGTAACTTGTTGCTTAAGTGCATCTTCGTTATAATGGCTTGGCAGTTCTTGCTGAAAGCGAACGACCTATCCAAAATGAAACGCCAATATACCTCGGGGCGTAACTGTGAGCCACGGGTACAATTCAAGTGCATAATTACATGACCACCTTAAGAACCATAAAAAATAATCAACTTAGCGTTAATGTCCCGGTTGTGCTCACGAGGACGAGGGCCCGGGGTCCGCCTTGACCATGATTCAGGATTTGGCGATCAGGTAATTACAGTGGAGCGACTACCATCTGACCTCAGTGACCCTGCTACCAGGGGAACCTGACCAGATTGGATCATGATTACAAATTCAGATTCCTGAATTTGCAGGTTTCATAACGATGTTTTCATTCATTTCATCACCCTCACCGTAAGAGCATCGGTTAGAAATCAACTAATGTATATAACTCAGAAAAGAGTCATTGATGGCGGCAGCGGGATTCGAACCCGGTACCTCTCGCTTACGAGTCGGATACTCAACCGTCCGGCCACCGAGGCTCACCTTAAGAATCATATTCCTGTGCAATTATAATAAAGTTTTTATAGCAATCATGAATATTTTTTATTCCGTATATTAAAAATACCCTGGGGTTGACGACGAGTTCTTTAAGCTTAAGGGACAACTAATGCCTCCTTCTTTTAGCAAACTCAATTTGGCTAAAGATGCACCAAATACCGCATATGTTGCTGTACCTCCAAAGGAAAATTTCCTAAATTTGATGACCACTTCAAGAAAATTGTTTTTTTTTTTATGTTATCCGGCAGACAAACAGGCATGCGGGCCACCTGATGGAAAGTGGTCACCGCCGCCTATGGACATCAGCAACACCAGGGGAGTCACCAATGCGTGCGTTGCGTAACGTTCTATAACCCTGCCACATGAAGTTCAGTTTGCAGCTTGGCGGCTTAAACAGATAAGGTACTACTTACCCAGGTGGACTCCTCAGGCTTGACGCTCCTAAATAAACAGAAACGCCTCAAAATCGAATTCGTACGCTCCGGCATTGATCGTGTCAGAAACAGAACCTATCTGTATAGGTTCTGTTGCTTACCTGTGTAAGCAATCGATTTACGGACTCGTTAATGGAGAAATGGAGATCAAACACATTCAAATGTAAGCAGATGAAGAAAAAAATAATAAACCTCTTAAAGCCGAATGTAAAAGCCCTCCTGCAAAGGGGTTATTCCGCTTTCCCAATCCGAAAGGAACCCATTTGGGCAAAGAAAAAGGACGTATCTTAGAATGCGAGCAAATTTACGGCCCAACGACATTAATTTATTGCCCTCACAAATGAATTGAATGCAAAACGGGCAGTTGTTTGTATAAATTACGAAAAAATTAGGCGCAGTACCTTTTTTACGAGAATGTCCTTTTCGCGACTTGTTAATTTGGAAATCAAATTTTGTGAGTTCCGTTCTTGAGTTTTATTGCTCGGGCCGGATGTGGGTGTGAGTTGAGATGTGTTATTTATTAAATTGGATAGATATAACTAGTGTAGATGTTTTTCGATTTTAAGGTTTTACAGTCGCATTGTCAGTGTTATTTACTCATTTGTAATTCATAAAGTACTTTATTCCTAAAATGCGTAAAAAAATTTAAAAGTCCT
Organism: Blastobasis lacticolella; assembly: GCA_905147135.1. NCBI lineage: Eukaryota > Metazoa > Arthropoda > Insecta > Lepidoptera > Blastobasidae > Blastobasis > Blastobasis lacticolella. The sequence goes on from LR990044.1 coordinate 2,224,883, forward strand.
CTTTATTGTACCTATGAATGATAGAATATAACGTTCAAGCCTAGAGAACCTAGAGAGCGTCGGTGGCCGAGCGGTTAGAGTATCTGACTCGTAAGCCAGAGGTCCCGGGTTCGAATCCCGCTCCGGCCATGTACCTATGACTGTTTTCCGAGTTATGTAAATTAGTTGAATACTGACCGATGCTCTTACGGTGAGGGAAAACAACGTGATGAAACCTGCACATTCAGGCGACTGGATGTGTAACTATTATCCAATCTGGTCAGGTTCCCCTGGTAGCAGGGTCATGGAGGTCAGATGGCAGTCGCTCCACTGTAATTACCTGACCTGCCGAATTCTGGATCATGGTCAAGGCGTACCTCGTGCGCGAGAGCACAACCGGGACATTAACGCCAAGATGATTATTTTATTTTTTTCAAACAAAGAAAACTGCATCGAAATCCGTCCATCCGTTTGGGAGCTACGACGGAAACAGCAGACACACACCTCCACAAACACACAGAGCTACAGATACAAATGACGATACATTTATAACATCGCTCTTTTTTCTATGTTTAAAATGGAGCACCCCGCCTAAACAGACGCTCAAGAAACTCAGAAGACGACCCGCTCCCACCTGCCATCATTTCCGATGCCCACGAACAGGCGCGTCCCGAAATAACTGCGCTCACTTTGCCTCCATAATTACGGGAGTGGTGCAAATTTAAAGTGAATGCTTACTCCATCGTGTCGTGTAGTGCTTAAGCGTCGCTGCGGTCTTCAGGACTCTAGTCGGGGCAAAGAGACGTCGCTAACCCAATTAGACCCTTAATTACAGAGGCTGGGGAGATAGAAGAGGGTGGCAGGTGGAGCGTGGGCGGAGGAGGTAGCGGTTTCATCGTCCATCAGTCGTTATTTGCTGTTTATGGTTGGCATGATAAAAATAGGCTTATCAAGACAATGTGCGGGGAGACATGTTTGAAAGGATGTCATGCCAAATCGGGATCAAGCCAAAATGAGCAGTGTCAAGCCTATATGGGTGGAGCCAACCTTATTTTTACATGCCAGCTGACAGTCGGCATGTGCAATAATATCTGATCTGTTGGTGGCTAAAGGGCTCACTGAAAACCTGAAGCAAGCCTCAAACGATCACAACGGTACCTATGCTGACAACGAAAGTATCATCACATTAGTAGCTCAGCTGCGTGCAATGTAACTTTCGCTGTCCTTTTTTGTGTTTTCATGTTTTTTGTATTTTCATTGTTTTTAAGTTTGTTTTATTAAATTTGCAAATCATTTAACTCGACAGAATTAAGATTTCTCAGGATGGAACCCTCTAATGGTTTAATAATTTTTATAGTCCACTACCGCAGCGACCCTCGCAAGCCTTGTAGATTACAACAGTCGGTTGATAATGTATGACTACCTTATTTCCACAAAATATGTGGCCACATGGAGGTACATAGAAACAAGTTTCTACCTACTGTGGATGCGGACGTGAGTGTGTACGCATGTGTAGAATCTTTGTATTGCAAGCGTAGGCTACAAACACAGAAACACTTTTGTATGTAACTTATAAGAATCTGTATCCTAGTAGGGATTTGAATCCTAGAAGAGACTGGAACGTGGACGGACGACATCGTGATGGTCGCAAGAAGCTGATGGATGCAAGAGGCTCAGAGTCTGTCGGTGTAGAAGACGTGGGGTGGAAGCCTATGTTCAGAAGTGGACATTCTGTGGCTGAATGAAATAACTTTAGTGGCCTATTGAGCGGTAAAAATGAGTTGAGGTCAAATGTAAGCCTCATCGTCATCATTATCACAGCTCATAACAGTTCACTGCAAGATTTAGGGCCTCTCCTACGAAAGGGAAGGCTGTTGACATAATATCCACTCTTGGCAGGCGGGTTGGAGATCCCAGTGTTATAAATATAACAACAGAAAACGCTGCTGGCCATTTTCCAGCCTACAGAGACGCTAGTTCTTTAGCCTTGAAAATATTAGTCGCCTTGTACGACATCCACCTGTGTAAGGGGTTGGTGCTTATCTACTCTGCCGGACACCACACAGCTCTTGATAGAAAAATTTCTAAAAAATGCAAGCCTAATAAAAAAAACATGCAAGGTAATAAAAAAATCTTACCAACCCGCTAATCGTTCATGAATGAGTTACGGCCCTTAACTTCGGTTAGTCACTAAATGAGTGGCTCGCATTCTTTTTGTAATATTTCACGACCTTTGTGCGACGTCTCGGTAATTTTAAATGTTAATTCGGCTTGTATTTCTGACACGAGTCGAGTTCCAAGGGATAATTTTGTTGATGCCTATTTCGGTATTCACTTTCGGGAGTACTTTAGGGGAAATTCGTTATTTCCCTTTGTTTCAGCCATCGCTGTCTAACTTGATGAGGACAGTACATATATTCAATTTAATTAGAATCTTTATGAGTTTAATTATTTTCAATACGAATGTGTTTAATTGTCGTTGTGTGTATTTGTCGTAAAACGCAGGAGTTACTCTGGGTCAAACTTCACTCAAAAATATTTAAAAACTACGTAATCATCATCTATAGGTATGTAGTATAAAAAAATCGGGTGAAGCTGTGTCAGAACACACAGCTGTTAGTTTTAACGTGAAACGTCTACCTTGGCAGTTTTGTGATGGTCTCGAAACCGCCTCACTCGTTCAGCGCAAGACATTGGGATTTTTTGCTAGCTATTTTTACTGTAAATTTTATTCAAATTACACCTCTTTTTATATGTATAGATTTTTATAGACAAACTCAATAAATACACCAAAGAATCACCGCCCTATCATGTGTAAGTCGTTAGCTACACTGAATAGAAACGCGCGAAAGCGTGCGTTTCGTTCAATCAATGCAGTGCCCCTCCCTCGCCGCCGCGGGGTAGTATATCATAAAGAAAACCTTAGTTGTAAATACATAAGGCTCATAAAATATTTCATAACCCGAAACCAGCTGCTACTAAAACGGAAAATCAGGAGAAAATTCGTAATTTTATATGCAGCCGAATGCACACAGGGGTTTCGTGAATGTTTGTCCGTAAAACACAGCCTCATGCATTTCAAATCTTGGTTGTGTAACGCTTTCTTGCCACCTGTGGCATCTGTTTTGCAAGCTGCAGTTTGCTTTCTAAAAGGATTTTCCCTAGAGAATGGTTCGCTCGACAAAAACAATTCTCCGAGGCAATCACTGTATTGTTACAACGTTTGTAAAGGCACTAATCAAATATATTACATTATACGTAATGCTTATTGCATTGCATTATAGGAGGATTACAACCTGACTTAGGTACAATCTGTATTAGAATGATCTCTATTAACTATAACTGTGAGTCTGTTTTCCAGTGACAAAACATACTCTTACGGCGAGGGAAAACAACGTGATGAACCCTGCATATTAAGACGACTGTATGAGTAACCATGATGTAATCTGATCAGGTTCTCCTGATAGCAGGGTCACGGAGGTCAGATGACAGTCGCTCCACTGTAATTACCGGATCTGCTAAATCTTGGATCAAGGTCAAGGCGGACCTCAGGCCCTCGTTTGCGAGAGCAGAACCGAGACACTAACGCCATAATAATTATTTATTTATAATTAAAATGTACGAAAAACATTGTGTGGTATGGTCTCTTTCTACCCCTATGCAAAAAAGGCTTGACGTTATACAGGGTGTTACATAATATGTGTATGAAACCGTGTACTGGATGGATTGCTAAATGTATTAAAACGATAGGTACAATTATTCCACGTACGACAGAAATAATTGTATCTATCGTTTTCATACGATTAGCACTCCATCCAGTTCACGGCTCCATACATATATTATGTAACTCCCTGTATATATATGTAACCTACATAATATTGAGACATTACAATGATTAACTAATACAACTAATGATTGAACGAATGAAAATGAAAAATGAATGATGAATGATTAACATACAATTAATGATTATGAATTAACATGTCCTATTTTTTGCTCTTCAGGTAAGTTATTTGGCATCGATTGACAATTACACCTTTAGGTATTTGGTAAGTCATTTATAATTATTTCAAAAGGCATTCCTACATAAAACGTGCCTTTCGTTCTAGCCATTTTGGACTTACTTTATCTTTACCCTTTTCTACGGATAATATGATAGCTAAACGGATTTTTATTACGGATTAATATTCGCGAGGTAAGGCATAGCGAGGCAACTCGTACGAATTGCAGCCGCCGCCCGTGAAAGTAGGTACGGTCGCGTTCATAGGAGCATGACCACCAAATTCTATATGACCACCCTTAAATTCGTATTCCTGTGCAGCCTGTTAAAAAGGTTTGACAGCATGTAGCATTCTGTTCGAAAGAGAATAAAGTAGAAAACAATTTAAAATAAAATTAAAACCAAAATCGCTTTTAGTTATTATTTTATTACAATTCAGAATCACTTTGTCAGTTTTCAGAAATATTTTGATAAAGTATGGAAATTCATTACAGCAGTATTCATTTATTAAATAATAAAAAACTGCAGCTTTAGGGACAGCTAATAGGCCCTTCTTTAAGCCAATTCCATTTGTTTAACAATGCTGTATCTTGTATGTGGCAGTAGCTACAAATGTTGTTTCTAAAAAAGTGGTCATGTAGGTACTTATGAACACGTACTGTACCTCTCCACCTTACAGAACTCCGCAGCCAAACAATACTATTCTAAACAGTGTTTTATTCCTGTAGGTGAGTAAGGTCTCCAGGGCTTCGATTCTGGTACGGAAATCGTCTCAGTCACATTACAATTGCATCGCGTGTCAAACGTGTGATTGTTATTCAAATGACAGATGTTGAGTTGCAACTTTCATGAGTTCGAACTTTTCCACAATACGTTTTCCTAGTACTTTAGTTGCATTATGGTTTTATATAGCTGTTGGTACTCCATTAAATAAATAAATTACTAAGTTGCGTCTTTCTTAGTTGTCAAATTGCCTTCAATTCTGCCAACGAAAACGTGTCAAAGGTCGAACAATGATTTAACTGGGATGATGCTGGGACTGACTCGGTACCTCGACGTAGTTATAGTAACATCACAGTTACATTGCAACATAATAACAACTGCATTGCACACCAGAATCGGTACCCAGTGCAGGCTACGGTAACTGTTTACCATCAGGCGGACCGTACGCTTGCTTAAACATTTAATCACTGATTTAAAAGCAGGAAAGAAACTAAACAGCTATGGCCTCTTATTGTTAAAATCTAATCCACCACAATCTTATCTTATCAAAATCACAAGAATTAAAACACTGTTTTTACACAAGTTTCAAAATAAGCTACTAAGCTTTTTTTGAAATTTGATGATGATTCATTTGAAACCGTTCGCAGTATTATTGTGAACGGTTTCGAATGAATCATCATCAATGCCTGATGATGAACTTGTGTAAAATAACGTGTTTTAAGTCTATCATACAATGATAATTTCCATAAAGAATTTATTATACCAACCATTAACTTTAAACCCCAAACTGAAATCAAACCAAAATATTGCAGTTGAAAGAAAATACATTTATTACACATAGCACACCACGACACAATAACAGTTGCAGTTACAGACAACAGGAACATTAATATTTAAACCATCTAAAACAATGTGTAGCCTCTCATGCCACTGTCGCTGTCGCGGCGACTAGCATAAATGGTAGAGCTCGTCTAATCTAAAATGACGCGCCCCACTATCGCATTAACGCACACAAGCAAGTTTAAAATATGTACGCAATACATATACAAATGCCGTTGTAATTGGTCATTCAGTTGCCGGTGAAACACCAACGTAGGAGCTCGCGTCGTTCGATTGGAGCAGTCGACGCTCCCACACAGATGAAGTGTCGTTATTAATATTTGCACTCACACATCGAAATCAACTAACTAAGTAGTGGGGCACGTCATTTTAGACTAGACGAGCTCTACCCATTTAGTATGTGCTATGAGGCGCAAGAAGCGACTGACTACGACTAATCTGTGGGCCGATTTTTGGACTTGCAAACACTCCAATGTTTACAGTGACATCTAGTGGCCTATTCGCGAAAGTAAACGCCTGATTAGACCAACACGCCTTTGATTCGACCAGTGAAAGTTACATTGCTGTGTACACAGCGCCAGTGGCGAGCATTCGCCGACATGCGGGCTGTTTACCTTAGCCAGGGCTTACGGCAAACACTTCGGTGTATCGCTTGAACTGGCTTGGCGGGAATTTTAGTAATTATTATGTACGGTTTTAGTCACCACCATAATCATCTTGGTGTTGGGGCGGACTGCCACTGCGACAGCCGTGGCATTATGCTGAGTGCGACCCATTGCAGTTCTCCATGGCACTACTATTGACAATTTGTATTTTTGTTCCAATTTATTTTGTTTTTCGCTTTTTAAGTTTTGTCTTGATCTTTTATACTCTTTGTGCCTTGAAAGTAAGTGCAATAAACATGTTTTACTTTACCTTACTTTACTTCTTATTTCTGTTGCGCCTAGGTTGCGGTAGACATCGCTCGGTTTACGGCATCTTTGGTGGTAAATTCATTGGTTAATTATAATGTACTGTTACATCGAAGCGGCCATGATCTAGTGACAGTGCGCTTGAGACCGATAACCAAAGTTAAGCAACGCACGCAGTCCGGGAACAGGATGGGTGACCGTTTTGTATTTTGAGGCTAATTAAACTTCAGCAGCGCAACGAGCTCGCTACTAGGTGTGCGTCCTAATAATTTGCGGCTGACCCCGCCCGGTCAGCCGTTTGACATTGACGTTTAGTATGCATCGCATCATTCAGACAATGTGTTGCGTGCACCACGCAGAAACCCGCAAAGGATTAGAACCAAAGCACAGATACCATACGGCTGTCAGTGCGTGGCACAGTGCCACAAACTTGTCGGACCCGGAGGCCAAACCTGGAACTGTGGAAAAATGCCACTTCATATTGAAATGGAAAGAGCTATGCTTGGAGTCTCTTTGCGCAATCGAATCAGAAATGAGGAGATCCGCAAGCGAACCAAGGTCACCGACATAGCTCTAAGGATTGCCAGACTGAAGTGGCAGTGGGCAGGGCACATTGCTCGAAGAACAGATGGCCGATGGGGCAGTAAAGTTCTCGAGTGGCGACCACGTACCGGAAGACGCAGCGTTGGTAGGCCTCCCACAAGGTGGACCGACGACCTGATAAGGATCGCAGGTACCAGCTGGATGCGGAAAACACAGGACCGGCATTTGTGGAGATCTCTGGGGGAGGCCTATGTCCGGCAGCGGGCGTCTTCTGGCTGATATAACATAAAAAAAAAGGTAATTACAGTAAAGCGACTGCCATCTGACCTCTGGGTACCGATTCTGGTGTGCAATGCAGTTGTTATTATGTTGCAATGTAACTGTGATGTTACTATAACTACGTCGAGGTATCAAGTCAGTCCCAGCATAATTCCAGTTAAATTGCAGTTTAATCATTGTTCGACCTTTGACACGTTTTCGTTGACAGAATTGAAGGCAGTTTGACAACTAAGAAATATGCAACTTAGTAATTTATTTATTTATTGGAGTACCAACAGCCTTTTAAAACCATAATGCAACTAAAGTACCAGAAAACGAATTGTGGAAAAGTTCGAACTCATGAAAGTTGCAACTCAACATCTGTCATTTGAATAACAATCACACGTTTGACATGCGATGCAATTGTAATGTTACTGCAACTGAGACGATTTCCGTACCAGAATCAAAGCCCTGTGACCCTGCTACCAGGGGAGCCTGACCAGATTGAATCGTGGTTACAAATTCAGCTGCCTGAATTTACAGGTTTTATCACGATGTTTTCCCTCACTGTAAGAGCATCGGTTAGAATTTAACTAATGTACATAACTCAGAAAAGAGTCATTGGTACATGGCTACGGGATTCCAACCCGGTACCTCTCGCTTACAAGTTGGATACTCAACCGCTCAGCTACCGACGCTTTAAGTCTGTATCACTAACCACTAACCACCACTGTTCTCAAGTCAATATATATTTGATAATATTATGTATGTCAGAAAGCATATTACCCAATTTGCTAAACATGCTGATGTTCATAATGTAAATTTAAGAAACAAGAACAAACTGGTAACACCGGTGTTCAGACTTAGTAACGTAAATTTATCTTTCATGGGTAACTGTATAAGATTTTATAATCATATTCCTGAATGTATTATTAATTTTCCTGAATTACAATATAAAGAAAAGGTAAAAACAACTTTAATGAAAAAAGCCTATTATAAAATTGATGAATATATCAATTACAGAAATGTATGGTGTACTACTAGCTCTTCGAAATAAATTGGGTGAGGATGATTTGATGTGGAATAGTCTTTCAATAACAAATATTTTTTAAATATATACGGCATTGGCAGTGCATGCTCATTTAAAAGTCTGCCTGGTGGTGGCGGGGGGGTCGGGTCGTTCTCTTCCCTCAAATATGGTTGAATTGGACGATGGCTGGACTCTGCGTCATGCTCGTGAACGGGTGCTGCCTTGGTGGACTGGCCTGCTTTTGCTGTACCATTATTGTTATTTTTTTTTTTTATTCTTAGATTAACACAGGTTTACTCAAATTAAATTGACAAATGTATCAATGCAATGTAATCATATTTAAATGTACCTGTGGCTTTCTTGCCGTTTCTTTTTCCCATTCTCCCATGGTAATTTTCCTAACTGAAGCGGCATACTGACAGACAGACGACCTTCTTTTTACTTTTTGTTCCGAGCTCATGGGGCGACGCGTATAGGCCGGCTGGTGCGTGCGGGTGTGAGCGCCGGCGGGCTGGCTTGGGCCGGGCACGCGCCGCACATGATTCGCCTAGGCGGTTATGTGCGTGGCGTGTTTAGGTGCCCGGTGTCTCGCCGGAGTAAGCCTTCGTGCGCGCTGATCGGTCCTGCTCAGCTACTTGGATGACCTCGCTTAACTTTGGTTTCCGGTAGATTTTTGACTTTTGAAAAGAGATTAATTAACGTAATCAAAATTCAATATGTATACCGTACTTATGCAGCGAGACAATGGCCCAGCAATGGGTTGCTTGAAAGTAGATGCCGTTGGCTGTCTTGTTGCATGACGCACTATATCAGATTCGCTTTAATGTGTGCTGCATGGCTTTCACAAGTGTGTTCGTGAGACAGCTCGCACCGCGAGAGAGCGTCTGTTTCCTTCTCTCAATACTAAGATGAAAAAGATAGCAGTATCTTTGTCACGACTTTTCTCGCTCATCGCGCGCGAGACCAACTCGTGCTAGCCGTACTGCTGCCATAAAGTTGACAAAGAGCATGTTGAGTTGTACGTTGAAGTTGAAGCTGTCTGTTCTTACTTGAAAAATCTACTTACGACCTATGCTACAATTTACATAAAAATCCTACGAAATTTAGTTTACTTTATTTTCTTATTAACTAGCGACCCTCCCTTTATCCTATTCACTGTAATAGGCACCGCGGGTTCCGTAATAAAATAAAATAATCATTATTACCTGAAGATGAGTAATTGGTAACCGGTTGCAATTTAATAAAATGTGTATAATAAAGTGGAACTAGTGTACAAAAAGTGATTTAATTCATAATAATTTAGTTCCATCATGAAGTCACAACACAAAGTGTTAAATATCTAATTTAAAACTTCATTGCACATAAGATAAAGTAATTAGCGGACTGTAAGCCAGTTCACTTTATCCAGGCAGTTTAAAAAACAAACCCGAACAATGCAGTGCACTTAGACGAGGTTTGCCCAAAAAAACCAGACCGCGGCGCCAGACCGCAAAACGGATTTGCAAAACAAAATGTGTTCCGTTCAACGGAGGAAACTAGGCGACAAAGGCCTCTGTCACTGGCCACTTCCGGTAATTGGGTGCGCGGAACGGAGCGTTAAGCAACAAGTGCTCCGTTTGAGTTTCTGGGCACCCAGTGTGAATGTGATAGCTGTGTCGCGGACATATTGTGGAATTGGACGTGTATCGATATAGCCAGTCGGTTGCGTTTCGTAAAATGGATAGATTTATTGAGTCCTTTCTTATGATAGCTACTATCGTGGTTATTTTGAGGTGGTGGTTGCTGTGAGGAAAATGCAGCTTCTGGAAGTTTATAAGTACCTAAGAGTGGGATCTGGCTGTGTGGTGTCTGGCAGAGTAGAATAGCACTAACCCCTTACACTCGTGGGTATCGTACAAGGCGACTAATGTTATCGAGACAAAAGATCTAGAGTCTCCGTAGGCTAGAAAATGAGCAGCAGCGTTTTCCATTGTTATACTAGACACTGCGATCTCCAACCCGCCTGCCAAGCGTGGAGATTATGGAGATCCCCTTTCGTGGGAGAGGCTCTAAGTCCTGTAGTGGACTGTAATGGGTTGTGATGAAGAGTAGGATCTAGCCTATTTGTTAAATTTTAGGGAGGAAGGATGGAAGGTATTTCGTACCTACCGTAGGAACAGGTTCATCGTCTTAGCCCATTACAGTTCCACTGCAGGACTTAGGGCCTCTCCCACGAAAGGGGAGGTTATTGCCATAATCTCCACGCATGGCTGGCGGGTGGAAGATTGCAGTGTTTTATAAAAAAATGTGTATGTATTTTATAAATTTTACTTCCAACGTACGGAGATTAGATCTTTTGCCTAGAAATCATTAGCCCCCTTGTACGACATCCACGAGTGTAAGGGGTTGGTGTGATTCTACTCCGGCGGACACCACACGGCAAGAAACAGGTTACTTTAGTCCTACCGTTTAGTCCCGGAGAATCCAAAAGACGACAAAATGAGTCAACCTGCCAGCCCCTAGCGAAAAGCCTTTTTTTTTATTTATTATTAATCATATGCTTGCATTTGTCCTTATTTGACATTTGCCTTGGTTAACCTCGCTTCGCCAACAGTATTAAGAGACACACCTAGTGGCGAGTTGGTCTGAAATTCCGACGATGCATGAAACGTCAACGTCAACGTCAAGCGGCTGACCGCTCGCGGTTGTTGCCGGACACAGCAACCACTCAGCCTACATGAGCATAATAATAATAGCTAACTGATTATGTCAAACAAGCTTTATTATGACTGCTATAACGTTCAATATCGTATGTACAGATTCAAGCTACATACGTTCGACTGAGTATTTATACCCAGAGTAACCGTTGGTCCGTGTTGCTCCAAGATTATACCTACTATTTTTAAGTTACCAAAATTCTAAACATAAAATTTTGTTTTTAGTCGTTTTTATCTTACTTTATATTGGTACTAGTGGACCCGGCGCGACTTCGTTGGCGTACATGTACTTTACCCCTACCTACCCTTTCCTTTTTTGCTCATACACCTTACCCACGAATCATTGTATCAATTGTTGGAAACCGCATTAAAATCCGTTCCTTAGTATAAAATATATAAGCCATGTAATCGCCATCAGAAGAAGATTTTTTTTTTTATAACAAACAAGGCAGGCATTTGTCCGCCATCTCACCTGTTGGTAAGTGACGATGCGGCCGAAGATGTAGCATGCCCGTCTTGGAATAGCCAATTCACTCTAGCCTTAAAGGCATCCAGATTATATTGATCAGGGAACACACTCGCAATAATAATAGATGAAGCAAGCCAAGGAACAGCCTACCGAAATATAACAAAAAATTAAAAAAAAAAATGTATGGTTGTACAGTTGACGCAGCGCCCTCTAGCTCTAAAGTAAACAAAGCTTATGTTATGGGTGCTAGATAACTGATAAACTACTAATATACTTTTAAATACATACTTATTATACGTATAACACCCAGACGCGTAACAGAAATTAAAATTCATCTTTTCAATTTCTGCTCGGCCGGAAATCAAACACTACATGACAGACCAACTGAACAACTCAGGTCGTCAAATGTGATTTTGTCTTTATGTTAGTATGTGTACAAGGGTTCGAAGAAACACGTAGGTAGCAAAATTTCACGTGTCTGAATCATAGAGCTAGCTCAGAATATTGCGTGCTCATAAACTATTAAAAGGGAACGGTCCTCTTAGTGCTTCTCTTGCGGTGATAGAGAAAAAAGGAATCAATCACTATTGAAATAGTTTACTTACAGGAGAGTCCAATATTTACAGAGGGTGAAATACTCCAGATAACGGATATCAATTTAAAATGGGAAAACATTTTAGCTTTCCATGTCGCTTGTTACATTTGGCTATATACATTCGTCTAAAATCAAAAGCAAAAAGCGCGAGAGCAAATCAAAGTGGAATGTATTGCTCAAAAAATAAGGTCCATATTGTGTTACGCGTCGCACCGCTTTTCAAAGGGTGTGATACAAAAATTTACCTTATTTTATTACACATTCTACTATATTTTCCTCTCAAACCTTCTGCTTTAGACGGCTTAATTTAGCCAAATGTAATAAGACGAAAAATCAAAGGGCCATTAATATCCGGTACATTATTTTAAATATTGCTCTTGGAATCTTAGATATAAATTCAAGGCAAGCTTTGCTTACTTTGTTTAAGATGGCGCTGTGTCAATTGTCCAAGCAATACTTATTTTTAAGATTCCACCCCACAAATATGTACCAAGCAGCTACAATACAGTAGCATAGCTAAGTTATTCGTCCCGCCACATCGGCTGCTCCGATTACCTGTCGGATGGCCATGCAATCGCGTGTACGCACCTGACTCGCGACAATTTAGGTTTTAGGTTAGTGTTTGACCACATCCTCATGGCGACCAGTTTGGGTACGGTACTAGGTATTACGCAACGATTCTCGGTGTTGCTAATGTCTATAGGCAGTGGTGACCACTTTCCATCAGGTGGCCCGCTTGCCTGTTTGCCTACCGTATGACATAAAAAAAACGATTACTAAAATCTGTCCAGACTGACTTGTCTTATTTGGTTAAGGAAATTATGTATTTAAATGAATAATTTGCAGCAGTATCCGTTGAAATTCACATTCTATGTGTTTCTTGTATAATTCAAAACATCTCTCTTCGATCTTCGTAGCGCGATTGATACGGCAAGTCGTGGTTTTGGGCACTGTTTGTTCACCAAATAAGACAAGTCAGTTTGAACAGATCATACATGGCTACATCATCATCATCTCACAATCTTGGCGTTAATGTTCCGGTTATGCTCTCGCGCACGATGGCTCGGGTTCCGTCTTGACCATGATACAGGATTTGACAGATCAGATAATTACAGTGAATCAACTACCATCTGACCTCCGTAAGCCTGCTGCCAGGAGAACCTGACCATATTGTATCATGGTTATTCAGTCGCCTGAATGTGCAGGTTTCATTTCGATGTTTTCCCTCACCATAATAGCATCGGTCAGTATTCAACTAATGTACATAACTCAGAAAACAGTCATTTTTACGGCGTCATATGAGTCATATGGCGGCAGTGGAATTCGAACCCGGTACCTCTTATGTTGCGGGTCGGATACCGTTACCACCAGGCCAACGCGGCTCCCTAACGCAACGATTACGTCCACTGCTGAACATACCTAACATCTTCAGAAATGTTGCTTCATTTGATCACAGATTATCACGACATGAGAGTAGGTATACGCGCTATGCTTTTACCGTTCGTAACGGCTGCCCTTGACCGAAATTCTGCCGGAAATTGAGCAGCGTAACAGCAACAAGTTTATCCGACCACCGAAATTTCGGGGAAAACGCTTTGGCGGATTTGCGAATTTAATCATAGAATAGCATTTTTGGCGAATTGAGTACCTATTAGTGTGGCAAATCGAGTATTACCTAGCTCTTGAAATATGAAAGTGCCGTTTTGTATGGAGAAAACTGACCAAAACATTAATAAAAAAAAATTCAAAATTTTCTTTGGTAGTTATGATTTCCTTTCAAGCATCATGTTACCCCTAGATACTACTGTGTAGTTCCTGATGACAAATTACAGTCTTATACTCACGTAACAAACACCCCATACGAGCCTAAAATTTTCGAGGGTTGCCATTGATTTCTCCAGGATCCCATAATCAGATCCTGTCCTGATAACCATGGGACAGCTGGGTAGTACCTTATCAAACAAAAAAAGAATTTTCCATATCTGTTCAGGCATCTTCGAATAGTCTAAACATACATAAAAAATAAAAGATTCCGACGAATTGAGAACCTTTTCCTCTTTTGAAGTCGGTTAGGTATTCACAAAAGTGATAGTGTTAATGTTATGAGTAGCAAATACCTGTAAAAGTGATTGATATAGAAATGCAATAAAAAGCACGGAACTAAGCTTTCGCGTAGCTCCAAGAAGTCGCAATAGAACCTGTAATATCATTTATTACGTGCTATTCCGGGGGAGTAGGGACCATTAAAGACATGGCTGCAGCCTTCAAATAAACCTTATTGAACGTTATATTTATCAACAGAGTCACTGAAGCTGGGTCATATGATTTAATTACGGTTCCAACGGAAGACTTGGCTGTATGCTAGATTCTTTGCCTTTCCCGTAAGGGAAAAATTGATAAGAAAAAATTGAAATCATAAAAATTGAGGGTAGGTGGGCAATTTAACGAAAATATTCGTTTCAATATTCGGACAGGTCGATGTCAAAGTGCGCTTCGAATAAAATAGAAATAGTATTTGCTTTGCGTAAAGAAGAATTGTTAAATATTTTTGACTATGTAACATTCATCGTGTTTCGTTCTATTTTTAATCCGTATCCAATACTATGTGGCCATCCAGTGCAAAGTGCAACTGACACTTATAATAATTGAAAATGAGATGTCCGGTCGAGGTGAGACTTCTTTGCTTTGTCGAATCATAATTTTCGCTGTTTAATTAGGTTCTTGGTGTATTAGTTTTTATCATTGTTGTATCATTTACTGTACTCACCTAAGGTTAAGGATGTAATGTGGAACCGAATAAAGTGCTGTCATCATCATCATCATTATCTTGGTGTTAATGTCCCGGTTGTGTCTCGCGCACGAGGGCCCGGGGTCCGCCTTGACCATGATCCAGTATTTGGCAGGTCAGGTAATTACAGCTACAACCGAATAAAGTGCTGTCTATGTCTAAATTCAATACAAACACACAAAACGTGTCTGAATACCTAGATCAGTCTGTCGAATGTTGGATGACATTAATTGCTACCATTTTTACCGCAACTTCGTCCGCCTAAAAGTCGGTTGCTACATTCCGAACCCGTCCCCGTCGGAACCAAATTGAATTTAGGGAATAACTATAGTTTAGGGCTACTATTTAAAACATTTGCTTTTTGCGCAGACAGACCAAAATGCAACGTGTTGCTTATAGAATAAGAGTCATCGTTGTATCACGCGTTTTGGAACGCGGAGCGATACAAAAAGTGCGAAAAGGTAACTTGGTAACTTGGATAGATTTTTGCTTATTATCTCTTGAAAAACGAGCCCTTAAATATATTCTGTGTACGTTTTAGTTTAGTTATAGATCTACACATTTGTATAACAGAAATTGTTGTCTAAATGACATAGAAATCGATCCACCTATTCGGGAGCTACGATGTCACAAGCATACACACAGAAATACAGATATACAGACACACAGATATTTCAAATATTTCAACACATAATTCAATGAAAGTGAGGCGATGGACTAATGTCTAGGCCTTTGTGTAATACTATGCCGACCCGTAACAGAAATTAAAATTCAGCATTTCGATTTCCGCTCGGCCGGGAATCGAGCCCAGGACCTCTGCGTGGCGACCGGCATGTTAACCAACTGAACCACTCAGGTCGTCAAATTAATTAAGACGTATGTATGTACCTCTATTGAAACTTTCTTTTGGAGAGAATAAATTATTTATTTATTCATTTATTATTTACTTAGATACAGAGGGACAGATAGAAGGCGGGAAGCGACTTTTTATAAACTATATTACGTATTTAGCTGTGAAAGTTTGTAAAAACGGATGAATGTCGAATGTCGAATTTCGACGACCTAAGTGGTTCAGTGGTCAACATGCCAGTCAGCCACGCAAGAGGTTCCGGGTTCGATTCCCGGCTGGGCAGAAATTTAAATGATGAATTTTAATTTCTGTTAGGCCTGGGTGTTCTATGTATAATAAGGTTGTATTTAAAAAAATATACAAGTAGTATATTAGCTAGCAAGCACTCGTAGTACAAGCTTTGCTTAGTTTAGGGCTAGATGGCGCTGTGTGAATGTGTCCACGATTATTTAAATTTATTTATTTAAATGTTTGAATATTTGTTACTCAATAACGCAAAAACTACTGAACGGGTGTCGATTTTGGTTATAGCGCACAATAGCATATAGACCACAATTTATTCCAAAATTAAATGTGCTTCCCACGGGAACGGGTTCGGAGCGTAGTAACAGAATTTTCCGCGGACGAAGTCGCGGCGTCAGGCGCTGCCCTGATTGGCAACGGTCATGCGACCATGGTCGTACGACGGACGTCGCTCGACCAATAGGAGACCTCGAAACCGTCCGCGCACGACCATAATCGTACGACCGTTGCCAATTAAGACAGCGCCTTAGTATAGATATTCTAAGGTTACGGGCAAAAAACCTATCAGGCATATTTGATGCCCATTGTCTACCTGTAATGACATTTGCGTAATACCTACCTTTTTGTACGAGGCATCCGTGACCCACACCGGTCTCAACGAAATGTACGTAAACCCTCATCTGGTCAGCATTTGCTCCGGCTTTCCGCAGTCTAGTAGTGTTGGGTTGACGACGAGGTATATTTTGAGGCCGAAACCTAATTTTTACCGGTGGTCTGTCAAGTCTGTAAAGTCAAGTTTTTAAACACGGACGAAAAACGAGGGGTGTTAAATTTGAAGTGTGTCGTGACGTGTGTGATGTGTGGCGTGTAGGTCTAAGTATGGCGGTAGGTGTCGGTTTACGGCATCGTAACTCCCGAAAGCGTGGATTGATTTCTATGCGTTTTTCTTTATTTACAAAACCATTTTAATCGATATGGTTCTTAGCTTTGTAAGTTGAACTTGAGATGGAGGTCAGTCTCTTAGGACACATTCTGAGGTAGTCAGTTTCTTATTTTGAGGTAGTCAGTTTCTTTATTTGTAACGCTCGTACGCGCCAATATGGTAAGCTGCGCGATTCCTATTCGTCGACGCGAATCGTACTCGTTTTTTTTTTTCGTGTTATACGGCAGACAAACAGGCAAGCAGGCCACCTGATGGAAAGTGGTCACCGCCGCCTATGGACATCAGCAACACCAGGGGAGTCACTAATGCGTTGCCCGCCTCTGAAGAGACCTCTAATATACCTTATGAACGATCCCATGTCATAGTCCAAAGGAAACACTGTGGCTGGGAGCTCATTCCACATCCGAATCGTACGAGCGAGAAACGTTCTTTCGAACCTTCGCGTCGTGACCAACAAAGGGTACTTGTAAGCGGTTACGTATAAACGGGCCCTAACCCTAAACCTGGGCCTCTATTTTTAAAACCGCTCGCATATAAGTAGGCGCTCGCCTTCTAATGCTTGTCTTTTCTATCTCTAGTAATTTACCACGAGTGTGAAAGAGACAGGTAGCGCGCACGAGCGCTCGCGCAGCTTCGAGCGGTTTCAAAAAGAGGGCCCCTGGCCGTGTGGTGTCTGGCAGAGTAGAATACCACCAACCCCTTACACTCGTGGTTGTCATACAAGGCGACCAATTTTTTCAAAGCAAAACCTCTCCTTAGACTGGAAAATGCGCAGCAGTGTTTTTCATTGCTATATTCATAATACTGCAATCTCTAACCCACCTGACAAGTGTGATGATGATAACAATAACCTCCCCTTTCGTGGGAGAGGCTCCTTTCCTGCAGTGGACTGGGTGTTAATGATGAATCTAAACTTAATAATAAAGATAGTCCTCATATATTGTGTTTTTGACATACGTATAAATAAATAGTGATGAACCCGAAACCCGAAAGACGGATTCGTGCAACCCTACCCCTACCGTGATCCCGTCAAATACACTTTAGTGCGCCACGTAATTCGGTTGACCACACAACACGTTTTCGCTCTCCGCACCACTATTGCCTCTTACCGCGCGTGGCTTCCTGAATAGCCTAAGCTTTTAGTGTAAACTCTAAGCGCAGGTGCTGACGGAATGTCCTCCAGTTTCGAGGTGTTAGTTTTACTATCCAGTACTGGGATTCTGGTACCGGTGATGGATAATTTTAGGTATGTAGTTGAGGTTAACTATATTTGGTATCATATCTACATACGATTATACGCATGCGTGCCTCATATAGATACACTAGGTACAGACACACATCACTAGTTATTAGAGTAAATTAGATTAAATTTAAAATAAAATTATACATCATATAAGCAATCTACAGATATTTCGTCAAAATATATATAGTAAAAATTTAAATGCTTTAAATAATTTATTTACAATTTAAATTACAATTTACAATTATTAAGATTAAAAAAAATAAAAAATAACTTACTCTAACACCAACCTTAAAATAATTAATTATATTATTAATCACCAATTGTAAAATTTTGAGGAAAATAAAAATATCATCATAACTTTTTGGTTTCCTATTCTTATGGACGCATACAGAGATAAATATAGAAACACACACACCAACTGCAGTATGAGCCTTCTCGACATTAGTGGAGAGCATTGCCATGATCTCCTCGTGGTTTGGAGATAACCGGTTGTGCTCTCGTGCGCGAAGGCCTGGGCGGACTGGCCTCGAAAGCCTTGACTGTGATCCAGAATTAAATTTCAAAATAAACAATTTCAATTTCAGAATTTCAAATGCCAAGATTATTATTATTATAATGATGAGGACTCAATCCAAACATTTCAGGTTCGCTGCATCGTTTGCCAACTGGTGTTTTGTTGTGAGAACTGCCGTTGGGAACATGAGAAGAACACTCATGGTCTCCTATTCGACTGCCCTATTTGTCGAGGCAACAGATTTCTTTGCAAGCCAGAAGTGTTGACCCAATACTTTCTTCAGCACTTAGCCGAAGAACATCTACCATTACAGTGTAGGAAGTGTCAGAAATACTTCAATACTATGGATGATCTGAATAACATCGAAAAATGTACCACCATATCCGAACTAGTAGAACCAGAAGTGAATGAAGTACAAACAAAAATCGTTGAAGAGAAATTTGATTCGATACTCGCTAAAACTGATAAGAATGAAGCGGAAGATTTCGAAGCTATTGTGTCCGTTAATAAATTTAGTAAAACCGCTGTGATAACTCCTATTGTAAGAAAGAAACATTTAGTTGATTACGAATCAAGTGAAAGCGATAATGAGGATGAAGTGGTGGACTCAGCTCAAACGCCACATGTAAAAATGCTAACAAAAAGCCCAAAAGTTAAAAAAAACAGAGCAGCAACTCCCCACGTCAAGAAACTGATGAATATGATAAGACAACAGGCTATAGAAGAGCAAATTGAGATAGCTAACGATAATTTGGAACAATCATCTGTAGTTACAAAGACACCCACTCCATCGCGAACTGGAAACGATGTTGGCAAGTAACTTTTGGTTATTGACTTTTTTTCTGTACTTTTAAGATACTGTATAGATAACTACTCATTAGTGATATATTACGTTGTAGTGTACAAACACTGTCTAGGGATATCATCATCGTCCCACTGTTTATCCCGGCTTCTGCCAGGCTTTGGACATTATTCTCCATTTCATCTGGTCTTCGGCATCCTCGCATCGTAAGTCATTAACTGTTTACCCATCCGACTCAGCGATATCAATCCATCGCTTCTTGGGCCGTCCATGGGATCTCTTACCGGCAGGTTCAGGCACCTGTTCCCGACGTATCCCTGAGGCTTACGCAACATGTGACCACACGAACGCAGGCGAGTCTCCTCGACCTTATCCCTCACGTCAAGGATGCCACGGATGTAATCATTACCTAAAAGGTCTAGTTTCGTATCCACACATCCACCGCAGCATTTTGCTGGCTGGCTATGTCTTGCAGCTATGGAGCATCACAGGGTTTATTTATTTATAATGCTTATTGTATATAAGCCCTTTCAGCTTGACAGGGATTTTAGGGTCACAGATGACAGCCAAACAAACACTGTCTAGGTTTATACATTACCTGAAAAGGAAATAAAAAAGATCCTTCTCCTAAAGATCCCGTCCGACACCTCAAGCCGCTAAGGCGGTTCTTTTACTGTACACCCGTTTATGGAACTTAGTACTTCCTAACATCCGTGCTAGTCCTTAACTGATTTAATTTAAAAGGAATTTAAAAAAGCATTATCTCTCTAACTAATATACAGTTATAGTACGTATATATTTATTGTATTCATTATTAATTATAGTATTTATTTAGTTTACTTGTGTGCACTTCTTATGCCTAAATGCTGACTTACGGCTTCTATGACTCCAGGGTTTGCTGGTAGAAAACTCAACTGTTGAGTTAGGCTCGCCTTTGTACTTGAGTTACCTTCTGTTAAATTGTATTTATTATTTTTGTGTACAAAAAAGAATAAAGAACAAAAAAGACCGTCAAACGAGCTCATCCAAATGCGATGTATGTAGACTGGCCAGGGTAAACAGACAAAGTACTAAATACCTTGTATTTAGTACATTTGAATTTTTTTTACAATAAATAAGGTATGTAAAATACATTCTAGTTTCATATTTGCTTAGTACGGTAATCTGTTTTGTGTTAAATGCTTTTTAGCAAAAAAATTTGTTGAGTCAATTAATACTTTATTTGTAGTACTAAATAAGTCTTGCAAGTCAACAAGTATTTACATTTTACTTTTCAGTTTTAATCTTCGTTGCTCTTCAAAGGATTAAGAAAGTTTCCCGGCCAACTCTGGCCAAATTGAAACAAATAAATTTTAACCTTTTGCTCGAATAAATTTTAAATTTTCTCGTGTTGCAATTAAATTTTGTTTGTAGGCCGAACAGTTACCTTAATCAATGTTAGAAATTGTACCTTTGATCTGAAAAGCATGGGTTATCTCTAAAAATTATGGATATATGTACTTTCTCGTAATAATTCATCAGTACGCTGTAACGTAGCGTGGGTATGCCTCCCATAAGGTGTACCGACGACCTGGTAAAGATCGAAGGTACCAGCTGTCGGAAGGCCTATGCCCAGCAGTGGGCGTCTTTCGGCTTATATGATAAACTACACTGTCACCTTCTTATTTATTAGGCATGAAGGTAAGCTAAGTTAGGAACGGAAAATAAAGATAGATCATCATTATTTTGTTTTTGCTACTGTGCACGTCTTTACTGCATTTAATTATCACGATCTCTCTGCTGTAGGCCTGCTGGAAGAAATTTCTTTATAGAAATAAGTTGGCCTGTTGTGTCTAATATATTATGTAATATACTTTTTGTAACAATCTTGTGTACAATAAATGGTTAAATAAATAAATAGATGTATTATGAAAATGTTTGCTTTTTCTTACAAACGTGAACGAGATTTAAATCAATATAGCGGTCAATGTGGACTCATGCAGCGGTAAGACTCGCTGTACTCCCCAACTACCACTTTACCTTCTTATTTTGACTATTATACATATTTCGCCTTCGTCAGTGATTTCAAAACATTCTAATCAAATTAAAACATTTAAATAATTATTGCATATTTCTGCATCCTGGATAAGGAAGTAATTATTTAGTAAGCAATTAGCGTTCAATTGCGTTCAAAAATATTTAGTGATTATGACATGTGTCAATTCCAATAATAGATTTCAATTTAGCAGAGGACTTGTATCAATACGCAAGGGTACAACCCACGTTAACTCCAGACATTTTTACGTCTGTTAGCGCCATTTGACTATGGACGGTATCGTTACATGATATAATCTTACCTTCGTCTAATTATTAGATCATATTGAGAATACTCTATTGTCATAACCCCGTTAAAATTAATATTATCTTAATTGACAGCAGATCCAGTCCTCAATGATGACATGACGACGCCCACCTCCCATTTGCCACATCTAGCCAAATTAGTTCAATTGACCAGTACACCAACACATCCTGCTACTGGAGGCTGGTCGTTGTTTACGGAGCAAGGATCAGATTCTCCTCTATCAGAGATTGATACCGCCAGTCCAGCACAGAGTATTGCTAATGAGGTATGGTTTTTGACTCAGTTTATTTCACTTATCTACGTAGAGTTCTTGTCCTCGACACTCTGGGAGAACTCTGACTGTTATCAGATTAGTGTACTATTTTTTAGGTGATTAACTAAAGCATTTCCAGCTCAATGGTCGATAGCTCTTTGAGTTTTTATTTCATGCTAATTTCGATTTTATCTTGGAAATACGAGCTATGATAACGTTTTTGAGGATTACCACATTTTTATTTGACTTTCGCAGTTCTCCGCATTGAGATTTTTATCCTCCGTGTTCTGTCAGGTCTGAGTTCTGAGTTTGCTATGCTGGACTTTCTCCTCAAATGCGCCCGGTCTTCAGCATCATTACGTTATAATGCCGGTAGCTTTCGCACTCAACAAAGCGATGTCAATTCATCGCGGAATATATTTTCTGATACCGGCAGGTTCAGGCATACTATTTCCTATGTAACTCAGAGACTTACGCAGACCAAAATCATTCTGTACTTTCACAGACCTGGACGGACCAGTAATTTATATTAAATATGAATTTATAATAACTAGTTTTCTCTTAAGGCTACTTGGGTTCTTCTCATCAATCTTCTTGATTTAACATTTAACAATAAATATAATATTCATAATCAGACTGTTGTTTTAGTTAATACTGCGCTATAATAGGTATTAACCTCACTCAAACATCTGGCTGACCTAAATACAGGCTATTGAGTTATTCATGTTGCTTATGCATTGAATATTTCGACCTTTTCAAATGATCCAGTAGAGGGAGAAGTAAACAGTACGTAAATATGGAGTTCTACTTACGAAATCAACCTACATTTCTGACGAACAATATTATATCGTCTAAATATTTTAAGGATTTTAATCTCTTAAACAATATAACTATATGTATAATTACGTTATAATTGTTTATTTATATCTTAGATGTTAGTACAATTTGGTATTCTCTTTCAAATAATTATAACATGAAAATGAGTCTTCAACATTTCTTCTTAATGCCGTCTAATGATACCGTCTAATGATTATAATCATTGCGCGTACCTTACTGAATTTAATCTCACATTACCTACCCATTTATTAGACTTGTCCCTGTTTTATCGAGGATTTTACGACTCGCTTATCTTTTTAATCTAGATTAGGCGCTGGTAATTAAAAGTTTAGTTCCCTTATTTGAATTTTTTCACCCAGATTTTCGTCCCAATATTAGCATTACGCCAGCATTACGTAGGTGCTTTTAGCTTTTTTTTTACTGGCGGCCGTACTGCCCTTGAAGAATTCATCTTGGGCCGCGATTTCCTTTCGTCCCATTTCTGGACCCGACACAGCCTGTATAATATCCGGATGAAACTGGGTTCGTTTATTAAACGAATATTGAGAGTCCGGGGCGCATGTGTCAAGGAATAGCTCCATATTGCCCTCCCATTCCGAGAATGACAGCTAGGAGCCGAAATTTGTTTTCGGCGTGTTGTCAGCAGCTTCTTAGCATTTGTTAGAATGGCACTTTAAGCGAGCCATATTTCCTTGTAGGTGAACTGTACTATCGGTCAGAGCCATACTGATTTCGCTTTTTAGGTTATATTAACATTCACGGTTTGCAAAAGAAATTTAATATTTATTTTAAAAAATCTATTACAATTTACCTTCGGATTGTTTTGTAATTGTTATACACACCCACAAAATACTAAATATTAAATTATTATGTGTTGTTCAAGGAAAACGCGAAGTTCGACTATGGTATGATTTTGTCTAGATTTTTTGTGGATGAGTCCGGGTTTTGCCTTCACCATGATTGAGGGTTTATTAGATCAGGTAATTACAGTAGAGCGACTGCCATCTGACCTCCATGACCCTGTTACCTGTTGAACCTGACCAGATTGGATCATGGTTACACATTCAGTCGCCTAAATGTGCAGGTGTCATCACGATGTTTTCAAAAGCAACTGCCAATAATACATTATATGGTTTTTCAGCAATCGAAAACAGATTCTGAGGTTTGTGCTCCGAAATTGAAGAGCATCATCGTAACAGGGAGTCGTCTAAAGCTTGGGAGCCAGGACAGCTCTGAGAAGCAAGTGACTTTTCAAGACTCTGTTTATACTGAGACATCCTCGTTGAAGACGAAGAGAGTCAAATTTGCGGAAAACACAATTTTCGAGCAAGAGCAGAAGATCAAGAGAGGTCAGTTCTGAGAAAAGAGAGACAATCTGTCTGTTATCTACTATTTCTTTTTCAGTTTTCTATAAGTACAATTTATTGCGACATGGGTACGAAAGACTAGTTTTTGGGTATAATTCGTTTTCGTTACTTTGTTGGCAATTATAAGTAATAATCCTAGACTATATGATTCATCATGTCATCACTGTTATGCAAATTGATGACGTCATGGTAATGTGACGTCGTACGTTAATTAATTGAGCAGCTGACAACGCCTTGTCAATATTGTAATGTCCCCGTCTGGCTGTGTAGCTTCATCTTGTATAAATGTTCATTTATAACTGCCTTCTGATTTCAATGTTAATACGTCATAATCATCATCCGTATTCATCATATTTTAGTTCACAATAAAATAAGTTAAATAATCTTGGACAAATTCACACCGCGCCATTTAGCCCCAAACTAAGCAAAGCTTGTACTATGGGTGCTAAATAACTTATATACTACTTAAATTCTTTTAAATACATACTTATTACATATATAGAATATCCAGGTCGTCAAAAGTAATAGTCTATGCATAGACTCAATCCGGGTGGTGTGGAATCACAGTTGCACGGAAGAATCGAGTTTGATATACATTTAATTTTATTCAAAGCAATCAGGGTGGTTTTAAATATACGTAAGAGTCTGGGATATTATGGGATATTTGTTTATAACTGTCGTCGTATGTATAAGTTTCTTGTTGTAGGTTTAATGTGCGCCCTACTATTTAGACAGATTTTTCCTAACGAAGCAGAAAATTGAACAGTACTTAAATAAATGTTAATTTTCATTCTGTGTCTAACCTACAACTAATGCCGCGTGCTGCGCGAGAGCGATATTTATCAATAATTCCAGCAAATAATCAACTTTTTTCTCTTTCAATAAGTAGTCAACTTACTATCGACAATAAATAAATATATAAATACCCTTACAGTGTACCGTAAGCCGAAACGCATGCTCACACCTGGCCCACAGAAACCGAAGTTTTGCGTAAATCCCAGATTCCAGGCTCTCATAAACAGATTCGAGCACACCGGGATGATAATGGCTAGGACACCAGTTAACTTCAAAGAAACCCAAACAAGGCAGACAGAAGTAACGCCTATAGCCGAAGTCCATCTACCAGCAAGAGCCATAAACTTCAAAGATGACAGCCCAGTTGTCGAGAACTATTCCAAAGAGTCCAATGAATTATTCAAGACCTGCACCGACTCACCGGTTGTAAACAG
Source organism: Blastobasis lacticolella (assembly GCA_905147135.1). NCBI lineage: Eukaryota > Metazoa > Arthropoda > Insecta > Lepidoptera > Blastobasidae > Blastobasis > Blastobasis lacticolella. The sequence goes on from LR990044.1 coordinate 2,250,337, forward strand.
CGCAATAAGCAGCTTGTCCGCAAACATTGCGGGGTCACTACAGAGCTGTCTTAGTAGTGTTCTGAAAACTACGGAAGAGGAGACCGAGATACAATTTAAATTTGTGATAACGAAGAAGAAGCTCAGTGTGAAAAGGATGGTTGAGAATGCAGAAGGTGTTGATGAAAAGTCGAGCGAGATAGAAATGAGTACGGAACAACCAAAGGAGAATATTTGGTCGACGGTTGCCAAGGCTGTCAAAAACGTGTTTTGGGGAGAGGAGGATAGTGCTATAGGTATGTGCTGGGTTTTATTATAATTATTCTATCATCAAAATTCAATAATTATGTTTCCATTTTCGTAGTTATTCACACTAGTAGCGTGGTGGCTTACCAGCTCGATAATTTTGACTGTTGAATTTATGTTTATTGAAAGTCGATATTTTATTAAATATTTAGGTAGTATATATATTGTTACAAGCTAGAGACTCCAGGCCCTGAGCTTCTTTTATCATCATCATCTACCTGCACAGTATGTCTCCATCTTACATGATTTTTAAATTTACATTATAAATGTTATTTTGGCCATATGGGTATTTCACTAAATTCAGTGCCAAAGAAGTCATAAACAAGCTTCAATATTCCCCAAATCGCCTTAGATCACTGCAGTTCCGCCTTGTCACCTTCCCTATATTGTAAGCTTTCACTTCATCTTGCTACAATGTATTCTCGTGAGCTACAAAACCTATCCAAGGTGTGGAGTTAACTCAGTTTATAGTTGACGTATTGCATACTTGGGTATACGTGGAGTGGATTCCATCACCTGTAACGTAACTAGATGAGCAAAGCTTTTTATTTTTAAGACTCGATTTGCTTCTATCCGCACTGTGCCAAGTCAATTTCCCAAGGTAAAGAGTTGATATTGGCAAAACGTTGGAAACAGCTACTTGGTTGTAAACCGACGTATGACTTTGGGTTAAACATACACAAACGTATGTTCTGACGTGAAACGTTTTCAAAATCTCACTGAGTACCAAGACAAAAAATTTAACTACATATAACGAAAAAGTATATATTATCTTACCTTAAGAACTGCAAAACGATTAGTCTTAGAAACATGAATCTAGTGTCATTGTTTAGAGTATAATATAGTCAGCTCGAATGAATTCGCTTGAGAGGGCTAAGGGGAAGGGGCACTACATTGAATAACAACCTAGCCATGGGGTCTACAGATTTGTCGTCATGTCAATGTTAATAATTATTTGCAGAGAATATTTTTTTTTTCTTGTCGTCACTCTTTATCTTTATCTATTTCAGCATGTGATATAGTTAACACACTGACAAAACACAGAAAGTTTCATTTATCTAGCTTTTACATTTTGGATTTCTATACGTCAACTACGACACTGGCTGACTGGCTCATCAAAATCTCTAGGGCACATCCTGAAGTCACAGAAAGCTGAAATTTTGTATTCGGGTTAGAATTTGAACACAAGTTACATAAAAATTAAGAAATCTGTCGCTTTCACCCTTCACCCCAGTAAAGGGATGTGCAGTTCTGTATATAAAACTACGCATTAAAGGCAGTCCTGAAGTCCTAGGAAGCTGAAATTTATTATGTTGGCTAGAAAATTTCACGTTAATGACAAATAAATTAATAAATGTTGATCGTCATTTTAGAGTCACATATAACTGCCGTTTTCCCGACATTTAGCCCAAGTTACAGAGATTCTGGATGCCGGCCCAATGTAGCACGGATCCGAGATAATTTAATTTATCTGTTCTATTGACATCTTCGTTCCCTTTGCGAATGGTTTCAATATCAGCGCTGCAACTAACCGTTTTGGCGCCATTCAGCTTCAAATCACTGTTTCCTTCCACATGTTTACCCTGGTTTCAAGATCCTGTCTAAGCTTGCTCACCAGTGCGATGTCATCATCGTACCAGAATCCAGAATTCTAGATATCCGCTGAGAGGGCATTTCCATCAGTCTGTCCGCAGGGGGACCGCGGGCAGATTAGGTTGGTTTGGGCCCATGAGATGGTAATTGGGCCCTAATAAAACCCGCCAATATAAGGATAGTTTTTTTAATTTCAAACAAAAATCTATCAAACAAGCTTAAGGATTAACGCTTTGCACTGCGTTCCAAAATGCGAAAAGAAAATCAACCTTATTCTATGAGCAACATATTTCATTCATTCAGACTTTGATCTGTCGATGCCAAACAGATTTTCGAATTCGAACCTACGAGTACCTCTCCATGATAATACGTATAGATATTGATTATGCTCGTATCAGGAAGGTACCTACACGTTGGGCATGAGCCTTCTCCCGCGTATAGGATTATGCCATAATATCCTGCTTAGCAGGCTTATCACGGCGTTGGAAACATAATATATCAACAACAATTCTTTCGATTTTCTTGTTTTCGAAAACAATATTGGTCGTAAAATATAGCTTGATATAATTATTTTATGTCATTGATAGTGATTAGTTTACTCATAGAATGTAATGGAAACTTCTCGAAGTAAATCGAAATGACAGATTACGTGAGCTTGTAGAAGTAGAAACCTGTGTGACGGAATCGCTGGTGTTCTTTACATGTCATTTCGAATACATTTCGAGTGAGTGATGTCGAGTGATGAGTTGGTGGCCAAAGTTGGAACTAAGTGTCGCCATTTTGAAATGTCCTGTCAATTCCAACAACAGCGACGCTGTCACCGAGTCAGATAAGTTTGCTTTCCTCTAATGAAATGCCGCAATTTTTTCACAATTCCAGTTTTGTCAGATAAGTTTGTGGCAGTGTAAATAAATACTTTATGGCTTTACTTCGACAAGCTTTTATCAGGTTGACTCTGTCAAGCCTGTGGATGGAGTCCACCTGTGTGAGTACTACCCCCTTATCCATTTCTGCCGCCAAGCAACAACGCTTGCATGAAGATAGTCAGCGCAATTAAAACCATATTTATTTTAACTATACCTTAGCGGTCAAGATCGTGCAGCATCGGTGGCCGAGTGGTTGAGGTATCCAGCTTGTAAGCGAGAGGTATCAGTTTTGAATCTTTTCTCTGTTAAGTACATTGGTTGAATGCTAATCGACGTTCTTACGGCATAGGAAAACATCGTAACGAAACCTGCTCATTCAAGCTACTAAATATGTAACCATAATCCAATCGGGTCAGGTTCCCTGGTAGCAGGGTCACGGAGATCAGATGGCAGTCGCTCCACTGTAGTTATCTGATCTGCCAAATCCGGGATCACGGTCAAGGCGGACCCCAGCCCTTACGCGCGATAGCACGACCAGGACTGACGCCAAGATGATTATTAATCATTAGTAGGATAAGGCGATTCCTGCAATATTCTTGATCGCAATAATGCAATAAAGGATGTGCATTATACAAAGGTACTAAGGTGGAAACATTGCGAACGTTATATTGATTTAATAAATTCCGTCCGGCAACTAAAGTCAAGAATTGCGTAAAAACTCCCATAAAAGTGTTTCAAGCGAAATCTGCTTTAAGAATGAAATTTATTACATCAGTGCCCTCGAGAGGATGCCAGGAGAAAAACTCAAACGAGAAAACTTCCTAATCCCTGTTTAATTATTCAACTGCCCATTTCTGTGCAATTATGCTATTTAAAATCAGCTCAAATTGTAATTAGCTATTACGGAGGCCCTGGAACTCCTCCGGCAGTCCAGACAATTGGATATGGTCCAGAAACAAGCGAATAAATGCTAATATTCAAGTCGCACTGGCAAAACTCCAGGAGGCTTGGAAAAAATAGAATTTTAAGTGAGATTAGTGCTATAAATTGAAGCTGCATGTGTAAAATGCATATTTTATACCTAGGTAGAGGTTGTATAAACCACTATGTTGGCATATCTTACGGCCTGTTTGAGGTTACAAACAACATATTGTTTAACATAATGTTTTAAACTATCGCGGTTATTATTACACATTTTAAGGGTATGTTCCGGGTTTCCTATTGCGTACCTCTACTACCTCTACTCTTAACCTGAAACCTTCTTGTTTTGCATCTGTACCAGACTCGGACAGAAGGAGGGTTATGTTTTTCATTCGTATGTTTACATGTAGGTACCTATGTCTATTTCTTTGACAAGGGCTATAATAGATTTTAACATATTATGAAGTGTTGTTAGATTCGTCTCGGTCGCGCGAGTGACTCGGGCCCATTAAAATTTTAGTTATTCTGACTTTCTAAAATATTATCTAAAACCAATCGAGTGGGATATCAAATTAAAAGGTCTTTGTAGGGTATCTGATCTCTATGACCCTGTTAACAGGGGAACTTAACCAAATTATATCATTGGTACGTACACATTCAGGCGCAATGAATGTGCAGTAATGCGCAAGTTTTATCACGATATTTTCTCTTGCCGTAAGAGTATCGGTTAGAATTCAACTAATGTACATAACTCAATGTTCAAATAAATTCCAAATATGTATCACTCATTCGTTTAACCCAATTAAACCCTGCTGGCTCATATATCGCATTCTTCAGTAAAAGTCTACAATACAATACGAATTTGAGCAACTGATCTGTCCGTGCCGAAGCGAGCATTCCGTATCACGCGGCGGAATATTGCATATCTGGTGCTCCAATTATCTTGTCATGCCCGTCGGATATTAAAAAATATTTTCTCCTCATCTAACGCTTTGAATGTTGGTCTGACGCTGTTGCTTTCAAGAGCTTCGAATTGTGTTGTAAATTATTTAAGAGGTTGCTTTAAGTTCTTTTTGATATATAAATTGCTGAATTCTATATATTGTTGCAACGTTTGCGTTCGGTGTTTCTAATATTATTTAAAATATTGAATTGAATATCTCCTCGCCTCGTGGCAAGTAGTTCAGATGGCGTGTTACGTGGCCAATGGTTTCAAAAACTCACTCAGGTGGAAAGCGGTAACATAAGTGTCATGTAATAAAAATGCACAACCGCAGGTGCGTTCGAGGCGTTGGGGCGCACTGAAAACCAGCGCCATTGCGTCAGCATTATGCTGAGTACGGCCATTGCACTTCTCCATAGCACGGCTAATGACAATTTGTATTTTTTGTTTATCTGTTATTATGTTTGTAATGTTTGTGTCTTGAAAATAAGTGTTCCTATCAAGACTTAGATGATCTGCCTATCTCCAATTGTGTTGGCTACCTTAAAGCCCATACAGACGCTTCAAACGATTTCTGCACGATTTGTCCCAAATGTTTATGCAATTTTATTACAGAAAGCTAATTTTATTATTTGTGAACAATCACGTGTCGCCCGCATCGCGCCCGCACAGTCACCGTTTCGCACCCGCATAGTCGTCGTGCCGCATGCAGACTGCACGTTTTGTGTCCGGTTGCTACGCGGTGACTGTGTCCCGTTTTCAAGCAGGGATGTATAAATGGGCCCTTATCCTTATTTTATTCCAAACCGGAATACAACAATGCAAGCATTGATGCTTAGTGGCAGAAATATGATTATATAACCCAAGGCGGACTCCTTAGGCGTACTACTACTCGAAAATATACAATACCGATTCTTGAAACTAGAACTCCATCCATTTGAAAGTTTTATAGTCACGTGTAGTTTACTTTTAATTTTAGAACTGTCTCAACAAAAATGAGAGTACAAAGAGTTTAAAGCGGCATTCAGTGAAAACTGAGACAAAATGTGAAAATAGTAGCTAAAGCACCTCTACACGGTTGGATAGAAACAAATAAGTGACTTCTGTCGATAGTCATGTGGTGACTGTCTAGAAAGCGTCTTCGAAATATTTGATAGGTATAAAGACGTACAAAACAACATTTATTTAGCCAAATGTATCACCATTAATCATCATAACGTTATTATTTTTAAAATATTTATGACTATCTACTTGACTAAACCCATTAATTAAATTCAAAATTGTGAACATGTATCTAAAATTTATATGCCGATGGCAGGTCACAGAGGATCCTCTCCATCTAAACTGTGACAACTTGAAAAAACTTGTACACTTATCTTTTTCAGCTTCCACGCCACATAACTCGTACAAATCTGCAGACAGTTCGTCCTCAGCTTCCAAACGTAAGTTTGCAGAAATGTCAGACCAAATGCCGAGTCCTCTCAACCATAAACGATACAAATATGAGGGTCGCATCAGGGGAAGGCCACCTTTAAGACGGGGAAGGACTTGGGTGGCAAACCTTAGGAGTTCGCAGTCAGCTGAAGAGTCGAAGATGGTGAAATCATTTTGTCAGGATGACCTCTTGAATCAGAGTCTATGAAGAGGCGGTTGTTGGAGGGCCAGTAAGACTTTTTAAAGGAGTGGAGATAATAGGAAAAATCAGTAAGAGGCCTTAAATTATAAAGACTGAATTATTATTGATTGTATTATGTATATTATTGATTATGATTGTTATTGTGACATATTTTACCAATATTAATTATTTTTGCGTATGATTTAAATATTACACCTTCGATCAGGTATATTTTACACGACATACTTAAATGCAAATTATCTGTCTGTTCAAAAATATTTCAGAATTTACATCTAATATTTCAAACATATTAATTAATTTATAAATAATTTTAATGACTTCAATATCGAAATAAATCAAAATATTTTAATCTGCCGCATGATCTTTTATTTTAATTTAATAGATGATTATTTTGTCATTAGTGTCCTCTTTATTCAGTTCTTCTAACTAAACATTGTAACGGATTGTATCTTTTATTGTTTTATTGTTTGTAAAAAACTCGATATTTAGTACTTGAGAAGAAATACAAGCGAGACGATATATAATTAAGCGGTAAGCTATAGTAACACTAGGCCGTGGCTGGCTACCAGAATAAGTCGTTGGTACGATTGGTAGGCATTTCATGATAAATGCCGTGTTCCTGAGCAAAATTGACATGTTCTGAAGAGTCTGGTTTCTCTTAATGTGGGTTTTCAACATATCCTGAGCTAGATGTATGATTTATGCACTTAAAATTTCAATATGTGCTTAGTTGAACCATGCTAGTGTTCGTATACCATGATTATTTGAATTTTCTGTCATATATTTTAAATTTACTGCATTATGTTGTAGAGAGATTATTACGGATTTCTCCTAAACCGCTGTAATACGATAGGTGGATCGACTTCAACGCTACGAAAAGTCGAGGTATGGGTCTTAAAAAACTTTTTTTTTTGCCAGACTGCACGGGCAGACCAGCGCTTTGTGGGTTTCCTAAATGGGTACTATCACTACAAAGTGAATTTTTTCTTGTACTCGATGACGTAAGGAACCTAAGGCGCCCTCACAGTCTACTTCATGTCAGTCAAATTATCTCTTTGCATCCTCAGAACCCACACTTCATGAATGCGAGTAAATTCGTATGGAAACTGATCAATGGCGTTCATTAGTACTCGGTATTACCAGGCGTGCATAATCCAGTTCCCTGTCATCAATGAGCTAGTTCATGAGCCAGTTATTTGTGTGGTGAACAATCGGATGTGAGTGAATGTTAATTTTTAATTGAAGTAATAAATTGTTAATTGATGTTGTTGAATTGTGGATATATTATGCGAGGACAGGGCAAAGTGGCGGTCAATAATCTCTGCCTATCTCCCCCATCTAGGACAAGGGCGTGAGCGTATTATTTTTTTACTTTATTGTAGTAATTTATGTATTTACTTGTAGATCCGCCGCGATTTCGTTCGCGTGACGTCCTACCCTTACCTGCCTACACTATGCCTACCCTACTCCTACTCTTGATTTACTCTTACTTACCCTTTTTTTCTTACCAGTAAACCTTCCTCTTGAATCATTCTATCCATTGTTGAAAACCGCATTAAAATGCGTTGCATAATTTACGAGATCTAAGCGTACATAGACATACACAGATAAGTAAGGACAGACGGCGGCAAACGACTTTGTTATAATTTCATGTTTTCTTGTTCGAAGCTATCCTACTTATATTTTTTTACTATGCCACAGTTGGAGACACTTTCCATCAGGTGGACTCTTGTCACATGGCCACATATAAAAAAAAAGTGATAATGAGAAAAATGAAATAGAGTGAAAAATGAGTAAAAAAGCACTGAATTCTGATACTTGATCTAGACAAACAACCGTCACATGCATAGCCTCCTAAAGGAGGCTATGGTCACATGACACCAACGTGACGCCACCGTCTTGTCACGTAGCCGTAATAAATGGTGGTCCCTCATAGCGCTACGGGATGACACGTCAGTCAAACGTGGACCAATTTGCTAGCAATTTTAAATTCTACCGTAACTCTTATTACCTAGGTAAAACGAACACTCGAGGGATTGATCATCATGATGTTAATCTTGGTGTTAGTCTTGGTTGTGATCTCGCGCGCGCGGGCCTGGGGTCCGCATTGACCATGATCCAGGATTTGGCAGATCAGGTAATTGCAGTGGAGCGACCGCTATCTGATCTCCGTGACCGTGTTAACAGGGGTACATGATCCGATTGGATAATGGTTACACATTCAGTCGTCTAAATGCGCAGGTCTCATCACGATGTTTTCCCTCACCGTAAGAGCATCGGTTAGCATTCAATGTACATAACTCAGAAAACAGTTATTGGTACATGGCGGCACTGGGAATCAAACCCAGTACCCCTCAACCTTTAGGCTATCGATGATCCATCGCTATGCTTTGACCCAGCCAAAACGAACACTCGAGGGGAAACCGGCACATGCAAGTGACTGAATGATCCAATCTGATCAGGTTCTGCTAACACAGTCACAGAGGTCAGATAACAGGCGCTCTGCTGTAAAAAATATCTGATCTGCCAAATATCCTTGGATTATGGTCAAGGCGAACCCTGGACTCTCGCGCAAAACACTAGCGGGATATTTATGTCAAGATAAAAATATGTAGGCACGTTCCAAGAGCCGAAATAAAGTTGAAATTAAACGAATATCGATATCATGATTTTATAATGCAATATTTACTCGATGCAGCTACCCAATATCGGAAGGCTTATTTACAGAAAATACCACCGCACAAAGCCTTTGTATTTATTGGCGAGCTGACAATAAAATTTTAAACGTATTTTGCCAATTTCAATATTGGTACGGTGCATTCGCAAGCCTGTTTATTCTGGCGGCCGAAATTGGAACTATGGGCTGCTGTGACATTTATTATGATTATGCAGTCCCCTAAAGCGACAACAGCGCCTTTCCATTATGCAAATTAAGTCGCCGCTGTGTGTTAATTTATTTGCTTTTTCTTTCATATATACAAATCTACAACCATCCGTGTAATACTCAGAAAACCTTTTACGCATAACGGAATATATTTCGAAATACCTATACATATATGGGTCGTTTGGTAAAGGACTTGATTTTCCTTTGTTACAAAATACTCTTTTCTCTTGTCCCGTCGCGTATGTAATTCGATCGGCCATGTTTTAGTGAGACAGAAAACTTATTTTTTCCGTCCGAGATACCTCTTTCGCGTTTCCGCTTTGCTAAACTATTTTGTCTTTGTTGTAAATTGGGTATAAGTTGGCCTTTACGCCGCTTCGTTGCGTACGTATTTAGTAATCTGAAATCATAGTCTTTGATAAAAGTAACGAGTGGAACAATGTAGTCGCTGCCAACCTCTATGGTGAGTGATGGTCATCTTGGCGTTAATGTCCCGCTTGTGCTTCGCACGAGGGCCCGAGGTCCGCCAGGGAATTGGCAAGTAATAACCCCTGTTGACATTTGACCAAATTTTATCATGGTTACACATTCAGTTTTCGTCACTGTAAGATCATCGGTTAGAATTTAACTAATGTACATAACTCAGTAAAGAGTCATTGGTAGATGGCGACCGTAGGATTCGAACCCCGGGACTTCTCGCTTACGCGTCAGAACCCTCTCACCACTAGGCCACTGACGCCCCAGTTTGGGTTCCTCTAATATATTAAAATGTCGGTTAGTTTATCCGGACGAAGACGCGGGCACAAGCTAGTTCCCATTAAATTTATGTGTAAGACAATATTGTATTTTCGATTACGAAGTGTCTACTCAACTATGTAGACGATCATGATTGCGATTTACTAAACTATTTCACTAACTACGCTCAAATTGGTGACACGGAGGTTAGATGGCAGTCGTTCCATTGTGATTATCTGATCTGCCTAATCCTGGATCATGGTCCACGGGCCCCCATGCTTGAGAGCACCACCGGTACATTAACGCCAAGATGATTATTATTAACCAGGCCGGTCTTTGTATGTACAAAGGTAAATCACCAGTCATCAGGTCCTCCAAAATTCCTGTAACAACGACCGACACATCTTATAAAAAATCCTTGAAATGAAACCTTTTCTTGGACTTTCTTTATTTGCATTGCAACTTAAAATTCAGTACCTAGTCCAAGTCGTATCTCCGGCTAAATGGTCTGGGCAGCAAGTGTCGCCCACGCAACCACTCGCAGGAAGAGTATACATTCGAGGCACGAGGCTATACGCGCGTGACAGCATTATTTCAAACTCAAAGGGAAAAAACCAGTGGCCGTATTAAAAAGGACGGCTGTTCTGGGGCAAGGGTGGCCATGCGTACCAAGCCTTTTCGGACAACTCCCAGGAGGTCCTTTTTTCTTTTCAAAGCACTTTCGAGTCACGTTTTTATATGGTGTCGGGTACGCTCCCGTGCATCGTGATTTCGATTATTATTGCAATGTATGATCTTGTTTTGCCACGCCGTTCGTTCTAAATTATGTTCTGTAATTCCGTTTGGAATGCGAGCGCGTTATTGAGAATTATTCCAGGATATTTTGTTTGCGTTATGTGATTTCTTTTGGGGTGATATAAAATATTATTCCAATTTCTGGAAAAGGTCGTTCTTTTTATCGAGACAGCCTTGGGAAGCTTACATAATATGACGGCATTAGAAGACGTATTACTGTAATTTTAGTATGTAGGTACTTGCTTATTTGATAAACCGTTAAACGAAAATTTTTTTGTAACAAAATATGCGAGTGTTCAGGATTCTGCCTGATGGTTTGCTGCAATTTGCCGTTTTGTCCATTTCTGCCTGGAAAAATTCAGATTATTTACTAAATTTAATTGGCTTATAATTTTATGCCCGAGCTAAGTTTCGTTTTGCAATGTTGATCCATATCGTCGTATACTATTTATTTTTATAATAAATGCTAATGGGTGCGCCAGTGTCTTAGGTTAGTGTAAGTTTTCACAATGGCGGCATATTAGTACGTTTATTACAATTTATGTCGCACTGTAAGTTACTTATCCGTGCTCCGTCAAGGATTTTCGCAAAATTCCGACTTTTGCGATTATTTAATTCAATTTCAATTCAATTCGTCTATTTAAAGACTAACAATAAATTCATCAGAAGATAATTTCGAAAGTCTTGAGTAATGACTCTTGTAGAGGTTTATACAAGTAATTATAGTACAATATTACAGGTATGTTAATAATACAATCTTACATTATTAATATCATTAGTTATGATTTAAAGAACTATATTTTCAACATTTGTGAACACCTGTAATTCCACAAAAGAAGAAAGATAATAACAATCTGTTATCAAAAAGCTGCAGTTCATACGCAGGTACTAAGGAAATTCTCTACACAAGGCTTAGACTTAGGGGTTTTGACATAGAACATGAACCCAAACCGATTTCCTGCAAACCACACTCCAAGATTACCAATGATCAAACATCTCTATCATTATTAGATGGTTGACTGTATCCAGAAATATGTAAAGGTAGTTAAAGCTTCCGTAACTGTTTTCTTGGAATCTCGAAAACAAGCCTTTTAAAAACAAGATTAATTGTAATTATCTGTGTACCTGGAGTCTACGAGTATAATAAGGTTAGATTAAGATATCCATTGATGTCATCCGCTTCAAACACAACGTGTTTTTCCAATTAATTAATTTGTGTTTTACTAGGGTCTATTAATTGTTAACACAAAGTACACTGGGGACGACGATGGGATATGGATACATTTTATTACTATGGATATATTTATTTATTTAAATAAGACAGAAGAAGTTGTAAAATTCTTTAAATTTCCATATATTACCAAAAGTACGTCCTAAGAAATTTTATTCGTAGCCACCCTACCAGTAATAGAAGCCTTGCACGGATCAGTTGTACTTCACCACGATTGGTGGTCGAGACGGGAATTGGCCTGATCTTTTATTTTTCACGTAATATCGCTTCTTACTATGCCAAAGACAAGGGTTATTCTCGTACGGACCGACTGCAAACCAAATGTTGCTTCGAACTCCATCGAGCTCAGAAAGAGAATACGAAAAACTTAAGTGATATAATGCAGTGGCAGTGGTTTGGTTATTCCCATATTTCTTTATGTGATGGGAGAAGGTATTGTTTAAAATTTCAAAGGCGTGCCTTGTGTGGCCGGTTACGTGCATTCGCTCGAGGCAAATTTATTGGAGTCGTTTAGTTGAAACACGCTGGGAGATTTATTTTATTGCATTCTGTGATATGGGCCAGGTTGAGTATGATAATATGGGACCTGGAATACTTAGGGGTATGAGGCAATATATTTTGATTTTTTGGACAATATAATATTAGCCAATTTATGCGTTTGTAAAACCCACAAACACACAGCATGTAATGGAGATGATGACTGGTTCAATATTCATCATCATCATCATCTTGGCGTTATGTCCCGGTTGTGCCCAGGGTCCGCCCTCCCGCTTCTCCTGGCCCACCTGGCTTGGTGTTCGGCATCTCTGGTGGTGAGCTTATTGACACGCATGTCACTGGTTCTACATTCTTAAGTTATAATTAGACTACGCGTATTTTATAATTATCTAATCAATTAAATTGTCAAAAATAAAGCCTATCAAACTTCCGGAGTAGGGGCTCGTGACGACACTTCAAAGTTTAGTTTTGAGTTTATATTTTAATATAACCTCAGGCATGACGTCACAACATTTAAACGCACTGTTTCTGCGTTATTTTTGTTTAAGTAAGAAAAGAAAATCTACGCGTCCAATATATTTTGATAATCTACCTAACAGACTAAAAAATTCATCGTCCCTAAGTTAAAGGAAGGTTGGAAAGAAAATAATAGCCAGCAATTATACCTGAGGGAGACTGACAACTTTGTGTATGATCCTATATGCAAAATAATTGTCAAGAATAAAGTTATATTGTTTTATATTTGTGTGTTATTTACAATTTGGTACATAATGTAGTATGTTATTGTTGTTGTTACTGGTATTATATTTTAAATATCTCAGGTATAGATCACGGGTGCTTTGTGGAGATCTTAAGGGGAGTCATATGCGGCTAATATGATGATGATTATAATAACTTTTATTGTATAAGATAATGGAAGAAGCAAAAGAGGTGTTTCATGATCGTAGCATGTGACAGTCTTTCTTTGTGAGATGTAGGTGTGGGATATATGCTATCATCATCATCACGCTCGTGAGGACCCGGGATCCCCGGGATCGTGAGAATGTAAGTATGTTAACAAAAGAAATTCACAGCATACCCCAGACAATATTACAGAAAATATTTAATAACCTTATTACAAGAGCCACACACTTCCTACAGTCCTTACATAAATTGCGCCATACCGCGAACAAGTGTCCGGCTAAATATAAAATCATTGTCGCATTACATGCCCGACACGTTTTCGATTAGACCCCAATTTCATGTTCGGGGACTTTATTAGGTCCGCGTCGAGAATTAGCCCCCGGGAGCAGAGGTCGCCGCTGATTTGATTGATATCTATACGGCGGAGGTTGCATCGATCGAGGCACAGGCTACCGTATTGCCTCTGAGTGGATCCGGCGAGTTCGTTCGCGTGGCGCCCTATGCTTACTTTACCCTACCCCAATACACCTCTATACCTGGCCTACACGTAGCCTACACCAATAGGATACTTCAGCTACCTTACCTACCCTACACCTACCTTACCCTACCCTACCCCTAGCCCTACACCTCCCATAAACCAACTTTACCCCCACCTAATACTTTTTTTTTTATAATCTACCTAAAGTCCCCTTGAATCGCTATATCTATTGAACCGCATAAAAATCCGTTGCGTAGTTTAAAAATGAATTACGTTACATAATTGACACTAATCGAATTTCGAAATTACGTATTTCTTATTTTAATACGGAACTTTTAATAAATAATTACGAGTTTGTAGCAACAGTTTGTACAAACAGTGGTAGCAGGGTCACGGAGGTCAAATGGCAGTAATTGCACCTGATTTGCCAAAACCTGGATTATGGTCGATGCGGACCCCGGGCCCGTGTGCGAGAGCAAAACCATAATAATATAATAAGGTAAAAACTTAAAAAACTGTGTGTGTAACGTAGCTTTGGCAGTAGAGGGACATTGACCGTTTTGCAGCCAGTACGACGTGTCCCGAGTTTTTACCCGTGGAGAAATGAGAGGGATTTTATCAGTTTGACGAGTGTGGTTATGTGGAAGCCAGGAAACCACCGATACACAGTCAAACAGATTTTGCGTGTTTCAGAGTGGATGGACCGATTTCGGTGCGAGTTTCTTTATTTGCAAGTCAGATTAATTTCGTTCTATTTTTTTCATTAAAATCGGACTGTAGTTTAGGTAATATTTGAGTATATGTGGGTGAATCAACAACTTCTTGTCCGATACAATGAAATTGTGTAAAAATAAATATTTATACAATGATTTGTTGATGTTCGTGGTCCTAGAGTAATAGCTAATATATTCTATTTTGCTATTTCTAACCGTGCCGCGACCAATATTAAAATAAAAAAAGGGTTTTGGCCAGAAACATAAAATGACACCTTCACTTATATCCAATAGGAAATCGGTGGCTTAGGTTAGATTTGTTAGTAAAAGTATAATATTCTGACTTATTAGAACAGTATAGCTAAAGAAAAAATTACATTACAAGTTAAATACTTACGATGTTCTGTAGGGTCATCCAGCAGACTAACAATAAACCCACGTTACTTCTAGTCCGGCCGCATTCGAAATAGCCAAAGTCCAAAGCCGATGCATCGGCATCATATTACGATATGCAGGAAGGTTCCTAATTGGGCGACCGCTCTAATTGCGCTTTCTCGCGCGCTCTCGTTAAAGGGCCCCATTAATTAACAGTCCGGCTGCAGTCTCAGGTCCTATCAGGCGGCCTAACGTCTACAAACTAAATCAATTATTGCCTGCCTGCAATGGCTGACTACACACTTGCAGTTGGGAGTCGGCAGTTTCTGTCAAACTGAAGGCAAGCAAGCGGTCACACACTCTCCGTTCGTATAAGTCGTCAGCCCGAAATCTTAAACGGAACTGTTAGTGTGTGACCTATTGCGATTAACTGACAGACTGATATCGTCCGGCGAACTGTTAATCTTTGGGGCCCTTAACAGCTTATATGGTTTTCCAGTGGCCGTCGTGGTGTTCAATTCTTCGGGGCCAAATTCACGGGCGAAGAATTTTATGAATAAAACAGATGGTATAATGAGACTTTCCTTGTAAATTACCAATTTATGTGCTCAATTATATTCTGGAACTGAATAGAATCGAAAAGTTTGTAGCCATAGTGCCCAGGGGACACCTACGATTTGTATGGAATGTGTAGTTTGGTCTACTGGGTAACAAACTATTCTCAAGTAATATTATATTTAAATACTTTCCATTCAATGTTTTAGTATTATGTATTTATACAGTTATTTTATTTTATTTTACGTATAACACGAGTAAAAAGTTATATTATGTTTATGTTTTGGAGTAGGTAAATTCGAATTGCTGGGGACAAATACAGGACAAGAAAAAGTTGATTCACCCATATACCTTGACGTTTTTCTGTCGGATTGGTTATTCGGTAAATCGTTGTCGAATCAGCGTTTTAATAATCGATGTAACATCTCGGACATCCTTTTAAATTACTTTGACGGTTTATGAATGACGCGTTCGCCTGCATCGCCACTCGTACAGTACTTGACCCCACCGATAATAAGCACGTCTATAAGCACGGAAATATATGTGGCCCATTGCCTGTACCTTCTTTAAGTTATATCGGATATCTTGGTGCTCCTAATACTCTCCGCTGAACATAGTTCAGATTATTGAATATATAGTCCACTTGCCAGAACATTTCAGTTAACTGTTGTTCTAACTGTTTTACAGTACCTAATGGTACCTATAATCATAAATATGT
Organism: Blastobasis lacticolella; assembly: GCA_905147135.1. Lineage (NCBI taxonomy): Eukaryota > Metazoa > Arthropoda > Insecta > Lepidoptera > Blastobasidae > Blastobasis > Blastobasis lacticolella. The sequence continues at coordinate 2,266,466 of LR990044.1, forward strand.
GGAGGCCAAGACATTCACACATAACAAAAGTTCCCTCCATTGTCCTGCTCGACCTCTATAAATACAGGGTGTTTCATAATACATGTATAAAGCCGTGAACTGGATAGAGTGCTAAACGTATTAAAACTATAGGTACAATTATTTTTTTCGTGCGTGAAATAGTAAGCGAGAAAATGACTATCGAACTTTTTCTTTTTCAATGTCGATAATCGACATTTTGAAAACGGAAGACCGCATCTCTAGAAATCAGTTGTAAAAGGTCACTCAAGTTCATAGCACTAGGCGCAATGGGATATTAAGGAGATCTAAATAAGCCGTTTTGTATTTTTTGGTTTGAGGGTTCTGTACAAAAAAATATTGTAATCAATTATGATTTCAATTTAAAAGGTTCCTTCATAGTTTTTTCATAGGCTCCTGGTACTAGGCTTAAGGAGGTTGCTCTACTTTCATAGGGGTCGCACGCGGTTATTGAACTTCTCCTTCTAGGATCATCAACTTGAAATAGAGCTGCGCTTCAACGTAGTCGATATGGTTATTTTTCTTTAAAAACGAAGATTTTTTAATAAAAATTAAAATTCAATGTCTGGATAATATGAAGTCGCCAGTGTACTCTTTGCAAGCTATACTTTAACACCCTTTCGGCTTTATACATGTATTAAGTAACACCCTGTATATTCCGAACGGACCATACTCATCAAATTCGTCCCCAAGACAAGCATGGCCTATCCTCGGATGCTCAGCATTCCGTGACATAACTGGACAATAAAACACAAAGAGCGAGAGTACAGAGCCACCAACTTAATCTATTCGGTAGACGAAATAGGAACTAACCAAAACGACAGATTGAAACGCCAACTTCTTCCCAACTAGCGACGCCTTCAGCTGAACAGATAAGTTGGTCGCAATGTACAATGAAGTTAGGAACAATGCGGGATATTTCCGGACGCGCTAACTTGGGGGCATGGGTGAAACTGAACGCCTACGAATACTGGCCACTTTTGCCGGAATTAAAAAGAAATGGTGTTGCCGCATGAACACTCTTTTGTTAAGGTTCTCCTTGAGGTCTGTGCATATTGGTTTTTACTTTTTTTAATGCTAGAAGGAGATACTCGGGCTGGCGGGTCAGCTCAGAAAATAATCTGCTCCATTGATCCTTGTAAGTTCAATTTTATCTTATCGTCTGACAGAAGGACCACGGAAGCTCATAGACACACGCAACACACGGGGATTACCCTCAACATTAAATTCTTGGAATCCGAGAGATCCTTCGACTTTTTCGGAGTCAAGAGTCGTAAAATGTGTCAGTCAATAAAGTTCGAATAATGTGATTAACGTTACTGAATAGGTCACTTTATTGATATTCGGAATAGAAAATTACAAATCTGATTGATTGTCTGACTATTATATTGATTGACGACTCACAGTCGGAACATGAAAACTTTAAATTCTCGTTTCGAATTTCAACGTTTTTACTAGCGTGAATTCGTTTTAACGGATTCATTAATTTACAAAACAATTAATGACGAACCTTAGTGACGAAGCAAATAAATTGCTGACTTTGATTGATTTAAATTTGTAGTTGAATGTGTTTCTCGTATACTGTATTTTTTCCATACGAATAAATAAATAAAAATTATTTTACAGCAACTCGGAATATGAAAGAAATCTCTAATGATTGAATGGAACTTTTCTACTCTGAGGTATTCACCATAACACACAATATTTTTTGAAAGCATGACGGCCATGGCAGCCAAAGCATTTTCCACCACTAGAAACCTCTAAGACACACAAAACACTGTGCACACTAAAGTTGAATATGGTTATACTCTCTCACGTGAAGGTACTTGGTCCGACTTGATCTTGATCCAGAATTTGGTAGAGCAGATAATTACAGTGGAGTGACTGCCATATGATTTCCATGAATCTGTTATCGGGGGAACCCGACTAAATTGGATCACAATTACACTTTCTGTCGCCCGAATGTGCCGAATTCCTCACAATATTTTTCCTCACTGTAACAGCATCGGTTCATGTACAACTTACGTACGTAACTCAGAAAAAGTCATTGGTAGGTACATGGGGTCGCTGAGGGTCGAACTCGGTACCTCTCGTTTACGAGTCTGACTAGCTAGCCCTTGCACCACCGACACTACTTAATTTGAATATTTATTGTAATTAAGCCAAGACCCACTCCGCACCTGTCAGTCTAAACGCCATTTTCCCGGAACCTTTACGAGTTTTCCGTTAATGAATAGGGTATTTTACGAGCTGGGTTTACGTATTGCTAGCGCCCAGGCGCAGCCAGGGCAACGCTAGTTAATGCTATGGTTAATAATGGTGGTTCAATACGGGTTTTTTAATTTTTTCTGTACTCCTTAGATTATTTTAGATATATATCGTGTACGGGGGCTCTTGAGAGGCGGACGTATTGACCATGATCCAGGATTTGGCAAATCTATCTGATTACAGTGGAGCGAATGCCATTCAACCTCCGTGACTCTGGTACCAGGGGAACGTGACCAGATTGGTTCGTGGTTACACAGTCAGTCGCCTGAATATGAAGGTTTTCCCGATATTTTACCTCGCCGTGTATAAACCTTCCTCTTGAATTACTCTATCTATTGCTGAAAACTGCATTTAAATCCGTTGCGTAGTTTTAAAGATCTGAGCGTACATAGATACATAGGGAATGGCGGTGGGAAGCGACTTTGTTTTATAGTATGTGTATAGGGATATAGAAGCATAATCCCATTAATAGTGTTACCGCACTATCGCATTCCCAAAACTTGTTGAAAATCCTTTTATAAAAATCTCTGAATCACGAAGTAAAAGGCCTGCGACATCGACGATGCTACAGTAAAAGGTCCGATCGTAAAACTGGGGTACGCAGGGATTGTTAAATTTTAACACCGTCACCTCGCCTACTATTAGCTTCAATGAAAAAATTAAATGGTTCGAATTTAAACAAATCGCTGTAGCTGTAAAAGGGTAATGTTCTCGAACGGAACAAATGCTCTCTGAGTGTCTGCTGAAAAAGTAATGGGCTGTTTCAGAGGCTATTGAGAGGGCTTAAGGTAATGGTCGCGTTAAAATCTTGTTAGATTTTATAGTTCGCTTCGAGCCGATGTAGTTTTGGTTTGAATATTGGGATACGTTAAGGGATAACGAGTTTCTAATGGTTGTGATCAAGAGCCGTTGTGGAACTTTGGGCCCGTTTATACGAAACCGCTTACGAACGGGACAGAAAACGCGTGCGCGTCATGTCTGCTTAGTCACCGCGTAGCAACCGGATAGAAAACGTGCAGTGCCTATTGGTGCGCACACGAAAAGGTGGCTACGCGGATGCAGCGCGACAAGTAGGCAGTGGGACCGTAATTTTTCAAATCATGGAAATTTTACAATCGTTTTTCAAAACATTAATAAATGGAAAAATTAGTTACCTACGTAGATATCATTTGTTTTTGTACTGGGTGCCAATGTAGTACCTAATATTCGTAAATTGGGAAGGGTTGGTGTGTGGCATCGACTTGACCTGCTGAAAATGTAACCAACACACTTGCCGGAATAATCGCGTAACAAACATGCAATCGAAATGATAACCTACCCCTTTTTATTTTTGAAGTCGGGTAAAACTACTTAGAAGTTCACTTAGGCTCCTGGCTAGGTAAAATAGTTCACATGGCGCTACCTAAGCTTGAACTGCGAACTATCTGATAATATTATCCGTACACTGAACGTCCATTCCCTATGAAAACTTCGCTACCCCGCCGGGGTGCTTACAGGCGGACTTGTTTTTTGTGGAAAATTGACTACGGCACTCGCGGTGAAGGGTTGCCCCGAACTGACATAACTTATTCAGGATTAAATCCACAGAGAGATTATGTGTTGACGTCTCTTTTGATAGTTTTAGTTTGTTGCTAAGTTAAATTATTTCAGTTGACATTGAAATACCTGTGTGACAAAGTTATCTGACCCGAACTATGTGTCGATAATTGAAACATAATTTGGCGGTTATATAAATTTAAGCAACAGCAACGCCGTCATTGGGTTAGATCAGTTTGTACCTTTCAATAGCTATTCAATACATTTTGATTTTACTGTTATTGTTATATATTTTGGATGAAACTCCGACTTTACTATTATAATTCCATGTATTAATTCAAGTCTATTATTAATTATTAAAAAAAAAACTTTAATTAAAAACCTTTTCGCTAAGCAAGAGTGTTTTATTCAAAGAAATCTATGTATAAAAACATCTTTGGTTTTATTAGTATTTTGTGCAACATTACGTTTAATAGAAAATAGCAACCTAGTGTCGTTGATGTCCGGAGAGATGTGATCGTCATAATATAGCTATAGGGTAGTGTTTTTAAACATCAAGAATAGTGATTACATACATAGAATAGGCAGAGACTACATGGTTCTTCTTCCAGCTTACTAATATTCAGGACTCCCTGCGTCTTATGGTGTACATGGTACACAGGGTGACTTCAAATTCATAATACCAAGGGGTACCGCATACCAAACCACCACTACTATGCCACCAACTCTAATAACATGAAAAAAAATCAGCTGTTTTTTACATTTTAGCAGAAGAAATAACTGATTTTTCCCCTATTTCAGAGTTGGTGCCATAGTAAAAGTTATTTGTTATCACGAGCACATGCATACAGTTGTTCATTGGTATCATGAGTTTGCAGTGAGCCTTTATAAATGGTGATTTTCATCAGGTGGCCCACTTTCTCGTTTGCCTCCCTCAATAAAATAAAAAACAAATTACAATTTGAAAATTTTTGAGGATCGATTCGGTGGAATCTCTCTTTCATGCCAAAACAATAAAACGAATTTTTTATTATATTTTGTGGTGTTGTATCTTAAAATTCAGTATAACACACTATAATATGTTATCCTGAAATTCCATGTGGTTAATGGGAGCGACTTATAAGCTAAAAATGGTAATATTATATTTAATTATGGTCTGTAAAATAATTTACATAGATACCTACAATCATCTCTTAACACCTGCTGCACTTGAGCCTTATACTCAAACAAATTAGCTAATTTTATAATAAATTCACAGCGCACCATTCAAAATCTTTTATGCTATTGTAAGTAACCACGTCTGACATTTGAGACAATAGATATGGAGCTCAAAACAGATCCCTATTCGAAATTATTGGAGCTTGACAATTCCATTCCATTCCATAGGTACCTACACGTTATAATGGAACATGAATTAATTTTGAAACATTAACTGTATTACGTTAAGTCTTCAACTGTATTACATTAGATGCGGTAGAAGGAAGTTATCGGCAGTCAAAATTAGTTTATGAACTTGTCGGGCGTTGTACTCATCATCCTACTAATACCACTAACCTAGAAATACCGGGATCGAATCCCACCGCGGCCATGTACGGTGCCATTTTGTTCCATAACTTTTATACATACAAAATAAAACCACACCTGAAAGTCACAGCAATATCTCACGTAGCACCCCACTCTTCCTTTCGCAATTATTTATCCACAAACCATTAGCTTGGTATTTCACAAATATTTGTCATGTAACGTTATTCCTAGAATAATACAGAGAGAAGTTTTTGCGGGAAAAGATACATTATTTTGTTATTTCAGCGACAAATTGGTTTTTGTTGCGATGTTCTTGCTTATTCTCTTATTCGTCTGTTACGGATAAACACACGTTGTATTATTTATCTTTCTGCTGTTGTTAAATGTTAATGTTACTTACTTAACAAAAATATTGTAGACCTCGTCTAGTCTAAAATGACGCGCCCCACTACTTAGTTAGTTGATTTCGATGTGTGAGTGCAAATATTGATAGCGACACTTCATCTGTGTGGGAGCCAATGAACGACGCGTGCTCCTACGTTTGAATCTCACCGGCAACTGAACGACCAATTACAACGGCATTTGTATTGCGTCCATATTTTAAACTTGCTTGTGTGCGTTAATGCGATAGTGGGCGCGTCATTTTAGATTAGACGAGCTCTAACACTAATCAAACAAATATCAGTCCAGACTGGCTTGTTTTATTTGGTGAACAAACAATACCCAAAATCAAGACTTTTCCTATCAATCACGCTACGTACACTATGTATACATGTCTTAAATTATATAAGAAACACATTGAATGTGAGGTTCAACTAATACTGCTGAAAATTATCCAGTTAAATACATAAATAATAAATAATTTCTATAAACAAATAAGACAGGTCAGTCTGGACAGATCATAGAATCTATATCGATGTATGTAACATCGTATAAAACAAAGTCGCTTTTCGCCGTCTGTCCCTATGTATGTATCTATGTACGCTTGGATCTTTTAATCGACGATTTTAATGCAGAAGGAAGGATTATAAGCTTCAAGAGGAAGGATTATAAGCAAGAAAAAAGGGTAAGAAGGGGTAAAGTATGTGTACGCGAACGAAGTCGCGCCGGGTCTACTACTAAAGATTAAAGAGGGACGGTCTTAAAATCGGTCCATGGTTTGCTCAAAGGACCTTATTTTAGCATATATGTTAATTTGAAGCGGTATTTTCTACTTATGTCTTACGTCACGGCCTAACGGCGGTTTCGATCTTTAAAACTCCGGTTTTAGTATGTAAAATTAAAAGAACATTAACAGTATCACAATGCCATACGGTATCCTTTTTAGTAATTCGAATGTCCACTGGCGACCGTACTGTTAACTCTGGATGGAGGATGAGTGAACTGCGCTGTATGGAATTATTTTCCCACTAAATAGAATATTTTTTATAATTGTTGCTATTTGTGTTTGTGAATGTTTTTTTGTTTGAAGGAACTACGTAAATTTGAACGTAGGTAAATTTGAAAGTAGTGAAGTCAATTTCACGCCGCTTGATATCCTAGACGTGGTAACTGAAATGAGTCGCATCGCACTTTCATTCAGCAAAGTTGAGAAAATTATACGAATAAAATTTTAACATGAAAATGCGAGTGTACATAAAATAGTGTCTCTAAAACACTCGTGTCAAAAATGTCAAACAGATACTCATATTTTAATACCCCCTTTTATATACGAGTTGCATTAACTACTGACCCAGTAGGTATAGTAAATAGGTAAGTGATACCTCGGTAGAGCTCGTCTAGTCTAAAATGACGCGCCCCACTACTTAGTTTGTTGATTTCGATGTGTGAGTGCAAATATTGATAACGACACTTCATCTGTGTGGGAGCCAATGAACGACGCGTGCTCCTACGTTTGAATTTCACCGGCAACTGAATGACCAATTACAACGGCATTTGTATATGTATTGCGTCCATTTTTAAACTTGCTTGTGTGCGTTAATGCGATAGTGGGGTGCGTCATTTTAGATTAGACGAGCTCTACTGTAGTATGTGTGCTCTGGTAGGCCTTAGGTTGCAGCAAGTAGGATGTAGGTCTGTAGACTGCCTCTACGAGTAGTAGACGAGAGATGAGAGATGGCGCCACACGTATTTTACATCGCGCTATAGACTTTCTCCCTATTTTCACAAAATAAATAGTTTATGACTACGATAAGCACTTTTGAGGCTACTGTTTCTGATGATTACTATCATTAATTTTTGCACTTGTATTACCGGTTCGGTGTTTACCGGCGACCGGTGATTCGGGATGGGATCCCAGTATATCGCACTTACACTTGCACTGGTACAATTGGTTGTACAAACAATTGTTTTATTTATCTTGCACTGTTTGTGTGTAGGTACACGTCTATCAAAACATTACGACCATTTGTTGGTATCCGATTGAGCTTAAATTTAGTATACCTATGTAACTTGGATGACAATTCACAACTTGTGCATTAGTCAGAAGGTTGTCATAGGAACTAATGACCGCAATAACATTACCCCATCGTGTTTGGGCTCTTTGGAATGGTCTTGATATGGACTAAACCGCGCAATAAAAACTTGTTATAAAAAATATGAAATTAATTGAAGAACCTATTTCTTTGCCCGCAGGTGAACGGCTCGTGGGGCCTTCCGGCGTTCATGTGCGACATTTACATCGCAATGGACGTCACATCCTCCACTTCCAGCATATTCAACCTCGTCGCCATCTCTGTTGACAGGTACGTGCTTACACAGAGGATTTTTTTTATAAACGGGAGCAGAGAGTCTGAGTTCTGAGTCTGAACACACACACTAATGCAAATCCTCCAGGACTAAATTATATATTTATTGAGGTTCCGTTCCTGACATTTTAAATGTTCAGATATTTTATAAAACAGTCATCATCATCATCTTAGCATATTAACAACATTATGCCCGGTTGAGCTCTCGCGCATGAGCGTACAGAGTCCGCCTTGACTTTGCAGATCAGATAATTACAGAAGAGCGACTGCCATCGGACCTCCATGACCCTGCTACCAGAGAAACCTGATCAGATTGGATCACGGTTACACTTTCAGTCGCCTGAATGTGGAGGTTTCATCACGATGTTTTCCCTCACCGTAAGAGCATCGGTTAGTATTCAACTAATGTACATAACTCAGAAAAGGGTAATTGATGCATGGCCGCAGTGGGATGCGAACCCGGTACGCTTACGATTCGGATACCTTAATCACTCGGCCACCGACGCTACTAAAATACATGAAAAAAACAAAAAAATGTGTGACGGAAATGCATTAAAAAGTCTACACACTATTTGGTTTTATGTATCAAGTTTATGTTAGGTCGTTTCAGCAACAATAGCTTTTAAATAAACACTTTTATTTTAAAAGTTTTGCCTTTAAAATGTTAGTAGTGTGGTTTGTTAGAGCTATGTACATTACGCTTATAAAAAGTTGTATCTATCTCGCAGACACATCGCCCCTTCACAAAACGCTGGCTATTAGTAAATTGGACGTTTTATTGGTCGCCTGAATTCAATAGTTTCTAGAAAATATGGTCTTCATTACTTTGTACAATTAGTACTTTGTATCTTATTACAAAGCAGCCAGCAAAATAACAAACCTCCGGCATTTTGTAACGTGGTGGTGCCAGGAATTTCACTGCCATCGCACCTGGTGATCGGTGACGATGAGGCCGAACATGGAGCTATCTAGGAACAGTATATTTAATATAGCCTTGAAATGAAACCAAACATGAATGAAACGAAATAACTAGTGGACATCATCATATTCATGTTATCCACAAAACTAATGTTAAACAAGCGGATTTCACGGTACATAATATGAACCTAATACAAAGCTCCACGACGCGAATCGCATCCACTACATGATTTCGAAACACAAAGCGTTAGCGTTATGCGTCACTCTTCTTTGATAGGAGAAGCCTATTCACAGCTGAATAGATGGGGCCATATACATTTTGTTTAATTTTTTTATGGTGCATATAACATGTCCAAAGGGACGGCTATAATTTGTCAAATACCCCTCTATAACAATTGTCTAATTTGATGGCCTTGGCCACCTTATGTTCTAGCTTTTTGTACAACATTGAGTGATTTGTTAAGTCAATTTTGTGAGTGTAGATTGTGACTTCAGCTGTGAGTAGGCTCCTTCTATGCCTCTTTGTTTCTTTTATTTATTAGTTCGTATTTTTATAATGTCGCGATTATCTTCCCTTTTGAGAAAACAAAATATCTCTAATACTAACACACCGATCATCTTCCCTAGATATATAGCCGTGACGCAGCCAATCAAGTACGCCAAACACAAAAACAATCGCCGCGTCTGGTTCACCATCGTGCTGGTCTGGCTGATCTCTGCCGCCATCGGCGCGCCCATAGTCCTCGGCCTCAACGACACCCCGGACCGGAATTTCGACGAATGCCTCTTCAACAGCCAGAACTACGTCATATACTCCTCGCTAGGCTCCTTCTACATCCCCTGCATCATGATGATGTTCCTCTACTACTCTATTTTTAAGGTCAGTATTTTCAACTTGCTCAAATTATTCTTTATCTCAAGCTTTTTAAATCCAACATGGTCCTGCCACGTTGGCCTAGATATTTTCTCCACTAGTTAGGAAGCTAACATCTAATGGAGTTGTTGACGATGATTTTAATATGAATATCTGAAAGGATCATGTAAGTCGCTGAAGTTAGTATATAAACAAAAACAATGGAAACTGAATTTTCAAAATTCCTAATGGCAGGTTCAGTATAATTATTATCATCATCATCAATAGTGCGAGACTGTCGATGAATGAAAAGTTATGCTTGGTTTGGCAAGCGGGTTGGAAATAGCTGTGATGAAATTCTGCAACCGAAAAGGCTGCGCCGATTTTCTGGCCTACGGAAGTCGTAGCTAGTATGCCCCTACTGCAAAAAGCAAATTTATTTGTCATCGAAATGAAATATTTAGGTACGCATTTTGAATACAAATTAAATTTATTGATACCGCGGCGAATTCACAATTAATACCATGAAAAAGTTTCGGCAATATATTACATATATCCATGTTAATAGCGTGAAAGCTTTTAGAATTTATATGTTAAATGCAAAATTCATGTTTTGTATTCGATACCCTACAAACATTTTGAAGCGTTGGATCGAACTTTACCATTTTGGATTGGGTATTTTCAATAATTTACAGGTTCGTCGTTTAGTAAAATATAGCTACAACCCCAAAATATCGGCCCCGGTCTTGTGGTAGCGTGCTCGCAAACCGCTAACCAAATATATGTTATACACCAAGATGTTAGTAACTAGATGGGTCACTTTGAGGCTATAGGTAGTCAAACTCCAGCACCGCAACAAGCTGGCCACTCGTGTTGGTGTGCCTTTTAATGACGTTGGCGAATCGAGCTAGACCAAGATCTTCCACTAACATACAAAGCTCCACTTCTTTACATTTTCGGGCGAGAGACCCGCTACACGACTAATATCTTAGAGAGAGACCAGCAAGCACAGTATAGTACAGTTTCTTCCCTAATTTGTGTCAACAGGAATATTGGTGGTTATATATGCACATTATAGACTATGCCGTTCGAATATAATAATTCAAGCCGTTCCCAGCGGCTCGCATCCGTGCGCCGTATCATCATCATCACAGCCCATAACAGTCCACTGCAGGACTTAGGGCCTCTCCCACAAAAAGGGAGGTTATTGCCATAATCTCCACGCTTGGCAGGCGGGTTGGAGATCGCAGTGTTATAATATAACAATGGAAAATGCTGCTGCCCATTTTCCAGTCTACGGAGGCGCTTAGATCTTTTGCCTCGAAAACATTAGTCGCCTTGTACGACACCCACGAGTGTAAGAGGTTGATGCTATTCTACTCTGGCGGACACCACACGACACACCACACGTGCGCCGTATAGATCTCTGTAAACATTAGACCGTATTATTTTCCTGGGTAGTATCTTATGTCACTCGGGAATGTGAAAAGAATTTTTAAATCGGACAAGTAGTTTTGAGTTAATTAATTACAAACAGAAATACGAATCTTCTCGTCTTGGTAACCTATATTATGTATAATTAAGGCTGCGCTTAGAAAGAGTTTTAGCGATAAGATGTTATAACGTTTGTTAATTATGCCTTGAAATCTCTCAACAGGCCTTAAAAAACCGGGCGAAGAAGCAGAAAGCAGCGAAAAAGCCCCCAGTCTCGCACGACCATGCGACTGGGGTGACAACAGCTGTGGTGATAGAGAACGTGGCGCAGACCAGACAATTGGCGGAGACTGTCTTGCACGATGATAGACCCACCAACACGGGCTCTGGGAGCAATGAGGAAGATCATGATGATAGGTGAGTGTCAGTAGAATAGATAGATAATCAGAATAATAGAAAACCGTAAGAAAAAACAAACAATCTTAGCGATAATGTCCAGGTTGTGCTCTCGCGCACGAGGGCCCGGGGTCCACCTTGACCACGATCCAGGATTTGTGCAGATCAGGTAATTACAGTGGAGCGACTGCCATCTGACCTCCGTGGCCCTGCTACCACTATGATCTCCAACAATAATAATAGTTTGAATTAGGTTTTAATTCGGTTGTGAACATCAACGAATAATATCACATTGGGTACTGAGATTGTGTGATCTAACTCCTAAACATTATTTTCTTCGTAATACCTACATCGCATACTATTCATACTATTCGCATTAAGGTATCTGTAATATGTATATAAATGTACCTACACAGTTCAACAACAAAGTTATTCTGTTCTATTCTATTCGGAGATATTTTTTGACGACCTAAGTGGTTCAGTGGTCAACATGCCAGTCAGCCACGCAAGAAGACCCGGGTTCGATTCTCGGCCGGGCAGAAATCTAAATGATGAATTTTAATTTCTGTTACGGGTCTGGGTATTCTATGTATAATAAGTATAAATTAAAAAAGGAAAAAGTAGTATACCAGTTAGCTAGCACCCACACCATAAGCTTTGCTTAGTTTGGGGCTAGACGGCGCTGTGTGAATTTGTCCACGATTATTAATTTATATGTCAAGTCACTTTTCTGCACCGATAAACCAGAGACGCCCAAATACAACATTCGATTAGTTATTACCGAAATAAGGCCGCAATTGTGCCAAAAAGTGTTTAAAAATACCCAGATTGGGCCATCAACGCACCAGTCACGGTAGCCACACTGTCGAAATTCTATTAAAATAAAATTATCCGCTTATCATTGCAGCTCCGTCTTCTCGTTTGTCACTGTGTAGCATAAAAACAATTAAAAAGCTTAATTATAAACATCACAATATTAAAAATGCCATTATTGCGGTAGACGGATCACACGACGGGTTACCGATCGATCTTGTAAATTTTCGTACACATACAAAACTGTATACAGCCCCAGTTCATCAATCGACACAGGGGATTTTCTTTTACAATTTTACGGTCCAGTTAATACAATGATTGAACATGCATTTCGTGTATATTTCGTTAAGCTTCGGCTTTGAACTTCCAGCAGTAAATTATGACAAAGGAGATCATTCATTGTCCATACAAAAAGTAGCGGAATTTTAAAGTGTCGGCTAATAAAGTTATGGTAGCAATTTTGAGAGCATATGTTATTTTGCAGATTTTTTATTGTACATATGATCCCTAGAGTTTTTTTATGGATAATATACAGACATTTGACTGCCAGTTCACCTGATGTTAAGTGCATACGTAGGCGGGCAACGCATTGGTGACTCCCCTCGTGTTGCTGATGTCCATAGGCGGCGGTGACCACTTTTCATCAGGTGGCCCGCTTGCCTGTTTGTCTGCTGAGTAACATAAAAAAAAAACGTAGTCTACGATGGCGCACACCTGTCTATTAAATACCTATTCACTCTTGTTTTCAAGACCCAAGTTGTAGTGTTCAGGGAAAACATGTGTAGGCAGTGAGTTCCAGTCACTTGCCGTTCGCAACAGGAAAGAGTGAGAAAAACGCTGAGTTCGTATAGGTGAAATGTCGACAATATAGGGATGGTACGCTGACCTACACCTGTAGCCCCGAAGATACATTGGGGCTGGTGGAACTGAATAGTGTAATTCTGTCATTGTTGTTTATTTATTTATTTATTGGAGTACCAACAGCTATATAAAACATAATAAATACTATATTAATAAGTCAATAAGCCAATTACAGGTCCTTGCTAGTAATAACAAAATAAATTAAAAAAGGAAAGTATAACGGCACTGCAATAATCTGATGGCAGAATACAAAATGAAATTATTGCGTACAAAAAAAAAAGAATTGAAAAGAAAGAGAAAAAACACATTACTGTTATTACATTTATCTCAAAAGATAAACAAATCGCAACCGTACGTCGCGTGTTAATCACGTTAAAAGTAATAATATTTGTAAAAATGGCGAGTTTATCAAATGGTAGAATTCTGACAAGCCTGAGGAGTCTAGGTGAGTACCACCGCTTTATCTTTTCCGGTGACTTCAATCTGACGTGCATAACCTTCTTACCAGGGAACGAGACCAGAGTGGATCATGGTTATACATTCAGTCGCCTGAATGTGCAGTGTGTGGTGTGGTGAGGGAAAACTTCGTGATTAATCGTAGTAAATGTTACTAATTGGAAAAGCAAACAATGCTGACATATCAATTTAGCAAAATGATTAATGATTTATTCCAACAAAGGTTAAATATTCAATAAAACACAGTTCGAATGCTGCTTCACAATTATTTTGGTGAAACTAATAATAATGGCTGAAAATCTAATTACGTGAATTGAGTTTAAATTTGTTTGTTTGTATTATAAATGTTGATTTGGTTAAATATTTGGATAATCTTTCAAGTGAATTGTAAAACGAAATTGACTTTAGCAAAAGGAGCGTCGGTGACCCAGTGGTTAGAGTCCGACTCGTAAGTGAGTGGTCCCCATGTACCAATGACTTTTTTCTGAGTTAAGTACATTTGTTGAGCACTAACCGCTGCTCTTACGGTTAGGAAAAACATCGTGATGAAACCTGCACATTCAGGCGACTGAATGTGTAACCATCCAATCTGGTCAGGTTGCCCTGTTAACAGAGTCACGGAGGTCAGACGGCAGTCGCTCCACTGTAATTACCTGATCTGCCATATCCATATGATGGTCAAAGCGAGCCTCAGGCCTTCGCGCGCGAGAGTACAACCGGGACATTAACGCTTAGAAACTAAATTGGGTACGTTTTGATAAGGAGTAGGTATAGGTATTGGCCGTGTGGTGTCCGGCAGAGTAGAATAGCACCAACCCCTTACACCCATGGGTGTCGTACAAGGCGACTAATGATTTTGAGGCAAAATATCAAGAGTCTCCGTAGTCTGGAAAATGGGCAGCAGCATTTTCCATTGTTATATTTAAACACTGCAATCTCCAATCCGCCTGTCAAGCGTGGAGATTATGGCAATAACCTCCCCTTTCGTGGGAGAGGCCCTAAGTCCTGCAGTGGACTGTTACGGGCTGTGATGATGATAGGTATGAACAAGTAAAAGATAATGTACGGAACACGGTAGAATAACCTAACCGATGGAAAATCTTCAATATTTACTAAACAACTTATAAAACAATTTAATTTGAAGAAAGTTAAAGCTCTATTCAATTGTATACTTTTTGTAAATTTATGTTATAATTAAATAAATAAATAACCACGTAGCAGAAGTATTCACTCCTGCTGGAATGAAAAAAGTTATATATTTTTATCTTATGATACAAAGAAAACGGCTTTAATTCTGAGCGAATTAAGTTTACAGTGGATATAAAAAAAATGAGGAGACGGTGGGGAAAAATAATAATGCACAGTGTCGGGCTGTGGGGATAATTAAAATTACAATAAAGTGCACTCCGCTGGCTCAGTTACCGGGGATACTGTGCTACAGTGCTGGAAGCTACGCACGTATAATACTTTCACTGCAACCGTACAGGGTGGGACAGCAATGCTTACAGAATATCGCAGCTAAATAATGCTCTTTTAAATAGTATTGTGTTTCTGCCGGTGAGTAAGGTTTCCAGTGCTCCATGGGGTTAGGATTTGGGGAACCGTGGCTTTGGCAGTGGAGTGGCATTTGCCTTTTTGCTGCCAGAGCAACGTGTTATAGAGATGGGCGCATTACCGCACTGGCGATCCTCTTGGTGTTGCTAATGTCTATAGGCATTGGTGACCACTTTAAATCAGGTCGCCCGCTTGCCTGATTGCCATAAAAAAAATCAAATTAATTCATTATGACATCATATTCTTTTGTTTTATAATCTTTTGTACCTACTAATGGATTTTGTGTCTGATAATAAAAGTTTTATTATACATACATCATTACATTACTATTACTTTCAATATAATAATTTATTACGAATACAATGTAACAGGCTATAAGAATACAATGTAGATAGGTATGTAGTTAGACACAGACAGAGATTTTGTATGGTACTGAGGTAGGATACATTGAAACTTCCGAAACCGAGATAGGTTAGAAATCTGTGTCTTGGATATCAGCTAGGTTTTCATATCATATTGAGTATTATAGCTCGATAGTAGCACTATTTTAATATTGCATTGTTATGGAGTAGTTACTTTTCTTGTTATTTTTTTCTATTATTAATAGAAAGGCGTATCAAAACTCTACCAGGCGCTACCTGAGCCTTAGGCCCTGTTTTCAATATACGTTGTAAGAATGAAACACTCATAATTTGTAGTTGGATTTTAGCCAAACAGCATTATTTTGACCTCACGCGCCGTTGGTGATAACAGGGGTGCATTCACTACTTCGAGGTACAGTTGTTCCATAGTGCACAAAGAATAGACTGATTTTGTCTCGCTCCTCCTCTGCGATTTTAACTACGGAACAGCCGCTGCTATCCTAACAACAATAAAAGTTATTCACGAAAATTAAAGAAAATGATGTTTCAACTAGTTATACTGTTATTGAAAAAACCAGGATGGATAACAAATAAAACTTTAAAAGACAAGATGTGATATTCGATTTTCACGATCTTGGCCAAATTAAATTTTGACATCTTATTCTTTTTAATCATCGTGGTGCAACCGCTTATTTCGACACTTAGCCTCTTGGCTCAAAAGTTGCACTCGGAGAGAGCATGACGTTTCAAACGCAACACTTGTGTGCAGTCTCAGTGTCAGTGCAGCCTCTGAACGCATCCCCAATACGTCAGTCCTCATTGGAACCAGTTCTTTTGTTTATTCCGAACTAAGCCGTATATATTTATTGTATTCATTATTAATTGTTTATAGTAAATATTACTAATTATATATAGTATTTATGTAGTTTACTTGTGTGCACTTTCTATGCTTACTTACGGTTTCTTTGACTCCAAGGTTTGCTGGTAGAAATCTCAACTGTTGAGTTAAGCTCGCCTTTGTAATTAAGTTACCTTCTGTTAAATTGTATTTATTATTTTTGTATACAATAAAGAATAAGCCCTTACCCGGGTAATATATTTTATCCCACCCTGTAACGCAACTCCTGTACTTAATTGCTACCCCAGACACGAAGTTAGTCCAAGTTTTTCATACTTCCTTCTAGCGTAAATCCGTTATACAGTGTATTAGAGCTTTTATTTGCATAATATAATGTTTTGTGGATACAACCTTTTATACCTATAGGACAGAAACAGTACAAACATTATTGGAAACGGTATTAAAATTAGTTGGATCGTTTAAAATACTAAATTTGTCTATAGCTACAATTTCATTTAATAAAGCAAGTAACAAGGACTCATTTTTCTTAAAGTAATATATTTTCACCAGTATCACATCAATTTATCTTTGTTATTTAATGCCATGTACCAATAACTATTTTTTTAGTTATATACATTAGTTGAATGCTAATCGATGCTCTTACGGTGCGGGAACGATGGTACCTGCTTCACCAACCATGATCACGGAGGTCAGATGGCTTTCGCTCCACTGTAATTATTTTTAACACTATATTAACACAGGATTTGACATATCATGATTAAGGTGGACCCCGGGCACTCGTGCGCGAGAGCACAACCGGGACATTAACGCCAATATTATTATCTTATTAGTCTAATGTTATATAAGCCCGAAGTATATCGAAAAAGAATAACACTGAGCCATTATGCGGGGTCCAAAATACTGGAAACCCATTATCCTATACAGTGTAGTCAAACCATTTTAGTGGTCCCTCCCTTCAAGTCAAGTTCCATTGAGCTTCGGGCCCGCGTAAACATTACAGTTATTGGAGACCCGAAAACCCAACTTAGTTTACTTTATCGGATCCAATGTAAAGATATGTAAATGACACAATCAAATCGGGACTGCGCCATAAACCTTTGTTTCGTCGAGGACCGGAGAGCATTTGATTTTGCGTTTTGTGTCCCCACGGACAACATGTAAGTGTTGTACTTACAAATTCGAGGGACATTTTAAGCTCTCGGTTCTTTTATGTCTGAGTGTTAAATTCATATTCATATTTATTTAGTAGTATTGTTCATACATTGTCCAAAATTCAGTATCTAGGTATACATTTGTCTTAACTGACAAAGCAGATAAATCGAGTATATGTAATAGCCTTCCAAGCCGTTTTCGGCTACAGCGACTGCAGCGACGCCACTAGTTAGATCAATTCTGCTGCTCCTGGCTGTCGTGTTTATAAATAGTTTATCAGATATCTAGCACCCATGACACAAACTTTGCTTACTTTGGGGCTAGATGGCGCTGTGTGAATTGTCTAAACATATTTATTATTTATTTATTTACTTTTTGCATACTTTTTACGTACGCCTTTTAAACAAGCTTTTATTTAACTTAAGCGGACCTTTAGTTTGGTCTCGATGAGTACTGTACCGCGCGATAAAAGCTTTTTATGCAAACATATTTTTCTTTTGAGAGTATGTTTAAAAAATCATCTGGGCGTTAATGTCCTGATTATGCTCCCGCGCACATCGGTCCGGGGTCCACCTTGACCATCATCCAGGATCTAGGTCAGATAATCACAGTCGAACGACTGCCATCAAAACTCCGTGAAAAGGGAAACCTGACCAGATTGGATTGGATAAATGTGCAGGTTACATCACGATGTTTTCCCCACCGTAAAAGCATCGGTTAGTATTCAACTAATGTACATAGCTCAGAATGAGTCATTGGTCCATGGCCTCAAAGGGAATCGAACCCGGTGCCTCACTTTTCCGTGTCGGATACCTTAATCACTCTATTTGAGAACTTATTAAGGGGAAGGGAAACGCTGCACCTTGGGAATCACAAATGCGTTGCTGGTCTTTATTTTCAGTGTAAGCTCGCTTCTTGAAGGTTTCAATGTTACATAATGTTTTAAACTATGACGGTTATTATCCCACGTTTCCTACCGCGTACCTTTACCTGGAAACTTAGTCCATAGCGTCGCAAGACGTCTTGTATCACTTAATTAAAACTGACATTTTAGTCATGGGATCGTTCAAGAGATATATTAGGGGTCTCTTCAGAGGCGGGCAACGCATCAGTGACTCCCCTGGTGTTGCTGATGTCCATAGGCGGCGGTGACCACTTTCCATCAGGTGGCCCGCTTGCCTGTTTGTCTGCCGTATAACATAAAAAAAAAAAAAAAGTCAGCCGTGCGGTTTCCGAAATCGACTAATGTCCACAACTCAACTATACATAGTTCAGCAATTACCAGTTGATCGTTGGTATTACGTGTACTGCTAGACTTTTGGCAGTTGAGCAATAAAGTTGAGCAGTGGGGAAGAAGGGATGTCTGTTAGGTGCCTCTTTTAATCAGCTAGGACATCCTAAGACATGAATATGGGCAGCAGCCCTTTTAGTAGTACTTATATTAAAATACAGCTACCTACAACCCACCTGCTGAGCTTGGAGCCTCCCTTGATGTAGAGCGTCGGTAGCTTAAGGGGTCCAACTCGTACCTCGATCTCGTACTCGTATCGAGTTCGAACCCCAGTGTAGCCATGTACTAATGACTCTTTTCTGATTTATGTACAATAGTTGAACACTAACCGATGTAGGACAACATCGTGATGTAACCTGCACATACAGGGGACTGTTAAGAGGGTCACGGGGGTCAGATGCCAGTTGCTCTACTGTAACTATCTGATCTGCCAAATCCTGGACCATAGTTAAGGACCTCGGGCTCTCGTGCGCGAGATCAAAACCGGGACATTATCGCCAAGATGAACCTCCACTGACGGAGAGGAGACCTATGTCCAGCAGAGGACTATTATAGGCTGCTGATAACGATGATGAACTTTTGAGTTTAGCTTTAGTGTTTTGACACAAACATGAAAAAGCTTTCAAAAATTACGCAGTAAACATAACAACCCAAGAACAAGCTTTAAATTCATATAATGTGTTAGCCGTGTTTGCTTACGCTCAGTAAATATGTGTTAAGCCGCATTACATTATAATTAGGCTCTGTAAATTCTTGTAACTTGGAGATGACAACAAATTAGCTGATTCCACTGTGCCTCTATTTATACTGCGTAACTATGCAAACCAGACCAAGAGGCCGAAGCCCCAAGCGATGGCTCAACCAAGTGTCGGAATGTCTGGAAATGCCGGTGAGCGCGGCCCTGCAGGAGGCCACCGACCGCAGATTATGGAGAACGAGAACGTCCTTGTGATCAAGTCCTTGGAAGAGGAGGAACTTAAATTTAATTTAGACTCATTTAAAGACTCCATAGAGTATTGCGACTTTCTCTAGTTCCCGGAGGATTCCCGGAAATATATCGTCAATTCTCATACAAATACCCTGCTGTACGTGAAAGTCATCATCACCTCGATCCAGTCAGTATCATGTCAGGACTTGTATCCCTATGGGAATTACAATTAAATCAATTACAAAGTAATAACTTTGCACACAGGAGCGTAGGTGAACGAGTGGTTGAGGTATCCGACTCGTAAGCGAGAGGTATCGGGTTCGAATCCCACTGCGGCCATGTACCAATGAGTTCACTTTGAGTTATGTAAATTAGTTGAATGATAACCGATTCTGCTGTTACGGTCAGGGAGAAATCAAACCTGCCCTTTCAGGTGACTGAATGTGTAACCATGATCTAATCTGGTCAGGTTACCCTGATAGCTGGGTCACGGAGGTCAGATGGCAGTCGCTCCACTGTGATTATCTGATCTGCCAAGTCCTGGATCATGGTCAAGGCGGGCCCACGTGTGCGAGCGCACAGCCGGGACATTAACGCCAAAGTGTTTTCTTTTTTTTAAGTAAAAACTTTAAAGCCTACTTAAATAAATACTACACTATTATTAATTCAAGCCACGCCAACCCACTAACCAAGCTACATAATTTTCCTGGAAACAGTTACGACAAGTCAGCCAACCTGGATGCTGACATCGACGACTGTCACGTGATACCCAACGACAAGTCCACCGAGTTTATGCTGGCGACTGTCACCGAGGAGGCAAACGGGTAAGTTGACTCGACTGTGTTGTTGCTAGTCCATAGGCGGCGGTGACCACTTTCCGTCAGGTTAAATTTTGTGTTATGCGGCAGACAAACAGGCAAACGGGTCACCTAATGGAAAGTGGTCGCCGCCGCCTATGGATATTAGGAACACCAGGGGCGTTACTAATGCTTTACCCGCCTCTAAATAGACCTCTAATATACCTCGTGAACGATCATGTAATAATCCAAAGGAAACACTAACTATCAGGCAAGCGAGCCACCTGATGGAAAGTGGCATCTAACTAGTGGCCAGCTCATTGCGCTGCCTCTAAGTTGTCTAACATTAGCCTCAAAGTAGGAAACGGTCACCCATCGAATTCAAGGACATTGAGAACGTTGACCTTGGTTACCGGATGGAAAGTGGTCACCGCCACCTATGGACATCACCAACACCAGAGACGCTACCAATTTGTTGCCCGCCACTACTGAGACCTCCAATATACCTCTTGAACGATCCCATGTCATACCAGTATACGTAGGTATATCAGTATAATGTACCCACATTCTCAGTAGAGTACATTTAAAATATGTACCCTCAAATTCAAAGAGAAAACACGACAAAGCAAGTGCAGGTAATATTAAACAGGCTCGCCCCCTTGTGTCTAAGTATTTAATGAGAAATAAATTTAATTATCTCAACAAACGAAGGTCTAATTAAAACTAATCCCTGCCTTAACTACGTAAAGTTAACTTGTCTGCTTAAAATTTAGTTATTCATTTATTTCCACCTGGCTTCGTTATTTCATTAGGCTCAACAAAACAATTCCAACAGTAATAACTTATTTTACACCGCAGTACTCGCAATATAAATTCCAATTTGTTTAATTCCAATTTAAGTTTTTGCTGCGTTAAATTAACTTCAGTTTGTTGAGTTATTCTGTAACGTTAAAGCTTTCCTTGTTTCACAAACACGTTTTATATATTTTAGAACTACTTACAATAAATTTCGAATTCTTTAAAATATTATCTACTTACACCTATGGCTCAGACCCAATAAGAAATAACGACAGAATCCAGCTCACAATATACTGATGCACACAAAACTACACTATGCTATGTGTATGTACGCTATAACATACATTTACCATGATCCGAGTCTTATTTGATCTGAGACCTATAGAAGAGAGACCATCGAAAGGAATATCTTATTATTATACCTGTATTTTCTTGGAAAGGAGTCCAGATTGTACTGTAAATAGTACTGCCAATGTATTTTCCTCTCGCACATTCTGTATCTTCCATACTTCCCTGATTACTGTTATAATCTTCTTCTGTTACTGTTATACTAATGAATACTTATCACACCAGGACTCCAAAGCGACGTATAAAGTCCAAGCCAGTCCCTGATCCTAACGGGAACAACGACTCTGGCTACGCAGCTTCCAACCTCGAGGACACAATCAGGGAGCACGTATCACCGCCAGCGTCACCAGGGTTGAAGGAGGCGACGGTGCTGAAGAACATGGCTTGCGACGGCAAGTGGAAGAAGAATGATAGTACCAAGTAAGTTTTGGGGATTTAATTTTATACAAACATCGATACATACTCACGCCCGTATCCTTCAGGACTATCGAGTACCACAAGCTACATCTGCTTACATGCATGATATCATATTTATCAGGTAGTAGGACTCTGTCAAGCCTGAAGAGTCCTCCTCGGTGAGCACTACCGCCTTATCTATTTCTGCCGCCAAGCAACAATGCTTGCATTGTTGTGGTCTGAGTAGAAGGATGAGGTAGCCAGCGTAATTCCAGGCATGAGGCATTTTACCTTAGTTCTCACATTGACAACTTTCCAGTTGTCATTGCATGTTATTGGCGACAGTTACTGCTTACCATCAGGTGGGCTGCCTTCTAGTTTGTCAAAGCGTAAAACAAAAATAACTGCTTAAACTACAAAGTCACTCCAAATTTAAGTAGCAGTAGGAACTTAAAAGCCATACGATAAATAAATAAATAAATTCCACAGGAACACCTTAGCCATCCAAGTGGACGACGAGATTAAAACCAGCACGTTCGACCTCCGTGATGGCTCAACGTCCAAGAAGGAAAGAAAAGCCAGCTCGGCGACGGCTCGCTTCACCATCTACAAGGCGAATAAAGCGAGCAAAAAGAAAAGGGAGAAGTCCTCCGCCAAGAAGGAGCGGAAGGCGACTAAAACGTTGGCTATAGTTTTAGGTAAGATAAGGTTTATCTGATAAATTAAGTAGGAATATTAAAATCATCATCAAGAGCTTATATAGCCTAAAACGTAAAATAGCGAAGATAGTCTAATGGTTAAGGGATACGAATTGTACCACGATGTACCCCAGTTCCGTCATGTACCAATGACTCTTTTCTGAGTTATGTACGTTAGCTGAATACTAACCGATGCTCTTACAGTGAGCGAAAACATCGTAATCTAACCTGCACATTCAGACGAGTGAATGTCCAATCCAATCTGGTCAGGTTACCCTGGTAGCAGGGTTAAAACGCTGCCCTAAGGTCTGGGCAGCGAAGGTTTTGCTAATATATTAGACGACTACCATAAAATATTCACTAAATTAATATGCTACGAAGTTTTTTTGACGCAATTTGGTATTTGATTTACAATGAAATATATATTTTTTTATTTTGTAGTTTAGTTTTATTTTAAATTGTAGTAAGAACGTCTTTTTTATTTACTTTTACCCCTGACCTACTGACCAGAAGTAATTGCATGATTAATTACCCTATAATTAATACACGGCAACGGTAGAAATTCCTTTACTAAATTCGAAATAAATCTGTCAAAACCATCCGTTTCTTAGAATCTTAATTAACTCAAGGACCTAATTAAACAAAATTTAAGAATATAATAAAGTGTACGTGGAGTTTACCCCTCTCAAGTGATAAAATGTTACGTAAATGTAAAATGTTACGTAAATATAACTCAGCGTATTCACCGACATCCTTTCTGTAAACACTCTTATGACACATTATTCAAATGTTATACATTATTCATAATTCTGTATGTGAATTTCATTCTGATTTCAACGTAAAGTTTGGAAATTTTGAAATTTGTACCGTGTACGTTCGTTATTGTTTTATCGTTGGTTGTTCTGTTGTTTTCTTTATCTTCATACTGGGGGGTCGCATATCTCATGTAATTTGGTAAATGGGATATGAATATAATATTTGACGTGTGTAAGGTCCTCCTGCTGCTATTTCAAAGATATATTTTTTTCATGTTTTGCTCCAAGCTGTTCTGGGGCGGCCTTTTATATAAAATTTAATGTATGTAATAATTTAGACCTATGTATTGGACTAGATATCATTTACTCGGCAGCAAAGCTGGCATCGACACGAAGTACTAGTTCAGGAATGCTTGAAGTAAAACTTCAAATTTTGATTATTGAAGAAATATTTATTACTAAAATGATCGTAGGTACATACTTGGTGTATATTAATTTTTTTCTGAAATGAAAGTTAAGAAGCTTATATTTGAAATAGTCCATTCTTTATTTCGCTAGTATATTTTAGACTTGATTACACATTAATTGATTACTAAAACTCTCTTAATGATTTTCCTTAATGGCTCAGGTTGAACAATACGAAAGCTATGGACCTATGAATGAAATTTGACAACGTACGATTATCCATAAAATAAATACGAGACTAAATAAATATTGGTAATAAAATTGCTGGAACCGCAAAACTGTTTTGAAGACGTAAAGATCTAAATCTGAATTACCACATAAAATTGGTACCTATATTACCCGTGTATCTTTATATTAAATCGTTGAAGCTAAGAGCAGAAGTTATAGCTTTTGATCGTCATAAAACACACTCATAAATTCACAGTACATTATTTGTCAAGGAACTATAACGATACGTATCTATACGATTCTACCGATCATATTCAGTGTCGATAAGCGGTTCTAAATTCCTTATTTCTGATATTTGTGTGGACGCCTTTTTATTAACGGTCTTGTTTTATTATTATTACTTTCTGTTATACCTTATTTATTGTTTTTAAGGTAAGTTTGGTTTGTTTTCATTTTGTTTTCATTGCTTTTATTTTATTATTGAGTTTTTCTTTCATAATATTGATCTAGGATGGTACAACCTTATTGTTGCTTACAAATACGTACACAATTGCACTTATGATAATTAAGAAGTTACTGTCATTTACTCCACTAACCAAACACTTTATTTCAGGTGTGTTCCTCTTCTGTTGGACTCCTTTCTTCAGCTGCAACGTCTTTGACGCCATTTGTGGGAAGCTCGGGCTGCTTTACTCTCCCGGGGTCACAGTCTTCATTCTCACTACGTGGCTCGGCTACATCAACTCCTTTCTGAACCCCGTCATCTACACCATCTTTAACCCCGAATTCCGGAAAGCCTTCAGGAAAATCCTCAAATGTGGTACCTAGCCCATAAATTATTTGGTCGTCTTCACTCAGTAATTCTCGAATAGATCGCATTGTTTCTAGGTCGATTTTGGATTGGATGTTTACATAAATATAGTAATGCAATACATTGTGTGTAATTGTACTTTCAAGTATTTAATATCAAGTAGTTCTTAAATAGGTCGTGTTGTCCAAATCACTGGAGTTTCTTTCAATGGAGCTGGACAGTGATGTGAATTTGCCAAAATTTTGCTTACACAAAAATGGCTTCGGGCGATATATTTTTTACGTTCTGCTAGCCACTATATTTGACCTCTAGTTCAGCTGATCGGAGGATGACGGATGACGCTGAAGAGTCTAGGACATAGATTGCTTAAACTATGATTTAAAAAATACAGTCCTAGTCTTCAAATAAAACTATTAAGTAAATTCATTCTTCGCTCATCGAAGGAATCAATGCGACTGTTTTATAAATATAATAATTCAGGAGATTACTAGACGACCAAATATAAAACTAAATTAAAAATCGAATTAAAAGTTTATGGTATAGTATGTGAAATATGTATTAGAAGAATTTATAACTTTATTTTTATGTGATATCGCAATGATAGGTTCTGAATGTAGTTGTAGGAATAATAGCATATCAGAATTATTTGTATTTAATTATGACAATGGATAATATTATGATGGTAAAAAATAATCATGTAAATAACTCTCTATGTACCTATTCATATAGCTATAACTGTAGCTCTGTTAATATCTATAGCCTAATTTTTTAAAGCTTATGAATGATGCTTTGAATTCGATTCGCCAGAATGATGCAAATAATATTGTATCGCCAATGTTAAATACAAGTTCATTTAGATTTTTTCTTTATTTAACAGAGCAGTAAGTTCGGTAGACCTTATGAATTTTAAACAAAGCAATCTATAGACGAAGTTTGGTCAATAGATAAGGCTGATATTACCAATTATGTGCTCATAATTTTTATGTAAATTATTCTACTCTAATTAACAGTATTAATATATAACGGTGTACATTCTCGTTAATAATTTTATTCTAGCAAAAAAGCGCCAAATATGTAGAATAGATAAATCTTTTTGTTGTGGTTGTGATGTTTCAGTTTAACTGTATAAAAATATTATATTTATAGTAAATACGTAAATTATTTATGTTACTTCGTAAATCAATAATTAGGATTATTGTAGCATAAAAACTATATTCTATAATATCAATCAATTCTGTAAATACAATTATTGTAATTGTAGTTTTAAAACAATTTTAACTACAATACAATATTGTGTTAGAAAGACGAAATAGTGAAAACAATTAATTTTAAATTTTAAGTCTCATATACTGTTTTTTGTTTCTTCTATGTTCCGTCCAAATTTGAACAAACGTAAAGAACATGGTTTCTTATGAGAAATTGGAACTTTCGTTGAAAAAGAAATTAAATTTATCAGTATTTACAAGCAATATCGTTACACGTTTTCTCCTTGTGTCATCCATATAACTTGCTAGCACAAGACATTCAGTCTCTTAAAGATAAACTGGTGGATTTAGCCTCTTCTATAATAGTGGAGGTGGTGTTGAATTCTCATACAGTCTAAAAAAAGTAAAATTTAACTTAACTCCAAGCTTACTTACGTTAGAATATCAGTATTTTTTATAATTATTTGATGGGTTTATAGTCCACATAGAGTTTTCTTGAACAGGGACCGTAGGGGGAAATCCAAATCCATCGAAGATAGAGGAAAATTGATTTATAAAATCTTGCTCTTTTTGTGTCAAAATAAATAGGGCCTAGTCAAATTTTTGCTCAAGCATGAGTTGTCCTTAAAAATGAGTAAAATTGTCTGAAATTTTATTTAATAGCCGTTAGTTTCCTAAGTTTCAAATGCGGTTTCTTCTATTTTCTACGGATGCGAATTATCCCATACTGTCCATGTTAACGACTACATTATCTGTCTATTATTATAATTCATTATGACATTGTAGATATATACAGCGTAAAAGCGTTTTAAAGAATGCACTGAGTGATTTGATAAGGTAGCTTGTAATTAAAATAGATCAAGATATGTAATGTAGTAAGTAAGTATTGGCTTTAAAATATTTTATTATAATATTATTTTTTTCAGTCATAGGTAATTTCAATTTGGTTAATGTTATACTTAATTGTATAATTTTCACGTCGTTATCTAGAAATTATGTTGTATTTAGTACAATATATTATTATTTTGGGATTATTTTGGTCATAAAATTGTTATCATCACTAATATCTATCAGAGTCTTTGTATCATCGCGTGTAAAGGTATATTGGACAATTATTTACTTGAATTTGGTTAATGTTTTTTGCTGTTATTTTAGTTTGGAGATTCATGCACCTATCAACCTAAAGTGCAAGAAGAAATAAGATGTTTCTTAAAACAACTGTATCTAACAAAGTATCTAACTTCCAAAAACTAGATATTTTGTTCAAATTATTTATATTATATTGATAAAAATAACTTAATTATATTCTTAAGAATTATCAAGGTTTAATATAATAATATTGTAAAAATAATACCTCCATTTAAATATGAATATTAAAAATTGTAGATGCATTTATTTACATACAATAATTAAACGTATATATTGTAATATATAGAAATGTTAAATAATACCGTAACTAGATGTATTATAGATAATGATGAAATTACGCTAATTAATAAAAACAATGTTTTCCAAGCCCAAGTTGGTGATGTATATATTGTTATGCCATTTAATATTACATAAATGCTATATAATTATATTACATCATAATTGTAATTAGAATTGCGAATGAATATACTTACCGAACAACAGTGTTCCACATTGATTAAGTATGCGTGTAGATTATCAAAATGGTATTTAAATAAACCAATATTTTGGCGTAAATTGTAAAAAATGAATGAAAACTAATTTGCTTTTCTTTAATAATCTATAATAATAATTACTTCAAATTAGGTTGTCAGAGATTTATAGATATTCCATTAATTAACAAAAAGAAGTCCGAGAATGATGATAAGCAATGAAAAGTTATAGTGATCTACTATTGAAAAAAATCAGCTAGTTGAAAGTGAGCAAGCCAAAATCCTCCAAAACCGTTATTCAAAATTGATTTACTTTAGCATCACATGCTCAAATTGTCAATGTGCTGCTTTAATTATCAATAGATGATATGTTTGCACGTTTATATCATGAGTTTATATGTTAACATTGTAATTTATGAGGGTATAATATTTCATTTTCTTAAAAAATTTGCTCATTCGTTTTATTTGTAATAATTCAATTTCTGAGAAAACTTGCTCATCCTTTGGTATTTTTGGCGCTTTTTCTTTAATTATGTCAAATGAAAAAATGGCTTAGCCCATCAGATCAGTCTCTTATTTGCTAACTTTTACTGAGTCAGCGTGATGTGGATAGCACACAAAAAGTTGTTAGAATCCATGGGGAATTTCCTTGTATTAACTGTTTCGTCCCAAACATTATTCAGTAATTTACTTAGACGATCCTAATCCAATAGCTTCTAAGCTACTTATTGAGTAGCTTATGACGTAAATATTATGATTATTTTAATTTAAAATTTCTCATTTGAAAAATTATGTCGTACTGTAGGATGGTATATCGTTGGAATATAAATAATAAGTAATAAAAAGTAGGCTAATATAATTTAATTGAATTGCTTACAAATGGGATGTTGGGCGAAAATTATGAAGTGTGTAAGTTATTATAATGCGATGTTTTCTATATAATGTTTGAAGTTAATTTACAAGCGACCGATTATGATTTTTAAGTAAACGATTCTATCTACACATATTTTTAATTGTTTCATTTAGTTCCTGAATCCTCGATGGGCAGGAGATAGCACAGGATACAAAGAGGTGGCGATCTTTGTCAGAGACCAAGATCCACCTTGGGTCGCTGAGTAGCGCAGTAATGAGATGGTCCGGCGTGACTAATGATGCTCTTCTGAGCAACGGTCACTAGATGAGGTGGTCCCGTCGTAAAAGTACAGTTAGATGACACAATCCTAGGTCGATCTAGTCACTCATTACATGTCATGAAACCTAACGTGGTCATGCGCCTCGCGCATAACATGAAGCGGTCTCACCGTCGTGTGTGAGTCCAATATAAAATGGGTGAACAAAGACCGTCAACGACTAGTCTAACTAACGAATACACTCGTACCTATAATCTATATTATTGTTAGGCCAAAAGGCATGTGAGTTTATCAATCCCCACATGACTAGCCTATTACTGACTACCTGTTGGTAACGCGCAGCGTTAATGAGTCGAATATTGCACTGATAAGTTAGCATTTATATCGACTATTTGTTTCACATTAATTGACTTGATTAAGCTTATGTTTGATTATATGTTTTAACTTTGCAAACCAAGTATGACGCTTTGACTTTCAATTATGTGAATGTAGTGATTTGATTTGAACGAACAATTGTTTAAACGATACTAATTAATTAATTAATCATAATTAGACCTAATTGGGCGAAAATGGTTTTTGCAATACTGGCCTGACGTTTTCCATTTTCGATAAGTATTGGCCCTAGGAATCGAATGATCAGAATCACGAATTTCTCTATTGTCAGAAATTCTTTGTTAAAATTATAAAATAGTTTCAATCGTAGAGTCACAATTTAGTAAATAAATGTATATTTATATTTTAAACTCTACCTGTGACTTTAATTTATATTCCCGTACACCTTGACTAATTTTCATGTAAGTGACATGTAATGAGTGACTAGATCGACCTAGGATCGTGTAATCTAACTGTACATTTAGGACGGGACCACCTCATCTGGTGACCGTTGCTCAGAAGAGCATCATTAGGCACGCCGGACCATCTCAGTAAGTAAGTACTAGGTTAAGTTACTATGAGGTCAGAAACAGAGCGCGAGAATGCACAGGGTTCCAAAGGTTCAACTATAACAATACTTGAGTGGCGATCAAAACTATGCGTTTGTCAAAGTGTGCAACCAATCATAAAGCCGTATTGAACGTAGTGGGTTGACTTAGCGGACAAGCACTTGACTGTGAGAACGCCAACGCAACTTTACAGACAAGTATCGTTTTAGATGTAATTGTCTCTTATAACACTGGTTAATTTATGACTCAAAAGTGTAAACACGCACTTGATATAAAAAATTATAAGTAATAAAAAGAAGGCTAATATAATTTAATTTAATTGCTTACAAATGGGATGTTGGGCGAAAATTTTGAAGTGTGTAAGTTATTATAATGCGATGTTTTATTATATAATTTCTGAAGTTAATTTACAAGCGACCGATTATGATTTTTAAGTAAACGATTCTATCTACATATATTTTTAATTATTTCATTTAGTTCCTAAATCTTCGATTGGCAGGAGATAGCACAGGAGATAAAGAGGTAGCGATCTCTGTCAGAGACCAGGATCCAACTTGGGTCGCTGAGTAGCGCAGTTAACAAGTACTAGGTTACTAGTTGCTATGAGGTCAGAAACGTTACACAGAGCGCGAGAATGCACAGGGTTCCAACGATTCCAGCTAACAATACTTGAGTGGCGATCAACACTATACGTTTGTCAAAGTGTGCAACCAATCATAGAGCTGTATTGAACGTAGTGGGTTCACTTAGCGGGCAAGCACTTAACTGTGAGAACGCCAACACAACTTTACAGACAAGTATCGTTTTGGATGTAATGAGCAGTTTTCCAATAGGTTTCTAAAGCATCCTTAACCACTCCCTAGATGGCGCCCCGACAATTTTGGTAATTGATAATCGCTTGAAATAGGTTCTTAGCAACGAGGATATAAACATTGGGTACGTTGTGTTGTATAATATTGTATTTATCAATAGTTTTCAACCATTTTAGAGATTGTAATTAATGATTACAAATAAAACAAACATCAATTTGTCTGAGTTAATTCGTTTCATGGACACTAGGATCAAGAATGGACTAAATGCAAATATGAAAGGTTTGTATTAAAATACATTTCGTTGAACCTTTTGGTAAAAAATTACAAAATTGTAGGAGCGCCATCTATTGGTGCTTTTTGAAACCAATTGACTGGAAAACTCCTCATCGTCTCTTATAACAATGGTTAATTTATGACTCAAAAGTGTAAACACGCACTTGATCTTTTGCTCCGTTAATAAGGAAAGAAAAGCGCTAAGCAACGGCTTTATCTACAAAACGCATTAGTACCTCAGACCAAATAAGAAAAAAAGAAAGAATCCTGTGAACAACTTACTGATGCCACAAAACACGCCATGCTCTGCACGGTACATGCACGATCATACGCACACATTGGCAACCAAACTATCTAGGCTTTGATTGATTCATCATCATCACAGCCCATTACAGTCCACTGCAGGACTAAGGGCCTCTCCCACGAAACGGGAGGTTATTGCCTTAATCTCCACGCTTGGCAGGCGGGTTGGAGATCGCAGTGTTATAAATATAACAATGAAAAACGCTGCTAACCATTTTCCACCCTGTGGAGACTCTAGATCTTTTGCCTCGAAAACATAAGTCGCCTCGTACGACACCCACGAGTGTAAGGGGTTGGTGCTATTCTACTCTGCCGGACACCACATGGCTAAAGGAGACAGTCTAAAAATTTCCTAACCACCAGCCAGCGTAATGAGAATTGTAATGGATGAAGCTTATAAAACATAATATCCTTGCGTAATTATTAAAATTCTTTAGCTAGCCAATTTTTTTATATTGATGTTTAAAATATTACTAATTCGCTGTGAAACTAATGCATTCTTGGCATGAAATTATGATCACACCCGGAAAAAGGAGATGCCCAAACTTATCTGACACGGTGGCCAAAACTGGAACCAAGTGCCGCCATTTTGAAATGTCATGTCAATGCCATTAACAGAGACGCTGTCATCGAGTCAGATTAAGTTTGTGGCACTGCATTGACAGATCGTAGAGGGAGTATAACATAGAGATGACAAGCTAATAATAATAACATGCATGAATGAGATCACAACATACAAAAACTGCTTAGAATGAAAAGGACGAAGACAATATTTGTTGTCCTTGACGGAATATGAGATTTGCAATTGCAATTGCGACCTACAAATCGACGTCATCCCAAATGATCTCAATATAATTGTGAATTTTGCGAGATTTGCAATAAACAAAATTTTTATTTGTCTGGGTTAAGCTACGCGTCGACTAGCCCGCACCGCACGAGCCGCACGCGCCGCACGCATCGCATTTCGGGTTGCTTTGTATGAGTTTGTATAGGAGTGCGTTCACTACCCGCACTGGCCGCGCCGCACAGCCGCACCGCATTGTCAGTAGTTAGGGATACCAGCATAAAATGCGGGCGATGCGGACAGGGATACAAGAAAAATAGGCGTTATTTGCCTGAAATGGGAGAGTAAGTCCTAAAATATTTACCCATAAATATAAGAAAAAAATTGTAAGTTTAAATTATAACTGCACTTCAGTATTTAAGCCTGCTATAAACTAGTGGGGGGGTTTGTCACAAACTCCACGCTTGGCACGTAAATCAAAAAACAGGAAACGCTGCTGACCAATTTTATAACAAAAGAAATGTCCTGAGCTGGCCTCTAAGACACTAATCTCCTTCCTTGTACGCGTACAACATCTGTGAACTTAATGTGTTAAACTCTGTCTAAGAAGTTTAGCAACCAGCGAAATTATAAGATTGATTGAAATCAACAAGTAGATACCTAAGCATAACTGATTGAATAATGAGGACCGTCTGTATACAACAAGATAGGAGCTAAAAGATGGACGTCTTCATTATTCTAAATCAGGTTGATTACTTGTTGATGTCAATCATTCTTATAATTTCCTAAGTCGCTTCACTTTTTAGACAGCGTCTAAAGCTATAATATAATCTGCCTTAATAATTTTATGTAAAATTAAATATAAACAAAGTACCTAAGCCACTAAATATACCCCAACAATATGAACATTATCTAAAATATCTAATCCCACATACCCCTAAATTTGTGGAAGAAATCGCTGGGTTGGGTACCCTGAGGGCCGGCCCGTGACGTCACACGGATATTAAACTATAGAATTTGCCGCAAATATCTTCGACTTTAGAGCCTACTTATAGCTGGAGTCACAATCTATATTTTGTTTCCTTTTTTAATGGTGCATATGACATGTCTGATAGAGAAGGATATAAGTTGTTAAGTACCCATTCGAACCTACTGCTATTATCAACTGTTAGTATTTTTTAATTTGTGACTGAGAGTTCTAGATAATTGCTCGAAACCAAAGATTTTGGATCATACAGCAATCGAAACTATAGACTTCTCTTTTTAGAAAGAAATTATCGTTGACAGTGTTGCCACATTGGATTATTTTTTTGCTATACTGGCGAAGTTTGGAGACAGCGTGGCGAAATTTTATAGTGTTTTACTTTGGCGAAAAATAAATTAGGAACTGGTAAATTTTTAAATGCTATTTTCATACAATAAGTTATATTATAAGTAATAGTCAAATTGAAGAAAAATAAATTTAGTTCTGGTTGACTTGGAAACATTGCCAATATTTGGCCCAATGTTGGTTGTTCCTAGAACAGAGCATCTATGGAGTAGCTTCAATAATACTTATTTTGATGACCTATAAAATAACGGGAAGTGCAGAAGCCACACTGTTGAGATTATTACATATTGAAGTTTGTATAATTTTTCTTATACGGCTGAGAAACAGGCAAACGGGCCACCTGATGGAAAGTGGTCACCGCCGCCTATGGACATCAGCAACACTAGGGGATATACGGATCAAATACAGGTATTATATACAGATCTACTGTGGTTTGAAGCTGAACGTCGCCAAAAGAAGACCTATATGGCTAGCTGCAGCGCGGATCTTGAAACCATTCGTATAAACAGCGTAAATGGCAATTGAACATAGAAGTTCAATTATTTTGGATCCGTGCTGCATGAGTCCGGCGAGTAGGGTCTAGCCCTGAATCCTGATTTACTACTCGAATTACTGTTGTTAAGTTTCATTAAGTTAAACAAACGTTCAGCTTGTTGTATTGACTTATTTCCATTTCAATTACAATATTCGCATCTTCCATATTATGCACATTGTTGAACGTATTTTACATCACACTGTTTTAGTCATACATTTTATATATAGTTCCGCTTGATGTCACTAAATGGCGCTGCCTACCTTTTACATCGCGGTAGTGATATGTACCGTGTATAATTTGTGATGTGAATTTTTAATATACCTTTTTTGAATCTGGACTTCGACTGGTTTCATTGATAACCCGTTCCTAGTTTACCTACCCTTGGGAACACCCTAGAGTACTGAGCCCGCAAAATTGCTGAGCTTGTTTACACATGTTAGATGTATGGTTTATGTGGTGTGAGACATCGCGGATAATATCGAAGGCTTAGTCACAATTGTTGGTACCTAAACCTGCCTGTATCAGGAAAGAGGTCCGTTTTTATTTCTTAGTGTTATTACACGTTTTATTACTCAATTTATTAAACGTGTAAATTAACATAACACCCGATTTCTTAGTGCTACACACTAAATATTAAGAATTAATAAATTCAGTAACTTTTTCTAGTTGGTCACTCCATAGTCGCCTTGTTCTGAAATTTTCGAATTTACGTCTTTTTATGTAAACTCGGCCATATGCGGTATGCATAGGCATACCGCTGTAAAGAGTTATATAGTGCCACAAACTCAGACAATCAGATAGACCCGGTGTCAGCGGCGGCGACGGCGATGACATACACTTACCAGCACAAAAAGTGTCTGCTTTGTAAAGCCAAGAAGCAAAGCATGAACATTGATAATTCAATGTATCTTTCTGTAATTTGTAGATCTACATATCAGGCCTCGTCTAACTTTCGTGCGCAATACTAGTATAAGAGTGGGTATAGTACAGAATACTATACCTACTCTTATAATGCTATTACAGTTCGAAGTTCAGGCTGAGACGTACTCAATAGTAGGAGATACCTATCTTTCAGCAATAGAATGACACGGCTGTTGGGAGACAATTTCAAAACCGTTAATAATGTAGCTATTGAATAAAAATTCGATATTTAAAATAAAACATTTACTCAAAAATATTGTAGTGTGGTCATTATTTTGACAACCTTCTTAGTAAGAAAAATTCAAATCCTAAGTACCTCAAAAATTCAAAACCCAAAAGTAACTAAGTAGATATTGAATAATCTTTATATATATAATTCTTCTGTGAGTGTGTATGTCACTGAACTACTCTCAAACGACTGGACCGATTTTGATGAAATTTTTTGTGTGTGTTCAAGGGGATCTGGGAATGGTTTAGATTCAGGGTAGGTGTAGGGTAGGTGTAGGGTAGGTGTAGGGTAGGTGTAGGGTAGGTGTAGGGTAGGTGTAGGGTAGGTGTAGGGTAGGTGTAGGGTAGGTGTAGGGTAGGTGTAGGGTAGGTGTAGGGTAGGTGTAGGGTAGGTGTAGGGTAGGTGTAGGGTAGGTGTAGGGTAGGTGTAGGGTAGGTGTAGGGTAGGTGTAGGGTAGGTGTAGGGTAGGTGTAGGGTAGGTGTAGGGTAGGTGTAGGGTAGGTGTAGGGTAGGTGTAGGGTAGGTGTAGGGTAGGTGTAGGGTAGGTGTAGGGTAGGTGTAGGGTAGGTGTAGGGTAGGTGTAGGGTAAGTGTAAGGTAGGTGTAGGGTAGGTGTAGGGTAGATGTAGGGTAGGTGTAAGGTAGGTGTAGGGTAGGTGTACGGTAGGTGTAGGGCAGGTGTAGGGTTAGAACGCTACGCGAACGAAGTCGCGCCGGGTCCACTAGTAATATTATAAAGAGGAATGATTTGATTTTTTGTTTGTTTGTATTGAATAGGCTTCGAAACTACAGGACCGATTTCAGAAATTCTTTCACCGTTGGGAAGCTACACTATCCCCGGGTGACATAAGCTATATTATATTTTCTAAAAAATTATGGATCATTACTAAAACTCCAATAATGTAATCCAAGGTGTAAAAAAATACCCAAAAAATTCCTTACAACGCGTGAGCTGCGAAAACTATTGATGATAGAACAAAATAATGTACTACGACTTTGCAGAACACATCATTATCTACAAAAAGTGTTGCGACAGTATATGTCTAACTATTTTAGTTATGTCACTATAATGGTCTTTTATTTTTAAAATTTAATTGAAATGCCGCCGCTAAAAACGCTCTTTATTTGTACCTTAGCATTAATCCTTATCAAAATCGATTACTTTATATTCACGACTTCAATACCTTTATATAACTTTTTGAATTATTCAATTCAGACATTCCATTCGAAAGATATCACGAGTTTAAAAATGTAAATATTAGAAAAAAGTCGCGTGTTCGCCGCTCAGTCCGCTCGACTATCTAGGCAGCACGGGGTACGTGGAGGGGAGTCAATGTCAAGAAATAAAGTGCCGCGCGGCTTACTCATGCGGTCGGCTCCCTACGCAGCGGTCGTGTGAGGAAACGAATAATTTTCGCTTGAAAGTAAACCGTGTACCCGTAGTGGTACTCGTGCGAAGCCGGGGCGGCTGCTAGTATTGAATAAAACTTAAATGTTTACAGTAAACCATTTAGGTCCTAAAAATTATTGTAATTTGATTGTAATTGATGACCTTTTAAGTTAGATGAGCTCGTAGATCCTAGATGTTACTCTTTGTTGTATTTATTTATTTAACAATTTATTGCACACAATATAAAAAGTAATAATTTTTGCATACAATATAGTATACAGAAATTACAAAATTAAAGACGACACAACAGGCACTACTTATTTCTAAGAAGAACTCTCTTCCAGCAGGCCTATAGAAGAGGGACATAATAGATTATAGGGGATGAGACGTGCGCAATAGTTTAAAAACATATATATATTTAACAAACTACATAAATTATAAATGAGTAACTAAATACACACAATATAGTATATTTATAAATACACATAATAAAATAAATACAGGTATTGTATAACATTCAGGCACATAATGTTCCTTTACACGCTTTTTAAATATGCATTTTGATTTTGTATGTATCAGCAACTCGTGGCCCCTCGTAGGTATAGTTGCTCTGCTCAATCCGACTCGTGCAGACGGTTTGAATGCTTGTACAAATTTGAACAGTAATATATCTGAAATAAGTAAGTAATAATGTTATGATATAAAGATGTTTTTGAGGTTTGGTTTTAAAATTGAAATAGAACAAAGAAAAGTATTTTTAAGATCAATAAAACTGGAAATATATTTTGACCAGCTTTTGCCCGCAAGCACGCCCGCGTAGAAATCGTTTTTATGACAGTTTAGCTTTTGCCCGCGTTACCATTTTAAATGGCCTTCGAAGGATTGTATGAAAGTTGACCTATTTGTTCGTTTTTTTGCAACGGAGTGTAAATAATTAATAGTACCTAATAATAATGTAGGAAATATGTAAATACGTACCAATTAATAATATATGCTTACCTTAAACAAACTACCAGTCTTTTTCTGGCACTACAGCCCTTCTAAACTTTGTATGTTGTTTTGTCAAATAGGGCTTGAGAATATCTCGGAAACTATGAAACTAGATTTTTAACATACGAATGTAATCAAAAAATATTGGTCTCTTCATATTTATTTTATGAACCCATGCTTGACGTTATTTCGGTTTACGTTCCTCTTCATCTGCCAACAAACAACATGTCTTCATCAATATCCATTACAAGAAATTAAATGATACTTTAATGAACTAATATTATAAATATAGAGGGATAACCCGTACCGACAGTCAGCAAAGACTTTAATTTTTTTTAGAGCAAAGAGAAAGAGCAATCGGGGTTACCATCTAAGCGTTATTTTGAAGTGTCATTTATTAGACCAAACCATGATACACAGTTGGCATCCCTGCCCGCAATTGCGGTGCGTGCGGTGCGGCCAGTGTGGCCATGCCATCAGCAACGTCAGCAATATCTCAATGCGATGCGTGCGGCGCGTGCGGCGCGTGCGGCTCTTGCGGTGCGGACTAGTCGACGCGTAGCTTTATAGGGTTTTTAGGGATACCAGCTGTGGTACT
This sequence comes from Blastobasis lacticolella, assembly GCA_905147135.1. Lineage (NCBI taxonomy): Eukaryota > Metazoa > Arthropoda > Insecta > Lepidoptera > Blastobasidae > Blastobasis > Blastobasis lacticolella. The sequence continues at coordinate 2,304,731 of LR990044.1, forward strand.
GATCATTTGATTTAGTTGTGGGGTATTTCTTTTTTAATGGAACCAGAAACTTAACGTTTAAAAAACGAGCAGTTTTCCAATAGGTCTCTAAAGCATTCCTAACCACTCACTAGATGGTGCCCCGACAATTTTGGTAATTGATAATCGCTTGAAATAGGTTCTTAGCAAATATTAATAATATACTTAATATTTTTTAGAGTCCGCAGACATATGATGTCAGAAGAGTCCCGATTTGTCCTGAGTTGGTAAATCCTTCTGTGGCTTCTTGTAATGATCACCAAGAACCAATCGCAATCGCATCCACATCGAAAGAAGTACCAATGGAAATCGTATCCACATCTATGCAAGTAACGGATGCTAAAACGAATTCCGTGGTTAGTTAGCGAATGTGGTCTAATTGTTGCTTCAGTAACATTTGACGGATGCGCAGCTAACCTTTCCATGGCTACGTAATTGGGATGTCAGGTAGATTGACATAAATTAAATCCAATATTTTTGCACAATAAAAAAATGTTTATATTTCCGGACACATGCCATATGTTGAAGTTGGTGAGGAACACTTTAGGGGATAAATTGTCTTTAAAGAACAAAGAGGGCGCAATCGTTTCATGGAATTATATGAAGCTCTTGGTCGCACTTCAGGAAAGTGAAGGTTTTCATTTCATGTGTTGGAATCAAATTGTTTCTTGATTACAATTATTCCGATAGATCTATATTTGAAAATCATTATTCTCTTTTAATTAAAGCTGTGTGTAAGAAATATTTGAATGTACGCATTCACTCTGCTACAAAATCATTTACAAATAAAGGCGACAGCGTACGAAATATGTAAAACAAATTACTTTTATTCAAAGGCCATTGAGCCCCTATCTACATACCAAAGTACCTATCATTTTGTGCTTAAAGACTTAATATTAAATTTATTTCTTGTTTTTATTTAATAAAAGTATTTTTATCCTGCTTATATTATTTTCGATTAGCTCGATTATAAGTTCCTTCGAAAGCGTTACCTTCTCTCGTGCTCTAAGGTAAGTGGGTAATGACAAAAATTTGTACTCTGTTATGAACACTCATCGTACATGGCTAAACGCCTTGTAATAAAATTATTTTGTATTAATTAAACTTCAGTAACAAAAGCAGTAACGAAACTGCAAACAGCTATCAACACTATATTTGATTGGACAGTGAAGTGGCGAATCAAACTGAATGAGTCAAAATCGATTCATGTCGATTTTACTAACAAAAGACCGTCTTGTCATCCGGTATTTATAAACAATCAAGCAATACCGCACAAAAACACAGCTAAATATTTAGGCATGACCTTAGACGCAAAGCTTCGCTGGAAATCTCATGTCAAAAAGAAACGCGACGAATTAGAACTTCGCTATAAAAAGATGTACTGGCTACTTGGAAAGCATTCTTCTTTATCAGTACACAACAAACTACTTTTGTACAAACAAGTCCTAATGCCAGTATGGACTTATGGTATTCAGCTATGGGGCTGTACCAAACAAAGCAACACACAGATGATACAACTCTTTCAAAACAAAGTACTGAGGGACATTGTAAATGCGCCCTGGTAAATGAAACAATGATCTTCACCGGGACCTCAATGTGGATCTTGTTGCAACCAGAATTAAAAAACACGCCGAAGCCCATGAAAGAAGGCTTCATCATCATGTGAATGTCGAGGCTATCCAGCTCCTTGACAACACGAACATAGTGCGAAGACTAAAAAGGACAAAACCTTTTGAGTTAGTGTAGTGAATATTAGTGATAAGTAGTGCGATGAGTGCTTACTGCAAAGAACACAATAACAATGTGTCTTCCCCTTAATAGAGACAATAAGAAAAGGTGTTAATGGACACATTCTTATATTATTCTAACCTAGCAAATTATGTTAAATTTAAATTACTTATTAGTCTTTAGGCTAGATTGTAATTGCAATGCTCTACCTACTTGTCAAATAGGTAGAACATCTTAATAAAAAAAAAAAAAAAAAAAAAATTAAACTTCGAAGTATAGACTGATAACTATGCGCGCGGCTGAAAATGGAACTAAATTTGATAGTCTGTAAGACCTTATGGAGTAAAGTGTTTCTTTTGTCATTTATTTATTTGTTATGACGCGCACTCTAGTAAATTGATTCGCATTGTATACGTCTGATACATACTAGCTCATATCTAGTCACATGATAGGGCATTAAAAAACATTAGGGTATTTTTTGTAGAGGTTGCAACACTGGTGACGTAGGTACTTTGAGTCTGTCCCTTTCGGGTATACGCGCTTGTCATATCCATTTGATTCTTGATCCTAGAAAAAGATAGGTAAAAAATCGACATTGACAATGACAGGAATGTCATCGTCTATCTTATACACCGCCACTAATGACAAATGAAACTCCTTACTCCGTTAGGAGGATCTACCCTGTGGTTGTGATTTGTATGGTGACGACAGGCTGTAAAACCAAGTTTCGCTAATGACTCTTTTCTGAGTTATGTACATTAGTCGTAACACTAAGCGATGCTCTTACTATGAGGGAAAACATCGTGATGGACCAATAGGCTAATTACGTAACGCTGTTGAAAACAATTCTCTGATTTCAATGATTGAAATTGTTACTTTTGCGGTTCTGTATTATCGATTTCATGGGTTCAGTTGTTAACAAAGTTCCATTGCAATAAACTCAAAAATCGATCATACTCAATCGCACAAGTAACAATTTCAATCATTGAAATCAGAGAATTGTTTGCAACAGAGTTAAGTAATTAGCCTACTGTACTTCAGTTGTAATGGGGCGACTGAAGCTATGATCTAATCTGGTCAGGTTCCCTGTTGACGCTAAGGTGACCATGTTGTGCATATCATGATTCTAAGGAAATCTAGTTCTTATGCTAGTTTATTTTTGCACATCCGTCGGCCATTTTATGTAACATCAAAAGGTATGTCACGCGGCACGCTGCAATACTAGTGTTTTCTCAATACGTTACACGCATTATTGAACATAATGACCTCTCCTCTTAAAAGGAGTTTTTTCTTACCTCATTGATTTATCTTCGCTATGACGAAAAACTTCTTACTCCGGGCATAAAAGGAGTTTCTTTTTTCCCTATTTACTCTACGGCTTGTTCGAGTGTTGCATGAGTGTTGCAGTTTTGCTAAAAATATTTATTTATCAAAAAATAATTGTGAACAATTGGCTAGACTTATATTTCTTTTTTCAACTGATACGAGTTTCGTATTTTTCATTCTTCCGTTTTTCATTTACTTTGTACCGGCTGAATCTTAGTGATCACATTCTATGAACCGCTAGACCGCATCATTTATTTTGATTGATTGACAACCAATAATCTCAACAAATCATGTCACAGTTGACAGCGCGGCATCTTTATTTGTTACTAGCGCCTCCACCCGAGTAGTAACTCCTAAACCTTTTGATCGAAGCATTTAGTGAATTCACTTGTGTTGACTCGTGTTACAATGACTAATTCTCTTTTTATATATGCCTAAACCTTCCTCATGAACTACTTTGATCTATTGGTGAAAACCGCATGAAAATCCGTTCAGTGTTTTTGAGATTATCGCGAAGGTAGCCATTAAACTTTCACTGAACTTAAAAGCGAATTAACTACGTTTGTTTCAAACATACTCACACCCGGAACCCACTTGAAACAAAGGCAACAAGCTTCCAAGGTTACACATAATAAACCATATTTAATACTCAGACAATGAGCAGTTTAATTTCGTATTCTCTTTCAAAGAGGGCAACCCTTTGTCAGCACGTGTACCTTGTCGCTAACGGCACAAACACTTGTACAGTCGTTTCCTAACTTATGTTACCAGACACATTATCAGTTTGAATGCACATTGTAGACTGTGATGTGATGAATAATACCTACGAATAATAAACGTATAAAAACGAGAAACTATTGTTATTCAATAATCTTGTACAATATGGGAAAGCAGACACAAACCGACCTTAAAAAATTATGTATATTGATTGGTTACTAATAGAGTAGTAATTAAAAAGGAATAAGAAATATATTTAAGAGATTATTTATTAGAATTTATTTAAGAGAGGTAGGGCATAGCGGGGTATCTCGTTCGAATTGGAGCCGCCCGCCTCCACCTTACAGAATACCGCAGCTAAACAATACTCTTTTAAATAGTGTTGTGTTTCTGCCAGTGAATAAGGTTTCCAGTGCTCCATGGGGTGGGGATTTAGGGAACCGACGCTTTGGCAGTGGAGGGGCATTTGTCTTTTTGCTGCCAAAGCAACGTGTTATAGAGGTGGGCATCGCATTGGCGATACTCTTGGTGTTGTTAATGTCTATAGGCAGTGGTGACCACTTTCCAGCAGGTGGCCCGCTTGCCTGTTTGCCTACTGTATGACATAAAAAAAATTTTTTTTTCAACATAATTCTCTTTGAATATGTAAAAAATTTGGGTTGTGTGGAAGCGTACCCAAGATGCTGGCAGCAATACCTCTCTGAATAGCAATGCTTATTCTCTTTTACAATTAATAAATAAAGTTAGCCGAAGCATAATTAAGCCAGAGGTTGCCTAAATCTGATTATGTGTTACTATCTTCATGTGGTTATTTGGTACATAATTTTGTGCGTACAAAACCACCCATACAGCCGACACAAGTTACAGAGAGAGACTGTACACAACTGTTAAACAATTTAACGTGACCTGATTACCAACGTCAGTGCGAGCGTCAGTGGACTAACTGGACTCGCAAGCGAAAGGTACTGGGTTCAAACCCCAGAGCCGACATGCACCGATGACTTTTTTCTAAGTTGTGTACATCAGGGTCTACGGCGAGGGAAAACATCGTGAGGAAACCTACACATGCAGGCGACTGAAGTAACCATGATCTAATCTCGTCAGGTTCCCCTGCTAATTATAGGGTCACGGACGTCAGATGGGAGTCGCTTTACTCCAATTACCTGCCTGCCAAATCCTGGATCATGATCAAGGCGGACCCTGAGCCCTTATGCACGAGCGCACAACCAGGACATTAGCGCCAAGATGATTATACTAGATTCTAACCCCAGTACCGACACGGAGGTCAAATCGCAGTCGCTCTACTGTAATTACCTGATCTGCCTAATCCTGGATCATGGTCAAGGCGGAGCCTGGGTACACGCGCACAACCGGGCGAGAGCGCATCCGAGATATTGACGCCAAGAGAAATATTTTAACCACTAAAGCGATGAATCTTTAAGAGTCCCAATCAAAATGTCGTTAGTGCTTCAATCGATCTTAGCTTCTTGATCTCACAAGAAGATAGATGAGCCAATTTCTCTCAGAATTGATCTAATAATAGAATTGCGCCGCTTTTATTTACGTCTAGTTGTAATTAAGGGAGACATATAAAGCATTGAAGCGGCACTGATTTACCGATAACCAAGGTTAAGCAACGCTCGCAAAGGCGGGAACTAGGGTGATCGTTTCGTACTTTAGTTTAGATAAGGTTTAGTTAAAGTTAGACGAACTTCAGCTCCGCAACGAGCTTGCCACTCGTTTGTTGTATTGTTGTGCCTTCTAATACCGTTGGCAAAGCGAGGTTGACCAAGGTCTACCGCTGGAGACTTTGAGACTAGTTGAACAGTGGCAGTAGCCGATTGGCACCCCGTGACGCTAGGTAAATAGGTATCTATACAAAGTATAAAACTAAGTCACTTCTCGCTCTCAGTCCCTCTGTATGTTAGTATGTCTACGCTTAAATTTGATGATTTAATGCGGTTTTCACTATTATTTAGATAATGTTTTCGGCAGGTTTAAATATGCAAAAAAGGGTAGGTAGGTGTAGGGTAGATGTGGGATAGGTATTGGGTAGCTGTAGAGGTAGGGTAGTTGTAGGATAGGGTAGGGTAAGGGTAGGTAAATGACAGGGTAAGGTAGGGGTAGGACAACATGCGAACGAAGTCGCGTGGTAACTGTCGCATATAATATTTACTACAATTCATGCATTTAGGTTGCAGGCAACAAAAATACAGAATTGCAGGTGCGCTGTCACTGTAAGGACTAAGATTAAGTGCCTTATGCCTGTAATTGCGCTAGCTACCTTAAGCCCGTGGGGTTTCTTAGTTCCTTCAAACGCTGGGTTCCTTCAAACCGGAACACAATAATGCAAGCATTGATACTTGGCGGTTGAAATAGATAAGGCGGTGCTACTCACTCAAACAGACTCCTCAGGCTCCCGGGAGATTATTTTTCTCAAGTCTTTTATGTCAAGAGTGAATGAACTGTTTTTTTATTATTAGTCTAGCCAAGCATTTGACCGTTATCTCACCTGGTGGAAAGACACGATGCGGCCGCAGACGGTGCATGCCTGTCCAGTAACAGCCTATTCACACTAGCCTTGAAGCCGTCTAGATTATAATAATCAGGGGACACACTCGCAGGCAACGCGTTTCATTCTTTACCCGTTCGCATTATAAAGGTTGAACTAAAGCGGCTCGTGCGGAAGATCTACAACATAAGGATGAACGCGTATCCTGAGGGCGGCGATGCCGATGGGATGGGACGGCGGAATGGATTGTTCTGAACAGGCATGCTCTATCGTCAGTATGTGTAGACATAGACATAGACATAGACGTAACTTTATTTGGTCCAATAACACATTCAAATAATAATAATAATTGCCTAGTAAGTGTAAAATTATTATCAACCCAGCCCATAAAAGTCCGCTGCAGGACTCAGGGCTTCTCCCACGAAAGGGGAGGCTATTGTCATGGCTTGGCAAGCGGGTTGGAGATCGTAGTGTAATAAATGTAGGCAACAATGGAAAACGCTGCTGCCCATGTTCCAGTTTAAGGAGACTCAAGATTTTTTGTCTCGAAAACATTGGTCGCCTCATACGTCACCCAAGAGTGTAAGGGGTTGTTGCTATTCTACTCTGCCGGACACCATAAGGCTTGGAAAGTTATGTCAATATCTAAAGCGTTTTGATATGAAACTAACAGTAGGATGGTTTAATAGCAAACATCTAGCGGCTGAGATGAGAATGACGATGTGTAAGTATAAAGATTTGGCGCTGTTCTCAACTTCTCGATTCCCTTATAATGGTGGCCATCATGAGGCTTGATCCACTGGCATGATCAAGCCAATCTTATCCCACACAGCGTCAAGTGGCAAGCCGTCTAAGTTTGGCATGATCAAGTCTATTTTTATCATGCAACTTGATCAAGCGGCATGTTGGTGAGTGGCGTTCATAAATCGTATTTTCATAAGATTCTTCATAAGGGCAATAGATTTGTATTTGAACTTATAATATTTCACCATCCTCCTCATCTTCTTTTTATGAAAGCGGGAGGCAAACGATCAAGCGAGTCACCAGGCCCTTGAGTCCGCTAATTTACTTGGTTCGATCGAATTGTAATTGTATCGCATTAGCAGCTCAACGACAGTTTTATTCATAGTATAATACCAGAAACGCGTCATCATCATCATCCTATCAGCCGAAAGACGCCCAATGCTGGGCATAGGTCTCCCCCAGAGATCTCCACAAAGCCCGGTCCTGTGTCTTTCGCATCCAGCTGGCACCTGCAACCTTTACCAGGTCGTCGGTCCACCTTGGGCCTACCCACGCTGCGTCCAGAAAGGCGTAAAACGATAAAATAAAAAATACAATTCAATCGAGCCATTAGTAAATTGATGACTCGAGGGCCTGATGATGTGTGGTCATCGCCGTCCATAGACACTCGCAATGCCAGCCTTTGAGATAACTTGCGTGTATTATGGAAAAACTTATTTGTGACAATTAACTGTTATTAGACTTGTGTCCCGTTAGACTGTTGAAACATTACCTTTTAAAACATTTAACTAGTTTAAAAATTCAATAATGTGAGCTTAAAGCTTTCTATCACTCACTACATATTATAAAAACAAACTTCCACGCTGCGTCTGTCCGTCTGTTCGTGATAAACTCAACAACTACTGAACAGACCTTTATGCTGTTTTAACCAGTAGATACAATGATTCATGAGGAAGGTTTAGATGTGTAATTGGTTAATTTAAATACTCGTTCGAAGCCGGGGCGGGTCCCTAGTCAACGATAAATGGGTCTTAACTGGAGATTCAATAAGAAGCAGCTTGTTGTATGAACTCTAGCTATTGTTGAGGCAAGAATCTTGTGTGGAAGATGACTGTAGCTTGGCTGTGGTACAATTCAGAGGTTAACGCGTGGACTTAAAGTTTTTTTATTTAAATTTTCGTTTAGCCGTTCAAAGTTATTGATACAGTTCTGTAATTAATATCGAAATAATATGGCACCATAGGTACTGCAATCCATTTTATTTAGTAGTTTGGTTATATTACTATAAAATACTAGTGAATATATGCAAAAAAAATAACAGTAATTTAGAAATAGGAAGGAGTAAAGGGAAACAAGCAAGCGGGTCAACTGATGGTTAGCAGGTACCGAAATCCATTGACATGGTGTGCAACACCAGATGAGCTGGTACTGTATCAATATCAATAAACTAAATTTATATTTATAGTCGTAATGCACTCATCGTCATCACCAGAAATGTCCACAAAGGCTGGTCCTGTGCCTACCGTATCCAGCTGGTACCTGCAATCTGCGAAATGCATTAATCTACACTACATACGGATAACTGGGACATACACAGCGTAAGTGTAGAATGTGACATGTCCGCCCGCGTCTCGTGCCTGAAGGCAGGTTAACGCGGTGCCCCAAGTCCCGGAGCCAATTTTAACCATATTGTCCCGGAAGAATGGTCCCGTCCGATGTCCCGCGGGATTCTGGCCACGTACTATTTGTGCATGCGAGAGTTCAGACGTTTTGGGTTTACATTTATGCTGTCCGCTAAGCGAGCGTTTTAAAGGAAAATAAACACACTGTATATTTTAACATATCCTTATGTGTGGATTTTAAAAGTCTAAAAACTGGGTGCCAGACATCCTCTTGGCATTTTTGCCTTTCAGGCACATTAAAGTCACTTTTCTTTTTGGTGACTATGATGTAGCTGTAGCACGTAGCCAGCAGCCGCTCTCTACCCTTCTTTTTCTCAGAAATGATTAAATTTCGGGTATAGATTATTTTGTTCATGTTTTATTGGAGGTGCAGCACTTTTATCGACACATAATGGTAGGTTCACTCCCGTGTTGTAGATTTATTAGCATTTTGTTACCAAAAAGACACCGTTAAGTATCTTCATTTCAACCACGCACCGTACGACAATGGGCGCATTTATAATTTACTAGCGGCCCGCCCCGGCTTCGCACGGATACCACTACGGGTACACGGGTTACACACGACCGCTGCGTAGGGAGCCGACCGCGCGAGTGGGCCGCGCGGTACATTATTTCTTGACATTGACTCCCCTCCCGTACCCCGTGCTGCCTAGATAGCCGAGCGGACTGAGCGGCGAACACGCGACTTTTTTCTAATATTCACATTTTTAAACTTGTGATATCTTTCGAATGGAATGTCTGAATTGAATAATTCAAAAAGTTATATAAAGGTGTTGAAGCAGTCGTGAATATGAAGTGATTGATTTTGATAAGTATTAATACCAAGGTACAAATGAAGAGCGTTTCTAGCGGCGGCATTTCAATTTAATTTTGAAAATAAAAGAACACTTATTGTGACATATCTATAACAGTTAGACATATACTGTCGCGACACTTTTTGTAGATAATGATGTGTTCTACAAAGTCGTAGTACATTATTTTGTTCTATCATCAATAGTTTTCGCAGCACACGCGATGTAAGGAATTTTCTGGGTATTTTATTACACCTTGGGTTACGTTACTGGAATTTTATTAATGATCCGTAATTTTTTAGAAAATATTATAATCCTATGTCACCCGGGGATTGTGTAGCTTCCCAACGGTGAAAGAATTTTTGAAATCGGTCCAGTAGTTTCGAAGCCTATTCAATACAAACAAACAAACAAACAAACAAAAAAACAAACATTTCCTCTTTATAATATTATTATATTATATAGTACTAGCTGACCCGGCACGACTTCGTTCGCGTAGCGTTCTAACCCTACACCTACCCTACACCTACCCTACACCTACCCTACACTTACGTCTAAAAAATAAATAAAAAATTTAGGGGTGGACGACCCCTAACATTTAGGGGGATGAAAAATAGATGTTGACCGATTCTCATAGATACCGGATAAGCACAAAAAATTTCATCAAAATCGGTCAAGCCGTTTCGGAGGAGTATGGCAACGAAAACTGTGACACGAGAATTTTAAATATTAGAGATAGATATAGATAACGTGATGAGAGGCAGCATGATAGAGATATGTATTGAATGGGATAAATCTAATTATCCCTTAAATAAGAAACGTCTCGAGACGACGATATTTTTGTTCTGTGGCAAACCATTGCGGGCAACGCATTGGTGACTCCCCTGGTGTTGCTGATGTCCATAGGCGGCGGTGACCACTTTCCATCAGGTGGCCCGCTTGCCTGTTTGTCTGCTAAGTAACATTAAAAAAAAAAAAACCTGAAGCAAAACCATTCGCGCTTAAAACGTCATACTCCTGTCATATTAAATAATGTCGCCTTCATGTCACCTCTCCCCTATATCGTGGTCGTCCACGATAATATCGTCACGTTACAAATTGTAAAAGCGCTCTGTTGACATAGATGTGACCCCATCACATCTATGTCAATGTTTCCATCGACAGGCATATCCAAGGTATGTAATGTGTCAACATTTGACGTAGTTGATGTTGACATCTAAGTTAGACGGTATTAACTAACTAATTTTAAATGGTGTATAATAGTTAATGCGGTTTATTAAGGTTATAGAATACTCAATAGCGTCGAGTTATATTTCCTCTATATAGTTTTTTAATGCCAGAAAAATTAATTTAGTATACTCGTTTTTCCGCAATGTATCAAAGTAACCTGAAGTCGTGGTACCCCTATACATAAGGTTCCGAATATAAATTAGATAGAAGAAAATCCAATGAGAAAATCCGTTCACAACCTGGATCAAGAACAATCTTGATCCGAGGTTCACAATGACTGCGCTGACTTGCAGTTTTTATCACACCAAAAGGAGATCGCATATAAATCTAGATAAACTTAAACCGTAAAAATCCACTTTCTTCCGCTATAATTTGAAAAGCGTTGGAAATAAAGACCCTATTTTAAAGAGGAGAGGTGCAATTTTGCGTTCAGGGCACAATGCAACGTGAGAACTACCATATTTCTAGTTCGGACTCGATAAGGTATCGACCGATGCTCAGTCGTCCATTCCTGCTTTACTTCGCCACTGAAATTTATTTCACCGTTCCGAACGAGCGATGGATGTGGGCTGCAGTGAGAAATCGTACTATTAAAGTGCAACGGCGACAGAAGCCCGAGTTCAAGTCCAAGACAGCGGTATAAAGGCGGTTCCGCAAAATAAACTCCAAGTTAAATTGCCTCTAGGAAACTGGGCACAGATCAAATAAGCTGCAGTGGTGACGTTATAAAATTTACTATTATGCCTAATCATTTTAAGTTTACATGTGAAGAACGCCACGTTCATAGTAGATAACACTGTACAAGCTCTTGGCATAAGCTGATTATGGGGCTTGTATCTTGCAGTATACAGGATACTACTGCTTTATTCAGAGAGTTGTATGAGAAAGGGATAATGAATAATTAAGATGTTGGTAATTTTCATTAGAACACCAAAGTACAATGTCCGAAAGCTCGAGTACCTAGTCCTATGCCATCGAGTACAAGAAAAAGTCTACTTTGTAGCGATAGTTGACGTTTAGGAGACTCACAAAACGTTGGTCGGCCCGTGCTAACCCGGCACAAAAAAAATGTCGACATTAAGAGCTGGACGATCTAAACAGCTGGAATGGAATGGAATTGTTGAAAACAGCATAAGACTGACGGCGATGGAGGATATTGAAGGAGGCCTTCACCAAAGGTTGAAAGCGGCTGAATAGAAGAAGAAAGAAGCCACCCTAATTCTTATCAACTTATCCCATTAAACATTTGGGGACTCAACGTGCAACGACTTATTGGATTTCAGCCGCCACTGAGGTTCAGTTGATTCCTCCAGTTAAGACGCTGCGCCTTCCTAGCTTTTCGTAAGGAATTCATTGGCGTTTAATATAGCTTCTTCTCAGTATGACTACATCGTACATAAAATCTGTTTTATGCCATAGGGTAGGCAAACAGGCAAGCGGAAACCTGAGGAAAAGCCAGGGGTATCGCCAATGTGTTGCCCACCTCTATCACACGTTGCTCTGGTAACTAGAAGGCTAATTGAGCATTTGTACTATCCTAGTCGAGATACCCCTCATAGAGAGAGATAATATTAATACAGGAGCCCGCTATGAACTACCTCTTTTTACTTAAGATATATGGAATTTTTTACTTTATGTCTCCTAGAGACAAAAAGGAAGTAGGCACAAAACTCGTTGTCAAAATTATTTTTGAGCTCGATATTCTCTATTGGATTCGACAATGCGCTTTTCTTTCCAACAAAGGAAACCCTGGAGAGAGAGTATTGTCTGCGGAAAATGGTTCATTTGGACTCATTCAAGGAGCTGGGGCCGTTAAGCCGCTGCAGCGAAATGAAAGATCATTAAAAATGCCCTACAATCTGCTTTCCAACTGCAATACAGCCTTTTGATCAGAATTTCAATTCATTGGGAGATTATTTTAAATGAATTTCGCCGGTAGCTACGGCATTTAGGGACCATGGCTTTGGCGTTTGGTAGTGTAGTGGCATAAAATTTGCCATTTTGACAGAAAACATCAGAAAACCACCGACCACGTTTACATATGATCAAATATTTTTTTAATTGCTTAATCGATTTTGTTTTTGCGTCGGTGGTTGACAAGGCTATTTATTAAGCAGTAGTGATAATAAATATTAATGGGTTCCTAATGTTTTAAACTATCGCGGTTATTATTACACATTTTAAAGGTATGTTCCGGGTTTCCTACCGCGCAAAAAGCTGGAAAGTGGGTAGATCGACTTCGGCCGCTTTATCGCTAATCAACATCGTCCGGCGCACGCAGCTCTCCAGTCGTCCCGTTACCATGATGCATGCAACTGTGTCGAAATATCGGGCTACTCGTCAACAAAGGTACGCGGTAGGAAACCCGGAATACCCTTAAAATGTGTAATGGGTTCCTTTTTCCGCACTTGAACACAAACTTGGTCCCTTGTACGTAGTTAAGGAAGGCTAATTTAGCCAGCCCAGCTCCCCCCAGAAGTCCAGCAGTCTCTTTGGACGCCTGCAGATCTCTCGGAGGGACATTGGTCCTGTGGTATACAAACTGTCTGTAGCTCCTATCGTGAACAGTAATTTGATCAGGGAAAGGTGTCCTGTTATTGTACCAACTACTGTCCTAACCAGTAAAATACGATAGTAACATACACATTACTATCGTATTTTAGACGAAATTTTATTTGTAATAATTCACTGTACATTTCGGCCAAGTCATATTGCAAAAGTGATGTTGGTGCTAAATTTAAACTTAAGTTATACTAAAGCAGGGTTTATGTTGACGTAAAAATTCGATATTGCGGGTCGGAATGCTTTGGTCGTATACCGAGGGGAACCCAACGTTAATGAATGGATAATCCGCTCGATCGAGTCTTGGCCCTTTTAGAAAGTTTACTTTGCCTTTGGGCGGTTCCTCTTAATACGTTTCTGCATAACTAGTACACTGAACTGCGTAAATTTTGGACCTGTCATACGAGAAATTCATGTTATAATTGCTTTGTTGTCGAGCAAAATTTCAAACGAGCTTTCGTCCGCGAATTTGCGTAGAACAGTTTTTTTATATTTTGTTTATAACTAGCGTCCCGACCCGGCTTTGCACGGGTAGCACCTTAACTAATTATACACGTACACTTTCCTCATTAATTACTCTGTCAGGTCTATTGGTGAAAATCGCATGAAAATCCATTCAGGTTTTGAACAGATAGTTCGACATACTTTTTTTGAGTTCATCTGGAACAGACACAAAGAACGACTCAACTTTGTTCTTAGCCGCCCGCGAAAAACGAGGGGGGGAAGTTTGACGTGCGTATCTGTGGCTTTGTGTCTCTATGTGGTATCGCAGCTCCCGAACAGATGGATCGATTTGGATGCGCTTTTCTTTATTAGAAAGCCAGTTTAATCGAGATGTTTCTTAGTTTGTTTTCATTTAAATCGGTTCTGTAGTTTAGAAAATATTTGAGTTTTAGCAAACTTAGTCGGGGGTTATCCCGCTTATTTCGTAGGTTAGGTTATTATAAAGTTGTTTTGAAAGTTCATAAAATTATTGTTGTAATGTTAAACTAATTCGTACCTAGTGGGCACCCAGGGAACGACAGGGAATAAACGCAATTAAATTTTCAATGAATTTTGATGTGGAGAAATATGATGAAGGAGCTGAGGAACGAATTATGCTACCTGGTCTACTAGTTATATCGAAATTCGCGGGGAGTAACCAAATTTTTATAAAAATACTCGATGTATTTAAAGTCATCTGCAAAGCAATCAGACCCGTAGTCAGACATCAACCACGTCGCTGCAAGTGGTTGATCTTACACTATGAATAGTCTATTCGATCTTTATTATTTTGTGTATTCTGGGAATCCCCACACTCATAACTACAACACTGCAGTCACAAAGTAGATCACTAATAACTAGCTCATCTTCACAGAAACGGCCGAATTGGGAGTGGGGGGAGCTGAGGGACACACGGTTTCTATACTGTGCTATAGTTGGTTTCAATATTCGACCCAACAGAAACTAACGCTAAACTTTACCTTTTCATCACTACCAGCTTTTTCCTTTTAAAAATTTAAATAGGCTAAGTAGAAAAATGCAGGAAGCTGCTACTTTCTGAAACTTGATGCATCAAGACCGGAAACTGGCGGGAGAGCGAGGAAAAAATATGAAATAAAGCAGCTAGTGAGCGTCCTACTTACGTTGAAGCCAGAATTTCCATTGACTAACATAATCTGTGTAGGTATACTCGTTAAAACTAGGGTTGACTAATTTATTAAAAATAATTATCCTAATCCTAACACTTAGGTATTGTGCCTCTTCCGTATAGTAACAAATCACATATAAAATGTTTTACTTTACTTTAAGATACTGTCATAGGGAATCGCGGTTGAACTTATTTCACAACAATACAAGTAAAACAAAGATCTGATTTTAACAGGAAATGTATGTTACCAAAACTAAATTAACCAAAAAACCTTTATCTGAGAATTAAGAACCTATATGTACCTAGATATATCTCCTAGATCACTTGTGGAGATAGTGCCCATGAGACTAGCTAAAATCTCCTGTTGTATGCTATCCCTATACGTTGGCCAAGGAACGAGTCAACCCTGCGGTCAGCGGTAGTGTGGATTAAATTATTTTTCTTATTTGGAAAAAGCTTTTTAGCTTTAGAGGTCCGACTGCCCCAAAGTTTAGCCCAAAAATAAGGAATTTCTCTAGTAGCTATTTTCTAATAAACAGCAAATACCGGTAGGGATTCTGCAAAGCCTAATCCGCCTGTATGGGTCAGTTTCTCTCGCCAAGATATAATGTTTGCATTGTTGTGTTCCAGCTTGAAGGATAAAGTATCTAGCAAAATTCTCGGCGAGGAATCGTGTACTTAAGTATTACTTTGACACACTGTAACGTAAGTGATTTTAAAGATTGAGTCGAGCACAGATAATTTTAAGGCTTTAAGTTGTTGTGTCTCATTAACTGTTGCACTTCTTTTTAAATATTGTAATTTTATCAGTGGAAGCCTATAATTGGCTATGTAATGCTATTATTATTTTTATTGTAACAACTGCTGTTGGCTTTCCTTAAGTAAATAAAATAAAATAAAATTGCAGGCAAGAGGCTTACGATGCCACAAACTGATCTGGCCCGGTACCAGCGTCGCTGTTGGTATTGACGTGACATTTCAAATTGGCGACACTTAGTTCCAGTTTCGTATTAGCTTGTGGTACTGCATCATCTTAGTCCTCACAGTGACAACATACCCGCAGTTCTGCATTTGTGTTGCGTGCAACCTAAAGGTACTTTGTCACTAGCAATAACCTATCCGACAGAAAATCAAATCGCAAACCTCCGATCAAGTATCATCATCCCAGCCCATAACAGTCCACTGCAGGACTTAGGGCCTCTTCCACGAAAGGGGAGGTTATTGCCATAATCTCCAGCAGGCGGGTTGGAGATCGCAGTGTTATAAGTATAACAATGGAAAACGCTACTATCCATTTTCCAGCCTACGGAGACTCTAGATCTTTTGTCTCGATAACATTATTCGCCTTCTACAACACCCACGAGTGTAAGGGGTTGGTGTTATTCTACTCTGCCGGCACCATACGACCAAGTATACATATATTAAAATATTTTCTAAACTACTGCATCAATTTTAATGAAACTAAGGTAAAAAGTGCATTAAACTGTCTATCAAATAAAAAAGCTGCATCGAAGTCGGTCTCTCTACATGCCACAGAATGTCAAATACACAAGTCAGACTTATAAAACTCCTTTTCGTTGGGGTTTAAAAATTATTACATAAAACATGTAACCAGTGCCACAATATTAAACATTGCAACTCATTGGAAGATTCCAGTACCGTGAAGCGATGCTCGCCTCCGAACGAATGAATATTCAGGACTGAAGCTTTTGCTGTAAAAGGGTTACCGTTTGCATCTGAACTTCGTATCGTTGGCACCAATTCAAGGGGGTTCAAAACAATCCAAAAGAGAGATTTCGGTGTCAAAATCAAATTTTGTTTGTCAGTTTAAATCCGCGAGCCAAAAGGCGAGGTCATATAAGTTTGAAGTGTGTATCTTCGGGCCTGTTTATATGTGGGTCTGTCGGTGGAATTGTAGTTCTCAAACGGATGGACCAATTCTGATGCTGTTTTCTTGTGATTAATCTAGAAGGTTCTCAGCTGTTTCATCAAAATCAGCTTAGTAGTTTGTGAAATATTAAAGTATTATACAGCCTTTGTCCGTGGTCTCCCATCTGTCTGTTAGGTTGTTACATACGTTTTCTTTTGTATTGCGTTGGCTCTTTCAACAGAGATTTTTATTCATTTTTTTTAATGCGACTCGGACTGAGCGTGGTCTTATTATAAATTCCTTATTTCAATTTCTGCTTGGCCAGGATTCGAACCCGGGACCTCCGCATAGCAGAACATGTTAACCAACTGAACCACTCAGATAAGTTATGTTATTGTTATTTCTGTCACCAAATAACAATAATCTTGTTATCTAGTTTGAAGAATATAGTAGTCGACGTAACTAAATGCATAAAAAATAAGGCATGTCATCTGTCCACTTTGTCTTCATTAAGGGTCGTCAATATTAATAATGGCAGTAACTGATTTCTAACAAAGCAAACGAGTTTTAGGCGATAATAATCAATCTTATCATTTCAACGGCGTACCTTAAACCTTAAAATATATTATAATATATCGTAGGTTAACATTTTGGTTGAATGAAACTCACTAAGCCCAGCTTGCACCAAATTCTTAAACACATTTAAGAATTAACTTTAAAATTGATGTGTTACATACATACGTTTAACGTTTTTTGCATGAAGTTTTTTGTTTAAGTATAAGCTTAAATGAGTTTAAGAATTTGGTTTTTGCCACTAGTCTAGGACGTCTTCTTCTTTGTCGAGTCAATTTCCGAAAACCTTTGATCAGGCTTGCTTAGCCGGCTTCAGCAAGGGCATTATCAGTCGCCAGGAACAGTTCCTTACTAGTGCAGTAGCAGGACAAAGAGGCCAAGAGAGCAGTCTAGAAGGTAAAAACAATACTAACCGTGTTAACAAACCCGATAACGTGTGTAGTGAAAGTGTAGTAAATAATCAAGAAAATCTGCAAACCTATACTTACCTATAAGAATTTGGTGCAAGCCGCTCTAAATCAATCAAAATATTAATTTACATAATATATTATGCTGATTCTTGTATATTGTGTTGAAATATGTGGGCAATAAAGAGTTTTTACTTATTTTTACTTACTTGCTTTCTTTACTATTTTACACTTTAACATTTTAGGCCACCCTGTAGACATATCTACTCTCTACTCTTATCCCGTTTCATAATTTATTTGTATATTCTAAAATCTATGCAAAATAAGCACTTTGATGTTCGGTTTCTCGTATTTCCATCGTTATGGCGGAATATTCTCTGTTCGGTCTCATAATTTTAAAAGCGATTTTCAACGAAGCTTTAGAAAAGCTTGGTTTTACATTTATTTTTTTAATTTTAGAAACACATCGGTGAGAATTTATAATTTGTCGACCTTCATTTCATAGAGCATCTCGACCCCGATTTGAAATTAAAAATAATTCCGTCAATTCTTAAATTTCTACTTCGGCCGGGAATCTAACCGGAATAGAAAACTTTTGCGGCACCTACATCCAAATTACAGATAATCCAAATTACGATACTAACAAAGGAATAATCGCTTTTAGATATATAATAAGTATGTAATATTTTGCTAAATAAGAGTAGCAAAATATTACATACTTATTATATATCTTACAAATGATCATGGATTAAATGATTCTAAACACAATATCTCAATATGCTCTATAAACCTAACAACTATCAATAACACTAAGATAATTATTTAAAACTCCTCAAGGCACAACCTTAGCTTCCAATTGTCCACCTCTCTTGACATAATCATCATATTCCTCGTATACTTTGTCCCAGAAATTTAATCTTCTGGTGAAGTCTTCATCATATTCTGTGCGCATTTCAATGGTATCGTTTATAAATAAGTAGCTGTTCTCTTTATCGTAATCCAACCACTTGGTTTCACTTACCCCGTTCTCGATTCCATCAGGAGTGGGATTTCTGAAATTAAATAAAAGGAACTATTTATTTAAAGTTTACTACAAAAATTATGAATAATATCTATGGGCGCTTTTGGACAAAATAGGTACAAAATATTTAAAAAACTTTCTCGCACTATGTTATGTATGTTTTTACCCCAAATGGCTGAAATACGAAGTCTTATGCTAAACTTTCGTATTTCCACCGTTTAAGGTCATCTGCAGCAGAGGTCGCAGCTCCAGCGCAGCTGGCATTGGTTGCTTTATGTGATGGTGCCAAAGCATCCAGTGGCATCCCACACCAGCGCTCTCCCACGTTGCCAACCAATGAGCGTCATGCCGCAGGCCTCTTGCCATCGTCACGTACGGTACCTTTCGACTCCAATATGGCCGATACTTTGGCGGTGATAAGTACCCTACGGATGACGTTATTGATTGCCGTGTGCCTTGTGATACGGCCTGCGCTGCAGATACACGAAAGATATTGGTGTCTGGTGCATCTACGGACACCAAGGCCACAAGGACAGCAATGCGACGTACCAAATTTACCCCTAGTAATAGACCTAACATATAGACAATGATAAGTTGTCCACAACAGTGCCAATATTTGAGGAAATCACTGCTGCAGTCAGTACCTTAACTTTGCTTTTGTAAAAGCTAGGAGACGAGCCCGTTCCGAAATATTGGCCGAAGAAACTAATAAATCTTTTATATTTTTTTTGCATATTGGCTCGTCCCATAGCCGTTGATATATCGCGGACTACGGGGAAGACTCATTAGGAAATAAACTCAGGCAGGCTTTTTAGTATCTGTGCAGCAAGGACTGTTAAAAAAACTAGGTGTGGTCCTATGATTTTGTAGACAAAATTTTTGATGCTATGGACAGATGATAAAAAGTCTGAAGAAAAACACTTGAAATTTAGCGTACTCCGATTCCGCCTACACGAGCTGTTAGCGTAGCTTGGAACCATGCTTCTGAATTAAGATCTAAATTTAGAAATTTGTAGAATATTGTTCGAACATCTTAATTATTAAAATTCTAAGTATTTGTAAAAAGAACATGAATTGCGGAACGAAAAGGCAGGAACGGAGTAAAAATAGGGCTATGTGCGATTTTATTTTAGTAGTTCTTCGTAGTAACGGAGATTTGATTGTTTTTCAAGTAGAACTTGTCCCTGAATATTTAAACATAGATTCTTCGTTTAAATTTTTATTACTGGAGCTTTTAAGTCTTTTGTTACAATAAGCCCAAATTTTGGAAATCAGTTGAAATAATTTGTAAATAATCTAGAATTGTTGATGCTATATATTAAATTATGATTTTAATTTTGTAATAAAAGGTTGTGCTGCTATTGGCATCCTATTTCTGATTTCAAATGATTGCTTTTATACAGCAATTTAGAAGGAGAATTATAACATTGCCAAAAATAGGGAAGAACTTCCGAACATTGTTTTTTTTATTTCTGAGTAGGGTGTCTCTATTACTGAAATAAATGCGTTTTTGACGGCGATTTTCAGGATGACTTCAGCCTAGTTATTGGGTATAAAGTACGCAGGGCGTGTACTGCGACTACGCAGCCACCTTTGTTCCCAAAACAAAGGTGAATAAAAAAATAGATATCAATTTAGGGGCCAATTTCTTAAAACAAATTTTGAAGGCGAGTCTCCGAATGTTCAACAAATAGTAGCCCTATAGTGCCCACAAGAATCAACCTAACTCCCCCATCATTTTTCAAAAGGCTAACTAATTTGCCTCATATCAAATGTCAGTTATCTCCGTGTTTACCTTTCCGGCTAACATGACGTTGACGAGGGCGGTGAGTTCCTCTAAAAGCTTTATACTGGCGTTCCCGCAGGACTTGCACAAAATATCCTTCAGATGCTGCGGTGAAAGACCTTCGAGGCCACCGGCTGAGCCGTTTTTAAAGGCCATCACCACTATCAAAACATAGTTTACATAGTTTAGTTTAAACATAGTCACAGTTAGCGTTGAGGTGGGTTGTGAAAAGGTCAAGGGAAGTCAGGTTGGACTGTGGTGCGGATGGGTACTTGAGCGTTTTCCTAGAGTCAGGGGCAAGGAACTCCTGTGAGAAAAGCAGCTGGGCTGCTCCCTTTATGAAAACACACCTTCCTGACTTTTAGGGGACACCCTTCGCTGACTATTTCTTCAATTGTTCTTTGTTCATTAATAATGTTTCCGTAGTGAGGTTAGAAGAAACTATAATTTGTGTTACTGCTACAATTTTTTTATATTTTATTTGTTAGGGACGAAGAATTTTCTTTATTAATATTATATTCAAAATTTCGAAAGGGAATGTAAATAGTTTGGCCCAGACACGCTTTTTATTAATTCAACGGTATTTTATAGATTTTAAGACTTTCGTGGTTATTCACTACACTTTCATCGCACATGTTATCAGGTTTATTACCACTATTAGTATCATTTCTTTAACGGACTAGACATGAAGAAGTAAGACCATGTTTGCTATTGAAGAAGCGCGCCAGGGGGCAAAAGGCACATTGAAAAGGTAGGGCTCCGTCACTAACATAACCTGGAATATTGTCATCGTTTTGAGATATCATCGTCTTATGGCGTTAATGTCCCGGTAGTGCTCTCGAACACGAGGGCCCGGGGTCCGCCTTAACCATGATACAGGATTTGGCGATCAGGTAATGACAATGAAGTGACTACCATCTGACCTACGTGACCCTGCTACCAGGGGAACCTGACCAGATTTTATCATGGTTACAAATTCAGTTGCCCGAATTTGCAGGTTTCATCACTATGTTTTCCCTCACCGTAAGAGCATCGGTTAGAATTCAACTAATGTATATAACTCAGAAAAGAGTCATTGTTACATGGCCGCAGCGGGTTCGAACCCGGTACCTCTCGCTTACGAGTCGGATACTCAATCGCCCGGCCACCGACGCTCTTATATACCTATAGTAATAGTTGATTATAAAAATAAGTGTATAGAAAACAAACTAATATCACAACTTAAAACAAGCATAGTACCTATAGAGTCACAGATAGCACGACACACACAAAATTTTCAGCTTAGTTTTTTCTAAGAAAAAACAAAATGTTATAATTTCGACATAGGCTTTGCCACGTTGACAACGTTGTCATCTTCTGTCGTCCATTGCCTGCTGGCTGCGTAAACAGTATGTACAGTAAGTAGTTGCAGAGCAACTCGGAGCGTCGGTATGGAGATAGCGTGCCGTCTTGTAATCCACTCTAATAAAATTCAAATCGACAATAAACTGTGCTATTTACTTCATATACTACGCGCACTCAACAAAAACCTAACACATATTAGGACCGTGGGCGTAACAGAGAGCTGGCATGAAGCCTCTATTTTTTTTAATTAGTTTCTTAGCGGTAATAGACGGGCACGCTTCGTAGTTGTTTCTTTTTCTTATTTGATTCTAACTTCGGCTGAATCAATCATGAATATCGTCACAATCATAAGTCCAATAATCTTGGATGAGCAAAGTCAAATTATATATACAACTAGCTTCTGCCAGCGACTTCGTCCGCGTGGAAATTATTTTTATTATAGTTTAGCTTCTGCCCGCCTTACACTTTTAAATGATCTCCGTATTTTATGAATGATAGTAGGTACTACGGGGAGGTCATGCTGTATCTCTAGTTCTACTTACCCGTATTAGATTAGATTGTACCCTGGACTTCAAGCTACCAAACTACTAAAACAGAAACAAAGTACTTTTTGCGTGATGCGCGAACAGATAAAAGGAAAAATATTACAAAAAAATTGTGCACAGTAATGACCCAGAATCCTATCCTGTAATATTTTTTTCTAAAATATCATTAAAGTCCTCACACGTATTTTTTACAGTTTTATAATAGTATAGATGCCACAAAATTAAAAAAAAATTATATTCTGACGAACCTGCTATTTAACTTACCCAAACTTAATGAAATTGGCCAAAAGATTCGAAACAGTGTCGAGAGTTTTTCTTGTTCTCGGATCAAGATTTTTGTGTATATCTCTCTTATACTTTGACACATAAATGTATCCATCAATATCAGAGTGAGAAGCCTTAGCATAATCAGGGAAATCTGTGTAATTTACCAATTTGAACCAATTTAGTGCCCCATCAAACTCTAACAAGAAGTGGTATAATTTATTGATATGTTGCTTTCCCTTGCGCATTTTTATCCATCGATACATCGGATAAACATACAAAGTATCTCCTGCCAAATCCATCAGACTCTTTATCGACTTTTGAGATATTTCCGAGTCTTCAAAATAAACTTGCATTATTGACTTAGCCAAAGACACAGACTCTGCTGATCCGTATGGATATTCTATATCAGTTGGTATACAAAGTTCTTTATCATCGTTTAAATTTTTTAATAACTGTGTTTTATTGTAGCAGAAACGGATAATTATTAAACCTTCAAAAGCGCAAAATCCAGTTAATATCGGTACTTTTATTGGTATACCAGATTTAGTAATATCATATGGTTTTTCAGTTATTAGTGCATGATCAGATTCTATCTCAGTACTCGGCACAAAGCGGTTTGATAATCTTATGGCTCGTCTGGTATCGTTTCGTTCTAAATCTTGATGAGCCTTTACGATTTTTATCGCATCTACTTGTTTAAGACAATTTAAAACAGCCTCTGTATCATTATCTTTACAGCCTAATAGTTCAGCCAGGGCTATTGCGTTAACTTTGGGATGTTTTGAATACATTTTGTAGCTCAATGCACTGCCACTAAAAATCATAGCTCGGTGGAATAGTCCAACGGATTTATTCGACATTAATAGGTAATCAATAGAGCCTGCCCCTGAACTATTGCCACATATAGTGACCCTGTTTTTGTCTCCGCCAAATTTCTCAATATTGTCTTGAATCCATTTCAAAGCGATTAGTATATCTTTTAGTCCTGCATTCCCGGAGGCGTCCTTTATATCCAATGACAAGAAACCAAGTGCTCCGATCCTGAAAAATATTTCATATAATGCTATAGATATGAAAGCGTTGTTGTAATTATTAAGTCCTTACCTATGAAATTGTCGTTTTGTATGGCGAAAATCACAGAAATAGTAATTTTCATACAAGCAATTGTTTTTAATTTCTTTGAAATAGAAAAACCAATTACAATGAAACTGTATAATGTGACAACATTAAGCTAACCGGTGGATATCATTTTATTTTGATAACTACCCTCTTCATAAAATTACACTTGGGTAAAGTAGCAAAATTTACGATAACTGAAAACGACGACGACGACGATTTTCAAAACGTTTTAAATATATATTTTTTTCTCAACTTTCGTTTCATATCTTAAATCTTTTCTATTTTAGTAATATAGATATATCCATATCATTGTGACTAACCTGGCGTTTATATTTACATGTATTATTTTGTTTTGAACAAGAAGTTGTGGCCCGTATATCTCTTCCAAACCTGAATTGTATATGAATGCGCCTCCGAAAATATTTACCAATACTGGTAGACTCTCTGTTCGAATTTCGGGAGCATAAATGCTCAAGTGCAGGCAATCCTCGCTCTGCATGTCTTTTGGGTATAGATATGCGGGTTGGGGACATACTGCACCCTCCGTTGTTGCGTCCAATGTTTGAATCCATGGGGTTTTTGCGACGGGAGGCTGGCATTTACAGAAAAAAATCAGATTAAGTTCATAACTACAAAAGAAAGCAGAATTTTTGTATCTATATGACCGATTACGTTATGGCCCATTGATTGAGTATGAATGCTGGGAATTTTTCAATAAAAAAATAGGAACTTTAAAATGAAAAACTATTTGTAATCAACTTTTTGTATCATCATCTTGGCGTTAATGTCCAAGTTGTGCTCTTGCGCACGAGGGCCCGGGGTCCGCCTTGACCATGATCCAGGATTTGGCAGGTCAGGTAATTACAGTAGAGCGACTGCCATCTGACCTCCATGACCCTGCTACCAGGGGAACCTGACCAGATGGGATCATGGTTACACATCCGTCGCCTGAATGTGCAGGTTTCATCACGATGTTTTCCCTCACCGTAAGAGCATCGGTTAGTATTCAACTAATGTACATAACTCAGAAAACAGTCATTGGTACATGGCCGGAGCGGGATTCGAACCTGGGACCTCTGACTTACGAGTCGTATACTCTAACCACTCGGCCACCGACGCTCAACTTTTGTAATCAACTTTTTGTATGTAGGATGCAAATTTTGACTGACCGGACCTTAGGATATTTATTTCCTTAAACATTTTATTGCTTGCTTTGAACATGCTTTAAGCCCAGCAAAGGATGGTGAAGTTCCATAATGCCCTTAAAAACGATGTCAGGCAGGACCTCGTCTTGCTTAATAATCTCGTATTATCTTCTTATGCGCTTATTGCATTAGGCTTAATTCAGTCGTCTAAATACAGAAGCAAGAAGCGAGAGAACAAGTCGAATTGGAATGTATTTCTCAAGAAATAAGGTCAATTTATACCTATCATTGTTACGCGTGATATAAAGCATAAATGTGTAGTACAAAAATGAACCATACTATTATACCTATGCATGAACAATACATTCCACTTTGACTAGTTCATACGTTTTTTACTTGTGAATTTAGTCGACTAAATTTAGCCAGGGTCCCTTTTTTTAAATCACTCGCATCCACGCGAGCTTTCGTCTTCTAATGCTTATCTTTTCTATTTCTAGCGACCTACCATGAGTGTAAAAGAGATAGGTAGCGCACACCAGCGCTTTCGTGGATGCGAGTGGTTTCAAAAATAGGTGTCCAGGTGTAATAACACTTGTCGTTATGTATGTATATGTGTATGTATCTACCTTAAATCTCAACGATCCAACAGGAGGTTCAGCGTACGGTATTCCTCTATATGCATAGTAACGTAGATTGAAGACTTCATCGTGTATCAATTGACCCCGTAAAGGTCCAGTTGTCGTCACTATCACTTCGCCCTCTGGAGGCTTATAAAGTACCATTATCACATAGTAAATGATTACAATCACAAAGGGTAGTACGTGATGACTATCTATACTCATTATTTAATACTCCAAGACGAGTAAAATGGTATTTGCGTGTATGTAGTCACTGTCACAAACAAACTGACTCTACGAATAAACGTTCATTCATTTACACAGGTGTCTTTAAGCCGATAGTAGAAAATAGTTAATAAGCTGTACTAATAATATAAAAATAACAATGTGCCACACACTAAAGGCTGTTGTTAATAATAGCATGACTATAATCTGTCCAGACTGACTTGTCTTATTTTGTTAAGGAAATTATGTATTTAAATGGATAATATGCAGCAGTATTCGTTGAAATTCACATGCTATGTGTTTCTTGTATAATTCAAGACATCTATACACAATATACGTAGCGTGATTGATACGGCAAGTCGTGATATTGGGTATTATTTGTTCACCAAATAAGACAAGTCAGTTTAAACAGATCATACCTATTAATATATCATTATGCGATCTTTTTTCATTTTTTTTACCCGAGTTGCGACAGGAGGGTTATATTTTTTCGAGGGTAGGGTTCTTTTTGTAATCAATATTCTTAATTCTTAGATAATAATATAACTTTTATACAAAAACAATGTTCATGCCACCTCTGTAATATAATAATAACAATTTTTGCATATGCTAAATGCTATCGATTTTTCCGTTGATTATTTTTTTAAATAGGTTACAGTTTTTACAGTTTTCTTACTAAAACATCTGCTTTTTGCAGCAGAACAGTCGGTCTACGAAAACAAGCTACCGTATTGATGAAATTAATGAAATACAGACCTAATCGTTGTCTTATTAGCTTTTAAACCGCGGAAACCTAATTAAAATTGATTAGGTACGGAGTGTTTTTTATGAAGTGACATTAAATAATGAAAAAAGTATTAAGTATCAGTGAAACTAGCTTGATTGAAAAGACAATTTTAAGGAATTTACGTTTGAATGTAATTTCGGCAATGTGATTGCCGTGACTGGCGTGTAGATGTCAACCTGGATGTCCTATTTTCATACACTTTTCACAACAATTACGGCCGTATTTCGCTAATATCTCACCGAATTTTGTGTTCGATCATCTTCGGCATAGAAAAGTGATTTATAGAAATAATATTATTATCTGCAAAGAAGTTACAACACACAATCTCGGTAGCCAACGTGATGTTCATTTCTTTCCCCATCCCAAATTTCGTTCGGTGATGATGCTCTCACTTTTGCTCGAATCATCACACGACGGCCACATGACTGAAGTCATATTCAAACATAAATGCCATAAAAATATCTTGAAAATAAAGATAATTTCAGTGTTTCTTAGTTTTATATCAATTAAAACTTCTCCGTCTCTAAAAACACCCTTTAATAATGAAGTTAAAGATTTATTTGTAACATAAGAAATGTATGAGCGTATATGGAAAGACACGGGGTGGTTCGATAGTTAAGCTCGAATGTGTAAATTAACAAAAAAAATGTTTTTTATTTTTTTAATGTTTATAAAATAGGCGTCAACATGTGTTCGCATACTGCGTGCAACCACACTGCTGATACTATAGCTGTGCCATTGTTTTTTTTACAGGTAAAATTGTTTTATCGGGATAAGGTAGGGTAGAGGTAGGGTAGAGGTACCTAGTATAGAGGCGTAGGACCAACACGCGAACAAAGTCACGCCCTGCAGCTAGTTATGTATAAAAAATATAAAAAAATACATTACACAGCCAAATTTACAAATGTAGCCCCAAACTGAGCATAACTTTGCTGTAGCTGCCAGAACACATCTATACTAAAAACTACTAAAACCTAGATTCTCAATACAAATTTAAATTCATTGCTTCAATTTGAGGCGGGACCTCTGCGTATAACCGCTATAAACTTTTGGCTTAGTTTTCAAACTCACTATTATCTAGATTCCAGGTATAATCTGTTTCTATTTTTAGTACCTATGAAGAGTGGCGCTGTTGTTTATAATTTAGTTTAATATAATAGTGTTAATTATAATAATGTTTCTGGTTCTGTTGATAAACACGAGACTTTAAAAGAACTGTCCGCCGAGCACGCTTCATACAAACGAATTTTGATTTGATATTCAATATTGTACAATCAAAGCCAATGAAGGTTTATAGATGTGATTCAGAAACCAATATCTATGTCCGTAGTATATCAGATTTTTGTTAAAGTATCGTGAGGTATCCGGCAGAGTAAAATGTAAAATAGCACCAATATTACACTCGTGGAAGTCGCCTTGTAGACTAATGTTTTCAAGGCAAAAATTCTGGAGTCTCCGTAGGCTACAAAATAGGCAGCGTTTTCCATTTATATATTTAATACACTGCGAACTCCAACCCACCTGCTAAGCTTAGATTATAAGCTCCCCTTTCATAGGAAAGGTTTTAAGCCCTGCAGTAGACTGTTATGGGCTGTGTGTGATGATATCGTTTTATGATTTCCATACCAACGTATAACGCTGTCTATGACACCCCCCCCCCCCCCGCTCGTACTGCATGCGTCGCCCCCTACTTGGATAAGCTCGCTTAACTTTCCCTTTGCTTTCCGTTAGATTTTGACGTTTGAAAAGAGATTAATTAACGTAATCCTAATTCAATAAATACATTTTTCATTTTCATTTTCATCGACGTATAAACCCGAATATGAATGCAAAGTTGAAGACGACTGCAGTTTAAAATGCGCAGGAAATTTTGAATTATGTTGGGATGTTAGAGAATGGGATTTAGTTAGTATGGGATACGATATCCTAAAGCCGATGTGGCCGTGTGGCGTCCGGCAGAGTAGAATAGCATCAACCCCTTACACTCGCGGGTGTGGCGACAAATATTTTCGAGGCAAAATTTCTAGTCTCTGTAGGCTGGAAGATGGGCAGATGCGATTGCCATTCTTATATTTATTTTATATGTTTTATTTATTTAAAACTTAATGCACATTACAGTACAACGGCGGACTTAAAGCTACCTAGCTATTTTTACCAGTCAACCAGAGAGCAATTACCAAAAATTACAAGGTTGTTTAACAAAAAATGTTCAACCCCGATTATGGCAATAACCTCCCCTTTCGTGGAAGTCGCTCTAAGTTCTGCAGTGGACTTTTATGGGCTGTGATGATGATACAATATACTACATGTGGCGTTAAATTATTTATTAGATATTTTTAATAAAAACGTCAGTGGGAGGCCCAAGAAGCGAAGAGGCAATGGTTTGAAATCGTAGAGTTGGATACGAGAGCCAAGAGCCTACATGAGGATGCTGAAGGCCGGGACTCGGATTATGATGTTGATATTTGTAAAACCTAAATTCTAATAGGTCTGCTAACACCACAGAAAGGTCCTTAATATCCCTGTTCGGGATTTAGAAATTAATATTCACATCACTAAATTATGCTAAGAAATATGTACCCATGGATATGTTTAGGGGATTCTAATGGTACCAATTAGTCCTAAGCAAACATCGTTAAGTTTGAACACGTCGCGTTACGCATTTTGGGTAGTCGGGATCCGTGGACAGATGAATGTGTTTAGGCGGGTATTAATATTTTTATTTATTCACTAGCGGACCCGATGGCCGAGTGGTTAAGGTATCAGGACAGATGAAATAGAAATAGCGAAGTACAATTTCCATCACCTAGGGGTCCACTGTTGAGTAATTTAGTTGGCCGGTCGTGATGAAACCTGCACATTCAGGCGACTGAATGTGTAATCATGATTCAATCTGGTCAGGTTCCCCTGGTAGCAGAGTCACGAAGGTCAGACCTGCCAAAACCTGAAACATGGTCAAGGTTTTTTTGGTATTTCTTAATTATGGATTGATAACAATAAGCCCTTCCTCTGACCGATTTTTATCTAGCAATGTACTGTAATGTGTGATACATACAACAACCAAACCCGTAATAGATTAAATTCATAACTTAAATTTCTGCTCAGCCGGAAATCGAACCCCCTTCGTCGAAAAGTCGTACTTTGTGTGACAGACCAGCATATTAACCAACTGAACCACTCAGGTTGTCGATTAATTATTCATAACGGGACTGAACACCACCTACTAATAAACTTTTATTTATTTATTGAAAGTCCATACCTATTTGATTTGAGTGATATTGGAAAAATATTTGCAATTAGAATTGCTGCTTACAAAAAATCAGGCTAAAACGTTCCATTCTTTACCACCAAAATCAATAACGTCTGAACGTCCACTGGTGAACTAAATCTCCATTAATAAGCCTAACCTTTTGCTCGATGCAATTAAAATGATGAATTTTAATTTATGTTACGGGTCTGGGTGTACTATGTATAATAAGTAATAAAAATAAATGATCTTGGCGTTAATTCCCGGTTGTGCTCTCGCGTATGAGACCCGGGGTCCGCCTCGACCATGATCCAAAATTTGGCTGATCAAGTAATTACAGCAGAGCGACTGCCATCTGGCCTCCGTAAGAGCATCGGCTAGTGTTCAACTAATGAACATAACTCATAAAAGAATCATTGGTACATGGCCGCACTGGGATTCGAACCCGGGACCTCTCGCATACGAGTCGCACTCCGTAACCACTAGGCCAACACAAACCCATAACTATGTATAATAAGTATGTGCTTAAAAAAAGTATATAAGTAATTTATCAGTTATCTAACACCCATAACACAAGCTTTGTTTACTTTGGGGCTAAATGGCGCTGTGTGAATTTCTTCAAGCATGTTTATATGTTTTAAGAGATCTATTACAGATATCTTTGGAGGCGGGCAACGCATTAGTAGCGCCCATAGAGTAGTGTTGCTGATGTCCATAGGCGGCGGTGACACCTTTTCATCAGGTGGCCTGCTTGCCTGTATGTCTGTCGTATAACATAAAAAATCCTACCTAAGAAAGTATGAGGTGCAACCTTAGCTTTCTCTTGACTCTCTTGATATATCTCAAATATTCCTATTCAGGCTTTAATTCAATTCCATTTATATTATACTGACGACTTCGTCCAAGTGGACTTAGCATTTCTATTATAGAGTGATCCTGTGGGAACTACTTTAAGTATCAGCCAAATTTCCTCCAAGTCCATTGAGCCGTTCTTGCTTGATTGAGTAACAAAGAAACATACAACTTTCTCATTTATAATATTAGTAGGATATTTGAGTTTCCATAGTGGCTAGCTGATCACTGATTGACGTACACAAAAAGGAAATTCCAGTATCAATGCCATCTGGCGTTAGATCTATCATCATCATCATCACAGCCCGTAACAGTCCACTGCAGGACTTAGGGCCTCTCCCACGAAAGGGGAGGTTATTGCCATAATCTCCACGCTTGGCAGGCGGGTTGGAGATCGCAGTGTTTAAATAATACAATGGAAAATGACCAGACTACGGAGACTCTTGATCTTTTGCCTCGAAAACATTAGTCGCCTTGTACGACACCCATGAGTGTAAGGGGTTGGTGCTATTCTACTCTGCCGGACACAACACGGCCACGGTTAGATCTATACTTACCTTTAACATAGATTTTAAGACAATTTTCTATCACCGGAATTTCTATTATAAGTGTTATTATTAGTTGAATGACTGAACTTATAACTTAAGACTTGACTTGCAACTCTCAAAGGCGAACCAATGCCAGCCTTGGAATCTAGGGTGTAAACTCCTGAAGGGCATAATCGGGTAATTTTGTCGGAAACCACAACTAAATTCCCTAATGGTGTGCGGTGAGCGTCGAGCTACCAGCTGCCAGTAAAGATATTTAGGCTATTCTGTTTAATACGGCTACGTAATAATTTCAAGAGATGTAGGGCATAGCGGGGTATCTCGTTCGAATTGGAGCCGCCCGACTGGGGAAGTACCTCGACTTTACAGAAGATCGCAGCTAAATAATACTCTTTTAAATAGTATTGTGTTTCTGCCGGTGAGTGAGGTTTCCAGTGCTGCACGGGGTGGGGATTTGGGGAACCGTGGCTTTGGCAGTGGAGTGGCAGTTGCCTTTTGCTGCCAGAGCAACGTGTTATAAAGGTGGGCAACACATTGGCGATACTCATGGTGTTGCTATTGTCTATAGGCAGTGGTGACTTTCCATCAGGTGGCCCGCTTGCCTGTTTGCCTACGGTATGACATAGAAAAAAACGTTAATAGAACAGCCAACCAAAGTTCTAGTTTATAAGGCAGGTGTTAGGACTCTGTCAAACCTGAGGAGACCGCCTGGGTAAGTACCACCGCCTTATCTATTTCTGGTGGGCGATCTCTCGCTGTGACATCTCAAATTCTACATTTTCTCTGGCCAAAAACCTGTATTAAGTTGAAGATAGTTGAAAAATATTTTTTGGTTGCAATAAACATTTCAATGTCATAATTAATGGAAATATGTGTCTAAAAACATGTCGAATTCGAGTTGTCACAGTGCGAGGATTAGGCCCCTGCCGCGAAGCGTCGCTTGCATTTTTGTGTTACGGATTGAAGAATAAGGTACCCAGCGCAAATACAGGCATGAGGCATTTCATCTTACATTAAGGTTAACGTTATTTACGTTAATATTTTATTATTCGAAAATATTGTAAAGTTACAGATTCATCACAG
The DNA here is from genome assembly GCA_905147135.1 of Blastobasis lacticolella. Taxonomy (NCBI): domain Eukaryota; kingdom Metazoa; phylum Arthropoda; class Insecta; order Lepidoptera; family Blastobasidae; genus Blastobasis; species Blastobasis lacticolella. The sequence continues at coordinate 2,337,107 of LR990044.1, forward strand.
CAATTGACGAAGAATTTAAATAACAAACGGTCTATGACAACCAAGCAGCCCAGATAATTCTGCCTCCCTGAAACCCATCCCATTATAAACCTTCTTGGAACTAGTACAATAACTTAGAATTGATTGATGAATAATTGAAAGGATTAATTTTGTCCAATGTTATTTTGAATTAAAGATCAAAATGCCTAAAGCAATAATAACTTCTGCTCCGAACGGGCCGTAGATTTAATAATTCTAAGTGCTGCAAATTTAATTTGCTTGTAATCTAGTTAATGTAATAGTTATGTTGAGATCGGAATCCCTTTAGGGTCATTTGAGATAGTTTATTTTTAACTTTTACTAACTAGCTGTGCCCCGCGACTTCGTTCGCGTGCACTACAGGTGGTTTGGTGTGTCTAATGTTAAACTTTTTAGTCAATACATAAAGTATAACACCATACTTTAGAGTTTATTTCCTCTCACTAATAATAGGTATGGTATGGTTTCTAAAGTTAAGTAAGTGTTGTGGTCTAGTGAAGCACTGTTTAAAAAAAGGAGCTTTTTACTTCGTATTTGAAAACTCCCTGATTGTATTTATCAAAAGTCAGGCAGAAAGTTCCAACGCGGTTCGCAAAAAAAATAATATTGCGAAGTGTGTGCAAAAAGTCTTTGTAACACTGTAAAACACTTTCATTTCCTCAAGGCTCTTAAAAAAATTACTTACTTTTTCTTTCTGATATCGCGCTTTCACGTCTTTTAAAGCTTGGAATCTCAATCGTTCTTCACGTCTCTTTAAAATAGAACATTTAAAAAAATGCAGCACTAAACAACGTTTAAAAATTAAAATGTAAACTTAACACATGCTTTCTATTTTCTCTCTCTTTCACGACTCTTATAGCTTGAAAGCGTTCTTAGGACTTCACATCTCTTAACCTCTAAGTCCGGAAGCCTTATGATCGCATTTGGAGTCGGGATATCTGACGCTGCCGCACGCCGAGTCTGCCTTCGCTGGTATTAGATTTACCCCGATGTAAGAATATTGTTAGTAGGGACATTTAAACTATTTATAATATATTTTATTAATAGGCCGGAGCATCATGTCTGCTCAGAAAACTCAGCAACTCTTCTTAATGAGTGATGGACTTAACTCCCTCTATACTTTGTTCGCCTAGTATTTGGCGACGCATATAGCATTTGGACTGGCTTCGAACAAGTCTTTCATTGTGCAAGTTTTAGGACCCGTCGAGCATGAAACGAGGTGGTCCATGGTTTGCGGAGATACGCCACAGTCACAGGGAGAATTTACCTTTACATATCCCCACTTGTAAAAATTATTTTGCCTATCCCTCCTGGGAAGGCAAAATAATTTTGTCTCCTCCATAAGTTTGTTTCCGAATGGAAGCCTTTCAGCGGGAGGGATAAACGACGGATGGGAAAAATTCACTCAACTCAAATTGAACTCTGCTGGATGCATAGTTTTAAATTCCTCATTATAAATTAGATATTTTGGGGGATTTAATGCCCGTGCTCAGTAACGCTAATGTGAGGCCTCACAGTACACGCGAACACACAGGGTTCCAACTGACAATATGTGAGGTGCGATCGGTGTAAGTACTTACTAAGATAGATCTATCATATACCTAATCAACTGATCAAGTAATCTGTTGCATGATTGTTTAAACCGTAGTTTGAACGTGAAGAATATTGGTCTAAAAAACATCATCATCTTGGCGTTAATGCCCCGGTTATGGCCGCGAGGGCCTGTGGACCGTCTCACCATGATCCAGAATTTGACAGATCAGGTAATTACAGTGGAGCGACTGCCATCTGACCTCCGTGACCCTGCTGCACTCTGGTCTAAAAATGCAGAGGAATATTTCGCCACCCAGGGGAAAGATCCAGAGTTAAATAAGAACACATAGACTAAGGTCTATTAATCTAATATCCTAATGTCGAATTGTACGAAACTAAATACCCCTCTCCCATTTTGTACATCAAGAACAGATACCTCAGCAATGCACTGTGCGAGGCACCCGAGGCTTAGGTGCCCTCTAATTCAGCAGATTTAGGCGCAGCGGAAATGATACGGCCTAGGCATATAACTAGATCTAGAAACGGCTGTAGAGCCGGATTACTGAGGATGAGGCTTACTGGAATTGGGTAATTCTAAATTCACACACAGATTCGCATAGACTGTTACTCGTAGTAATGAAAATAGAACATACCAATCTGTGTTAGCTCTAAATAAAACAAGGACCGTTTTTTGTGGCAATAAATGTCTTTATTCATATTTTTATTCTTTAGTAAAATTAACGGTACTATTCAATGGTACTACTGACATCACGAGAACTCTGCAACGTATTTTAATTTTGCTTTTAATAGGCAATACATGCCATCAGAGACAGTATCGTTTTCAAACTCCTAACGATTTTTAAGGCCAATGATGATATTGTGCATATAGCACAGTGCAAAAAGGCTTTAATGGTAAACTTTGCTTATTGTATGCTATTATAATGATATTGCAAGTGATTATTAAAGGTACAACGTAAAATACTGCTAAATACTTTACCTTCACATTCTCAGTATTATAGCAGCCAGACCTCAAACCGGAATGACAGATGCAATATAAATAGCGAAGTCCAATTTCCATCACCTCGGGGTCCACTGTTGAGTAATTTAGTTGGGCCCACTGGCCGGTCCAAATTGTTTACTAGTCCCAAGCGGGCCCCCGTTTTATGGGCCAACCTCCGGGTCCGTAATTGATAATGAAGCTGGAGTGAGGTCACATTCTGCGAATAATCATCGGGGATGCTCTCGTGACCCTGGTTGTGGCTGTCCGGTTTAAGTCGCTGAAAAGTACGGGATGGCTAACTTGTAATCTCGTGGCAAAATATTGTATGTATGTATGCATGTAAACTCTTTATTGCAACAACATCATCATCATCTCAGCCCGTAACAGTCCACTGCAGGACTTAGGGCCTCTCCCACGAAAGGGGAGGTTGTTGCCATATCTTATCATATCTCCACGCTTGGCAGGCGGGTTGGAGATCGCAGTGTTTAAATATAACAACGGAAAATGCTGCTGCCCATTTTCCAGACTACGGAGACTCTTGTGTATTTTGCCTCGAAAACATTAGTCGCCTTGTACGACACCCATGGGTGTAAGGGGTTGGTGCTATTCTACTCTGCCGGACACCACACGGCCAACAACATAGTACATTTCAAAAGGAAACACTTACAAAGCAAAGGCGAACTTATTGCAGCTTACCTTAAACAAGCCAAAGGGAGCTTTAGCGAGCGGTAGAAGCAATAAGAATAATATTGTCATTCTGGAGTAGCTTAGGAGTAGGTGACATGGTAGCATTAGTTCTTTGATTCCTTTACGGTGAAGCCTACTCGCCTATGGAATGAGTTACCACGGGTGATACGTTAGTCAGTCTCTGAATATATCCAAAACAAAACTTTGGAACTATTATTTCTACAAAATTTTATGGTGATTCGTTTGTTAATTTTAAATTTATTACTATTATTACTTGTAAAAATTGTTTGTACTACAGTTTGTATGTACTTATGTTTTGTAATTGTGTATGCCTGGTTGCTGTTCAATTTCTCTTCTACATTTCTGTGAAGGTTGCCTGGAAGAGATCGCTAGTAGCGATAAAGCTGCTTTTCCTCAACTGTGTCACTGGTTTTAACTGTACTGTATTATGTTTTATATGAGCAATTAAGTGTCGATTTATTTATTCTTCAATAATACTAACAGCTCATTTACGTGTTTTTATTCTGTACGTTAATAAAGTGTTTTAATAATAACAAAGATCTAAGAAAAAATTCACAAAATAACCAATATTCCAGTTTCTGTAAGTTTTTAACGGGTTTCTTTTAACTCGTCAGAATTCTACAGTTCGAACTTTGCGAACGGTCATAGTACAGAACGTCTAAGTTGCATTTGACACTTGCTCGGAACACCCACAGCGTGAAAAGTTGCGCTCGGAGGACGACAGTGCACGAGGGGCAACTACGCAACTTGAGATTAATACCCTATGTACAAACAAAACTTGGTCATGTGTTGCGTAAGCCCTAGGGATACGTGGGAAATAGGTGCCTGAACCTGCCGGTATCAGGAATAAGGCCCCGTTGGCGACCCAAGAAGCGATGGGTTGACATTGCGGAGTCGGATGCAGGAGTCAACGGCTGACTTCGTGAGAATGCTGAAGACCGGGTGAAGTGGAGAAGATTAAGTAAGAAAGTGAACCCTGACTGAGGCTGGATTATGCACCAGAACAAAGACGATTTACAAACAATATTTGTCTAACTAAAGTAGCGTTACGCTATGCGCTATACGTTCACACAGTGCTCGTCTGAGAAGTGAATGCAATGCTTTGAATACGCTTTATGATTGGTCGATTTCGACACATCGTACCGATCGCCACTCAAGTACTATCAGTTGGAGCCCTGTACGTTTTCGCGCACTGTGTAACCTCATAGCAACGTTTCTGAATACATGTGTAGTCCGTCGCGTGCATTCCAAAACTCAATTAACATTCGAATACTTATTCTGGAGACATTTATTTAAAAAAAAAAAAAAAAATTTTGCTCTTTGTTGTACATTAATAGTATAAATGAAATGCATTGCAACTTTCTATTATGGTGCATCGTTACCCTGATGGAGTTGGCAAAAAGAATGGTCTGGATGAAAGGATGAACATCATCCTCTCACAACATATTCTTGATCACCGGAATTTTTAAATAAAGTTAATAAAACACCGTTTGACGAATCCGATGAAACCCTTAAACAACTGCACAGGAATATAATTTGAACTCTCTTAATATAGATACTACTATAACTATTTATAAATAAATAATTACAAACTTCACTTACATCTTCTACGTATTTTTAAATAATAAAAAAAGCTCCACTAAATCCCGCACCATACAGAGTTGATTACATTTCAAAGTAACTATAAGTGGACTCAGGTAGTACCATCAGATATCCTGTAGCTCCGAGCTCCAGAGCCAATACTCAAAGCTTAAATTCGGGTAAACTAGCCCAACCATGCCATACCCTCATCTCGCTTTCTGAATGGCATAAGGTCTGCAAAAACTAAATTCCACGAAATATTTACCATCCCAGTGGCACCGACAGTGTATGTTTTGAGACAGCGTAGTTTTGCGATATTTTGAGATATGTCGGTGTTACCAAAATTACGTAAAGAGATGAGTCCAGAAGAAGATGAATCCATCGATACCTTATCAAAATAAAATAAAAGCGGGACATTATGATGATTTTATAAGTTGCAGGATTATAAAACGTACGTAACCCCAGAAGGCTGTCATGTCGCCCATTTGAAACTACGTAAGTATTTTCTAGAAAGACTGTACTCTATGAGTATCGAGTACTTGATACAGCAAATTCCCCGGGAAAGGAGTGATACAGTAAATGTATAAAAAATTGCACGGAATATAATATTTTTCTTTTTAATATACTACTTGCCATATAACATTTAGTCGGAGGTTTAAAAAGAGCAGGCGGTAGCCTACTATATGGAAAGTGACAATTGTCGCCCATAACTACGATTCGTAATTCTGTTTCATGGTACGTTGTCACTGTGGGGTAGTGTCCGAAACTCGGCCGAAGCCGAAAGTTTTGCGGTGAGTGGTATTTATTATTTTTCTATCACCTCTAGATCAACTTCTAGAGATGATTCAAATTACCTTTCTACATGTATTATACAGTTAATATGAACCAATAATAGTTTAAATTAAAGCTTTAAATTATTTATATTGTTCATTGTAGCAAATCTTGAACAATAAGAAAGTTGCAAAGTTTTCATTTCAATTTCAAAATAATTTCTTCCAATTCTATATCACAGTAAAAGTCACCAAGTACGATTTCCATAGAAATTGTTCTGTTGATTACTTTCTAGAGATGAGCTAACGTTTTTTTTATCATGATATTCAAAACCTAGTCAATCAAAAATATGATCTGCATATCAGTGAACAACCGAATTTCACGTTTGATAATCCGACACTACTATAATTTGGTATCCGCAATAGCCAGTGGCCAACGAAGACGGCGTAGTGTAGAATTACCAACGAAAGTCAAATTCAGTTCCTCACTGAGTTAGCCAATAGCCTGCTGTACATAAACACATACTTAGCGGGATTTAAGTGTGTAGCCACTTTGAAATATCGAGGGAAACCAATCAAAACTTTGGTGACAAATCCGATGTGTGTGACAATAATGTGTATTGAACCACGAAGGCCTAAAATCTGACTAAAAAGATCTGTAAACTAGATTTTCGTTATACAGACTTCAAATTCCAAGGGGTGCCGTGTATCGTTGTTCGTTCTCACGAGCACATGCATTCGGTACCCCTTTGCATCATGAATTTTAAATCAACTGTATAAAAATTGCATGAAAAATCAATTTACCCTTTTCACTTCTACGGGGCTGTAACCCCGCAAAACCTGTATAGTGCGTACCTATGACGGATAAATATTGCGAATTCCTGCATTTCGCCGCGGGCTAGCTCACGCTGCAAATATGTAAAACTAGCCTTAACTAGTGTTGTAAAAAACCCGAGTCCGGGAGTCTGAAAATACAAACTCGTCTCAATTTTGCAGGGGTCAGGCCCGAATACTGGAATGCTTCTTATTTTAAAGGGCTCCTTAAATATCATGATTTCACTTTCAAATCTTTGACATTTAAAAGGCATTGCATTATATCTAATGAGCCCATAAAAATAATTGACTTTAGAGTATTCGGGTGGTAGTGACTCAGGAGACTCGAGTCTAAAAGAACTTGAGTTTTGTATAAAATTTAGTTTGAATACTCGACTCTAAGCGACTTCCACTCAGTCTCTCGAGTACCACAAGCTTATTATAAGACACCACAGTAAATTTTATTACAGTTTAACACACCATATCACATCACCGCTCAGTAAATACTTAAATACACGAGCGAGACTCGTTACATGAACAGACTCGAGCGAACAATTGACTCGAAGACACAAATCAAATCAAAGTAAATAAAACTTCTTTATTGACACATTGAATATCTATTTCAAAGAGGATGGGGTAGGATAGTAGGAAGAAAACACACAGACATGTTGGTCGTAGTATCGGAGCACACCCACCCCACGTCGACAGCAGCCGGACCGTGTCCGAAATGAAATTTTAAGTGAACTAACAATACCAGACAGAGCCGGTCAGTGCCCAAAAATGCCAAACAGAGCCGGACCGCACCCAACACAAAATATAGGCATATTATACTTAAGAAAACCACATAAAAGTACCGTATGAGTAACCAGTCCACCAAGGCAGCACCCGTTCACAAGTATAACACAGAGCCCAGTCATCGTCCAATTTAACAATATTTGAGAGAAAGGGCGACTCGACCGCGTCGCCACCGCCAGACAAACCTTTAAGCGAGCACTAATCTCGAACTCGAGACTATTCGGAAATTCGATGCGCTCATAATACATCGAGCAGTAGATTGTCCGTCATAATGAGTCGAGTCCTAAAATATAGAGTCCCGGACTCGAGTTTTTACAACACTACCTTTAGCAGACGCGGGCAGGTCCGGGTCCACGGAACTGGAATAAGTAATTTTGCGCGTTCTGCCACACGTAATAGTGCAGGGTTTCCAAAGCTTTTTCAAGCCGCGACTCCTTTTGCAACCTGTAATTTTTGCGATGCCCATTTAAAAGAAGATACACACCGGACTTTACCAGACATTTCTCCAATGGACTGAATTTTTTCTTGCTTTTCTTTTGTAATTGGGTGCCCGTAGGTTCCACATTGCTATTATTCAATTATGTAATTTTTATTCATCTCCCATGTATGTTGCGTATCGGAATAATTTTTAAATCTATTGATCTATCTGTCATAACGTCTCAAGTTCTGAACTCGCTACTTTCAGATCTTATTATTTAGAATCCATTTATGGATTAGCGACATTTTGATAGCCTCGTGACGCCCTTAGGATGGCGCCATGACGCCCCAGGTCGTTGAGACGCACAGTTTAGGATTCCCTGTAGGAAGTGGTTACTAATACTAGCTCGACCAAATTTAAACTCAAAAAGACGAATGTCGCAAAAAGGGGGATGTGAAGTTTAAAGTGTGCATCTTTGTGGCTATTTTTCTGTGCGTCTGTGTATATGTGCTACCTGTGTTTTTTTGTACCTGGATGTCTGATTGTGAAAACCAGTTTATTTAAGGTCTTGGCTTAGTTTCATCAAAATCCGTTCCGTGGTATAAGTAACATTTGTCGGGTAACTGTTATCTATCCCTTTGCTAAGGTGGTGACCAACTTTTACCAATAATTTGGTGAGCAAACTTGATATCTTTCAATTTATGAAGTGTTTTGCAAAGTTTGCCACTATTTGCCTCCATATGGGTTTAAATTTAGCTTGGTCTCAGATCCGGCAATAAAATATTAATAGTAAAGAACGTGTTAACAGAAAAACCGACAGAAAAACGTCGGAAAGCCTCAACCACCTCAACCTGGTGTTGCTGATGTCCATAGGCGGCGGTGACCACTTTCCATCAGGTGGCCCGCTTGCCTGTTTGTCTGCCGCAAAACATAAAAAAAAAAAAAAAAAAAATCTTTGCACACTCAAATATTTCCTGAACCGTTTTGAATAAAATAAAATAGAGAATTTGAACCGCATAAAAATCGGTCCATGCGTTTGGGAGCTAAGATGCAATAAGCAGACACATAGAGCCACAGATAATTACAAAAAAAAAAATTATAAACTAATGAAACACCCTTATTTTTTCGTCGGCGGTCAAAAACATCTGTAAACTAACAACAAACTCCCATTTCGACCTTTACTTATTAAATAATATTACAATAAACGGGTAGAGAGCAGACTCTATAAATTGTAGAGCTTCAGGGGCGGGCGTCGTAAAGTAGAGTCGCTTCCTGATAATAACTCCGCCGGTCGCACGGGACGAATGATCGGGCATCTACAGGCTGCTGTAGATAGTATGCTCTACATTTTGTTATGTAGAGTTCAACCACAAAAGTAAAAAATAGCACATCCTCCCCGTGCCGTTTTTTATAGGCTCTACATTTTCTAGAGCAATGTAGAGTACAGGGTACCGATTCTGGTGTGCAATGCAGTTTTTATTATGTTGCAATGTAACTGTGATGTTACTATAAGTACGTCGAGGAATCGAGTCAGTCCCAGCATCATTATAGTCAATTAGCTCTGTCTGGCTGAGGCATCGTAGCTATCGGATTGATTGAATTGGATGCGGTTTTCTCTATTTGAAAGGCAGTTTAATAGAGTTGTTTCATTTAAATCGGTTCAGAAATTTAGAAAATTTTTGAGTATAAAATGTAAACTTGATCAGGTGTTATCCGAGTTTTTCTGTCGGTTGGGTTATTTGAGTTGGCGCTCTATCGGTGCTCTTTTGGTATCTACTCTACCGTTCACCAAACGGCAACTATACCTCTTGGTCTATACCATACGGCATCCAGGATGTGATCTTGAACAGTGCGGATTAAATAACTGAAAAGTTCCACCTAACATTCATAACCACCCTATATTCTAACGGTACGGTGCGTCGAAACTTAATGAGGATCAATGTAAGCATATTAAAACCGTTCCCTGATAACAAAATCGTCGGGTTTTAATCACATTTCGGGGCTTAAATGGAACCCTCGACGGTGCCCGGGCAGAAATTCTCATTTCATTCTCTGAAAATTTCTACCACTCGGCCATAGACACCTACAGTCACTCAGCAAATTCAGTAGAAGAGTTTTGTGCATACCCTTGGCGGATCAGTGGTCCACTCAACGTTAGGAATAAAATCGCTTTTTGATAATTGTCGCCTTTTTATTCATCAAATAAGCGTGAGAGGATTAAAAAATATCACATATTCTAACCGATTTTTATAAACTATTTTAATTAGGGCATAACTTAGAACAACACAGGCCACGACAATCAAGTAATATATCTGACAAATATTGGGTAAGGCTTAATCACTATTCTTAGTATAGATCCGCATCAAAATCGGTCCATCATTATAATCATTATGATCGTCTCGGACACAGATAGGATTACCACTACTTAACTAGAATTTTTTTTTATGTTAGACATAACAACAAATATGACAAATCAATTAGTTCAGGCACTTAAATCTACTAAAGATTTGTAGACTTCCCCCACTCCTTCCACTTGAATCGCCTTTGTGCGTACCGGGTTCGAATCCCACTGACGCTATGTACCAATTACTCTTTTCTGAGTTATGTGCATTAGTTGAATACTAACCGAAGCTCTTACGGTGAGAGAAAACATCGTGATGAAACTTGCACATTCTGGCGACTGAATGTGTAAACATAATCACTTTTAAAACTAATAACACCTCTCTTTTTCGTCGTCGGTTAAAAAACAATTTGACACGATGACGATAACAATGACCGTGAGCGGGGCGTCGGTTGTCTTTTATTCAGTACAGTTTCCTTGGCGGCATATTAGTTCCCTTTTACGCCACGTTCAGCATTACCATTGTAGTACTCAAAATTTTTACCATTGTAGTACTCAATATTTATTGTTTTGTCTTTACAAATACTCTTTTAAAATTGGAAAGTTCCTTGGAGTTCAGTGGACCTTTAATGTTTATGTCGCAGCCAAATGGTTAAATTAGCCGGTTAATTAAACGGCTAGCTATTTAAGCAGTTATTTAATTGAAAATTGGCCAAATTTATGAACTTTGAAAGTAATGTCAAATTAACGACATTGCCTCGAGTTTACGGAGCTCTTCCATTCATTGTCATAATGCTAACCTAAACTAACCGAATAGAAACCTAATGCAAACTATTATTATACTTTGAAGTTATTGTGGGTAGGTTAGCATTGGAACGATGTGTGAAAGAGCTGCGTAAACTCGAGGCAATATCGTTCTTTCAACATCACTTTAAAATCTTATGAAACAGGCAAATTTTCAACTAAATAATTGCTCAAAAAACTAGCCGTTTAGTTAACCGGCTAATTTAACCATCCGGCTGCGACATTTACACCGACATTTTTATTAACTACTTTATTTACGCAATACAGCTTCCCCGCGGGCGAACCGCAACAGGCATCCGCTGGCTTGCCAAAAGGCCGCGCCAGCAGAACTGTTGAACAAATTGGAAATTGAAATTGGTTTCCAAAGTGTAATTGTAAATGAGTGAGGCTGTTTGAGATGCGAATTGCGACACTCGCTCTTTCTGGTTACGGACCCTACTATGGCGACTCGTGGGTATTAGCGGGGCGTGGTTGATTTATTGAGACAAGGTTAAAACCCATTTAGGTTGGAACCTTGTCGAAATAAATCAAAATGACGAAAAAGAAGAAAACGGATTGGCAATAGCGTTCTCTGATCTCTCGGTCACCTACTGGCATTTTAATATTCATTTTGGCGTTAATGTCTCGGTTATGCTCTCGCGTACAAGGGCCCAGGTTGTACAATGGAGAAAACGCAACACTGAAATTACTTACGTTGCCAAAATAATGAACAGTGCCCCAGTCTTATCGGACCCGGGGGCCGAAAATGGAACTGTGGAAAAATTACGGTACCTACTTCATTTTGACGTATATTTGAACTATTTTGAACTGACATGACAATGCTACCCGCCCACAGCACCCGCCCGTCACAGGGTCAAATGAATGTTTATCCCCAAGGTGTTTCTTCCCCGTGTGTCCCGGAAATAGACTCCAAATTAAATATCTCACAAGCTGTCATGCATTTCCATAAATATGAGACACTGACTGACGTGAGTGTATGAAAGATTACAGAAAATGTATGCAATGCAAGTCTTTTCTTTCCGGGTATTAATATCCTGTGGCTTCGGTCTGACCCCGTTCCACTCACGGCCACTGATACGGATGATAGGCCAAGAAATAGGTACATTTAACTCGTAAGCGAGTTCTTTTTTTTCCACGAAACGAATGTTATTGTTATTAGTGTCATTCTTGTTTTTGTTTAGTGCTTTTAGGTAATTTTTAGGCTTAGGTATGTATGTAATGTTAGATCATTTATGTAGATCTGTCCGCATGTTACTGTGTCTGTGTTTTCCATTCGCTTCCGAATAATGGAATGACCGATTCAGATTGAATGTCGGATGGACCGATTTAGATGCGATTCAGCAGTTTATTTGTAGCCTCGACTTGTAAGCGAGTTACTTTCGACAACAAGTAGTAGACGACACCGTTACCATCGCTACCCTATCCGAGTATTTAGTTGTATTTGAGTTTCCCGACCGCACCTTAGTCAAATACACTTTGAACTTGAGAAGAACAAGAAAAGGCTTTCAAAATTTTAAATCAGTCTCCAAAGTTAGCGTTTTGACTCCCTAGTTGGCGAGTCAAAACGCAGTGGGTAAATATACCTGGCGTGTCTCAGAGCATTCTCTGGTGGTTTTAAAATTCAAAAGTTCATGTTCGTTTTACGACCTGAGTGGTTCAGTCGGTTAACATGTCAGTCTGCCACGCAGAGGTCCCGGCCGGACAGAAGTTGAAATGATGAATTTTAATTTCTGTTACGGGTCTCGGTGTTGTATGTACCTGTAGTAAGTATGTATTCTTCTTCTTCTTATCGTGTCAATGATAATTAGGTTAAAGTATGTATGTATGTATTTATGTATGTATGTATATAAATATTTATTTTATTATTACTTACATTTTTCCAGTCCAAAACCGAGCGACGCGGATGGCACTGTCCGATGCCTTAAATAAGCCTTCGAGTGTGCATGAGTCGGGGCAGGCCGGGCAGACGAGCAAGTGCGCCATGGTCTGCGGCGAGGCCCCACACTCACAGGCGCTTTCCGTGGAGGCGATGTACCCCCACCTGCTCAAGTTGTCTTTTGTAAATTATGTATTTATAAATATATAATGTGTTTATCAATTTTATGGCACCCATAACACAAGCTTTGCTTACTTTGGGGCTAAATGGCGCTGTATGAGTTGTTCAAGCATATTTATTTATATTATTTTTATTTAACAGTTTATGGTGCTCAGGAAATACATAGGTACACGTATTTATTATTATTTATTTTAAAAATGTTAAAAATGTATAAAGAAAAGAATGTTGTTGGCTGCGGTTGACGATGTGCCGCTCGTGTGTATGAGTTCTTAGTTCACAAAATATTTACAAAAATGTTACGTGCACCTACATTTGACATTATAAAAATCTGTTTCACATTCATTTTTAATAGAGGGCGCTACTAATTAATAGTTATTGAACGGTGATACAGAATATTAGGAAACAAAATGTATATTTGTATGTTTGTAAGTATTAATGAAACTGCATGCTAAATGAAATAAGTAACTACATGAAACTTAAATAGCTAGCCACGTAGACTTTATATATAAAACAAATATATACATATAGTTAGTAAGCGTGTCTGCATTCTATCGTCTACACTTACATTAGCAGACCTGATAGAAGCCTTTTAGCCACTATTCCTCTAAGAAGACTATTCCCTCTAAGCATGCGTCTTGTCTTCAGGGATTCCGAACATTTTCACTCTACCCTACTCAAACACGTAATCCTTGTCCAGGGCTCGCTCGGACGTCGACTAAATTTACTAGAGCTCTCTTGGACGGTGATTTATTTGGTCAACACGCTTTCCTAGTTGTTTCTCGACTGCTCTTTCAATTTTGTTGGAGCGTAGGGAAATATGGAACATGTTGGTGACAACTGGTTAGCTGAATTAAGCGATTGTGGAGGTGTATTGCGGAAACGTACTGTCATACAAGTAATTAGCTGACCCCTTATTGTCATATGGATTATCATAAGGTCGCGGGGTCAACTAATTAGTCGAAGACTCGGTTCGGTAGGATTACATTTGATGATATGGCTCTATTTTGACAAGTTATGAAGGTCATTAGGTAAGCTACTTTATAACCATTTTTGCAACACCGTGTAGAATTTTGAATTTAGAAAGCTTTATTTTCCGGCTTTGCCTAGGATTATATTGATTTGTTCCAATTTCATCGTATTTTTGGCTAGTCTGGGCATACACCAGATTCGTCACCACCATTCACCAGATTCATAATACGTACTGTTAGAGCTCGTCTAATCTAAAATGACGCGCCCCACTATCGCATTAACGCACACAAGCAAGTTTAAAATATGGACGCAATACATATGCAAATGCCGTTGCAATTGGTCATTCAGTTGCCGGTGAGATTCAAACGTAGGAGCACGCGTCGTTCATTGGCTCCCACAGATGAAGTGTCGTTATCAATATTTGCACTTACACATCGAAATCAACTAACTAAGTAGTGGGGCGCGTCATTTTAGACTAGACGAGCTCTACCATAATATAAGAACTTGTGCAATTACTGACGCTCTGGGCTAACTGTTCAAGTCGTTGCCGTTGTCTGTTTGGGATGGGTGTTCTCTGAAGCTTTCAATGTGTCAATGTGTTTTCATCTTTTAAGACGTTTGAATGAGATATCCTACTCAAAGAAGGTATTTTGAAAATCGATTCGACAGCCAGCCTGGTGGTAAGCGGTGACTATCGCCTCGTACAGCGTTAATTTATTTTGCAATTTATTGTACACATGAAAACTTAAGAGAAATTATGGATTAGTTACGTACTGCACAGCAGTCACTACTTATCTCTAATAATAAATATCTTCTAATAGGCCATAGTTATGTAATAGGCGTTTAGGTTGTAGGCAACAACAATGTAGAACCGCAAGTGCATTGTCACTGTGAGGACTAAGATGAAAATACTATTGGCTGTAATTGTGCTAGCTACCTAATCCTTCAAATTGGAACACAGCAACGCCAGCATTTTGTTGTTTTATATTTGTTGATATAGTTGCTTGACGGTTGGTATAGTTGCTTGACGAAAGAAATAGATTCGCCGAGTCACTCAGGCTATCTCCTCAGGCTTGACAGAGTCCTACCACCTGATTAAAAATATTTAAATCTATTACAGATAGACTATATATGAACCACATCCCAGCTGCAAAATTGCAGACTATTAAACAGGCTGAAACAATACAGGCACGATATGTGGTTGTGGAAACAATTTCCGTATGAAACTATAGGGTTGGACGAAACTAAAATAGAAATAAAGCAGCTAAATAGCAATTGTAAATGACGTTGCGGTTACACGGTACATTATCAAAATAATCTAAAGGAACCCTTCTCCACACCGAACAAAGACGTTCCAAATTTAACTTCTACCATATTAGTTAATTAACAAGTATAAGGGTTAGGTTATCCCGCACATAGCATCTTCAGATACAGTTCCCACTGTAATACCGAGGATAGGCGTTCCCATACCCTTAGGAGCATCTGTTCAGGAATCAATTAAGCTGGGGCATGTAGGGCACAATGCCCAGTAATAAGATCTAGCGGCAAATGCGACGAACGCACCACTGTGAATATGACTTTTCTTATGCAATTTACACGGTACGACACGATTACGATCTGAAATTGATAAGTTATCTAGCACCCATAACACAAGCTTTGCTTACTTTAGCTAAATGGCGCTGTGTGAATCGTCCAAGCAAATACAAAAAATAGGTCCAAAACAAATCTCGCTTTTTAACTACCGACGAAGAAGAGGGGCGTTATAAGTTATAAGTTGTAGTTATAGGCTGTTCCTAGACAGGCATGCTCCATCTTCGACCGCATCGTCACTTACCACCAGGTGAGATGGCGGTCAAATGCCTGGATAATCTAAAAAAAAAAAAAAAAAAACTAATATAATCGAAGATATTAAAGCTGTTCGACTTCGCTGGCTCGGACATATTAAGAGAATGGGAGAGGATCGTGCAGCCAAACGTGTATACCTGGGCCGAATAACCGGCAAGCGCCCGGTTGGACGGCCTAGGTATCGATGAATGGACGAAGTCCGGTAAGACCTGCGTGAACTCCAGATAACGAACTGGGAACAAATGGTGCAGGATAGGGACCAATGGCGAATTCTTGTGTCGGAGGCCAAGATCCACTTCGGGTCGCTGAGCCAGCGAAGTAAGTAAGTAAGTCTATGTGTCTCTCTGTGTGATCTGTACCTGTGGCTGGGTATATGTAGTGGAGTGTGTCTGTCTGTGGCATCGTAGATCCCAAACGGATGGACCGATTTGGATGCGGTTTTCTCTATTTTAAAGGCAGTTAAATCTAGATGGTTGAAACATGACGGAACTAGGGATCGAAGCTAGTCCCACTCGCTCGCTATTACTGCTAGCCACCGATGCTAGCCAAGATATATTACCAGTAATCATCATCATCATCATCAACATATCAGTCAGAAGACGCCAACTGCTGGGCATACGCTCCCCAGAGATATCTACAAAGGCCGGTCCTGTGCTTTCCGCATGCAGCTGGTACCTGTGATCTTTACCAGGTCGTCGGTCCATCTTGTGGGAGGCCTACCCACGCTGCGTCTTCCGGTACCAGTTATCAGTAATCGTACCATATAAAAGGAATCATTAGTTATTAAGTCGGAACGGACCAATTAGGGACGACAACTGCTCTTGGAAATAACAGTTACTTAAATTGCTGACTGTTTGGCAATGCGCGGAACTGGAGTCTACCAAACTATGGAATAACTAGATTTGGCTGGCTGATAATTTGCATATTAAGTTTAAATTGTCTTCGTACATGCTACCTATAGTGTTTGTCTATGGAAACTATCATCATCATCTTGGCGTTAATGTCCCGGTTTTGATATCGCGGGCCCGGGGTCCGCCTTTACCATGATCCAGGATTTGGCAGATCAGGTAATTACAGTGGAGCGACTGCTCTCTGACCTCCATGAGCCTGCTACCAGGGGAACCTGACTAGATTGGATCATGGTTACACATCCAGTCGCCTGAATGTGCAGGTTTCATCACGATGTTTTCCCTCGCCGTAAGAGCATCGGTTAGTATTTAACTAATGTACATAACTCAGAAAACAGTCATTGGTACATGGCCGGAGCGGGATTCGAACCCGGGACCTCTGGCTTACTTTTCGGATTCTCAAATCAAAATCAAATCAAAATCAAAATTATTTATTCAACGTAGGTATATACAATACACTTATTGATGTCAATACACCTAAATACTTATTCTATAGTTAGCTAGTTAACAAATACAATTTTATTCATTCTTATTTCTAATAATAAATTATATCATTCGTAGTTCTAATAATACATTATATCTACTATCAATACATTTTAATTTAACAATAGACAATTGAAATAGATCAACAACAAGCTACTTTATGGCAAGATTAGTCTAAGTGCCTGCACACTAAAATAATTCAGTACCTCTAAGTAGGTAAGTTATATAGGTTTTGAAGTTTGACCATTCTGAAGAAGATAGATAACACATTGTTCTACCTATATATTAGATAGGTATCTTACGTAAATATTTAATTGCAAAAAAAATATGTATAAAAAAATTCAAAATAAGTAGGTACAATAGAATTGATTATGTCAACAAATTTATATTAAGATGTCAGTAGAATTAAAAATATTAAATGCTAATAATCTAGCAATCATTTTTCTCTCATTATTAATGAAATAGATACGATGTCTGTTATAATAAACAAAATGTCGAATGAATTTATTTATGTCGAGAAAGGAAATTTTGTCGCTATGACAAGTCAACGAGTATAATAAATTATTAAAATCATGTAAATTTTTATTTTGAACTGTGGTAAAGCTTTGAGAGTAAGGGAAGGAACACAATATAATTTTCCCTATACTCTCAATATTGCTCAATATTTCGTAAAAACGACATAAATCTCGCTTAGTATAGTATAATGAATCACATAATGTAATTATTAAAGTATCATTTATGTCAAATTTTAATTCCTTTATTTTTAATGTCAAATCTCTTAGTGAAATACCTGGATAACAATAATTAATTACATTATTACAAGCGTAGGTTGCCATCACCCGTCCTAAATCTCGGCCAAACACATCTGATAGCACTATAGTTTTACTGTGTGTATTAGTGGCGTCAGCTTTATTAATGCGAGGGAGGGGATGATTAACATTTGTTGGTGGCGGCGCCACCATTGCAACGCGCGGGCTGTGTACCGAGCGTCGGCTCACAAGTTCGATTTCTTCGGATGTAGATGAGCCAACAGTCTGGAAATACTCACAGTTGCATGCGTGGGATTCCATTAACGAATTAAATTTGTTCTCATTATATTTTAAGTCAACTAATAACTGACTCATTGACTCCGAATACTCAGCTATCAACTTTTGAGAGTTTTCATACTGTAACAAAGTATTTTTCAAGTCTTCTTCCATATTAGAAACCTTTAGTTGTAATTCATGTGTTTCCTGAAAGTAAGTATGTTGAGTTTTTTTAATGTTGTCGGTGCAACGTTGTAAGTCCGTTCGCGCACGGTAAAAACCCTTCTTCAACTTTTTATTCTGGTTTAATAACTTTCTAATACTTTTGTGTTTCTTATAACCATACTTCAGTTTAGGCCTTTTGCCATGAACATTTAACATAACATTGTTAGAGTCAGAGTGAGAACTTATCATTAGCTCTTTGTACATTGCTTGCGTAGAAGAAGCCTGTAATTCAAGTTTTTCTTGTTGGAGCTGGTGGATAGCTCGGTGTGCGGCTTCTAATTCGCGCTCGAGGTTGGCATTGCGGTCTAGTAAGTCCATATGTTGCTCGCCGCACTCCTGGAAGGAGTCGACTACTGTCTGAAGATCGTCACGCTGTGCTCTAAAGTCTTCCAACTGAATATCAAGCTCTGCTAATTGCCCTTTCAAGTTTTGATTTCTCGCATTAACTACATAAATTTCAGCCTCACTATCTTCCCGCTCTTGTAATAGTTGCTGAATTTTTTGCCTAGAGCATTTTAAATCTGTAAGGACCTGTTTTAATTGGTCTTCCAATTTTAAGACGTACATTTTAAGTCGTCATAGTTATTTATTAAATTACAATATAAAATAATTAATTTACAAAAAATTACAAAAGTGTCAAATTCAATGTGCCAAGGATCGCACTCAGGGAATCGATGTCATATTTTATTAAATTAAACAATGTCAATAAATAAAAGAAAATTATGAAATTAAGAACAATAAATAACAAAACAAAAATAAAATAAAAAAATAATGTCACGTGCCGAGGATCGAACCGGTGACGCAGGTTTCTAATTGCGAGCTTTTGTCGCCAACTACAGAGCGGTCTCCAACAGAGTTGAAATATGGCTATAATATGTTAACTAACCGCTTTTAAATTGTGTAGGCAGAAATTTTAATACTTGTCGTAGTTGGCGGTAGTATACACTTCACTGTTTCTTTGTCTGATATTTCTCAATTTTTGAATTAAAATGGTAATTTAAGGACGTAAAACCAGTCGCTTCTTATATTAATTCGGATTTTGCACATATTCATCACTTTTGCTTGGTCATTATTGTGTTCTATAATAATTGTTATAGTTCACCACTGATGTTATTTCGTTGTTAATGTTATATTTAGTTTTATGTTTCTATAACACTGTCACAGGTAATTTGCACTAAAATAACGTAATTGATAATACTGTAGTATTAAAATATTAACTTAAAACATTTAAAATGTAATGTAACACGGAGACTTGTGTTTACATGAGGGTGGCGCCCTCTACCCTCTAACCGCTCGGCCACCGACGCTCGTCTACGGAAACAATTTATTTGTATAATACTACTTATGTTACTCGCATCATGTAGAATAAGATTTTCTCTGTTTACCTAATTACATATTAATCACAGAGGCAAAAAGACTGGTTTTATTTTCTGTCTGTAGAATAGCAGCTCCCAAACGGATAGACTAATTTCAATATATTTTGTTCCCGATGCGCCGCCACTGCCACAGCGCCAAATAAGAGTGATTTGATGTGACGAACATGAGTCATGGCACCTCAGCTCTCATAGTAAATGTATGAAAAATCTCAATTTAGCAACACACTTGTCTTACAACTAGTGTCAAATAAGAAGAGACTTGTCGTGTCACGTGGTACGATTGCTTAGTAGGCGATTACCTGCGCGAAATCCCCTCTAGTGCCATTTGACAAGTCTTTTCTTTCATGACGCGGATTATAAGTGACGTATAATGGCGCGATCTGACGTGTCACGCATCATTCGGTCCGCAGACATAAAGGTACACATACAAGCCGTCTATAAATGTAAGTCGCATCACTAGCGTCACATGACACCACGTGGTGTAAGTCGTATAACATCACTCTGATATAGCGGCACCTTAAAGACCGTGAGTAGTCTCCCTGAGCCAACTGCGATCCATTCATAACGCATACACATCCCACCCCGGTCCCGAAAACGGCTATGTTTTATGGATTTCCATCATCCGAACTATATCATGGCATCGTGCGACCGTATGGCTTAAGCTGTGTACACACCGGCCCAACGGATGCCAACGAATAGTTTCCGCATCCGTCCAAACGGTGTTTTGTCGATTGCTTCTATCCGTTTGATGTTACCACCACGCTTCGAATCGCCGCACACGCCAACGAACCATGATTTGCGTTTGCTAAAACTAGTAACAGACGTTCTGTTTTGACTGGAGTCGACCAACCGTCAGTTGCAGTTGATACTAATCCTTACGCTGTATAAAATTAAGTCGCTGTTTGGTGCGGGGGGCGTGATCGGACATCCGACCAAGGTCGCCTCACCCAAGCATCCGAGTTAATCCAAAAGCGACTTTATTAAGTACATCGTAAGTATCAGTATCGACTATAACTGCCGATTGCTCGGCTCCAGCTAAATCGGAGCCTCTGTTACTAGTTTAATCCATCTACATAGGACAAACGAAGGTCACCGAAACCCATTCGTTAGCATTCGTTGGGCCCGTGTGTACATAGAATTATGGGGATCGTTTAGTGATGAACGATGTCACAAGTTCCGGAATGGTTACGAGATAACGTTTGGATTGCATCTGACTTTGTCATCGTCATCGGAATGTATTCCATTTAATCTTTACCTTTATCATCATCATCATCACAGCCCATAACAGTTTACTACAGAACTTAGGGCCTCTCCCACGAAACAGAGGATTATTGCCATATCTCGCAGTGTTATAGGATAACAATGGAAAACGCTGCTGCCCATTTTGCAGCCTACGGAGACTGTAGACCTTTTGTCTCGAAAACATTAGTCGCCTTGTACGACACCCACGAGTGTAAGGGGTTGGTGTTATTCTACTCTGCCGGTCACCACACGGCAAACCTTACCCTTACCTTAACCTTTACTTTTCGAATATCGGTCTAAATCAGACAAAAACCCAAACAGTACAATTTTAGGATATCATAACCGTTCGTCTGACCTACAGTCATAGGTTACAATGTTATTAGACCGATGATCGAAAGGAAAAAAGAAAGACAGAAATATTTATTACACATGGACGCCATGACACGATAACATTGTAATACAATAACATTTAAAGAAATCGGTACATAAACACTGAGACAATTATTGGATTCCCAGTGGCATTGTTCGTGGGCATCCAGCGTAAGTGCGTAGGTGTAAGTATAATGGCGATATTTCTTGTATCTTTTCACACCTCACCTACTTGATGGACCTCACCCAGCACTCTCTAGAGAAACGGCTTTAAGAAACTTACCTAACTATAAGAACGTGAAGGAAAATTCCGTTTCAATCCTTTATAAACTTCCCAAACGGCCGTGTGGTGTCCGGCAGAGTAGAATAGCACCAACCCCTTTCACTCATGGGTGTCGTACAAGGCGACTAATGTTTTCGAGGCAAAAGATCAAGAGTCTCCGTAGTCTTTAAAATGGGCAGCAGCATTTTCTATTGTTATATTTAAGCACTGCGATCTCCAACCCGCCTGCCAAGCGTGGAGATTATGGCAATAACCTCCCCTTTCGCGGGAGAGGTCCTAAGTCCTGCAGTGGACTGTTACGGGCTGTGATGATGATGATGAAACTTCCCAAGTACCAAGCGATCGAAATATTATTTCTTGATCGCCACTTTCTAGTCACAGTTTTTGGTAAACGTCAATGGTTATAGGCAACGGCTACTGATGAAAAATATAGAATAACTCGCCCAATCCCAGATTAGAATAAAGTCGCACAAGAGGACAGACCAAATTCCCAAACCCTTCTTCAGAAACCCCTTATAAAATAATGTTATTTTATGCACAACGCGAAGTAGGGACCAAAATCCCGCTCCGAAGGAAAATCCAGAGTTATTGACAGCATAAAATTGTTATATTTATGGTCTAATCCGAGGTAGGTACGGTGAATATTATAAGGGAATGGGACTTGACATGGGATTCGGTACGTCCAATTTATTTCATTTGAATGTTAAGCTGTAACGGTTATCTTCGACAAAGGGTTATGGCATAGGAATTTAGTTGCGGAGATATGTATTTGATTGAACGCCCGTTTATTCTTTATTCGACTTGTGATTTTATTTATGTAGTAATGAGTAGTTGGAGCATCGGTGACCGAGTGGTTAAGGTATCCGACTCATAAGCGAGATGAACCGGGTTCGAATCCCCATTATTTTCTGAGTCAAGTATGCTTGTTGAATGGTAACCGATGCTCTTACGGTGAGGGATAACATCGTTTCTAACGGGTGTTTTTGTGATGAAACCTGCATATTCCACCATATCCATGATCCAATCCAGTCAGGTTTCCCTGGTAGCATGGTCACGGAGGTCTGTAAGTATCTGATCTGCCAAATCCTGGATCATGGTCAAGGCGGACTCCGGCCCCCGTGCGCGAGAGCCCAGCCAAGACAATTTACACACAATTATGTTACATCCGTCGGCCATTTTAGCTCGTGAGATACCCTCAATTGGTACATCACGTCGTATTACCAGTGTTGTTTCAATGCGCGCACATTATTTAATGCCCTCTCCCCTTTAAAGGAGTTCTTTCCTCATTCCCTTTGTAAGAGGAGATTATTCTCCACGGTTTGTGCCAGTGTTGCCATCAAACTTATACTGGGACATAAAAGTCTTAATAAATTCGAAAGAAATATATTTTCATTGGCTAGACTAGATTTGTTTTTCAACATTCTTCCTATTTTCATTCACTTTGTACCAGTGTATCTTAGTGAAGACCTTCGAAGGCTAGAAAGCTAGACAGAATCCTTTCCAGTGCTTATTTGACCTCTTTTCACAAAACGAATTCAAATAATGAAAAGAAAGAAATTAGTTCCATTCCATCTTCTTGGTAAAATTATGCCTAAAAATGAGATGATATTCATATTTTTCTTCTAAGGCGGAATTCATATTGCTCATTCCAGCACCTGCGATGATTTATTTGGACGCGTGCTGTAATTTATAGGTTCCCCATTCAAAAGAACTAGACAGGCAATCGACCGCTGTACTTACATTATCGTTCATAATCTGGACATTAACGCCACGATGACCACACTTGCAGGCAACGTGTACCATTGCGACAACGACCGTTCTGTCAAAAATGTCAGAAACTTATCTAACCCAGTGACAAGCGGCGTCGTGGTTGTTGGCAATAACATATAATTTCAAATACATTTAATAATTAAGTGCCGCCATTTATCCACAGTTCCAGATTTGGACACCGGGCTAAATAATCTGTGGCACTATATTCATGAGCGTTGGCATACAATATGATTAAACGCCCCGCATAACTGCAAGTCAGTGTGTAATTCGCCTTATAATAACCTGTTCATAGAAATGTTTCATCCTCATCTTCTTTGAAAAAGCACTGGCCGCTTCTCTTGGCATACGTCACGGCCACGGAATCTTTGTCAGAACGCCATATTTGGCTATCATGAGCGTCATTGAACGATGTTGCGATATTTTTATATACTATTATGTTTGCTAGTTTGTTTGGAAAGGGTGTTTTGTTATAGTTTTAGCGGTGATAACGGAAATTACCATAATGTAAAGAGGTTGGGTAAGGTAAGGAATAGAAGACATAGGATAGATGAAAGAGGCAGAAGTGTTAGGCACCAGGACTATGATAGTTTGGAGAATGATCAACTAGCTGAAATTGATGTGGCGAGCTTTATACAGAAACCTGATTACGATCCGATTGACGAGCTCGGACCGTTCGCTGAAGCAAGGTTAGTCAGCCGTTGGCTTGTTGCAGAGCGCATAACTTAGTATATTCATTTCCCAAAACGCTTAGTAAATTCCTTTCGCATAGCGTAGCTGTGGAGTGTGGGGTGGCTTTATGCCCTTCGTTAGGTACTTTACGTATTGAGCAACAGATGTTATGTCAATGTCATCGCATCCGCAACGCTTTGCTAGCGCATATATCTGCTAAGTTATACGCTAGACCTGCAGTAACTAAATTTGCTTTGATGGCTATACTCCGGACAAGACGCAAAATTACGAATTTTAATTTCTGATTATGTGTATTTTGTATACTTGTATGACGGTATCCATAGCAACCACGACACGGAGTCTGACTGGTGGCTATATAATTTTTTTACACTACACCTGATGGAAGACGGTAACTGTCAAGCATAACACCTGCTACACTACCTATCCAGGCGAACTATTCGGACTTCACTGTGATACTCAACGCAGTACCTAACTGTTCACATGACCTGAAGTCAGTTCTTAGTATCGCTAATAAGTCTATAAATCTTTCTGTCTAAATCTATACAACAATAAAGTTATGATCACAAAGCACGCGTGCTATTTGTGAGTTAATGTTGTGCCATATAAGCGGCAGCACAGCGTAAGCGGTGCCTGCCAGAACCCTGCGATATGGCGACAAAAAATCGGTACCTACCAATTAACTATCGAGCTATGCAACCTTCCAATCTTTGCCTTGAGAACTCACCAAAAGTCCCACTGCAGTAGAAACCAGCCTCTTTTCGTATTTCCCGACCTACAGAGCGCTTCCGACAGTGTTCCTCGGGAGGAAGTTAGTGAACTCTTAAGATCCAAATGTATGCCAGCAACAAATAACAAAAAATATTATCTTATTAGGGTTGCATCTCATGCGAAACCATATTATGCGGATTACGGATCCACAAATGAAATAAACATTGATAGCAACTCAAGAATTAGTAGGGCGTCTACAATCAAGCCTAGTTACAGCTTCCATTTGGATAACTTAGACCTTTCAGCATCGAAGTATGGAAAGGATCCAGGGGCAATTGAGAATTCTCCTCCAAAAAAACAGGAAAAGAAAAGGTAAGTTTTGTTTTTAACAAGAACAACAAGCTTGACGCTAATAGCGTCGGTGTCCGACTTGTTAAGGCATGCGAATTGTAAGCGAGAGGTTCCGTATTCGAATCTCACTTGAGGCCACGTACTAATGATTCTGTTTTGAGTTATGTGCATTAGGTTAATGCTAACCGATGCTCTAACGGTGAGGGAAAATATCTTGATGAAACCTGCACATTCAGATGACTGTATGTGTAACCATGATCCGATCTGGGCAGGTTACCCAGGTAGCAGGGTCACAGAGGTTAGATGGCAGCCGCCCCACTGTTGTTTACTGTTATTATCTGATCTGCCAAGTCCTAGATCATGATTAAGGCGAACCTCGGGCCCTCGTGCGCGAGATAACAACTGGGACATTAACGCCAAGATGATTATTTTTTTACAAGCTTTGATTCTACTCCACATCATCATCATCCAAGCGGTCAATCCCACCTTCTGCCAGGGTCCTGTTCCTACCTATTTCTTGACCTTCGTTCATTGTCTTCAGTATCCGGTCTGAAGCTATCAAACGGATAGACCGATTTTGATGCATTTTATTTTAACTCGGATCCAGTTTAATCGAAACGGATTTGTAAACTCGGGTCAATAGTTTATCCAATATTTTGTGTACCATTTTGTAGATTTTGTCTGGAGTTCCGATACCTATCGGTTAGGTCAAAAGTGCTAAAGTGCTGTTACTTTAGGAAAAAAATCTTTTGTAAGCTTGTTTGCCACATTGGTGGTTTAAAAAAAATTCTCGCTAAATAAAATAAGTTTTTAAAAATCTGCTCATTTAGGTAACAGTCCAGAATAAGCAATGAACAATTTCAAATATAGTGACGTTTTCACAAACAACGTCTAAGATAGAGCTGTTAAGCTTATGGTAACAATGGCTGTTCTTAGACAAAATGAAATTTATGTCGTCCATGAAAACTAGTTAATTAATTAAAGTTAAATAATTGAACAGATTATTGATGATTGGGCATTGTGGTAAGCGAGAACTGATATTTTCCCAAAAGGTGCAACATTTTCACACCGTGGCAGGCGGATGAGAGACCGCAGTGCTGGAAATACTCCAACAAAGCCTTTAACGAAAATTTGTTTATACCACTAAGATTTGCAAAGTAACTTACGGCCTGTATGCCTACTTACAAATAAAGTTCCAACTACTGCTATTAAAACTAGTTATTTTATACGTCATCGTTTCTTGCAGCGCCATGAGTAAATTGAAGCTCCCGTTTTTTTCCTATAAGAAATCAGAGAAGTCCAGTCAAGCGAGCCCAAAGCAGAAACAGAACAAGAGAAAGCTCTTCGGTTTGAAAAGGAAAATTTCGAAGTCCACCACGAAGGCTGCGCCTAACGCGCGTGACCAGGAGCCTACATACGAAGCCATCTATACCTACGACTTCCCGAAGAGAAAAAGATCGTTCATGGACAAGATGTGTCCATTATGCAAGAGGAAAATACCTGGCAAAGAGCCGCCGAAAATGATCCATAACAGCAGACAATATTACAGCGAATATATGGCCAACCAAGAAGTGCCAGATTTCGGCAATAATTTCGATAGTAAAGACAGTACAGCCGTTGATAAACGGGACAAACGGCAAAGTGCAAACTCAAACGCCAACGCCAACGCTAATGCTGAATATAAAATGGAAAAGCAAAAACTGAAGGACAGAGAAGCAGCGAGACTACACGAACTAGAAGAAGTCGAGAGGAAAGTACAAAATTTCATAATTCCCATAGAGGCTCCGACGACCCCCGCCCGACAGCCACCCCCAATGTAATTTTAAGGTAGCCATTACTTACTGTTGTAAATTTATTTTAGATTAAATTTGTTTATATTTAATCTTTTTTAATTTTATTTTGAACTTGACTAATAATATTTTCGCAAATTCTCAACCATGGTCAATTATAAAATAAATTCTAGCAATTTACCATAGAGGCGCGCTTTTGTGAAAATAATTAACTGTATATAGAGAATACACAATACACAAGTCAAATTCAGCCGTAAGGAATGAGAATTTAGCGCACGCGCTGTAAATGCAATCGGGAGTATTAATTTACGAGATATGGCTCTGAGGTTCATATAGTTTATTTACTTAATAAAAAATCCTCAATGTTATTTGTTACTTGATTCATTTTGGTGATTTTGTTAGGTTTTACTGTTTATGTTGTGGCCGTGTGGTGTCCGGCAGAGTAGAATAGCACCAACCCCTTTTCGAGGCAAAAGATCAAGAGTCTCCGTAGTCTGGAAAATGGGCAGCAGCATTTTTCATTGTTATATTTAAACACTGCGATCTCCAACCCGCCTGCCAAGCGTAGAGATTAGGGCAATAACCTCCCCTTTCGTGGGAGAGGCCCTAAGACTTGCAGTGGCCCTAAGTCGCGCTGTGATGATGATGACTGATATAAAATTTAATAAATTTTCGTCACATACCAGACGTCGAAATTGACGGTTCGCAATATAATTAATTATTAATTTACGCCATATTTCTGTAACCACTACTAGGTACATTAATTATTTACAATGTGTTTTACCCATTGAACATTTTCAATATTGTGCTTTTGACTATTGCACCTAATCGTAGAGTGTAAGCAATACCTAACTATTTACTATTCTATATACCTAGTATAAACACACAATCCCTTCGAAAACTTACTTAGTATAAGCCCGGTCGGCAGGTAAAAATTAAGGGGCCTTGCCTTTTTTTTATGTGATACGGCGGACAAACAGGCATGCGGGCCACCTGATGCCATCAACACCAGCAACACCTACTACACTACCATACCAATGTGCTAATTACGCACTCCACTCTATTCCCGAACAAACCCCCAATATTTCATTAAAATTCGAATTGTGTCTAGGTCGAAACTCCGGCCGACCGGGCTAGTATCCTAGCCGTATGTATGTATTATAAATCACACACAAAAAATGGTCCGACACTCAAGTACCTACAATACATACATCCATTGTAGGATAAGTAAGCCTTTGCTTTGTAAAAGTATTTTTGTTAAATATAATAATTAAATAATAATTATACCTAGTACGAAACAAAGTCGCTTCGTGCGCTTAGATCTTTTAAACTGTACAATAAAATTTTAACAATAGGTGTGTTTCAAGAGGAAGATTTTATTGCATGAATAAAGGGTACTTGTACATAGGGGTAAAGTAGGTGTACGCGAACGAACTATAATTTATAAATAAAAGGCCAAAAACAGCGTCAGAAAATCGAAACGCACCTCGCGATAGTTGAGATGCGCCCGAGTGGATTGTAATCACGAAGATCATCTCCCGGATCATCACCCGCTGTTCAGTCGAGTCAGTTAAGACCCTCCTGATGGCAATTTGTACCGGTTTCTAGACGTGGTAGTGATAATTTTCGCGTGACAGGCCGATAGCGCGATCTATTTTACTTCCAGCGACATCTAGCGTTAAGTCATGGAAACTCTACATCACAAAGTATACTCGAGTGTTTTTTTTTTATTAATTAATCAAAATATATTTAAAGACATTCTTTCATCGTTTCAATCTTGACAGACCATAGATGTATTTATTACACTAGTATAGCTTCCTGGTGGCTTCAGTTGCATGAAATTCGGTATTAGCATGCTGTCGCATGAACTTTTAACGTTGTATTCTGAAGACGGTATTTTACTGAAAGTCTGACACAGAATTTGTATGTTTGTATAAGATAAAAGTTCACCACGTTATTGTTAAATTAGAAAGAGAGGTATTATAAGTTGGAAGTATGGCTCTATATATGTCTGTGGCATCGTATTTCTCGAGCGGATGTGCCGATTTCGACACGGTTGAAAACCAGTTTAATCTAGATAGTTCGTAGCTTTGTTTTTAGTAGCCCCCGATGTATTTTTAAATCGATGTGCTAGTCGGGAGTTTTAAAAATTATTTAATCCTTTTTTCTTTACATCAATTTCAGCCGTCGGGGTTATTATAAAAATTTTAAATATTGGTTTTTGTTTTAAAATAAGTAGATTTGGAAATGTTTGACTACTTCTCTATTTTTGAAAAAAATATATATTTCAGTAGCATAGTATTCCATAGACTGAACCGACCGGGCTAGTAAACTAACCGTATATATGTATTATGAATCACACACAACAAATGGTCCGACACTCAAGTATTTACAATACATACATCCATTGTGGGATAGTGAGCCCGCCTTTTGCTTTGTAAAATTATTTTTGTTACTCCAGTATTTATTAAGCAATAAAGAGTTTACATACATACCTACATAGTACAAAACAAAATCGCTTCGTACGCTTAGATCTTTTAAACTGTGCAATGAATTTTAACAATAGATAAGAGTGTTTCAAGAGGAAGATTTTTTTGCATGTATAAAGAGTACGCGAACGAACTATAATTTATAAATAAAAGGCCAAAAACAGCGTCAGAAAATCGAAACGCACCTCGCGATAGTTGAGATGCGCCCGAGTGGATTGTAATCACGAAGATCATCTCCCGGATCATCACCCGCTGTTCAGTCGAGTCAGTTAAGACCCTCCTGATGGCAATTTGTACCGGTTTCTAGACGTGGTAGTGATAATTTTCGCGTGACAGGCCGATAGCGCGATCTATTTTACTTGCAGCGACATCTAGCGTTACGTCATGGAAACTCTACATCACAAAGTATACTCGAGTGTTTTTTTTTATTAATAAATTAAATATATTGAAAGACATATTCTTTCATTGTTTCAATCTTAACAGACCATAGATGTATTTATTACTGAAGACGGTATTTTACTGAAAGTCTGACACAGAATTTGTATGTTTGTATAAGATACAAGTTCAGCACGTAATTGTTAAATTAGAAAAAGGGGTATTGTAAGTTGGAAGTATGGCTCTATATATGTCTGTGGCATCGTATTTCTCGAGCGGATGTGCCGATTTCGATACGGTTGAAAACCAGTTTAATCTAGATTCTAGATAGTTAGCTTTGTTTTTAGTAGCCCCCGATGTATTTTTAAACCGATGTGCTAGTCGGGAGTTTTAAAAATTATTTAATCCTTTTTTCTTTACATCAATTTCAGCCGTCGGGGTTATTATAAAAATTTTAAATATTGGTTTTTGTTTTCAAATAAGTAGATTTGGAAATGTTTGACTACTTCGTCGAGGATTTTTTATTTTTGAAAAAAAAAATGTTAGTAGCATAGTATTCCATAGACTGTTGACTGAAGCGTGTTCTTCAGTTTTAAAGTTGTTTCACAATTTATTTTAAATCTTCTCGAGATAAATTGTCTTGCCGTTAGTTTCGCGGAAACCAATTCTTAGTTTTATTATATTATTATTTAGATATTACGATCTGGAAAATAGCTCGAAGACAAGAAAATAACAATTAAATCGGTGGCGAATTATAAATCCGACCTGAGTGGTTCAGTGCTCAACATGCCGGTCTGCAATGCAAGAGGTCCCGGGTGCGATTCCCTGAAGTTATCAGATCTCATGAAGAGCCAAGCTCCTAACTCTACAAACCCTACATTTTGTTCCGACGGTAGGCCGACGCGACGATTAAGGCTGATGTCTTCGGTCAGACCAAGATAGCGCGTAGATAGCATCATTTGATCATTGACTGTGATAGAGCCACGTTTAAATCTACGAACTTATCCTTGAAATCTACAAAAGTTTGGTCTTTCTGACATTATCTAGATCGAAAATCGAAAACGCTTCGAGAAATGGTATGCAGTGCCTTGTTTTTGCTGTGGCCCTAGGTTGAACGAAATACCAAATTCATGAACTTTTAGGGTAATGGTTAGCTCCGATCATCTTTGTGACAATGCGTGAAAATGCTCCTTAAACTTGAGAAATTATCCTTCGTTACTTTCAAAGTCTATTAATTTGGCATTCCGTTCCATTATTGCTTAACAAGCTAGCCGTTTAATTAAGTAGTTCGGCATCATATTGTGTTGCTCTTGCAGCAACACAATATGATGTTGTTACTACTACTAGTTAGTACTACTAGTTATATTAGTTATTTACAATGTGTTACCTATTGGACATTTTCAAAATTACGCTTTTGACGTAATTCCCTAAAATTAGATTTTCTTTACTGGCAGAAAACGTAATTAGTGAAGCCCGGCCGGCATGTAAAAATTTGGGAATTTTCCTTTTTTTTTGCGTGCGGGCCACCTGATGCCACCAACACCAGCAACACCAGGGGCGCTACCAATGCGCTAATTACACACTCCACTCTGTCCCCGAACAAACTCTCAATATTTCATATTAATCCGAATTGTGTCTAGGTCGAAAGTCCGACCGACTGGGCTAGTAACCTAACCTAACCATATGTATTACGGTTAGTGTGTAACCGTGTGTATGTATTGTATACGCTTATGGATTTTTGTGATGTCAAAATAAATCCTATCTATGTCTATGTCTATGTATATGTCGCAGCCAAATGGTTCAATTAGCCGGTTAACTAAACGGCTAGGTTTTTGAGCAATTATTTAGTTGAAAATTTGCCAGTTTCATAAAATTTTAAAGTGATGTTGAAAGAACGATATTGCCTCGAGTTTACGCAGCTCTTCCACACATTGTGCCAATGCTAACCTACCCACAATAACACAACGAACGGTCCCACACTCAAGTATCTACAATACATACATCCATTGTGCGATAGTAAGCCCGCCTTTGCTTTGTAAAATTATTTATGTTACTCAAGTAATTATTAAGAAATAAAGAGTATACATACATACCTAGTACAAAACAAAGTCGCTTCGTACGCTTAGATCTTTTAAATTGTACAATGAATTTTAACAATAGGAGTATTTCAAGAGGAAGATTTTTTGCATGAATAAAGGGTACGTGTACATAGGGGTAAAGTAGGTGTACGCGAACGAACTATAATTTATAAATAAAAGGCCAAAAACAGCGTCAGAAAATCGAAACGCACCTCGCGATAGTTGAGATGCGCCCGAGTGGATTGTAATCACGAAGATCATCTCCCGGATCATCACCCGCTGTTCAGTCGAGTCAGTTAAGACCCTCCTGATGGCAATTTGTACCGGTTTCTGAACGTGGTAGTGATAATTTTCGAGTGACAGGCCGATAGCGCGATCTATTTTACTTGCAGCGACATCTAACGTTACGTCATGGAAACTCTACATCACAGAGTATACTCGAGTGTTTTTTTTTATTAATTAATTTAAATATATTGAAAGACATATTCTTTCATTGTTTCAATCTTAACAGACCATAGATGTATTTATTACACTAGTATAGCTTCCTGGTGGCTTCAGTTGCGTGAAATTCGGTATTAGCATGCTGTCGCATGAACTTTTAACGTTATATTCTGAAGACGGTATTTTACTGAAAGTCTGACACAGAATTTGTATGTTTGTATAAGATGCAAGTTCAGCACGTTATTGTTAAATTAGAAAAAGGGGTATTGTAAGTTGGAAGTATGGCTCTATATATGTCTGTGGCATCGTATTTCTCGAGCGGATGTGCCGATTTCGATACGGTTGAAAACCAGTTTAATCTAGATTCTAGATAGTTCGTAGCTTTGTTTTTAGTAGCCCCCGATGTATTTTTAAACCGATTTGCTAGTCGGAAGTTTAAAAAATTATTTAATCCTTTTTTCTTTACATCAATTTCAGCCATCGAGGTTATTATAAAAATTTTAAATATTGGTTTTTGTTTTAAAATAAGTAGATTTGGAAATGTTTGACTACTACGTCGAGGATTTTCAATTTAAAAAAAAAAAAAATTTAGTAGCATAGTATTCCATAGACTAAAGCGAGTTCTACAGTTTTAAAGTTGTTTCACAATTTATGTTAAATATTCTCAATATAAATTGTCTTGCCGTTAGTTTCGCGGAAACCAATCCTTAGTTTTATTATATTACTAGCTGACCCGGCGCGACTTCGTTCGCGTAGCGTTCTAACCCTACACCTACCCTACACCTACCCTAAACCTACCCTACACCTACCCTACACCTACCCTACACCTACCCTAAACCTACCCTACACCTACCCTACACCTACCCTACACCTACCCTACACCTACCCTACACCTACCCCTACCCTACACCTACCGTACACCTACCGTACACCTACCGTACACCTACCCTACACCTACCCTACACCTACCCTACACCTACCCTACACCTACCCTACACTAATTGACTCGCGATATTCCGTTGCCTAATTGCATTACGGCTTTGCTGGGAAAGATTAGATCTTCTAGGACGCGGCATTGTTATTAAAATGTGCACTCGCATAAAACCACCAAATTAAGTATTCATTACACATATCGAGTTTTCATTGTTTTTAAGATGTATTCTGCTATTCGGGAAGGAAACAAATCCAACAAATCAAAAACCATGGCAATCGGTCCAGCCGTTCTCGAGTTATAAGTGTTGTAACAAACACGACTTTCTTTTATATATATAGATTATTTAGATATTACGATCTGGAAAATAGCTCGAAGACAAGAAAATAACAATTAAATCGGTGGCGAAACATAAATCCGACCTGAGTGATTCAGTGGTCAACATGCCGGTCTGCCATGCAAGAGGTCCCGGGTTCGATTCCAGGCCGGGCAGAAATGAAATTATGAATTTTAATTTCTGTTACGGGTCTGGGTGTTCTATGTATAATAAATAAGTATGTATTTAAAAAGTATACATATATGTAGTTTATCAATTATCTAGCATAACACAAGCTTTGCTTACTTTGGGGCTAGATGGCGCTGTGTGACTTCGTCCACGATTATTTATTTAATCCACAGGAACCTGTTCGATCAAATTGTACCTCAAAACAAGATTGATTCGAATCCGAAGCTTTAACAAACTTTACAGATTGAGTAATCAGAGCAACTAACTTGGAAGATTTACTTGATACATCAAGATCATAGATACATAGATCAGGCTGCCCGTATGAGATTTTTGTACTTTTACGGTAAAGGGAGGATTTTGTTGTAAGGTTTTCCTACACATTAATGTAGTACACAGTAGTAGAACGATGTGGCCATCATCATCGTCCTAGCGCTTATCCCGGCCTCAGCCAGGGTCCGCTTTCCTACTCAATCTTCTATACTTCGCCCGGTCTTTGGCATCCTCTCGTCGTAAGTCGTTGGCTCTCGCACTTTACTCAGCGATGTCCAATCCATCGCTTCTTAGGTCGTCCACGGGGTCGCCCTCTTTCCTGATACTGGCAGATTCAGGCACCTATTTCCCACATATCCCTGAGGCTTACGCAACACGTTACCATACCAGCGCAAACGAGCGTCCTGGATCCTATCTACGATATCCCTCACGCCAAGGCTGCCACGGATGTACTCGTTACGTACTTGATCGAGTCGCGTAACTCCGCATATCCATCGCAGCATTTTAATTTCGTTGTTGTGGAGGTCGCGAACGTGTTTCGTCAGCACTGGCCATGTCTGGTCATGCCATAGAGCATCACCAGTCTAATTATACTCTTGTATATAAGCCCTTTGAGCTTTACAGGTGTGAGATGTGGTATCTGCATAAAAAGAAGTAAAAATGTTATATTTGTATTTATATTTAGTTATTACGATCTGCAAAATAGCTCGAAGAGAATCGAAAAATCGGTGGCGAAACAGACATCCACAGAAACTTGTTCGATCAAATTGTACCTCAAAACAAGATTGATTCGAATCCGAAGTTTCAATCAATCAATCAATCAAAATTTCTTTATTGATTAGGACATTAAATATCTCTTTCAATCGTCAAAAAGGAGGGGGGTAGGAAAGTAGGAAGGAAACACACAGTGACACGCTGACCGCCCTATGTCTGTAGATAAACGTATCCCTCGCCAACCACAACCGAACCGGGCTCGACAATGCCAGACAGAGCCGGAACGCTATATTATATTATATACTCGTAGGTATGTCTAGTATAATTAAGAAAAACCACCTAAAACTACAGCAAGAGTAAGCCAGTCCACCAAGGCAGCACCCGTTCACGAGTATAACGCAGGGCCCAGCCATCGTCCAATTCAACCATATTTGAGGGAAAAGAGCGACCCGGCCCCCACGCCACCGCCAGACAGACTTTTAAGTGAGCGTGCATCACACATGCTGCATGTGATAGGTAGTTGCTCCCACCCTACTCTATCCTATCCCTACCCTATCGCTACCTTACCCCTACCCTATCCTACCATTGCCTTAACCCCACCCCACCACTACCCTACCCCTACCCTACCACTATCCTACCCCGACCCTACCACTATCCTACCCCGACCTTACCACTATCCTACCCCTACCCCACCCTATACCACCTTACCGCTATCTTACTCCTACCCTACCCTACCCCTACTCTAACTACTACCCTACCCCTACCCTAGCGCAGACAGGAGACACCATGTGTAGGAGAGGAAGGAAAATTAACGCCGCTTCCAAGGTGGTTCTCTGTGGGGGAAAGAAACGGCAAGAAACCCACAGAGCCTACGTTAATTCTTTTTTTTTTTTTAATATGTCTTATGTACTAATACATTATTTGTCCTATATACTATCTTAAAAGTAAATACCTGTATAGAACAGCAGTTCAGTCCCATGGACTTTTGTCATTTACATATTCAGATATACTATAATAACTTTTTTGACATAATTTGTTTTTTATAGCGACTTTAAATTTATTCAATGGTAAATTCTGAATATCTGTTGGAACCTTATTATAAAAGCGTACACATTGACCCATAAATGATTTGTGGACTTTGGCTAGACGACAAGCACCAGCAACAAGCTTATCTTTATTTCTCGTATTAATATTATGAACATCACTATTCTTCTTAAATAAGTGTAAATTTTTATGAACATACATTAAATTCTCATATATATATTGTGACGGCATTGTCATTATATCAATGTTCCTGAATTTATCTCTTAGTGAAGTTCTAGGTCTCAATTGATAAATCGCGCGAATAGCCCTTTTCTGCAATACAAATACATTGTGCCAGTCGGCAGCGTGTCCCCACAGCAGTATGCCATAGGCCATAATACTGTGGAAATAACTAAAGTAAACTAATCTTGCTGTAGAAACGTCAGAAATACTCCGTATTTTCTTTACAGCATATGCTGCAGAACTTAGCCTTTTCGCCAATTTATCAATGTAAGGACCCCATTGCAATTTATTATCCAGGGTAAAGCCTAAAAATACTGTAGAATCAACAAAATTCAAATTTTCGCCTTTTATTTGTACATTAGTGGGCACTGATCTAACATTTGGCAAAGAGAATTTTAAACATTTTGTCTTCTTGCCATTCAGTAATAAATTATTAACCGTAAACCAGTTTACCACTTCTGCAATAGCCTTGTTCACGACTTCATATGTTAATTGTTGTCTTTTTACTTTAAACACTAAAGATGTATCGTCCGCGAACAAGACAATTTCATGGGCATCTTTTACAAAGTACGGTAAGTCATTTACATAAACAAGAAACAAAAACGGGCCCAAAATAGATCCCTGGGGGACACCCATAGAGACAACAGACCCCATAGATCTCTCTCCGTTCACATCAACTTTTTGAATTCTATGACTCAAGTATGAATTTAGCAAGTTCAGGGCCAAGTCCTTTATTCCATAATGTTGTAATTTCCTGACCAAAATGTCATGATTAACGCAATCAAAGGCTTTGGATAAATCACAGAAAACCCCCAAGGCATCACGTGATTCCTCCCACGCCCCAAAGATATGTTTAATAAGTTCAACACCTGCATCAGTTGTTGAACGACCGCGAGTAAAACCGAATTGTTTATGATGCAATAGGTTACCTCCATAAAAATGAGCTTTTAGTTGATTTAATATGATTTTCTCAAATATTTTACTTAGAGTCGGTAAAATTGAAACTGGTCTAAAATTTGTAGGATCCGATGTATTACCAGTTTTCAACAATGGAATAACTTTACTGTGCTTCATCAGGTCAGGAAATTCACCATTATCAACACAATTATTAAATATATTCGCTAAGTGGACAGCAATAACATCAATTACAGAGCTAATAATTTTTACCGACATACCATCAATGTCGGCAGTTGCTTTCATTTTTATGGTTTTAAAAGCCTTAAGTATATCTTGAGGTGTTGCATGCTCGAACTTAAAATCGATGACACTCTCGGGTACATTTTGTTTTAACAAGGATTCAGCGAGAGCAGGAGACGAACTTAAGGATTTCGTAGTTGACACTGGAATGTCTGTAAAAATTTTATTGAATGCCTCCGCAACTTCCGAGTTTTTGGTAACAACATTATCATTTATCTTTAAACTGTACTTAGTATCGCGATTTGCTACTTTTCCAGTTTCACTATTTATTATCTGCCATGTGGATTTTACTACATCTGCCATGTGGGTTTTGACAAACCAGTCATTCACAGTTTGATACGAGGAATTACGGAGCGATCCCACTGCATCTAACTTAGAATTAATACATCATACTTGATTTACTTGATCAGGCTGCCGGTATAAGATTTTTATGTACTTTTACGGTAAAAGGAGGATTTTGTTGTAAGGTTTTCCTACACATTAATGTAGTACACAGTAGTAAAACGATGTGGTATCTGCATTAAAAAGACGTAACTTTATGCATATGTCGTAGCCGGATTGTTAAATTAGCCAATTAGATAAACGGCTAAATAGTTAGTCAAATCGTCTCTTTTTATACCCCTAAGGGGGCAAACAAGCTTGATGGTAAGCAGTCATCATTGCAGCCATGGACGTTTCCAATACCAGGGGCATCACCCACGCGTTGACCCTGTAAAAACCTTTTTACCCCTTTCCTGAAGAACTCCTTGTTTTGCTCTCTAGGGAAAACCTCTTCAGGTAGTTTATTCCACAACCTTAGCATGCGTGGGAGACAGTTCCTATGGAACAGCACAGCTCGCGACCAATTTGTCTCAAAAAGTCAATCCCACAAAAAAACATTTTATTTAAATTTGGTTGGTTAAGCCTCGTAAGCTTTTAACGCTTTCACCGAGAAAAAGTTATCAGATCTCATGAAGAGCCAAGCTCCTAACTCTACAAACCCTACATTTTGTTCCGACGGTAGGCCGACGCGACGATTAAGGCTGATGTCTCCGGTCAGACCAAGATAGCGCGTAGATAGCATCATTTGATCATTGACTTATAGAGCTACGTTTAAATCTATGAACGTATCCTTGAAATCTACAAAAGTTTGGTCTTTCTGACATTATCTAGATCGAAGATCAAAAACGCTTTGAGAAATGGTATGTTGTGCCTTCTTTTTGCTGTGGCCCTAGGTTTGAAATACCAAATTCATGTACTTTTAGGGTAATGGTTATAGTAGGACTACGGGACTACGCTAAGTCCGAATCGCTTTAAAAAAAATAAAAAAAATCTCTGTATGGCAACTAATGCCATGTCTTTTACCATAGCCTCCTTCATCTACATGCTGTAGCACGGAACGGCAACGTCGCTGTAAACCGATTTACTCATTGTTTACATGTCAATGTGCGGGAAAATTATGAATTTTATGATGATAAATTTAAAATATATTGATAAAACTGTAAATAAACGCGTTTGTATGGACCATCTACGAAGGTAAATAAAAGTAAATATATTTATAATTGTGCTAAAATTGGATAAATACAATTTTTGAAAAACAATCCTTGACCATTTTTGTTTATTTATTTATTTATTTATTTAACCATTTATTGTGCACAAAGAAAGTTACAATAATATGAACATAAAGATAACAATCACAAAAGGTACAGCTTATTTCTAAAAAGAAATGTCTTACAGCAGACCTACCGAAGAGAGAGGGCTAGAATAGAGAGGCAGATATGACGTGCACCCAAATACATAATATAATTGAATTACTTAAATAAGTGTCTATATATATATATATAATAGTAATATTACCTACATATATAATAAATAACACAAATACTTAATAAATACCTATAAATATATAATATTATGGATTGCAAGTGGAAAGATAATGCTCTTTTACTCTTTTTTTAAAAATACCGAGTGAGGTACTGTTACGAACAGTATGCGGCAGCGAGTTCCATAGCCTAGCCGCATGAACAGTAAATGATTTAGTATAGCATTCGGAATGATGAGGGGGAATGGAGAGGAGTGTCCTGACGCTTGAGCGACAGGGTAGGTTTTGAGAACGGGAGAAACCAAACCGGTCACGGAGATAGGAAGGAGCACGAGGATTATAAAGGATATTGTAAAGAAGACAAAGGATATGGATATTTCTGCGAAGTCGTATCGGAAGCCACTTGAGCTGAGACCGAAATTGGGAGATGTGGTCATACTTGCGTAAGCCAAAGATAAATCGAATGCCGAGATTTTGAAGGCGTTCAAGCTTACTCAACAGCTCTTCAGTGGCATCGAGATAGCAGGAGTCTGCATAATCCAGTATGGGGAGTATTAGAGTTTGGACAATGGATATTTTGGTGTTTAAAGGAAGGAAATATTGAAGACGTTTGAGAGAGTGTATAGTGTGGTGAATTTTCTTGCTCACGTTGTTGACTTGGGCCGTCCACGACAGGTTAGATTCAAAAACCACCCCCAAATTCCTCGCAGTTTTGGTGTATGGAATGACCGATCCGTCATAAATAATAGAAGGCACTGAGCCATCACGGATACGCTTGTGCATGTAGGTGCTACCTATAATCATCACCTTTGATTTATCAGGGTTAACAAGTAAACCGTAGTCTTTTGCCCATTTCGAGATAATGGCCAGCACTGAGTTGAAATACTTGATAGCATTTTCAGTATCATCTACACTGAAATGGTGGTAGAGTTGCAAATCATCGGCGTAGAGATGGAATCCACAAGGGATAACCGATGTAATAGTATTTATGAAGACAGAAAAAAGAAGAGGAGAAAGGACGCCACCCTGGGGTACGCCCGCAACGAGATCACACCAGTTTGAGTTAGCCTCATTTAAGCAGACCCGCTGCGTGCGATTCCCAAGATAGGACTGAAACCAAGAAAGAACGGACGAGGATAGATTGAGGGAGCGAAGGACAGCAAGGAGTAAATCAAAATCCACTGAGTTGAAGGCGCTGCTGAAATCCAGTAGAGCGAGGATAGTGAGGTTCTTATTTTCAACAGCCCAGCGGATGTCGTCAGTGACTTTAAGAAGGGATGTCACAGTGCTGTGCCCAGAGCGGAAGCCAGACTGATAGGGGGATAATAACTTATTGGATAGGACATGATGTGTAAATTGCTCGTGGACGATATGTTCGAGGACTTTGGAGAGGAATGGTAACACTGATATAGGACGAAAATGGGCGGGAGAAGTGGGGTTGGACGTCTTAGGAAGAGGAATGACATTAGCGGATTTCCACGCAGAAGGAAAGGAACTCTTATCTAAGGAGAAATTAAAAATGTGTGTAAGTATTGGTAAGAGCTCAGAAAGAAGAAGGATAATCATACGGGAAGATATGTTATCATATCCGACAGCAGTAGATTTGATGGATAGAATGTGCTTCTTAACATCCTCTTCAGACACTGTTGTAAAGCAGAAGGAATTGCATGCTGGCAAAGGTTGGGAGGCTATGGAGGATATGGTTTGGCTTTTGAGAACTGTGTCAAGGACTACAGGAGGGAGAGAAAAGTGGTTGTTGAGGGAATTTAAATCCACTGCCTCATCATGAGGGCCAGAGGACTTTCCAATACCAAGAGTTCTCAGAAACCGCCACATCTGTGCAGAGTCAGAAGAGTCAATGGATTCATGGATATAGCGTCTTTTAGCATCTCTACACCGATGATTGCAGGCATTACGAAGATATTTGTAGCGGTCCAAATTATAGTCCGTGGGACATATCTTGTAGCGGTATTTTGCCCGGTCACGCCTGCTCATCAGCTCCCTAATGTCCTGAGTTAACCAAGGCGCTGGGGTATGTTTCATTTTTACCTTCCTTATGGGAGCATGTAAATCAAATAAATTAATTAGCTTAGTGTTCAAAATGTCAACCTTCTCATCTATCAGAACAGTATCAGTAATAAGAGACCAGTCT
This sequence comes from Blastobasis lacticolella, assembly GCA_905147135.1. Taxonomy (NCBI): domain Eukaryota; kingdom Metazoa; phylum Arthropoda; class Insecta; order Lepidoptera; family Blastobasidae; genus Blastobasis; species Blastobasis lacticolella. Next base: position 2,378,197 of record LR990044.1, read on the forward strand.
ACCAGAGATGCATCCCTCCTCAGAGCCTCCAAATCAATATTATTAAAATTGCGTAGGAAAAGAAATTTTGGTTTGGGTCTAGAAGGACGGACTCTATATGACAGGTAAATGAGATCGTGATAGGAGAAGCTAGCTGGAAATTGACCATGTGATGCGATATAATCAGGAGAAGAAGTGATCAATAAGTCTAATAGAGAAGGGACACAATTAGGGGAGTGATGCGTGGCAGTAAGGGGAAGGATGTGAAGATCAACCGAGGACACAAGGTTCAGCAGTTTATGGGCACGAGAGTTATCTTTTAGTAAACATGTATTAAAGTCGCCCATCAAGATGACATGTTCATAATTGGTACGGAGCGTGGATAGCATACCATCAAGCTGACCGAAATAGTCGATGTGAAGATTGGGGCTATAAAAAACTCCAAGTAATACCTTTTTGTGATGTAAGACGACCTCAAGAAATAGATATTCCGCCGATTGGCTGTACTGGTTTGGAGATACGCTAACGATTTTGTAAGCAATATCGACCCGAAGGTAGATTGCAACACCACCTCCTCCCTTGCCAGTACGGTCGTTACGAACGAGTTTGTATCCAGGGAGAGGATAGTGACAGGATGGAAGGGACGGCTTTAGAAAATATTCTGAAACTAAAATAGCATCTACAGGCGTGTTGCTAAATGTCGCCAGAAGATCAGAGTGATGCGCTGGAACACTCTGCGCATTTATGTAAATAAATAATAATAAATAATAAATAAATTCTTTATTTCATTAACAAAAAGTACCTTAAATCTATGGTTGCTGGAGACTCCTTTTAAGCTTAGCCTGTGTCAGGAGGCACCTTATCTACTTATATACAATGGAATTGGTACGTATTACACAGTTGCAGTGCAGTTGGTCTAGTTACAATTAGATAATATGAAAACAATTCAATTGATGAAATATAAAATACATAACTTAAAAATTAATTAATAATTAATATAAATTTTGTTAATAAAGGTGTAAAAAATGTGTGCATATGTGTGAGTGTAGGTGTGTTGTGTGCATGTGTGTGTGTGTGTGTGTGTGTGTGTGTGTGTGTGTGTGTGTATGTGAGCGTGTGACTGCATCTGTACAAGATTTTGGCACTGGTAGTAGATATTGTGATCAAGTCATACATTCCAACAGGTTCTCAATTTCTCTATAGTTTTTGCCTTCTAACCAAGTCTTTATTGTTTTCTTGCACTCATAGTACAGTTTAGGGTAAATGGTCAACCTCTTATTTAAAAGGTTATACAAATGAGCTGAGCGTTTGTGATACTGTCTATCGGCGAATGTGGTGTTAGTTTTTGGAAGGAACGCTACTATATCTTTCCTTCTTCTGTTCATAATGTTTGAGTCGTAAGGTAATGTCTTATGTTTCCTTAGCACGGTGTTAATGATGTACAATGTCCTCACAGTCGGCAACCTACATATTTGATAGAGAGTATCGGTCGGAAAACACCTCTCTTTAAAATAAATAACTTTGAGGAGGCTACGTTGGGCACGCTCCACCTCAAGGAAACGAGTTTTAGCTGCACCCCCCCACACCGGCAGGCAGTAAGCCAACACAGACTGAGCCAGTGACACGTATATGTCTATGAGGATATCCCTAGACGAGTCATGGGGCCCAGCGACCGCCCTTGGGACCACATGTCTTAAACATTTAAAAATCCAGGTAAGTTTTCGCAATCTGGAGATCACATGCTCACCGTGCAGATACCATGACAATCTCTGGTCCACGATAATACCCAAATATTTTGCATGAGAGATTTTTTTAATACATGGGCAGCAACAGTTTGTTGTGTTTTGTGGGTTTCCGCAGCTGTGAATTTTGATGGTGAAATTATTTGTAGGTTGATTGTTGTTACAAATACTAAAACAGATGTAGTTGGTTTTGGAAGTGTTTAATGTGAGAACATTGTTTCTCAGCCACTTATTTATTTGAGCCAAACCCCTTTCAGCACTTGTTCTAACTGCATCCCAACTGTCACCGGTGAAGACAATGGCAGTATCATCAGCATACGAAAATATTTTGGCATTAGGAATGTTCATCAGACATAGGTCATTTATATATATTAAGAATAGCGTTGGGCTGAGAACACTACCTTGAGGTACGCCGTGTGTTACCCCCACCTCTGCACCGATGCAGTTTCCCAGTTTAATTTTTTGTGTTCTACCGGTTAAGTAGTCTTTGAATAGGCAGAATGCGGTATCTCTTATTCCTAACTTACGAAGCTTGTGCAGGAGAATGGGAACAGACACGGTATCAAACGCCTTTTTAAGGTCCAGAAAAACTGACATACATTTGGCTTTGTTATCTAGTGCTTCAACTATGGTCGAACTCAGAGCCATTACAGCATCCTCTGTTGATTTATCTGGTCTGAATCCAAATTGGGATGGGGACAAAAGGTTGAAGGTGTTTAAATAATTGTTAAGTCTCTTGTTAAGCAGCTTTTCCAGAATTTTTGAGATAGCAGGAAGCACAGAGATAGGCCTGTAGTTACTGACATCGTGCTTGTCCCCACCCTTGTGCACCGGTGTAACAATGGATTGCTTAAGGGGATCTGGGAATATGCCTCTGTCAAAGCAGAGATTGGCAAGATACGTTATAACCGGTACAATCTCATCTTTAGCCATTTTAAGAAATTTAGTGGAAATGTTATCCCATCCTGGGGCACTATTTGTTTTTAAGTTACTTAGTATACCGTTGACTTCACTATGATCCGTGTGGAGAAGTACAAAGCTGTTTAGTTGAGACGGCAGGTTTTGCAGATATGAGTTTTGTTCACTTACGTCTAGTTGTATTTTTTGAGCAAGGTCTCCACCAACACCCGCGAAATAATTGTTGACGAAATTTGCTGAGGCGGTAGGAGATGATTTTACATTAATTAGTTCTGAGTTTATGCTATTCACTTTGTTTGTACATGTAATGTCTTTAATATTTTTCCACAATAGTTTATTATTTTTAGCCGATTTTGATAACAAATCTCTTTCGTAGTCTCTCTTGAGCTTTTTTATTAGGTTGTTGCAGTAGTTTCTGTATCTTTTGTATGTAATTTGTAATATATCATTGAAGGGATCATTACAAGCCTGTTTCTGAAGTTTGTTTCTGTTTCTTATGCATCGTATGATACCTTTTGATATCCACGGTTTTATATTGGTTTAATGTGCACGACATTAAAGTTTTTTGCGCACTTAGAGAATACAGATTTTAGCTGGTCATGAACTGATGTAAAGGTGATATCACTGTCGCTGTCAGCACTCAAAAAGTTGTCACTAGTGGACGAGCACGAGAAAAAGCTGTCATCTAATAGTTGCGTATCCATAACAATATAATACTTATAAAATAAATATGAATATATAATAATAATATGATACTTATATCAACAAAAACCCTAACTTAATTAATTAAATACGAAATTACAGCTAAAACTGCTCTAAAATACATTAATACTTGCCGTGGTAGATACAAGTTAAAAAAAAACATATTAACGACACGGAGCTAAAACAGAGAAAAAAGAAAAACAATTTTACAAACAAGACTAGGCTGAATGATCGTGCAGCCTTTGCCATACTGAACAAAAATGAATGATTACATCTATGGTAGAAAGTTGTTTTGACAATGACATTATTTTGACAATTGATTTGACGTTAAAAGTTAAAAGTGATAAATGTAAACAAACACATACTAAACTAACCTTCAATTAAATTAAAAAATTAAAGTAAGGAAGTAAATATAAAATTTAAAAAGGTGGTATACGGGGAAAATAACCTACTACACCACAAAGGACCTACAAAGTCAATGCAACCGGATAAAATTAAGATGGTCACTTGGCCCTAGTGCTGCGGACACGAGGAGCGGCTGACGTTGCACCTGTTTTTACGGGCGCGGCCATAGGACCGGCCTTCGACGAAGTAGCTTGTGGCTGCGACGTGGCTAGTTGCACTTCTTGTGTCGGAGTTAGTGCCTTCGGCGAGATGCGCGCGACTTTGGCATCAGCTTCCGGAAACAACTTGATTAGCGCCTCCAATTCACTACGCTGCTCAATTCTCTTTCGCGTCTTGTCGGGTAGTAAGATGGTAATCCTGCCGTCTGTGGTCCAACTGTTATGCACTCCAAAATGTTGTCGCGCAGCCATAAAAACATCATGCCTGGATTTGGTCAAATATTCAGACAGGGTTATGCCTGAACCCTTCAAGGCGGTCTTAGAGGTCCATACCAGTCGTCGGTTATCCAGGTTATGAAAGCGCATCAGCACTGGTCGCGGTTTTTTTGTCGAGGTGCTAGTACCCAGTCTGTGACAGACTTCAAAATTGTTAGAGGTAAGCTCAGTCAATTTTAATTTGTCGGTTAATACTTGATTGACTACCTTGTGTAACTTCTCGTCCTTGGTTTCAGAAATCCCATGCAGTAATAATACTTTACGGCGGAGAAATGTCTCTTGACGATCGAGACCTAATGCTAACAGCTCAGTTTGAGTGTTGAGTTTCGAAAACCCTTGGCAGACAAATGCTTTGAACTGAGTAAAGTCTCTTACCAGCAAAGGATCAGTGCTCTCTACAATGGGTGCAGAAGTTGCTTTTTGGAGCCTCTCCTCGAAGTCGCCCATTTGCTCAAAGAGTTTTGATAAATCTTGCCAGTTAACGGATAATTTCCCGGAAACATCCATAGTGCTTGATTGTTGTTTGTGATGGTAGTGCACAGTTCCAAAAAGATACACAAGGTGTGGAAATGTTATTTCACAGGCAAGTTTACACTGTTTACACTCACTAGAACATATGTGTAGTCAAATTAATTAATAGTAACTATTTTTATTTTTAGTAAAATTAGGAGCCAAAGTAAAACGCGTTTATTTGCTACGCCTACCCGCCGAAAAAACGGGTTGTTGTTAGTTTTTAGCTTATTTCATAAATCAAATTCTGTTGTATATTCGTAATCTTTCTCTAACAGATGCCAAGGCATTTTTGCATTTGAAAAATGCAAGTAAAATTATGATTAAACCATAAAAATGGGAAAGATGCAGTGCCAATGTTTTGCTTTCCAAAAGATGTAATTCTATTAAATAAATGGACTTCTGCTATTCCCCAAGCATGCTGGAGTCCCACCAAAGGATCTTTTGTAAGCAGCAAACATTTTTGCATTGTGAAAGTTATCACAACTACTTTAAACCACGATCTCTGATTATCCACGATGATCTAAGCATTGAAAAAGTATATAGGTACAATAAGTAAGTAAGTAGTTAGTTTTTATATACTTAGGCACTTAAATAAAACTGTTTAAAATCTATTATACCTAATATTTAATAAATTGGGCAATATTTTGGCTGGCATAGATTATTTTATTTCATAATAGCTTTTGGTCGCGACTGTGTCCGCATAAAATTCTGCTATAACGTGCCGGACCCGTTCTCGCGGGAATCACATAAATATCGGGATAAATTATAGCATATGTGTTATTCGGGGCTATATTCTATATAACTGCCTAATTTCATTAAAATACGATCAGTAGTTTTTGCGTAAAGGTGTAACAAACATCCATTACGTACAAAACCAAACATAGATTATATTTCGCATTTATAATATTAGGATAATACAATTGCAAGTAGGTATATAGGTAAATAGGACAAAAATCTATCCAATTACATATTATCTAACTAATGTATATACTTATTAATATACTTTATCACTTAAATAATTAATAACATAAAACGACGACGACCGCGATGATAGTTTTACAGAAGTTTTCAGGTTCACTAAAATTCAAAATGCGACGTTGTCAAACTTCTGCGCATGGCTTGTAAGATGAAGGAGGCTATGCTTTTACCCGTCATAGAACGTCATTCATAAAAGTCATTACAAAGAATTGGACTGATTTGAAAAATATTGTTGAGGCGATTGGTACATTGGAGCGCAGCATTCATTCTGGCGAAATTTGGAAATATGTGTAATTTTTATATAGTTTTATATACAATAAAAAATTTAGGAATTCTCCAAATTGTTACAATCTTTTCATAAAATTATATTATTTAGGCGAAAAATAATTAGAGAACTGAGTAACGGAATACCTATTTGACAATCCTGGAGACCTCACTTCACAGCAGCGGCCTATTTGACGCCTTTTTATGTAGAAAGTACAGCGCCAAAAACTTATCTGACCCGCAGCCCGTGTCAAATGTGTCAATGAAAAACAACGACGGATCCGCACGAACGAGCGTGGATGCGTTTTCAGTGTGTTCGACTATGAGTAATTTACATAGAAACCGATGACAGCTTAAATAACTTTATGCCACGCACTAACGCACGTCATGCACAACTGTACGGTGCTGCGTTCCAGTGTGCGGATCGCCTAAATAATAATGGACAATGACTGACAAGGACAGATTATCCAATAGATATTGCCATATCCACATTTTATATTTTCTACCACTGTCAGTTGATTCGGACTAAGCGTGGTCCTATTATAGCTTCGATCATATTTGTGAAAATGCGTGAAAAAGCTCCTTAAACTTTAGAAATTATCTTTCGTTACTTTTAAAGTCTATTAATTTGGCATTCCGTTCCATTATTGCTTAACAAGCTAGCCGTTTAATTAAGCAGCTCGGCAACATATTGTGTTGCTCTTGCTGTAATTACTACTAGTTATATTAGTTATTTACAATGTGTTACCTATTGGACATTTTCAAAATTACGCTTTTGACGTAATGCACCTAAGGGGCCATTCATAAATTACGTCACACGAATTTTAGGACTTTTGAGCCCCTCCCCCCCTTCTTGTCACAGGTTGTCACAATTTTATAATCCCCCCCTCCTGATGTGACGTCACACATTTCTTAAATTTATCCATGTATTTTAGAATAATTGAAAGAAAACAGCTATCGTCATTTTTCATAGTGAGATAATTTCATAGTGAGAATGCGAAATTATTAATAAATATGGATCAAGTTCGTTAATAAGATTTTTTTTTACATCTAAACGTCGCGTTTGGCTATTAATTTTTAACATATGATGTCACAAAATTTTTGACCCCCCCTGCCCCTTGTCACATTATGTCACATTTCAGTAATACCCTCCTTCCCTATTAAGGTGTGACGTAATTTATGGATGACCCCTGATCGTAGAGTGTATGTAAGCAATGCCTTAACCACTTTCTATGCTTTGTACCTAGTGTAAACACACTATCCGTTCGATAATTCCCTAAAATTAGATTTGCTTTACTGGCAGATAACGTAATTAGTGTAGCCCGGCCGGCAGGTAAAAATTAGGGAATTTACCTTTTTTTTGCGTGCGGGCAAAAAAATGACCTGATGCCACCAACACCAGCAACACCAGGGGCGCTACCAATGCGCTAATTACACACTCCACTCTGTCCCCGAACAAACTCTCAATATTTCATATTAATCCGAATTGTGTCTAGGTCGAAAGTCCGACCGACTGGGCTAGTAACCTAACCTAACCGTATGTATTATAAATCACACACAACAAACGGTCCAACAGTCAAGTATCTACAATACATACATCCATTGTGCGATAGTAAGCCCGCCTTTGCTTTGTAAAATTATTTTTGTTACTCCAGTATTTATTAAGCAATAGAGAGTTTACATACATACCTAGTAGAGGTGAGACGTATGTACTGGAATAGGTTTTAGGAACAGGTTTTAAGTCGTAATTCTAAAAACCATTTTGTTCGACGTCCAAACACGTATCTAGAGTATTTTGAAGTATGTATCTATAAAACTGACACACGGACTACTAGAACTAGAACGTACGTACCAGTACGAATATGTACAGAAGATTATTTTGAATGTTTTTGTTACTGGACCGATTGCTTTTAAAATGGATATCTGAACGTCCCTTGGGACCCTTGACATGAACCTGGTGCCAAAATTGAAAAACTTGCCGCCATTTTGAACTTTTTTGTTACTGGACCGATTGCTTTGAAAATCGATATCTGAGCGTTTCTTGGGACTCTTGATATGTATCTGGTGCCAAAATTGAAAAAAACGCCCCATGATGAAGGTTCAGGTGTATAATTTGTTAAGGTTTACTACCCGTGCGAAGCCGGGGCGGGCCGCTAGTATTAAATAAAAAAATTACGAACACTCTAGTATACTTTGCGTTTCCCGCCGACCATAGAGTTTCCATGACGTGACACTAGATGTCGCTGCAAGTAGAATAGAACGCGCTATCGACCTGTCACTCGGAAATTGTCACTACCACGTTCAGAAACCGGTACAAATTGCCATCAGGAGGGTCTTAACTGACTCGACTGAACAGCGGGTGATGATCCGGGAGATGATCTTTGTGATTACAATCCACTCGGGCGCATCTCAACTATCGCGAGGTGCGTTTCGATTTTCTGACGATAATTTATGGTTCGTTCGCGTACACTTACTTTACCCCTATGTACAGGTAGCTGAGCGTCCCTTGGGTCTAGGGATGTTACACGTACCATAATTATGGTACTAGAGCTGTGTCGATCGATCATTTGTCGTAACCCGGGTCGCTCATGACCCACTCGTCTGGTGATCGGGTTCAAATGATTCGATCATTTGGGTCACAGCACAGTTCGTTTGATTTGTACGACAGAGTGATGAATGCTGAGCTGCCTTTTGGTAGATAGGATCATGACATAACTATTACATATTTTTGATACCACTCTAACTACTTTTGTGTACGCCTAGGGGCATGTCGCCTGTTTGAAATGTATGATACTGTATGTAATAATTATAAAGTTTTATAAAGTTACTAAGATTTTACTTTAAAAAATAAAGTTGGATTTGACTTAAAAAATATTATGCTCTGTTTATCTTATGGCTAAAAAAACATACCTATCTACAGAAATAAAATGTTAACTAAAATAATCAAATTTATTAGTTTTAAAAGATTACAATAATCTACTCCAAATTGTGATTCAGGAACAAAATTTGAGAGGCTTTGTTCGGTTTTAAAGAACTTCTTTTATTGGTAATGGTCATTCCGGCCTTGGAAAATATTCTTTCACATGGTACTGAAGTTGCTGGCACACATAACCGACGCTTCATTAATATATGTAAATGTGGATAGAGAAGACGGCGCTCATTCCACCACTTTAATGGATCATCCGTTCGTTTTATAAGTGGTTCATTTATATATTTATCCAGTTCTACTATACTAGCGGCTGTAGGATTTTTTATTAGTTCGTTTTCTACTTCTTTGTCAAATGTTGCCCACATGTTGCCAGAAGTAGAAGGTTGCGGCTGGTTCTCCTCATCTTGTTCTGGTAATGGTGTCACATCTTCCCGCGCAATTAACCCACGAAGTTTTGTTTTAATAGATTTTACACAGTTATCATATTTTTCTTTGTTAGTAAATGCATACTTTTTAAAACGTGGATCTAAAAATGATGCTTCTGCTGCCAAAACGTGGCTCTCTATATCACGAAAACGAATGTTAAGTTGATCTCGAAGAGTCAAAATAAATTGAACATATTGGCCAGGTTGTGCTGAACGAGTATTTTCGGCAAGGCTATTCTCAACAAGGAAATTCTCAACATGCGTTTTCATTATTTTTACCAGCACGATTACCTTGGATATAGAAACCGACTTCTCAGCGCTCATTTCTTCCGTCACGTCATAAAATATTTTTAAAACTTGAACACATTTCTCTATGACTATCCAATCATCAAGCGTCAGGGTGTTCAGTCGGGGTTGTTCAATGGCTAGTGTACTAACAACAGCATCTTTTATTTTAAGTAACCTCGCAAGCATGTCATAGGTGGAATTCCACCTAAGCATGTCATAGGTGGAATTCCACCTAGTCACAACGCTCTGTTTAAGTTTCAGGGGAGGTAATTCCATTTGAGTTTGCATAGCCGCCAGTCTGCTCTCAGCTGTTGAGCTATGTTTGAAATACTGGACTATTGCTTTAACCTGATCTAATTGCTCTTTAATATTATTTAAACTGTGCTGAACCACCAGGTTCACCGTATGAGCAAAACAAGGAAAATGGCGCCAAGTTGTTAAGTGAACGCCTGCTACAATATTTGCCGCATTGTCAGTTATAATTCCTGCTATTTTGTTAGAAATGCCCCAGGTTTCTGCTATATTTATCAAAAAGTTCGATAAGTTTTCTGCAGTATGTCTTTCATCAAATGCATTGCAGCCTAACAAAACCGATTTAAGCACACAAATCTTGTCAATAAAGTGAGCAGTCACTGCAACAAAACTCGTATTACTTATTGATGTCCAGCCGTCGGTGGTTAAGCATATTGCTTCGGCTTCTGTTTGCAACTGCAATAGTACTTTATCTTTTGTACTTTGATAAAGTTTAGGTATTAAACTGGAAGATATTGTTTTGCGAGAAGGTAATGTGTATGTAGGTAATATCAATTTATATATTTTTTTAAATTCTTCCTCTTCAACTATTGCAAACGAGTGATAGCCCTTAACTATAAATTTTACAATTTGTTCATCAAGCTGCTTAGTTTTGCTGATGGGTAATGGCCTCGAAGACACAGCGAAATTGTTAATTTTTGTCTGAACTTGCGATTGCGTGGTTTGGCGAGAAGTTGAGGCTGTTGGAGCAGTTATTAGATGTAGAAGGAACACCATTCGCTCCTGTAGCGTTTGAATCAGTGCTTCTCGGTAGGCTGATCTGAACTTCTGATCTTTCCCTTATTGGTTGCTCTTGATCAATAGACACTGTACCATGCAATTTTTTCATGTGCCTAGTCAAATTACCAGTACCACCTCCAGAATAGCTAATCGTTTTCGAGCAGTACTCACATTTTGCCTTATCTTTATTTATTACAGAGAAATGATTCCATATTTTACTTCGTTTTTTAGCCAGATCTGACATTTTAAATTATTAAGTAATGAACACAAAAAAAAAAAACAACAAATATAACACGAAACACAAATAAAACCCAATTTAGGTAAGCATCAATGGAGCTAAGCGAGTTTTGTTAGTATGAGCTAGTTAGTTAGAGTTAAGAGCTAATTTATCTATTTACAAAGGCATGCACTTGCATAAAATCCCACACCAAATAGTTTCTTACAATGTTAACTTCTAATAAACAACCACAATTAAATAATAATGTCACAACACAATGCCCAACCACTATAATACGTTACCAACTTTAATAAAACAAGACGCTCTTACGCGCGTGTCGCGGGTCATAGGTCACGGGTGCAACTGATTTGATTTGATTTAAAAAAATCAATCATACGATCGACAGATCATCGCGCGAGCTACGCCTACGAGGCACAAACCAGTTTATCGAGCGAGATCGAGAAAGAGTGCGAATACGCACGAACGTGGTTTAAAATGTAAGTAAACGAAAGAGATAGAAACTTTTGTTTGTTACGTCTCAGTGCGTGATTGAATGCACGAATCGAACACCTGTACAAGCAAGCAATTAGTTACGTTAACGAAATAAGAATAAAGTGCATTTAGGTTTGTTTTGTCACCGGGTCAAATGATCGAGTCTTATAAAGATCCGTGATTCGATCAATCGTGCACAGATTGTGATCGAATCAAAACGATTCGATCAGTCGCGACCGACACAGCTCTATATGGTACACGTACCATTTTCCAGGTGTTCGTACCATGTACCATAGTACTTCCATTCCATAATGGATTATGGTACGTAAAAGTACCATAATTTAACATCAATCCAGCTATATGACTTTATCTCGCCCGCTCCGTTCACGGCGCCTTATGACAACGCAAAATAGACAATACTGTATGAACGTAAGGTTGCTTTTCGCAATTGTAAGTATGGAGAGCTTTCTTGACTTGAAGAACGTATTTAATCTCACTGGCACGTGCCCCACTACTTAGTTAGTTGATTTCGATGTGTGAGTGCAAATATTAATAACGACACTTCATCTGTGTGGGAGCCAATGAACGGCGCGTACTCCGACGTTTGAATCTTACCGGCAACTGAATGACCAATTACAACGGCATTTGTATATGTATTGCGTCCATATTTTAACCCTTTAACCGCCAAGGTCGGATATATCCGTCAAAAATTTTCGTGCTCATTTTGCCAAGGTCGGATATTTACGACCAAATACCACTACTCGGTTAATCTGCCTTTTTGTTTGATAGCACTGTATTATATTAAAATAATGTTCATAATTTGGTAAATAGTTGATGAAGTAATCATATACAATTGCTTACACTTTAGTTTCTTAATTAGAAGACTCAAAAATAATGTCTAAAGTTGAATAAATTACTGATAGTATTATTCGAAAAGTGTATTGGTGTCCAACGCCAGTGACGGAAAAATCCGACAATAAGGATGGGACATAAGCAATGATTTACTGGTAGAAAAATCCACATAAATTAAACTATTTCTGTTTATACTTACTAAGTTATTATAAAACAAATAAAGCAAATGTTACTCTATAGTAAACACATTTATTTCTATAAATAAATGTGTTTATTTTATTTTATTTATAATAAATAAAGCTTAAAAATGTCAGTAACTGAATCGACAATTCCCATCCCTAGTCTGCATGCTTAGAAACTAATGTTGCTAGTACACCCAGCGCCACGGACGGAAAAAGACGACCGCTTCTGACGTCATAAACGAGTGCCGCCTTCTGGAATTTTCCATTGGTGTTGTGCTTATGTGTGTTATTATTATGTTCGTGTTATCGATAAATGTGATTCAACATGACAACTGCTGAAGAATTAATACGTATTCTGGAAGGTGATGAAGATGAAGAATTTGAATCAGATGAAGAGTTTAACATCGATGAAGAGGTAATTTTTATTGCATTATTTTATTTAACCTAAACTGTATTAAATAAATAGATTAAGTTTATATGAATGACTTAATATTATTATTGCAAGCTTAGGGCCAGTTCATTTTAGAGGTGAGACGTACTAGGTAAAATGCGTACTGAGTCTTGCGAGTACGAGTACGTAAAAATACTTGTTCCAAAAACCTGTTCCTCAAATACTTCGAAGTATGCGTTGTTTTCTAGTATTAGGAGTTTGTGTTTTGGTACAGAATCCTAATACTATACGTTTTTGATGTGGTTTTTGGACGCAGGTCCACGGGAATCGATCCGGGGTTGGAGTGTAGCAAAGGAAAAAAATGCCTATAAAATTTCGGAACCCATTGGTTGTTGTATAGCAAAGGGGGCACTGAGAAAAAAGACTTCGAAAATTTTCGACTTTGAAGGGGAATTACCTATATCGATATACTATTGAACATCACTATTTGTTGTAGGTATTTATTTTTCGTTTTACTGTGCGTGGCGCTGAGGGCATGCCAACTGATTCTAAGCGTGGCGGTTAAAGGGTTAAACTTGCTTGTGTGCGTTAATGCGATAGTGGGGCGCGTCATTTTAAATTAGACGAGCTCTACCTGTACATAGGGGTAAAGTAGGTGTACGCGAACGAACTATAATTTGTAATTAAAAGGCCAAAAACAGCGTCAGAAAATCGAAACGCACCTCGCGATAGTTGAGATGCGCCCGAGTGGATTGTAATCACGAAGATCATCTCCCGGATCATCACCCGCTGTTCAGTCGAGTCAGTTAAGACCCTCCTGATGGCAATTTGAACCGGGCAATGAACGTGGTAGTGATAATTTCCGAGTGACCGGTCGATAGCGCGTTCTATTTTACTTGCAGCGACATCTAGTGTCACGCCATGGAAACTCTATGGTCGGCGGGAATCACAAAGTATACTCGAGTGTTCGTAATTTTTTTATTTAATATTTAAAATATACGCTAGCATAGCTTTTAGTTGTGTAAAATTCGGTATTGGCGTGCTCTCGTGTGAACTTCTTATTTTGAAATCGGTATTTCTCTGCAAGTCTGACATAATTATATTATGTAATTTGTATATTTGTATAGATAAGATACAAGTTGGTATGTTGGTACAATGTTGGTATGACTCTGTCTGTAGCATCGTATCTCCTGATCGGATGGGCCGTTTTCGATGCGGTTGAAATCCAGTTAAATCTAGATGGTTCGTAGCTTTGTTTCCCACGACGCGCGACGGATGGAACGGAACGGGGGCGGTATATGCGTTTGGTGTTAGAGGTTGTTTCTATGTCTGTTACCATTTTCCTCGGAAGCTACTAAACTGATTTCGTTAGAGTTTTTTGCATTTAAAAGCTATCATTTCAGAGCAGGTTCTTAGATATATTTTGTGAGCTTAGCAACAGCCAGATAAGTCGGCATTTGAGTAGTTCTCAGAAACTACTTAACCGCTTTCGATACGGTTTTTTGCATTCTAAAGCTATCATATCACAGAAAACTCGTGTAAACATAGCAATAATGAAATAAAAAAGAACAAATTTAAAAAAAAAACTATGACGCCCTGCTAAAATTGATGTACCTAAAGGAAAAAGGATTAAATAATTTTTTGAAGCCCCGACAAGCAAAAGCTCGAATAATTTGTCGGGGGCTACTATTGTATATAGTATGTAATCTCTTTATTGCATCAATTTATATCAATACAGGAAATAAAAATGCAGTTTATAATGCAAAGGCGAGCTTATCCCACAACGGGATTTCTTCCAGCTAAACTTTGATAAGCCGAGAAGACCTTTGATGAGCGGTGAAGGTAATTAAGAGCATAAACAATTAACTATAAAGAATATAACTCCATATACTATACATATGATTCAGATTCAGATAATTTATTGAAAACAATAGTTACATTATCATCATGTCGAAGCGTATTCAATAGTTAGTCAGTACAAATTGAAATAAATCAAAATTACAGAAGTAATTTAAGATTCATGACGTACCTACTGCATATTGTAGGCCAATAAAAATGACAATGAGATGAATAAAGTAATAAATGTCATTACAAAAATAAATTCTTAAAATTATAACAATTTAGGAATGTCAAGTGTTACCTAATGAAATAGTAGGTAATTATAATGTATATTTATTATAATAATCTATAGATTCACATAAATGTCAAATATATGCTACTTATTGATTTTAAATTTTTTCTTGAGTGTAGAAGCACTGCTCTAAAAGCCATTTTTTTACTCGTGTCTTAAAAGTGATAGTGGAGGTTGCATCTTTGACGTTTACCGGTAGTTTGTTGTATACAGTTGGCCCTAATACGTAGACAGATCGCTCGAACTTTGTCAACTTGTGCCGTACATGGAGAAGTTGACCTTCGTCCTTGATGCTTCGCAAAGCACGAGTTGAGGCGGTTTTACGTTGGAACATTAAAATTTGTATGTTTCCATAAGTAAACATAGCTACCTGTAGTATTAATTCGCACGGCAGTAGCAGAACTCAAAGTTTTTTAAATATTTGTCTGTACGTTTCGTCGTCCGCAACGCCTGCGATGGCTCGCACCGCGCGTTTCTGGAGTACGAATACTCGCTGCCAGTCGGCGGAGCGTCCCCACCGCTCCACCCCGTACGACAGCAGCGAGTGCACCGTGGCGAAGTAGCACGCCCACCGCGGCTCGCTCGGCCGTGGAGGCTAGTCTGCGCAACGCGAAACACGCACTCGCGAGTCTCTCACACAACGCGTCGATGTGTGGCTCCTACGTAAGGGCGCTGTTCCGAGTGAACCCCAGCAACTTGGTGCTTTCTACTTGCTGTAAGAGAACGCCTTCCGCCATGACCTGCAGGTTTAGGGGTGTCCTGCCGTTTAGGCAGTATCTCATAAAACAGGTCTTGTTCAGCGATAGACCGTTCGACTTAAACCACCAATCGAGGCGCCGAATTGTGTCGTTCAGTTTAGCTTCCAGTTCTTCTGGTGTATGAGGATGTAAATATAGGCAGACTATATACTAATCAGTACATAAATTGACAATTACTAATATATATATATAAATATTCATAATATAATAAATAAAACTATATTACATGACAACAGATATATAAATAAATAAAGCTCATTCATCAAGTTTTAAGAAAATATTTCCTTACAAGATCCTTGAGGGAGCCAGCGTATTGTCATATTCTGTTCCCAATATGTAATTTCAATTCATGTTAAACTTATGAAAGCCCAAAATTTTATTTTGTTCTAGGGCCAAATTAATTCCACAGGATAGGGAATGGCAGCCCCCTATGTATTTTTTGAGCGATTTGCTAGTCGGGAGTTTAAAAAAATATTGAATCCCTTTTCCTTTACAACAATTTCTGCCGACGTGGATCTTTCATAATTTTAAATTTTAGTTTTTATATTAAAATCGGTTCAGTAGTTTGGAAAATGCTTGACTACATACATGTGTACACTATGTCGAGGATTTTTTGACATAATATAATATGTCATTTGTTGTTATTAACATTTTATGGGACTGTGGGAAATTCCTTAGACGTTATTGAGTACTCTAGTTTTACAAATTACCTATTCTAAATCGAAGTTCAAACAAATCAAGGTAAATTATAGACTTGGACGTTAGTTTTGCAATTACTTAGTATTGTTAATATAATTACATAGATATCCATTGTCATTAAGTTACGATCTGAAGGTAGCAAAAGCAAAAATAAGTCCAACAAAATAGGAGGCCCGAGGAAAAGAAAATAACAAGTAAATCGGTGGCGAAACAGAAATCCACAGGAACTTGTTCGATCAAATTGTACCTCAAAACAAGATTGATTCGAATCCGAAGCTTTAACAAACCACTCAATCAGAGTTGGATACGAAGGCATTACGGAGCGATCCCACTGCAACTAACTTAGAAGATTTACTTGATCAGGCTGCCGGTAAAGAATTCTTGTATTTTTATCGTAAGTGGAGGATTTTGTTGTTAGTAGGTTCAGGTTTTCTGTCAATATTTCGTTTAATTTTGCTACACAGTAAAATCAAGTGGAACAATATGGTCTCTGACAAAAAAATGACGTAACGTTATATACAGGAGCTTAGCCTCTGGACAAATAATGAAACCCTGTTTAAGACTGCTACTCAGCAGCATCGTAAAATAGGTCTTTCTTTATATAGACAAAAAACACCTTACAATTTTTTCTAACTAATTAATTTGTAACTTAACCGGCAACAAGATCAACATACTGTATCACGACAACACGTATTAATTGATCTAGAATTAATTATAGACACTCATGACGACACATGAAAAGCGGGTGATGTTATGTCACACTTCAAATTATTGTTAAATTATATTACATTTTTTTTGTTTAATATTAGCTGTCATCTGACGCGGAGTCTTATGCAATTCAAAAGAGTTTGCAATGTTTAGGGTACTTCTTAGACCATGCAACTATAATACAGGCTGCTCCTGACTGATAAATTTAAAATCGTTGGTTATTCGGTAATACTGGACTGATTGTTATGATACTTTGAAGTTTTGTTTTAAATACCCTACTCAACTAGTAGGGTTTGTCCAGAGCGTAAGGCCGTAGCCGGATGGTTAAATTAGTCATTTAGTTAAACGGCTAGATCGTTACAATTACTGTTAGTTCTAGATTAATTTAGTATTAAATATCGATTATATTATAATTATATACTTTTATTCTTTTTTACTTATGATTACTTCTGTGTTGAATTAGTAATTGTTTCATGTTAAATTTTCGCCTTTTGTGCTTTTTCGACTTTTAATTTTTTGCCTGAAACACAGGGTATCCTAGTTCAGGCAATTTAGTTATTATTAATTACCTTTTAATCATATTATTCTAGACGTTAAAATTTAATGTAAATGTATCCCATAAGAATTAATAAACAAATATTTAATTTATTCTAAATTCGTAGGCTAAGCCTCGTAAGCTATTAACGGTTTACTAAAACGTACGTAAAAACGTTACGTAAGCTAAAAATTATCAGATCTCATGAAGAGACGGGCTCCTAACTCTACAAACCCTACATTTAAGTCAGAAAGTGTGGATTGGTCGTTTCATAGAAATAATGCAAGACGCATAAGTGAAACATAAGCTGGATTCAGTGCTCGACCGACGCGGAGCTAGATAGCGCGTAGCTAGCATCAGTTGGTCATTATCTCTGATAGAGCTACGTTTGAATCTATGAACTTATCCTGAAAATGTAGTCTGGCATAATCTCATCATCACAGCCCGTAACAGTCCACTGCAGGACTTAGAGCCTCTCCCACGAAAGGGGAGGTTATTGCCATAATCTCCACGCTTGGCAGGCGGGTTGGAGATCGCAGTGTTTTGTTCTGGTATCATCTAGATCGAAGATATTGATATGAAATACCGAAAATTTGACGGCGCGCTTCGAGAAATGGTAGGTAGTGTCTATTATTTTTGCTGTGGCCCCAGATTGAACGAAATTCCAAATTCATAAACTTTTAGGGTAATGGTTAGCTTAGATCAGCGTTGTGACAATGCATAGAGAATCTCCTTAAACTTGAGACAATATCCTTCGTTACTTTCAAAGTTCATGAATTTGGCGTTAAGCTCCATTATTGCTTAACAAGCTAGCCGTTTAATTAAGCAGCTCGGCAACATATTATGTTGCTCTTGCTCACGAGTACCCGGGTCCCGCCTTGACCATGATCCAGGATTTGGCAGATCAGGTGATCTGACCTCCGTGACCCTGCTTCCAGGGACGCCTGACCAGATTGGATCATTGTTACACATTCATTCGCCTGAATGTGCAAATTTTATCACGATGTTTTACCTCACCGTAACAGCATCGGTTAGTGTTCAACTAATGTACATAGCTCGGAAAAGAGTCATTGGTACATGGTCGCAGCACTCGCAGCGGGATTCGCGGTACCTCTCGTTTACGGGTCGGATACCCTAACCGCTCGGCCACCGAGGCTCGTCGGTCACTGTAAATAAATAACAGACACATGGACTACCTCCCATTTTTAAATTTATAAATACTCCATTTTCGAAATCATTATCGTTATTCTTTACTTACTTTGGGGCTAGATGACGCTGTATGAATTTTCCAAGCATATTTATTTATGATCACCGCGTCGTTGGGCGAAGGACAAGAAAGGGCTATAGGGCGGAGAATTAAAAATGAGAACATCCGCAAGCGAACCAAGGTCACCGACATAGCCCTAAGGATTGCCAGGCTAAAGTGGCAGTGGGCAGGGCACATAGCTTGAAGAACAGATGGCTAATGGGGCAGTAAAGTTCTTGAGTGGCGACCAGGTATCGGAAGACGCAGCGTGGGTAGGCCTCCCACAAGGCGGACCGACGAGCTGGTAAAGCTCACAGGTACCACATCTGGATGCGAAATCCACAGTACCGGCCTTTGTGAAGATCTCTGGGGGGGACGCTTTTGCCCAGCAGTGGGCATCTTTCGGCTGATATACCGATGACGGTCTCGTTAGTATAGACAAGTTCTTCAACTTTTATCGGCTCTGTAAAGCAGTTGTAAACGCCTTACGTAAATAGTGTAGCAAATTCTTTGCTAAATAATTTTGCTCTTAATCTCTTCATCATTAGCGTTTTTGTTGTGCGAAAATATGATAATAATTTAGACTGAAATTTAATGTAAATAATGTGTATAGTGTAATCAATTTTAGTTTAACTAAGTAGGCATGATTTTTTATGGATGCAATTTTAAAGACTTTCACTATTCATACTTGTCAATATGTTTATTTTATTAAAACAAAATATATGTTATTCACATTGGACTGCGCGTCTAGCATAACTCTCGTGCGCGATAAGCGAGAGAAAACGTGATATAGATACGGCTATCTCTTTCATCTTCGTATTGAGAGAAAGAAACAAATGCTCTCTTGCGGCGCGAGCTGTGGCGACACTTGTGCTAGCCATGCTAATCCAGTTATTGAACATAAAACATGTTAACACCAACCTCCTCACTAACTTTGATTAACTGCTCGAGAACTGGTTTAGTGTCGCGAACTCGTCAAGTAATGAGCAGTTTTCCAATAGGTATCTAAAGCATACCTAACCACTCCCTAGAGGGCGCCCCGACAATTTTGGTAATTGATAATCACTTGAAATAGGTTCTTAGCAAAGAGAATATAAACACTGGGTACGTTGTATTGGACAATATTGTATTTATCAATAGTTTTTAACCATTTTAGAGGTTGTAATAAATTATTACAAACCTAACAAACATCAATTTGACTGAGTCAATTCGTTTCATGGACACCCGAATCAAGAATGGACGCAATACAAATATGAAAGGTTTTTTTAAATACATTTCGTTGAACCTTTTGGTAAAAAATTACCAAAATTGTAGGAGCGCCATCTATTGATGCTTTTTGAAACCAATAGACAATACCTACTGGAAAACTCCTCATTGGTCCGGCGTCACAAAGACAATGTGTCAATGTCAATGTCAACATAATAGGTAACTATCTAGATAATAAATACTTTCTTATCAATATACCTTCTTCTTTCGCGATACTAACCGTGTCGTTTCTTGTAGATTTCAGTACATGTGTCGGACAATGCGCTTATAATGATTGCATTTATCAGGTTGTAGGACTCTGTCAAGCCACCGCTGCCTTTTCAATTTTTTTATTTTTATGTAATACGGCAGAAAAACATTCATACGGGGCACTTGATGGAAAGTGAAGTGGTCACCACCGCCTACGGACATCGGCAACACCAGTGCGTTGCCCGCCTCTAAGCAAACCTCGGGTAAACTGTACAATAATGGTCCCCAATTTTAGAGGTTTTGGGGTGGGGGGGGGAGGGGGGTAGGGACCCCCCAAACCCACTCCCCAACAAAGCAAACGCATACTCTTTGAGATATTCAAGATTGAAATTTGAGGTTAGGAATCAATAAAAAGCCCCAATTTATGCACTTTACTACCAAATTTAGGAGTACTTCGAAGTTGGAAGGAATTTTAATCAATTCATAAGCGAATAACGCATATTAATTGATTCTGGCACTCGCCGGCCGCTGCCGCGGCACGCTCGCTTCGCTCGCTCGGCTCGCGCGCGGTGGTTCATAACAACTAACACGCTCGTCGCTTCGCTCCTCGCAACCTAACCTAACCTTGAGAATGGCAAATCAAATCACTGACGCAATCAAAATGGCGTCCCGTCTTTGTTGCGTTTCGTTTCTCGCAATAGCATACATTTACTTTTACTTTTTCTTTAATTTCTCTCTGAGATAACGATTAATTTAGCATTAAACATTATAATTAAATGTAAATAAGTATATTTTATAAAAACGATACAGTAATTGTTATGTTATAAACCATTTGTGTTTTACCCAACAATAATTTAGTTTTTTTGTGGCTGTATGATATAAAACCTTTGTCACATAGACTACAAACAACTAACACATGAATGAAACCTGTCAAAATATTGCCAAATATTACGAAAAAACTATAACTTTAATTATTTTTTTCTCAAAAACTACAAGTTTGCTTTGGTAGTGACTTTGCATAATTACTTATTAAGCATAGACCTTTTCACCAAAAAATTGCCAACTTCCAATTCGTGGACCATTATTGTACATTACACCCCAAACCTCTAATGTACCTCTTTATCTGCATACAAGCAACAATGCTTGCATTGTTTTCTTCCTGTTGTAGCCAGCACAATTACAGCAAGAGGCATTTCATCTTAGTCCACAGTGATAACGTATCTGCGGTTGTGCATTTTTGTTACCTGCAACCTAAATGTATGAATTGTAGATATTATGGGCGACCGTTATCGCTTACCATCAGGTGGACTGTCTGCTCGTTTGTCACTGAGTAGCATAAACAAACGTATTACGAATATTACAGGTAGTTTTAGACAGCGTTGAACGTCTATGAACGCACCTAGGTACGCTAGTTTAGACGGATCGTACCTAGTGCAGTGTATTTGTTCAAATGTACATGAAGATATTATTGTTTCTTAGTGGATCCGGCGAAATGTCGTTCGCGTGGCGTCCAACCCTTACCCTACCCTACACTATCCTACCCACAAAACAATGATCGGGCCTCACAGCCCGCGCGCGCGTCGCTCTCCCCCGTCCGACCCAGGGCAACAAATGTACCATACTGTACCCATATCTTACCCCTGCGCTACACCTATCCTGCGCCTACCCTACAACTACCATACGCCTACCCTACCTGCACCTACCCTTCCTGCACCTACCCTACCTACACCTGCCTATACCTACCTTACACCTACCTATTTTATAAAGCATACTTATTATACATACTTGAGTGGTGCGATTCCCGGCCGAATAGAAATTAAAAAGACGAATTTTGATTTTCTGTTACGGTATAATTTGATAAATATGTATTAAAAAAAGTATATAAGTAGTTAATCAGTTGTCTAACACCCATAACACAAGCTTTACTTACTTTTTGGCTAGATAGCGCAGTGTGAATTTGTTCAAGCACATTTAACATACATAGTACTCCCAGACCCGTAAGCCAATCGCAACGTCCAAATTGAGATAAGAAAGAAATTATAAATATTTTCTAAGTTTTGTGAAAACACCAATAACTACATTGGGTATTACTGTAATTTAAAATATTTATAACAGGATACGCTCTGCCCTAGAATAGTAAACATAGTAACAAAATATTGTTTATATCCAGTTATTATTTTTCTGTGGCACGCCACAGTATAATAAATAACAGTACCTCACCGCAACAGTGTTCTTGCAATAAGAGCCTACGGCGCTCGATTAGTGACCTTGCCGTAGGATTTCCCTCTGCCTGATAATGTAACAGTGCATTTTAATGTGATTTATTTAAATAGACAATACATAAATATTATAAAAATTAAAAACTTTACCCTACCAAAAACCCCATCCTAACTTACCTGGAGATAAAATGCAACTTTATAGCTCCATTGAATTTGAAAAGTGTCTAGAAGGCTGGCCGCGTTGTCCCGCTAGATAGCGAGGCTTAGACACAGCCTCAATTAGAGGCAAGCGTTGGTCATTAATATAATCCTGTTTAAGGAATTTCCAAAAATCTGATCAGGTTCCCCTGCTAACAGGAACACGAAGGTCAGATGGCTATCGCTCCACTGTAATTAATTGATCTGCCAAATCTTGAATCATGGTCATGTTGCACCCCGGACTCATTCGCGCGAGAACACAACCGGGACAATAACGCCAATATGATCATGGAAAGTGTGAAAAAAAAATTGTTTTTGCGACTAATTTTGACATCTCTAGATAATTGTTTTGGGTTTACATCATGCCTTTTCCCGTATGGGTCGAGACCACACATTGTTTAGCGCAACAACGGAGATAATTAAAAATAATTTCCACGCCAAAAATTCATTTCATTATGGATGACTCGTCGTTCACGACAAAATGTCATCGTGAAATTAAAGAAAGAATAGATAAGTGGAAAAGGTGTCCTAACAGATAATGACATATGTATTAAACAACGTGTTATACCGTGGTACACACAAGCTAACAACGAATCCTAATTTTTTAACGAAACATTCAAAATGAAGTAAAGTCAGTTCAAACGTTTTCTTCTAAAACCTCGACAGTTCACTGATTATTATTGCAAAAAGTGCGTTTCAACTGTTTGTAAGAAGGTGTGCTACTGCTCCTTTCTACACTGTGGCCTAAACGTCGAATTCTCTTCCACACTGCTTCCGTGCGACCTGCGCACGAGTCGATCTTTCATCCGTTCAGTCATGGCGCTAGACCCTACCACAGAGGACGCGAACGCGAAACTTGGACTTCGCATTTTGAACCGAGTGCAGTTTAAGATCAATGGCAATCACTATTCTGGTACGTAATAATTATTAACTGACAAACGGGAGGTGGATAGATGAGTTTGTGGAACTTTCTTATTTAAGTACTAATACCATAGATACCTTTTTTACCATTTGACTAATACTTGCCTTGGTTTAGTGTGAAGTTGGCTGTATTTTTATTTTGAATTTAGAGAAAAAACGTTTTTATTATGTAGTTTAATTTAGTGTTTTTCGGTGAAGAGCGTCCGACGCGTACCTAAGCTCGGTCCGAGTACCCCCAGTAATCCCAGTACCGCGATGTACCAATGACTCTTTTCTCAGTTATAAGCAAATATCAGTTGAATGCTAACCGATATTCTTGCGCTAATGTTAAAAAATTAAAAAATAAGAAATATTTTTGAAAGTAATTCTCTTTTATAGTCCTCAGAAGTATAATTGAGTCAGAGGTTTCCTAAAACTAATTATTTATTACTACCTTCCATCATCATCTTGGCCGTGTGGTGTCCGGCAGAGTAGAATAGCACCAACCCCTTACGCTCATGCACCCATGCAAGGCGACTAATGTTTTCGAGGCAAAATATCAAGAGCCTCCGTAGTCTGGAAAATGGGCTGCAGCATTTTCCATTGTTATATTTAAACACTGCGATCTCCAACCCGCCTGCCAAGCGTGGAGATTATGGAAATAACATCCCTTTTCGTGGAAGAGGCCCTAATTGCTGCAGTGGACTGTTACGGGCTGTGATGATGATTCTTGCGCTGAAGGAAAACATCGTGATGAAATTTTAACCCTGATCCAATCTGGTCAGGTTCCCCTGTTAACGGGGTCATAGAGGTATGATAGTCTTTCCACTGTAATTACCTGGACCTGCCAAATCCTGGGTCATGGTCATAGTCCTTCGCGCGCGAGACCACAACCGAGACATTGACGTGTTTTTACAAGCTTTTATTTAAGTTGCACTGTTCGTATGTATCTTGTGTCAAAAATTTGCAAACATTTTTCGGTCATTTGTTGCTATTCTGGTATACCTATGTAATTGAGATCAAATTTGGTATACCTATGTAATTTGGGTAACTATAATGGAGCTGGTCTGACGATGGAGTCGAAAGGTGGTCATAGGAACTAATGAACGCAATAAGATAACCGCATTGTGTTGGGGCTCTTTAGAATGATCTTGATGATAAAAGCTTATGTTCTTTTTTTTCATTTGAGAACTTATTCTGGTGAATGAATGACGAAGCAGGAAGTTTCATCATAATTTGTTCGGTTGTTCTTTTACGAAAGAGGATCGCTTTTTTATTAGGTATAGTGTTAGCCTATGTTAGTAGGTACGTAGGATTAGAATTAAAGAGGAAAGATTTGTGTGTAAACAAGCCTGAAATTACATTTCGAAAATTATTTTACTGTGGAACGCACAATATTCCCAAATTTATGTCATATAGCAAACATTCAAGCGGGGCACCTGATGGCTAGTGGTTACTTTGATCATGAATATTGTATCCTCATATCTAGTAATAATAATTTAACGATGATAGATGATATATTTAATAGGAATTTAACGAACAATTTAATATCCTCATATCTAGTAATAGTAATTTAACGATGATAGATGATATATTTAATAGGAATTTAACGAACAATTTAATATCCTCATATCTAGTAATAGTAATTTAGCCATGACGATTATTTTTTTAACTAGTAGGTAGGTGACGGTCATTGCCCTCGTCATTGTACGCTTCGATCAGGTTTTTAAATACTTACTGTGATGTTGTGCTTAATAAATATGTTAGCACAATGTGAGTAGCGCCGGCAAATGTCACAGCGGGACTGTGCAGATGTTCCCTACTGTCATGATTTATAATTATAATGTGCACAAATCAAATAGTTTACACTGGCAACATCGATAACGTTTCGCGCGAACCCCTCCCACTGGTGGGGAGAGGGCCGCAGGCCTCGTAGGCTGAATTGCCTAAGTTATGTATGCATTCTTGTTCGAGCTGCTGGAGAAGACGGTTCCTTAAGTGAAAGTCTACCTATTTGTACCTATTGTTTGTGTCAACCTAAATTTACATTGAAATTAAAATATTAAGTATTTCCTGGACGAAGTGGTTTCTTTTACACTTCAGAAGCGGGATACACCGGTATGTACAATTTTAATTTATCACTATTTTATTCGCCCACAAAAGTTGAAACAGAATGGCTACATTATTTTTACTTTATTTTGCATAAAACTCAAATTTAAACATTTGGATACATTGCACGTAGTGTATAACTTTGACCGTATTCGAACGGGTATTCATACACTTTTTCGCGACTAGGGTATTGATACGCACATTAAACACTTGGTCGGGGCTACCCTCCGACAGTGTTTATTTGTTGCGACTTAATACAAATTTTATAAAAATGCTAAAGTGTTTGATCGGGGCTACACTCCGGTAATACTTTGCATTTCACTACACAAAATTTACTTGATTAGGGTATTGGTACGAACATTAAACATTTGGTCGGGGCTACCCTCCGACAGTGTTTATTTGTTGCGACTTAATACAAATTTTATAAAAATGCTAAAGTGTTTGATCGGGGCTACACTCCGGTAATACTTTGCATTTCACTACACGACATACATTTTTACTCGATTAGGGTATTGGTACGCACCTTAAACCCTTGGCCGGGGCTACCCTCCGACAGTGTTTATTTGTTGCGATACTAATATAAATAATAAAAAAATGCTACGTGTTTGACCGGGGCTACACTCCGGTAACTCGTGGTATTTTACGACATACGAGTATCGGCACTAGGCTGGGGCAACTCTCTAGCAGTGCCGTCGTCGTACGATCAGAAAAACACCCACACACGACAGCAAGAGTTCAATTACTGTAACACCTACCTACATTTTTTTTATTCCTGGTGTTACCTGCGTGCGGTGGCCGTAAAGTTTACTATATTTTATTTAAAAGTACGATGCACATGCGTTCCTACTTAATTTATTGTACCTATTCTTGTTTCTACTATTGGGAATACAAACCTAAGGCGAGACGTCGCCAAAATTGAAAGATAACACTTGTTGATGACAGGTGTGTTTACCGAATTTTAACGATTATTTACGATCATATTATGACAGCATTTAATAATTGGTCAGTAAAAAAAAAAAAAAAAAAAAAAAAAAAAAAAAAAAAAATGTAAATAAATATATTTTTATTAACTGTCGTCGTCTAATTTACAAATATGGTCTAGGGGGCGATACGTATGTGCCGATGACATCCAGTTTTACTGAGTGGCGCACACGTTCGTCGGATTGATTAGGGGGCGATACGTGTGTGCCGATGACATCCAGTTCTACTGAGTGGCCCACGCGTTCGTCGGATTGAATAGGGGGCGATACGTGTGTGCCGATGACATCCAGTTTTACTGAGTGGCTCACGCGTTCGTCGGATTGAATAGGGGGCGATACGTGTGTGCCGATGACATCCAGTTTTACTGAGTGGCTCACGCGTTCGTCGGAGTGATTACGGGGCGATACGTGTGACGATGCCATCCAGTTTATACTGAGTGGCGCACACATTCGTCGGATTGATTAAAGAATGTTATGACGTCTATATTTATACTTACCAGTCGATTCTTGAATTCAATAAAACATAACATTTAATTTTAAAGCAGCAATCCTTTTATATAATATTGTGAATACGGGCTTCGGTTACTGTTTGGTAGGACTGCCCTCATTTTAACAAATGAATGTTTTCGAGTGGTTTATGGCGACTATGATAACTTCTTTCAGCGTCTACAAGAGATGACGTCAGATAAGGAGTGCGGCACACCGCCAGGTACGCCCCCGCATCGCCGGCGGCCACATAAGAAATCTAAACGCAGGAGAAGGAGAGAAAGTACTTCGCTGTCTTCTAATGACGAGGAAACACCACGGAAGACCCGTAAGACATCGAAACGTATTTCTGCTGATGACGTCTTCAAGCTACTAAGTAAATGGAAAGGAGAAGCAAGTAAGCCATCATTAAATAATAATAATCTACACAACGTGGTCCCTGAATTTGACCCGGCCAACAGAACTCAAACCATCACAAGTTGGCTGCGTAAAGTTAACGAATGTGCCGTTATATATGGATGGGACGAAAAACAAGTCGTACATTTTTCACTACAAAAATTAAATGGGCTAGCTAAAAGATGGTTTGAGGCCTTGCCAACTGTCAATTATACCTGGGATGAATGGCAGACAAAGCTACAAAAAGCGTTCCCCAGCGAGGATAACTACGGGCGTTTGTTAGAAGAAATGTTAAATCGAATATCTAGACACGATGAGTCCCTACGCGAATATTTTTTTGATAAGTTGTGTTTGTTAAACAGATGTGATATTAAGGGGAAGAAAGCTGTTGACTGTATTGTATACGGGATTTATGATAGATCAATTAGAAATGGGGCACAGGCACTAAACTGTTCGGAACCCGAAGACTTGCTCACTTTTCTATGCTCGCAAAAACAACAACCGGTAAATTATACTAAAGGTCGGGAGCGTATCGTTCAGAAAAATAACAATATCAGTAGCACCACGCCTAACACTCGTTCGATCGATTCGCCGTTATGTTATAATTGTAATACTAGGGGTCATCCTTTTTATAAGTGTGATAAGCCCATTGTAAGATGCGTAGTATGTCGTAGAATAGGGCACAATAATAATCAATGCAAACTCGAGCCTTACGACCGTTCTAAATCTAGTTCGTCTGCACGGAACAATCTAGAGAAAAAAACACTTAAAATAGACACTGAGAATAAAGCAAACGATAAATTTTTTAAAACCGCTACAGCAAATGATCATTCCATGCAGGCGTACATAGATTTCGGTAGTGAGTGTACATTGCTCCGTAAATCGGAGGCAGAATCCTTGAATTTAGCGAAAAACTTTTTCGAAATTCCCATAATAAAAGGGTTCGGTCACTCATCCGTCGCTCCTCTGTACAAAGTCCAAGTTTCGATTGGGTTAGATGATATAGAATCTACAATAGAAGCTTTGGTGGTAGACGATGTGCACATGCAAACTGCTATGTTAATTGGACAAAACTTTACTGAGATGCCCGGCGTCACAGTCTTGAAAGATAGTCAAAGACTTACTTTTTATAAGACACCTAAGGACGACGCACTTAATAACCAGGACCAAATATTAAAGCTTCATGTCGTTGAGACTACTAGGATTAATAAAACTAGCACGGTCGCCGTATACACGGAGTCTGAGAGTAATTTCACTGGAGACGTATTCACCGAAGGGTACAGCTCTGCGGAACCCGGAAAAGAATACAGCTTATTCCAAGGTGCGTACCACCTTTCCCATGGTGAGGGCAAGGTGGTCGTCTCAAACCTGGG
This sequence comes from Blastobasis lacticolella, assembly GCA_905147135.1. NCBI lineage: Eukaryota > Metazoa > Arthropoda > Insecta > Lepidoptera > Blastobasidae > Blastobasis > Blastobasis lacticolella. The sequence continues at coordinate 2,407,133 of LR990044.1, forward strand.
TCAATGTCCTTTGACCCTGGAAAAGGGAACCGTAATAGCTAGAGTGGTACCCTTTGTGGAACATAAACCCTACCAGGTACATAGAATCCAAGTAGATGCTGCTCACTTGGAACCCCTGAATAGATCAGACATAAAAACTGGACCAGATCTAAGTGCTGACCAGGTAGATATACTACATTGTCTGCTTCAGGACTATAGGGACTGTTTCGCCACAAATTTGGAGGAGATTGGCTGTGCAACAGGCGTAGAAATGAAAATTGATCTACTGGACAATAAACCTGTTATATACCGGCCGTATCGCCTGTCTCATGCCGAAAAGGAAGTTGTCCGTGAGACCATAGATGAGCTCTTGCGGAATGACATCATCCAGGAGTCTACATCCGACTATGCCAGCCCGATCATTATGGTCAGAAAGAAAACAGGAGAGCCTAGGCTGTGCGTAGATTTTAGGGCATTAAATAACAAGACTGTGAAGGATCGTTTCCCATTACCTCTCATAGAAGACCAAATAACAAACCTTAGTGGTAACATTTATTTCACAACTCTCGACTTAGCCTCCGGCTACTATCAGGTTCCAATGGCTAAGGAGAGTCAGCACCTCACAGGATTTGTGACGCCTGACGGGCATTATGAATTCAAAAGGATGCCTTTTGGTCTGGCGAATGCGCCGGCCGTCTTTCAACGGGTAATAAATAAGATCTTAGGAAATAGGCGTTTTGAATACGCACTTGCCTATCTAGACGACGTGCTTATACCCTCGAAAGACGTAAACGAAATGTTTCGAAGGCTAGAGGAGGTGCTGAAACTCTTTAGACAACACGGGCTCACTTTAAAACTGTCGAAATGTCGTTTCTTTGACTCTACCGTTAACTATTTAGGTTACGATATTTCATCGCGTGGTGTACAGCCTGGAGAGATTAAAATAATGGCAGTCAAAGAGTTTCCAAAACCCAGTAATGTTCACGAAATACGACAGTTTCTCGGGTTAACGGGTTATTTTAGGAAATTTATAAAGAGTTACGGGGAGATAGCGCGGCCATTAAATGATTTACTAAAAAAAGACTCAGTATGGCGTTGGTCAGAAATCGAGGAACAAGCTTTTTGTGATCTCAAGGCAAAGTTAATTGAAAGACCTGTGTTAGCTCTTTACGACCCTAGCCTCGAAACAGAGCTACATACTGACGCCAGCTCCCTCGGTGTGGGTGGTATTCTTATGCAATGGCAGAAGGACATCAGAGTTCTAAAGCCTGTTGCTTATTTTAGCCGCCAAACAACACCTGAAGAGAGGTACTTACACTCATATGAACTTGAGACACTGGCTGTTGTATGTTCTCTTAAGAAGTTCCGCGTCTACCTTTTGGGATTACATTTTAAAGTGTTTACTGACTGCGCCGCACTCAGAACAACGTTGACCAAACGCGACCTGATTCCAAGGATAGCCAGATGGTGGCTCCAGATTAGTGAATATACTTTTGATATTGAATATAGACCAGGCACACAAATGTCCCACGTGGACGCCTTAAGCAGGAACACCAAACTGTCGGCGGAATCAGATGACAACCCATCTGTTTCAATATACACTTTAGAACAGGAAAACTGGCTTTTATCTCTTCAATTAGCAGATCCCGACATTTGTCGCATTCATAAGATTCTTAAGCCAGAGGATGACCAAGAATGTACGGACATCCGTAAAAATTACATAGTAAAGAACCACACGGTCTATAGGAAGGTCGACAGCCGTTTGTGCTTAGTCGTCCCACGGAGTGCTAGATGGCAAATATGTCGTGCTAATCACGATGATATTGGTCATTTAGGATTTACTAAAACCTTAGAAAGAATACAACACAGTTATTGGTTCCCAAAACTAAGGAGATTCATAAAGAAATATGTAGCCGCGTGTTTGGAATGCGCGTATAATAAAGATACCGTAGCGAAACGGAAAGCTGGTCATTTACATCCAATCGAAAAGATTAGCATTCCCTTCCACACGATCCACATGGATCATCTCGGTCCTTTTGTTAGGAGTAAGGACAGCAACTCTTATATTCTGACCGTAGTAGAAGCTTTTACAAAATATGTTTTTGTAAGGGCTGTCAAGGATCTGAAAACCAAAACTACAATAAAAGCATTAGAGAGAATATTCTATGACTTTGGCGTTCCGGCAAGGATAGTGTCTGATCGGGGTACAAGCTTTACGTCCACAGCTTTTAGAACCTTTTGCGATTCACTTGGCATTAAACATGTACTAACCGCTGTCGCTTGTCCCAGGGCTAACGGGCAAGCCGAAAGGTTTAATCAAACCATTTTAAATGCGTTAGCAGCGCAAAATTTCAATGGGCATGAACGCGACTGGGACAAGCGTCTAGGCAATATTCAATGGGGCATCAATAATACTGTTAATGCCTCAACCCACAAGACGGCTACAGAAGCTTTGTTCGGTCTCAAATTACGCGATGGTCTGTTAAACAAACTGAATATTACTAATAGTACGGATGCAAATCCGGACCTACAAGAAATTAGAGAGGAAGTCAGTGCTAATATAAGTAAAGGTCAAATCAAACAAAAAGAAAGACACGATGCAAATCATGTGGAGGCTCCTTTATACAGAGTAGGTGATTTAGTTAAAATCTTGCGCAACAACTTTGAAAACAATAAACAAAGCACAAAGCTTCTGTCTAAGTTTGTGGGACCCTATAGAATTACGGAATCACTCGGTAACGACAGGTATAAGATAACTGATGTACCTGGATTCGGTAGAAAGGGCAAGCCATATACAACTGTCATTGCGTTCGACAGGATTAGACCATGGATAAATGTGAAGGCACTTGAAGTGCATGACACAGACGTTAGTAGTTCAAGTGATAGTAATATCGAGAGCGAATAATATTTTTGATAAAATCAAGGATACTTGCCGTGTCATTATATTAATAAACCGAATGTGTCGAAAACTTGGGTATGCCATTTCGTACAATAATAATAATTAATTTTATAACTATGCCTACCTAAGTTTTACTCGTTTTTCTTTGTGATTAAGGACCTATTATTATAATTTGTGATAATTAGTTAATAAGTATAAATGTATTTGTACAGTTCACAGCTCTAAATTAATAAAACAGTAATCATGAAATGAACTATAAGTAGTAGAGACTTACCGTTTTTACATGCTGTTATTGATAACTAAATAATAATTTACGAATGTCATGATTTGTTAAATACTTAAATAAATACATTATGTAATGAATAAATAATCAGTTAATATTGATTTATTGTGTATAAATAAATATGTTATGTTAATTAATGTATCTATCCTAGACAGGGCTTATTGCTGGTTTGTAGTGCGCCGGGAGGCGGCACGTTATCGGATGGCCGAATGTCATGATTTATAATTATAATGTGCACAAATCAAATAGTTTACACTGGCAACATCGATAACGTTTCGCGCGAACCCCTCCCACTGGTGGGGAGAGGGCCGCAGGCCTCGTAGGCTGAATTGCCTAAGTTATGTATGCATTCTTGTTCGAGCTGCTGGAGAAGACGGTTCCTTAAGTGAAAGTCTACCTATTTGTACCTATTGTTTGTGTCAACCTAAATTTACATTGAAATTAAAATATTAAGTATTTCCTGGACGAAGTGGTTTCTTTTACACTACTGAATGGGATATCCAGCTAGCCATAGTTGTTTTAATTATCTTAATTCCTGCATTCAAGGGCGTCCTAGTGGACGTCACACTTTCCTATTATCTATTTCTACCACCAAGCAATATTTTTCTTGCACCTGCCGCAACAGGTAAAGGGCAACATCTGGAAACAGCGAGGGAGGGAGGTAGGAAGTGAATTTCTAAGCATACCGTCGTGGCCGGCCGGTTGGTGACGTGGGACTTACATACAACCTAGGCGCCTACCCACTAAACACTACCTGTGGTTGCAAATAGGCGGGTAGGCTTTTAAGGCTTCACCGACACCCCATGGGGATGGGGTGCGCAACCAGGCAATATGGATTGCGTTGTTGTCTTTGAAATATACTTTTTTTATGCTACGCAGTGACAAGCAAGCAGGCAGCCTACCTGATGGTAAGCGGTAACTGTCGCCCATAACATCTACGATTCATGCATTTATTCGTAGGTTGCAGGCAAAAAAAATGCAGAACCGCAGGTGCGTTGTCACTGAGAGGACTAAGATGAATTGCCTTATGCCTGTAATTGCACTGGGTACCTTATCCTTCAAACCGGAACACAACTATGCAAGCATTGTTGCTTGGCGGCAGAAATAGATAAGGCGGTGGTACTCACTTAGGTGGACTCTTCTGGCTTGACAGAGTCCTACCACGAACATAATATTCGTTTTTTTAACAGAGACACATGCTTGTCTATAGTCGGTCGTATAGGCTGGGGATCCTGACACTAGTTTCGGAGTAGGTTTGGAATAGTCTCGGGAGCCGATTGGCACCCCGTCACGGTATGATTGTTTGTATTCTTGTGTTACGGCTTGAAGGTTATAGTAGCCAGGGCAATAATAGGCATGAGGTATTTCAACCCAAAGTGCATTGGCTACAGTTACCACTTATCACTGACAACATTTCATAGATTTGACCGGTAATTTTGCAACTTATAGGGCAAATGTAGGGCAGGCGTAAGCCATAGATAGATAGATATACCCGGACATTTACCGTAACTCGACGACACTGCGCCTCTTTTACGTGAGGGTGGAAATTATATTTAGGGTAACACTAATGTTCGTACCAACCCAATTCCTCAAGGAAGTTCAAGAGACCCTTCGGCCTCCGGATAATCTCCGAGAGGGGTGGTTGGTTGTCCTAAATACTTAGACCTATAAGAAGCCAAGCCACTACATTTTAGCAGGACATGGGCAGTCGTTTTTTCTTCCTCTAGGCATACCCTGCACATGGGGCTGTCCATCAATCCTATGGTAAAAAGGTGTTTATTATAATGGGCCGTGTCCTGTTAGTGCCCCGGTTACCATTCGGAGTTGTTTTTTTGTTAGCTTTATTAGTTTGTTGGGTAGAGAGGGGATTATCATGGGATGAGCCTCCCTTGCTTGTCTACAATCATTATGTGAATACCATGTTTGATTATGTATTACCTTGGTTTTCTCCCGTATGTCCCGGGTCCACGCAAATTGATTTGGTACAATCGGTTCCGGACCCATTGCTATTGTGTCGGATCCTCGTCTGGCCAGTTCGTCAGCCGCGTCATTTCCCCGAGAGCAACTGTGTCCCTTTATCCATTGCAGTGTATTGGGATTGCTTTTACATACTTCGTTTAGGCATTGTCGACAGTCGAGAATGAGTCCCGAGGTGATGGTGTGGTTTTCCAGAGCCATCAGTACTGCTCTGCTATCCGTTAGTAAGCGGATTGGTTGGTCTGTTACTTTCCTATCGCGGACAAGCTTTGCTTACTTTGGGGCTAGATGGCGCTATGTGAATTTGTCCTACAAAAAAATATGATATCTATATTTTACGATGTTTTTTATAGTTTTATCTGTACACCTGTAGTCATGATAATCATCATCATAACATCATCTACCTGCCCTTATCCCACTATAGGTGGGATCAGTACAATATGTCCCTTTGTATGTAAGTACTACTTGCCCAAGAAACTGTGTATCTGGCGCTCCGACGTCATTCTGACGGTATTCTTGGAAAAGCAAAGTTAATTTCGGGTAGCAATTTTTTTTTTTCAACTTCAGTAGATTTACTTTTTATCGTAATAACTAATAATAGTTTCACATATAAAAAATATTTAATATTATTAAAGCATACATCTCCCGTATGCGAATCGCATTTACTGGGTCTCAATGACGAGTTGCACAGTAAAGTCGGACGGGTCGTATTAATCACGAAGTAATTTTTTAGATGAACAAGTAAAAAATTCAAAAGTAATCGATCTGAAAATTAATAGATCTATTTTCAAAAGATTCAAAGACATAACACTAAGTAAATTCCATCTCACCATCAGGTGGGCTGTGTTTGTCACTGCGTACCATAAAAAAATTACAGATAGACTTGAATCAGAACTACCGAGAGATAAATTAAACTGTTGATATAGTAATTTCTTAAACGCTGAACATTGCAACATTGAAATAAATTTAAAGCAAAACTTAAAAAATGGTTGCTCGATAAAGCATTTTATAAATTGGAGGAATTTTGGATGTACAGAGATGTAACTAATGATTAATGGAAATTGATTTAATTACTAATTTGTTTTATTTGACATCTGAATGGGACATTATTATTTATTACTTATACCATCCAATGATTTTATTTACAGTTTTGACATCTGAAATTACAATTTTGACTTTTTTAATTTTTTATTTATAAGACATTGTTACTTTTGTTAATGTTTGAAATGATGGAGATAAATATCTATCTTGACATTAGATTGGAATGTTGACATGTACATTATAATTCTAAAAGTATTGTACGTCCGTAATGGACAAGCTGTTGGAACTACTTATGTAATAACATCTGCATACCTGTATACTTACACAGTTTAACAATAAAGACAATTCTATTCTATTCTATTCTATTCAATGGAATTTTGGCTACAGTATGACATAAAAAAAAAAATTGGTTATAATACCTACCTTTCATGACTATTTCCATTGGTTTAAATGTCAAAGTATTTTCCTAATTCTTAATACCAATAACACTAATTTGGAGAATGCTTGTCCATTAGTGTACTGAATATGGACTACTGATATTTATCATGATGATGGTAATAAGGTTATCGGTGATCATCGTCGTCGCTTTCCTGTTTGACGACCTTAGTTGTTCAATGGCCAACATGTCAGTCTGCCACGCAAGAGGTCCCGGGTTCAATTCCCGGCCGGGCAGAAATGGAAATGATGAATTTAAATTTCTGTTATGGCCCAGACCCATGTTATATATATAATAAGTATATATTTAAAAAGTATTTAAGTAGTATATCAGTTATCTAGCACCCATAATACAAGCTTTGCTTAGTTTGGGGCTAGATGGCGCGGTGTGAATTTGTCCACGAACATTTATTTATTTATTATTTAAGTTCATAAATTATTATACTTTCTAACACAACAAACTGGATGGGTTTTATCATGCGTAGTTTAGGAGTGAGTATGACTATTTTTCGTCATCATCATCAGACCCTGAATATTTTCTTGGGGTACAGTATCAGTCAAGACCATTGTTAAGAAATCAAACACGATGGGGTTATCTCTTTGCGTTCATTAGTCCTACGATCATTTTCCGACTCCATTAACAGACCAGCTCCATGATACAATATTAGTTAATGATCATCCAAACGTGCTGTGGTGTCCGGCAGAGTAGAATAGCATCAACCCCTTACACTCATGCGTGGCGACACTTACAAGGCGACTCTTTGTCTAAAATAGGATGATGATTTTGACAGCTCTCTAATTGTTGGTCTTTGGTGCACGCCCATGAAGTTTCGTGTTTTATTTCAGTAAAATGTACTACGGATAATATCGTACTTCATAGACAGGCCCCGCCCCTTTAGTGAAGTGCCACGAATACGAATAACAACAGACAATCGAAAAACGGTATTCAAATAAAATTATCGAAAATTTAAAATTAACATTTAGATAATTAAATTATTTTTTGCAACTATAACTCTTATTCCTTGTTAGGATTTCACCCTAAGAGACCTTTTACAACAACGATTTCGACTCGCGCGTATTCTACAGAATAGGTTGACTGACTGAATAAAAATACGCACCTGTCGAAATCGTCGTTGTGGAAGCGTTTTTAATGTCGTATTAATAAATTATTAATTAAAAGGAAAATAAATAGTTTATTTTGTATAACACGTACTGAATAACTATGCAACTATCGATTCCAAGTTCTATGAGAATGATAATCGATAATCGAATAGATTCATTAACGATTTTACACTACCCCATCCCTACTATGAATTGTCAAAATTATCATCCTATATTTGACAAAGTATAATGTTTTCGAGGCAAAAGATCTAGAGTCCCCGAAGACTGGGAAATGGGCAGCAGCGTTTTCCATTGTTATATTTATAACACTGCGATCTCCAACCCGCCTGCCAATCGTGGAGATTATGGCAATAACCTCCCTCCCCTTTCGTGGGAGAGGCCCTAAGACCTGCAGCGAACTGTTATGGTTGTGATGATGTTGATGATCATCCAAGTTACATAAGTAAGTATACCAAATTTCAGCTCAACTGAACGCAGAGAAGTTGGTAAATTTAGACTTGCTAGATTTGTCGGGTTACAGTACTCTTGACCTGACCTTAATTTGTTTATTGGAGTAGGTACCAACAGCTATATAATAAAACATAATAAATATTACGTTAACCAACAAGCCAATTACAGGTCTTCGCTAATAACAAAAAAAATATGATTTTAGCATTAAGGTAGGACAGATACTTAATTAATCAACGCTTCCCACTCCAGTTGGCAGTGAGACATCTTCGGAGCTGACGCTGTTGGACTTCATCAGGGATGTCGCAGAGTACAGAGGCACCAAGTACATGTGCCGGGAAGGCGGGTGCGGGGCGTGTATCGTCAGTGCTGTCAAAACTCCGGGATCCACTTCTGTTGCTGTCAATTCTGTAAGCAAGTTCTGTAATTACAAGGCCCGACATTTGACCGCTAGTGATGAGCAAAATTGGTCTTGGTCTTGCAGTCTTGGTCTTGGTCTTGCTTTGTCGCAAGACCAAGACCAGTACCAATACTATTCATAGACTAGCAAGACCAAGACCAAGACTGAGTGAGCAAGACCAAGACCGAGACCAAGACCAAGACCAGACGTATTTGAGCAAGACCAAGACTGAGTGAGCAAGACCAAGACCAGACGTATTTGAGCAAGACCAAGACCAAGACTGAATAAGCAAGACCGAGACTAATACCAAGACTGTTCAAGTCTTGGTCTTATGCGACGATGCGGCTGAAGATGGAGTACATTATCTGCATGGACCACGATCCAGGGTTTGGCAGATCAGATAATACAGAAATACAGTGGAGCGACTGCCATCTGACCTTCGTGACCCTGCTACCAGGGAACCTGACCAGATTGTATCATGATTATGTGCGGGTTACATCACGATTTTCGAGCATAAGAGTCGAAAGGCATCGGTTAGCATTTAGCTAATGTACATACCTAAGAAAAAAGTCATTTTTTATGGCCGCATAGGGATTTGAACCCGGTACCTCTCGCTTACGAGTCGAATATCTTAACCACTCGGCCCCTAACGCTCCTATATTCAACTTTATGGTAGCGCGTACATAGATCATGCGGAAACAATTTAAATCGAATGCAGCTTTATGTAAGCTGCCTTCGAGCCTTCATCTTTAAATAAAACATGGTCGTCTGTGTCCCACAGAAGCATTAATGATAGATATTGGTCAAATAATGTAATTGAACCCTAATTAGCATTAGCAACTAGATCACCATACTGTCAAATCAAAACTACTTTCAAACATGCTAAACTACATTCTAAGTAGTACACTACATTCTATCTAAATATAACACTGCACAAGTTGTTAAGGAGTATGTACAAGGAGCGTCGGTGGCCGAGCGGTTAGAGTATACGACTCGTAAGCCAGAGGTCCCGGGTTCCAATCCCGCTCCGGCCATGTACCAATGACTGTTTTCTGAGTTATGTACATTAGTTGAATACTAACCCATGCTCTTACGGTGAGGGAAAACATCGTGATGAAACCTGCACATTCAGGCGACTTGATGTGTAACTATGATCCAATCTGGTCAGGTTCCCCTGGGAGCAGGGTCATGGAGGCCAGATGGCAGTCGCTCCACTGTAATTACCTGACCTGCCAAATCCTGGATCATGGTCAAGGCGGACCCCGGGCCCTCGTACGCGAGAGCACAACCGGGACATTAACGCCAAGATGATTATTATTATTTTTATAAATTATTATGAAGTTATGTAATACTATTTTTAAATTGATCTATTTTTAGATTGTTTAAGTCAATACTTATTTTGTTACCTACCTCATCGTCGTGTCCGACGACGGCTACCCTCATTAAGTGAAACATTATTTCTTTGATGAGCCCGTAAGTCACTCGCGAATCCAAACTTACATTAAATATACGATCGTAATGTGCACAGTACAACTGTCCCTGATTGTTATAAGTGTACAAGTAGGAGGGCTTGGGCCGAATTTTATTTTTTTATATCAAACAATACATGCATTTAACCGCCATCTCACCTGTTGGTAAGTGACGATGCGGCCAAAAATGGAGCATGCCGTCTTTGAACAGCCCATTCACTCGAGCCTTGAAGGCATCCAGATTATATTGATCAGGAAACACACTCGTAGGCAACGCGTTCCATTTCTTAGCCATACGCATTATAAAGGTCGAGCAAAAGCGGCTCGTCCGGATAGCTGGAAGGTCCACGACATAAAAATGAAGCGCTCACCAGGTCTCCCGTAGGTGGTGCTTGTGTTTTAGGTGTTTAAGCCGAGCTTCTAAAAAATAAACTAGACATTTGACTTTTTTGTGCCATTTTAATACCAATAGTTGCATTTTAACGGTATTTCATTGTAACGGTAGAGCTTGTCTAAGCTGAAATGACGCGCCCCACTACTTAATTAGTTTATTTATTATTATTATTTATTTTCCAGTTTATTGTACACATAAAACTAGTTGATTAGTTGATTGCGATGTGTGAATGCAAATAATAACGACACTCCATCTGTGTGGGAGCGTCGACTGCTCCAATCGAACGACGCGTGCTCCTACGTTTCAGTCTCACCGGCAACTGAATGACCAATTACAACGGAATTTGTATATGTTCTACGTCCATATTTTAAATTTGCTTGTGTGCGGTAATGCGATAGTGAGGCGCGTCATTTCAGCTTAGACGAGCTCTACCCGGTTACTTTTTTTGCTAATGAACTAACTGTTAAACAAAAAAGCGTTTAGTCTGCTTTCCTTATGTGTAGGCCAGAATACGGCCTTAGAATGGTCTAAGATGTAGTATCTATATCTGCTCTTTGAAGACTTTTTACAGAGTGTCTCTGGACATGTACAAGAACTTAATGTGTGTCTTGACTACCTGAGTGGTTCAGTTAGTTATTTTTTTTTTTTTTTTTTTATGTTATCCGGCAGACAAACAGGCATGCGGGCCACCTGATGGAAAGTGGTCACCGCCGCCTATGGACATCAGCAACACCAGGGGAGTCACCAATGCTTTGCCCGCCTCTGAAGAGATCTCTAATATACCTCTTGAACGATCCCATGTCATAGTCCAAAGGAAACACTGTGGCTGGGAGCTCATTCCACATCCGAATCGTACGAGCGAGAAACGTTCTTTCAAACCTTCGCGTGGTTACCAACAGAGGGTCTACGTAGTGGGGATGAGTACCCAGCCCACGGCGGGTGGTGCGATGGCGGAATTGTGCTGTTGGCACCAGATCGAAAAGTTCCTCGGAACACTCCCCATTGTACAGCCGGTAGAACACACACAGGGAGCCAAAGTCCCTTCGGTTAGCCAGTGGTTCTAATTTGCTTGTTTGTATGGGATCGTCGACAATTCGAACGGCACGTCTCTGTATGGAGTCCAGAGGATTAAGCAGGTCGGCAGTTTCGCCGGCCCAAAGATGGGAACAATACTCCATATGAGGCCGCACCTGCGCCTTGTACAGCAGCAGGCGCTGCCCTGGGGTGAAGTATCGCTTGGACCGGTTAAGCACTCCAAGCTTTTTCGAAGCCAGTTTGGCTTTGCCTTCTAGGTGACTCCGGAATCGCACGCTATCCGATATGTCGACACCAAGGATCCCGATACTATTTGAGATGGAAAGGGGTGTTCCTTGGAACTGCGGCACCATGACAAAAGGATCCTTTTTGGCAGAAAATGCGCAGACCTGTCTCTTTGAGGGGTTGAATTCCACCAGGTTCAGTCTGCCCCAGTGAGCAAGTTGCTCCAAGGAGTGTTCAATCTCTGACACAAGTCTTATTCGGCTTTCCGACACCACGGAACGAGGGGTATTCGCACGTCCAGTATAACGAGCATCTCCAGTACTGTCATCTGCATAGCAGTGAATACTGGGAATATTCAGCATATCATTGATATGCAGAAGAAACAGCGTGGGAGATAGCACTGAACCTTGGGGTACTCCAGCATTAATGGTCTTGGTATCGGAGCAGCATCCGTCGACAACGACTTGGATGCTCCGTCCAGACAGAAAGCTGGATACCCAATTGCAGAGCCCCTCGGGGATACCGTACTTCGGGAGTTTTGTTAGCAGTGCCCTGTGCCAGACCCGATCAAATGCCTTGGCTATATCAAGACTGACAGCCAGAGCCTCCCCCTTGATCTCGACGGCCTCAGCCCACCGGTGTGTTAGGTACACGAGAAGGTCACCAGCTGAGCGACCATGGCGAAAGCCATATTGACGGTCACTGATCAGCTGGTGGTCCTCTAGGTATCCGAGGAGCTGGATATTGATAACCCGCTCCATCACCTTAGAGAGCAAGGAGGTTACCGCTATAGGCCTGTAATTTGATGGGTCTGAATTATCACCCTTCTTGGGTATCGGATGCACAAGGGCTAGCTTCCACGAAGACGGCACCGTTCCAGAGGTGTAGGAAAGCTGGAATAGGCGCATTAACACGGGAGACAACTCGGGAGCACACTTTTTGAGAACAATAGCCGGAATGCCATCAGGTCCACTGGACTTCCGGATGTCTAGGGAGAGAAGCACACGTCTTATGATTTTTTGGGTGAAACGAACCTCGGGCATGATGCCCTCACACCGTGAGATGGTAGGCGGTGCAGCTCCCCCATCATCCAGAGTTGAGTTATGAGCAAAGAGATTTCCCAAGAGATCGGCTTTCTCCTTTGCTGTGTGGGCTAATTGGTCATCCGGCTTGCGCAAAGGTGGAAAGGTGGTCCGACAAAAGTTCCCCTTAACAGCTTTGGAGAGAGACCAAAAAGCACGGCTCCCAGAGGGGTAGCTGATTAGTTTCTCTCCAATTCCGCCGATGAATTTAAATTTTGCTCTGGCCATCACCCTCTTTGTAGACCTCAATACAGCGTTGTACTTTTTCCTCAAAATGTGGGTGTTAGGGTCCTTCTGGGCCCGAGCCACTGTCCAGGCACGAAAAGCATCCTGCTTGAGGCGAGTTGCCTCAGCACTAGGCCTGTCATACCAGGGCTGACTCTTGCCGCCGAGATGGACTACAGAGGACGGAATAACATGCCGGTCGCCACATAGAGGTTCAATTCCCGGCCGAGCATAAATTAAAATAGTGAATTTTAATTTCTGTTACGGGTCTGGGTGTAGTATGTATAATAAGTATGTATTTTTAAAAAATAGAGTGGTGTTTATCAGTTATCTAACACCCATAACACAAGCGTTGCTTACTTTGTGGCTAGATGGTGCTGTATGAATTTGTCCAAGCATATTTATTTATTTATTTAATGTTGTGAGAAGTGAGAAGTCCGCCTGGGTGAGTACCACCGCCTTATCTATTTCTGCCGCCCAAGTATCAATGCTTGTATTGTTGCAATTACAGGCATGAGGCATTTTATCCTGGGAGTAATATACGGGTGCAAATGCCGAAAGCACGAATAACGATAGCGCGAAGACGATTGCCCGAAAGTATGAATGCGCGATGGTTCATTATCAATAGTTTTCAACCATTTTAGAGGTTGTAATAATAATGGAACATAGTGCCAACTTGTATACATATTTCTTTGTATATTTCGTTCAACGTTTAACAGTTATGTTTATATTAATAAACATTTTGTTTTTAAGTTTAGTATTAGTTGGCTGCATGAAATCAGTGCCACCATCATACATATTAAAAAAAACTTACCAAAATTGTAGTAGCGCCATCTATTGATGCTTTTTGAAACCAACTGACAATACCTACTAGAAAACTCCTCATTCCGCGAAAGCTTCAAAAAGCGAACGTTCAGTTGTGCGACAATTCCATTGCGCGATAGCTTAAAATCGCGATGTTTTAATTGAGCGAATTATCTTTATCTAATACTTTTTTATAGCAGTTTTTAATCTGTTTTGTGGAATTTATTTCTTTGATATTTAATCGTTTTCGCTTGCATACAGTTCGGATCGTAAACATTCAACTATCACGCGGTAGATACGCTATAAATTTTTTCGAGGGGAAAGCAGTCTATGTCATTCGGAAATTATGTAGCTTAATAATAGCAAAATAATTTTCATAATATCCACCATTTTCCGAGATCACACCCAATTACTTACAAACATACGCACTTCGTTGCTTTCTATAGGTGAAATAATTTTTAAAATCGGTTAATTGGTTTTGATTTATCTAGTATAAACAAACCGACAAGCCGTCTTTATAAATTAGTTTAGAATATTGCTTTGCGCAGCAGATATTTCGCTCGATTGAAAAGTCGCGCTTTTAAGCTATCGCGCAATGGCATTGCCGCACAACTGAACGTTCACTCTTAGAAGTTTTCGCGGAATTGATTTTTCGCACAAATGAACTATTGCGCATTCAAGCTTTGGGGCAATCGTCTTCGCGCTATCGTTATTCGTGCTTTCGGCATTCGCATCCGTGTATTACTCCCTTTTATCCTAGCCCCATAGTGACAACCCACCTGCGGTTCTACATTTTTGTTGTCGGCAACCTAAATGCATAAATCGTAGATGCTATGGGCGACGGTTACCGCTTACCACCAGGTGGGTTGTCTGTTCGTTTTTCACTGCATATTATAATAAAAAAATGTTAAAACAAAATTCCTTTATCTGTCCAACTGCTGTAAATAATTAATTATTTATTACTCAGGCCGAAATCTTCGTTGCATCATCATCATAGCCCATAAACAGTCCACTGCAGGACTAAGGGCCTTTCCCACGAAAAGGGAGGTTATTGCCGTAATCTCCACGCATGGCAGGCGGGTTGGAGATCGCAGTATTATAAATATAACAATGGAAAACGCTGCTGCCCATTTTCCAGCCTACGAAGACTTACATTTATTCCTCTAAACATTAGTCGCCTTGTACGACACCCACGAGTGTAAGGGGTTGGTGCTATTCTACTCTGCCGGACACCACACGGCCACTTCCTTGCATAATTATATATATTTTTTTTACATTACAGTGTCTCGTGTCAGCTGCGTCATGCAAAGGCTGGGATATCACCACTGTGGAGAAGGTTGGAAACAAGCTAGTGGGGTACCACCCGATACAGACTACCCTGGCCAAATATAATGGCACTCAATGTGGGTACTGCACTCCTGGATGGGTCATGGCTATGTTCAGGTACGTTTTAATGCTTGAAGTATTGATTTTATATATCTTGACCCTATAACGCGTATAGTCTATATCTATACTTCTATTATAAAGAGGAAAGATTTGATTGTTTGCAGGTTTGATTGTATGCTTGTTTGTTGGTAATGTAAATAAGGTTTCACAGTGCGCGTGGACGCACCTGACATTACTTGAGTGGCGATCCCTCCGCCCGTTAAAATGAACGAAATTGTCATTGGTCAATTATCACAGAGCCGTATTTAACGCAATTCGTTCAGACTATGCTTGGACAAGTATTATTTATAGTAGATGAAGAAAGCAAAGTCGCAGCCAAAAATAATAAGTTAAAAATACAAATTCAGGTTTGCTAACTTGCCTTGATCTTGACCGTGAATCCGCAAAAGGTGACTGACCAAATTGTTTAATGTTAACTCGTTTGAGGCTAATTTGACTAGAAAATAAATAAAAAATACAATAAACCACAAATTTATTCAGAATCGTCTGCCAAGTGATGTAAATTACGTTAATCAGCGGGTAATGCCCCTTGCTATTTAGGAAGCCTAATTCTAATTTTGGATTTGAATAATTACTGTCATTCCTTTCATTTCCAGTTTGTTGAAAAGCAAAAAGGACCTTACTCAACTGGAGATAGAGCAGAGTTTTGCAAGCAACGTTTGCAGGTGCACAGGCTATCGGCCTATCTTGGAGGCCTTTAAGAAGTTCGCCAAAGATTCACCAAATCAAATTAGTTTACCAGATATTGAAGATTTGTCTATTTGTAAGAAAACTGGCAAGAGTTGTGACCTCACTGAGGCGTGTGAGGATGATGATTGGTGCATGGTCTCCGAAAGCGATGTACGGTTGACGGGTGACATATTTGATTTGATTATTATCCCTTTGAAAGATGGCAAGAAATGGTTCAGGGTGAACCACTTATTAAACGTATACTCCATATTGTTGAGAGAAGGCAATGATTCGTATATACTAGTCTCCGGAAATACGGCTAAAGGTAATGGTCTCATTTTATAATAAGAAAGTGGCATAGAATACCGATTTATTTATAAATAACTATATTAAATGGCTTGGCTAAAAAACCATAGACAAAAAAAAAACAGAATCGCCAGCAACGAAATGAATAAAAATGGGTTCCCTATAGTTCTCATTATGTTTTTTAAAAACCAGCCTCTTAAACCATGTAATATAGAAGTAATTAAGCTGTATGAGATGTATCGTACCTACCACACTCAAAGTAAAAAAGGGTATGTAGGGGCATTTTTTTATTCTTTCGTACTCATGCAGGGGTAGCTAACGAAACGAAACAGGTCGTTTCGTTAGCTACCCCTGCATATAACCAACAAAACAAGAGTTATTCAAATCGGTCCAGCCGTTTCCGAGTTATAGCGAGATTAACGAAGAGCAATAGATTGATTTGTATGGAGATTGTATCATTTATAAACAAAATATTTAGTATATCACATAAACTTTGCAGTAAATAATTATATATGTTTGATGTACATATTACGAATATAATAACGGCATATATAAAATTTCTGGCGACTCTGGATTTTTTTAGCCAAGACCTTTTTTAACAGTTTCATTACAATTAATTAATTTGCACTAAGCCTTCCCAACTTCTACGGAACCAAGGTCATTCCATCGGGCCCTTTACTGTCGTCACGCATGAGGCCGCCAGGTTCTAATATGGCCACAGATATGGCGCTAGTGAATGCACGACGAATGATAATACGCCACAATCGAATCGAACCCGAGACTTCTGCATGTTGGACCGGCATGATAACCAACTGCACCACTCGGGTCGTCAATTGATTCTATATAAATGCCACTATTAAACCTTCCAGGAGTATACCCAATACATGAATACCCAAGGATCATAATAGACATTAGTGGAGTTACTGAATTGAAAGGATATAAACTGGACCAGAACCTGATCATCGGTGCCAATACAACTCTTGCTGAATTCATTGACATTTGCCAATCTACCTCAAGCAACGAGAGATTCTCGTACCTGAAGGCTTTCTACGACCACTTGAGACTAGTAGCTCATATACCTGTTAGAAATGTAAGTAAATATAAGATTAGTAATTTTGTTATTGACACATCAACGACAATATACACACATGATATGTGTACAGGTGAGATGACGGTCAAATGCTTGGCTAGTCTAATTTAAAATATATTTTTATATACCTATAGAACCGACAAAGACGTGTCGTGCCACTTACAGTGTACGTTCCGTAGTTGCCTGTCATAAAATGCGCGCATATGAAAATAAGGGCTTTTTGATACTATAAACACATAACAAAGTTACAAATTATTTCAGTTAAAATTTTAGCAGAACTTTGACTTTTTTTGTAAAAACGTCACTATTTAAGACTTCAGTATTTTTATTTATTTTGTGAAACAGGTTAAAAATAGTTTACTGCTATTTCAAGATATTTAATTGAGCACATTTTTAATAATTATTGTTTTCCTAAAGTGGCAGCATTTTCGCACTTCCTAAGGCCTTTTAATATAACTACTTAGAAGGAAACACTATGCCAGAACAATAGCAGCAGCAGACATTCCAGTAGTTTGGTTTTGAGCCAGGGTATACTAGTTTGTAGGGTTTTTTAGCGTTGCGTAACATTATTGGTAAATGTTGTGTGGAACTAATCTTTAATTTATTTTTTTCTCGTGCAGCTGGGATCGATAGCTGGAAATCTCATGATAAAGCATCAGCACAATGAGTTCCCGTCAGATATATTTCTACTCTTGGAGACAGTAGGAGCACAATTAACTATCAGTAAGTGTATTAACACATTCATGAAGTATCTTGTCGAAGTGTATTATTATCACTTATTCTCTGTAAGTACTAAGAGCATCGGTAGCCTATTGGCTAACGGTTAAGACTCGTACTTAGGTAACGAGTTCGGTCCCCAGTGCCTCCATGTACCGATGACTTCTTCTGTGTTGTACCTACTAACTATTAGTTGATTACTGGATAATGTTCTTAAGTCGAGGAACAAAATCATGTGAAAATATGCACATTCAGGCAACCGATTGTTATAAATTCTGGTCAGGGTAACCTGTTAATAGGGTCACAGAGGTCAGATGGCGGTCGCTCTACTGTAATCACCAGATCTGCCAAATCCTAGATCATAGTCCAGGCGGACTTCAGCCCTTGGGATATTTATAAAAATGCGAAAGTTTGTAAGGATATATGTTTGAATGTTTGTAATTCCTTCACGCGAAAACTACTGAACAAATTTTGATGAAATTTGGCAGCAATATAGCTAATAGCATATAGGCCATAATTTATCCCGACATTTAATGTATTTTGCGCGGTCGAAGTCGTGGGTAGAAACTAATTCCTTACAAAGTAAAAACGAACATTTGTTAAAAATCCTTTCAGAAAATCAACTAGGTCTGGCTTTTACAACGACACTGCCAAACTTTTTGAAAACCAACATGACTGGAAATGTTATTACAAATATACTGTTACCGCCACTAAACAATGATTGGAAAATTGTTACGTTCAAGGTATGTAAACCAATAATACACAACCAATAAACCTTTATGTGCACATCAAAAGGCACATACACCGAAACAATATATATGGAAAATCATTATCAATATCTCCTTCATTATTTTGTCTGTTTACTGTGTGTCCGAATCTGTCTTTCCCGTCTTGGCCTCAACAGCCATCAGAGAAAGTGCCGTGCCATTAACAGTGACGCTGTTCAAATTATCTATAATATTGTATATCTGAAGCTCTGATGATCTTTATAACACAAAGAAAGGTCTTATCATAAGTAGGTACTCAAACCCTCTTGGGTTGTATAAGAACGTTAATGTAGAACAAAAGGATTGGAAACTTAGCTACCTTCATGGCTGAGACTGGCAATTTCTTTTTGGTCTGTGATATGGAAGAAGCTAGAATGGTTTCCTAGAAGCACAGCAATTGTGTTTCCCAAGAGTGCTTCATACAAAGTAGTTTTGATTCATCATCATCATCCGTCAATCCCGGCTACTGCCAGAGTCCGCTTTCCGGCTTTGCTTTCTCCACTTTGCCCGATCTTCGGCATCCTCACGTCGTAAGCTGTTGGCTCTCTCGTCCGACTCGGCGATGTCAATCCATCGTTTCTTGGGCCTTCCGCGGGATCTCTTTCCTGACACGGGCAGATTCAAGCACCTATTTACCACGTATCCCTGGGGTATACACAACACGTGACCATACCAGCGCAGCCGTGCCTCTTCGACCTTATCCGCGATAATTCTTACGCCAAGGCTGCCACGGATGTACTCGTTATGCACTTAATCCAGTCGCGTAATGCCACACATCCATCGCAGCATTTTCATTTCGTTGGCGTAGAGTTCGCGTACGTGCTTCTTCAGCGCCGGCCAGGTTTCGCTGCTGTGGAGCATCACAGGCCTAATTATGCTCTTATATATTAGCCCCTTGAGCTTGATTGGGATTTTAAGGT
The DNA here is from genome assembly GCA_905147135.1 of Blastobasis lacticolella. Lineage (NCBI taxonomy): Eukaryota > Metazoa > Arthropoda > Insecta > Lepidoptera > Blastobasidae > Blastobasis > Blastobasis lacticolella. Next base: position 2,426,865 of record LR990044.1, read on the forward strand.
CACAGGTGACCGCCATGATCTCCCGCCATTTGGCCCAAGCTGCAGAGCTTTTTTTTGAGCCTTGACATTGGGGCCGATATCGCCGGTCTCGTGCTGCATGGACCCGATGTATTTAAATTTATCTGTTCTATTCATAGCTCCGTTCCCTACACGGATGGTTTTAAGATCCGCGCTGCAGCTAGCCATATACTCTGTTTTGGCGACGTTCAGCTTCAAACCACCGTTTTCTAGCACTGCCTTCCACGTATTTATCTTGGTCTCAAGATCCTGCCTAAGCTTGCTAACTAGTACGATGTCATCAGCGTATTTCATAAGCCAAGGAGGCGTGTCCTAAATTTCCTCTGAGAGGACATCGAGTACAATGCAAAACAAGTAAGGGCTCTCACTGAACCCTGGTGAACACCAACGGTAATCAGGAAAGGATTAGTATGGCCCACGATGGTTTTGACGACGGCCACAGTTTTAGCGTACATATCCTGGATGATGTACCTTAATGTACGCTTCGGGCACAGACTTTGATCTCAGAACCTACGAGATTATCTCACGTGGGACACTGTCGAAGGCCCCCTGCAGGACGACGAATGCGAAATGCAACGGTTGATTCCTACTGCAGTGGGACTCCTGGAGGACCCTGAGGGCAAAGATTGGAGCCATTGTGCTGCAGCCCGGCCTGAAACCGTATTGACATTCCGACAAGGAGCATTCCTGGCGAAGTCTCTGGTCTATAATACGTTCGAAGAGCTTCATTGTGTGGCTCATGAGCTTTATACCTCGATAGTTGCCTCGCACACTGTCCTTTCCTTTATAGATTGGTGTAATAATATTTATGCGCCACGCGTCAGGTATGAGCCCCGTAGCTTTGATCCTGTTGAATAGTTCAGTGAGCAAGAGTACGCCCTGGTTCCCCATTGTTTTCCAGGTTTCTATGGGTATTCCGTCATGGCCAATAGCTTTTCCGTTCTTCATACGGGCCGGAGACCTCTCCACCTCGTCAGGGGTAATCGAGCTTATCATGCCAAGGTTTGCAGGAAGCTGTGGTGGTCACACGTAGTTATTGGCATCGTTTGACAGTTCCTTGAAATGACAGCACCAACGGTCTTCATTCAAAGTAGTTTGGTTATATTTTCAATATTACGCTATCAAATTCAATGAAATTCTATAGACGTAATCCAGATGCTTGTTATTTGTCAGATATTCATTATAATATATTGTGCCCAAGAGGCTCTAACAATTTTTATAAATATTTTCTTTGTTTTTGTAAAGACTACGTCATCGTTTCTCTGAAATCAAGTCTTTTAATTGTTTTAATTACTTTGGACTTAAAAATTTACTATATGTAAACAAAATGTCATGTCTACGTACGTTAAAATGTACAAATCCATTAGATACAATTTTTTGTACATATTTTTCCCAGACTAGACTTCTGTATCCCTCTCCTAAATATGCCTACCACGTTTTGACAATGATTACTAAATCTATAAAAACAGATAATGCCTCGAGCTCAGAACACCCATGCGGTCGTCAATGCTGGATTCTTTTATAAACTCAAGAACAACACAACTGTATCCGAAGCAAGAATAGTATACGGAGGATTATCACCATCGTTCATTCACGCGACTGCAACAGAAAGACTCTTGAAAGGGAAGAATCTGTTCACCAACGAGACGCTGCAATCGGCAATCAATAGTTTGAAACTGGAATTAATCGTTGTGGAAAACCCGCCAGAATTTTCGGCCAAGTATAGGAAGACATTAGCTTTGAATTTGTTTTACAAGGTTTGTTGTTAAGACGGTGGTGTTTTTTTTATTTATTTATCATTAATTTGGTACAAAGGTATTTTCTTAGTATAATTCACTAAACTGTATAACAGTTTCTTGGCGAAGGTTTGCACTACCTATCTCAATGCTCTCGGTAGCATAAATATCAACTTCATTTAAAATTCCAGGCACCAAGTACTCTGCCGCTGGCCAAAGTAATTGTTAAGGCTAGGCTGCTCTTGTTGCTTTTCTAACATTCGTTCTAAGTTTACTTTTTTGGTTTTAAATTCTGATTAGTCAAACTGTTCTCACAATAACAAAATCTTAAATATTTCGTGCACTGGTAAGATATTACATTTTTGTTTATTACTACCTACCTACTTACTTAAATTTAAATAAAACGGTTAATTTTGTGCTTATATAAAGAATCAGCTTAGTTGTGTGAAATGTGCTGAGATCTTCTAGAGGTCCTCGGAAGTAAAAGCTGTACAGCTGGCAAGGGAAGAAAATGATGATCTATAAGGGGCCAGCATCGATAATATTGTATGTTTTATGGTTTCAAAGACACAGGTCTGCGCATTTTCCGCCAAAAAGGATCCCTTTGTCATAGTGCCGCAGTTCCAAGGGACACCCCTTTCCATCTCAAATAGTATCGGGATCCTTGGTGTCGACATATCGGATAACGTGCGCTTCCGGAGTCACCTAGAAGGTAAGGCCAAACTGGCTTCGAAAAAGCTTGGCGTGCTTAACCGGTCCAGGCGATACTTCACCCCAGGGCAGCGCCTGCTGCTGTACAAGGCACAGGTGCGGCCTCATATGGAGTATTGTTCCCATCTTTGGGCCGGCGAAACTGCCGACCTGCTTAATTCTTTGGACTCCGTACAGAGACGCGCCGTACGAATTGTCGACGATCCCATACAAACAAGCAAGTTAGAACCACTGGCTATCCGAAGGGACTTTGGCTCCCTGTGTGTGTTCTATCGGCTGTACAATGGGGAGTGTTCCGAGGAACTTTTCGATCTGGTGCCCACAGCACAATTCCGCCATCGCACCACCCGCCGTGGGCTGGGTACTCATCCCCACTACGTAGACCCTCTGTTAGTCACCACGCGAAGGTTCGAAAGAACGTTTCTCGCTCGTACGATTCGGATGTGGAATGAGCTCCCAGCCACAGTGTTTCCTTTGGACTATGACATGGGATTGTTCAAGAGGTATATTAGAGATCTCTTTAGAGGCGGGCAACGCATTGGTGACTCCTCTGGTGTTGCTGATGTCCATAGGCGGCGGTGACCACTTTCCATCAGGTGGCCCGCTTGCCTGTTTGTCTGCTAAGTAAAATAAAAAAAAATAAAAAAAATTAAGTCTTGACACATTACTAGCAGTGCCGAGGGCTCAGAGACTGAAAGGCTTTCGTTTGCAGACCATATACTATTTAACGTAGTAAGTAGTGAGGTAGAACGACAATCAAATGAGTGTCCGATCACAGTGATGATTTACTTAGTATCTTCTGGATAGATACTTTATATATAGCATTGGCACAGAATATCTGTACCAAGTACAACTAAATTATTCTTAGTTAAATCCATAATAATATAAAATTCAGTGTATTTATTTGAGGTAATGTCGAACTTACTCTATAATCATGCATTTATGTATTCAGAATATGACCCTTATTAAGAAATATATCACTTAATACTTACTTCTATATTTCAGGGTCTTCTCACGCTATGTCCAAAGAACTTGCTACAGTCGCGCTACCAGACTGGTAGCACAAGGCTTCACGAGTCCAGACCAGTGTCGGAAGGACGACAGGTTTTCGACACAGACCCTACTGTGTGGCCTTTAAATCAACCCATTCAGAAGGTGGAAGCTATGGTAAGTTTCAAAAGACAGTTTTGTAATGATATAAACTATCTTATCACATATATTAAACTATCTGGCCCACCGCGACTTCAGTCGTGTATTGTCCTACCTACCTTGTGAACCTTTCTCTTGAATCACTCTATCTTTTTTCTAAAGCCTTATTAAAATCTAGGTAAAGATCTTAAGTGTCATTCCATATATTCAAAGTTCGAACTTTAAATATTCAAACTGGAATGTCTATCCGAATATGCACTCACACATGTGCGAGTTTTTACCTATACCTTTGTTTACGAGTTGGGCATTTTGGCTACTCGTAAAAGAAGGTATAGGTAAATAACTTAAGTAAAGCCCCTCCTTAGTGTGGGAGTGACATGTTCGGATAGACCAATTGCTCAGTGGGCTACTCGTAAACAAAGGTACGTGGTAATAAAACCGGAACATTATTTAACATATGTTTGCTACACACAACTTCAATGTATTAATCATTTGTGTTACCGAGTATATATAAATGATTCAAAATCACATTAAAATTAAATATGTTAAGTCATCACATTACACACAAACTGTTTACTTGATATTGGTCCTTTGGTTTGGTTAAAAATTTTAATTGAATTATTGGCACTGACTATAAAATATTTTTAACGATAGAGTTCAATATTATATTTACCAGATACAATGTTCTGGCGAAGCAGACTACAGCGAAGATCTTCCCTGCTTCCCTCGGGAAGTTTTTGCGACTTTTGTACTGAGCACTGTACCTAAGGGAAACATTGTTTCGGAAGATGCCAGCCTTGCCTTGGTAAGTATCTATTAATAATCTACATTTATGGTCGTAAGTTGCGCACGTAGACTTACTCATTTACGTGCTTAAGATTTATAGCAAAAACAAACAGTACTCTCTGTTCAACGTAGTTGTCTCTTGCTATATTGCGAGTACTTTTGTCCAACGAAATTGGATGCTTTAAGTTAAATTTCTCAGCCTTCTAAAGCTAGGGACAACCTCATCATCATCAATATTTTGGGGGGTATGGGGCCCAATCACCATCTCATGGGCCCAAGCCAACCTCACCTGCCCGCGGTCCCCCTGCTGACATAAGGACGAGGCTCTGGCGAACCGGCTTTTCCATAATGGGTTTAGCTTAATTTTAGCGGTGGTAGGCCATTGCCGACGGCTTTTTAGCACCACCCCCTGGCCAAAGTCATGTTGCTAAATGACTTGTCGCGTTTCACCATGATGACCAGGCGTGCCGTTTTTGGAGAATGGGTCGGGTGCGGTTGCGTTACTGTACATGAGGTTTCAGTTGCGCTGTATGGATGCCGCAGTTGGAACCCAGACTCGGAGGGTAGCGGGATCCGAGGCACGGTTTTCCGCTGGCCGACCGCAGATAGTTGGGGGCCCAAGTAGTGTGCCAGCCACACATGAAAGGCTGCCCCGCCATCTTGCGAAAAATCCCAGGGTGCGCTAGCATGCCGGTTGGCGACTGGACGAAAGGACCCGCTAGACACTCTTGGGAGGGCTCGGGCGTCCCCGCAGTCTCCGTTCTGGTTTCTCTACGCTGTGGCAGTGCAGTGCAGTAACCACTGTGTTTGTCTGTAACGCCTCTGAACACTCTTCCATTCTTCTTACCTTCACTCACTCCCCTATAATGAAAGTTAAAAATACAGATACGTTTAAACAGCGGAAGCACGTCCTTTCACTTCTCGTGCACCTCTCAAATATTCGAGGACTGCACGCTAACCTCGATTCGATCATCAGCATCTTGAAACCTCTAAACCTCCCCTATTGTTTCTCACGGAGACGCAGATCAGGTGTTCGGCTGACGCGGCATACTTAGCCTATCCCGGATATAGCTTAGAGCACAAGTTCAAAACTAGGGCTGGTGTGCGCATGTATGCTCGGGATGACATCTGTTATCGGCGCCTTCGTGACCTCGAAGACTCTAGTTTTTCTGTGCTTTGGGTACTGGTGGATACGGGATTGGAGAAAATCCTTTACGCTGCTGTATACCAATGACATACCGGCGATGCGGAGACGACCATACTAATGGGCTACCTCACAGAGATGGCTGACGTAGCTCAGCAGAGGTAGCCTTTCCCCCAAATAGTATTTATTAGGGACTTTAATGACCACAATGGAGAATGGCTCTTCAAGGCCATGCAAGGATACGGATCATGCTCAGAGGGAGATCTACAAGCTGGCCTTAACCCTAAATTTGTCACAGCTTGTCCGGACAGCGACTAGGATACCGGACATTGAGGGCCACACTTCGTATTGCTTGGACCTTCTGCTGACTTCCGATCCGGACCGATGCTCGGTGTCAGTGTCGTCACCTTTCGGTGGGTCCAATCACTGCCTAGTGAAGTGGTATCGGTTTATTCGCCACCCGACCCTAGCCCGAAAGGTACACGACGCTTATGGAAGTATAAGTCGGTTGACTGGGACGAGATGCGGTCCTTTTTTGCGTGTTACCCCTGGCGGCAAACGTGCTTCTCTTCTTCGGATCCCTCAATCTGTGCAGATGCTGTGGTGGAGGTAATTTCTTGCGCAATGGAGTACTACATTCCGTTCTCGGATGTGCCAATGACTAGCAACACACAGCCTTGGTTTGGACCTGAATGTAAACGTGCTCTGGCGAAAAAACAAGAGGCATGCCTAGCTTGGGCCAACGCACGGCTACGCAAATCCGATGACATTCGCGAGAAGAAGAGAGCCTACAATATTGCCACCATGTCCTGCAAGAGAATCATAAAAAATTCTAAACTTGATAACATCGGAAGAATCGATAACAAATTGGCATCATACCCTGCGGGTAGTAAAGCTTCCTGGTCCCTGGCTAAATCAGTGGAGACAAATTTCTGTCAAACCTGATGGATCACTGGCCCATTCCGCTAAGGACAAAGCAAACCTCTTCGCATCTCATTTTGCTAATTGTTCGCATTTAGACGCCGGAAACTTAACACCACCCAAACTGCCAATCTGTAGCTCAGTTCTATCTGACAGCCCCATCCGGCAGAAGGAAGTGCGAAGGAACTGTCAAAACTCGACGTGAACAAGGCCAGTGGTCCGGATGGCATACCAGCATTGGTTCTGAAGCACTGCGCGCCTGAGTAATCACCCATCTTAACTCGGCTATATCGCCTGTCTCTACAAGTAGGTAAAGTACCGAAGGCCTGGAAGATTGCACATGTCCAACCCGTGCCAAAAAAGGTAGTCGCGCTGACCCGGCGAATTATCGACCTATATCCATAACATCAATAATATGTAAGACACTTGAGCGTGTGCTGAATAACCGGCTCCTGTCGTATCTCGAAGCGAATGATCTGTTGAGTGACCAACAATACGGCTTCCGTAGTAACAGATCAACAGGTGACCTTCTTGCGTATGCCATTCATGTGAGGAAGTACTTCATACCTGGACAGCTTTTAAATTTATACCAAGCACAAGTCCGGTCATGTATGGAGTACTGTGGTCACCTCTGGGATGGGTCCGCCAAATATCAGCTGGAAGCTCTTGACTCTATCGACAGACGTGCCAAAAGACTGATTGGTGATGATTCGCTTGTCGAGTCTCGCCTTCTGGGTCTGGGACACCGTCGTAGAGTAGCCAGCTTGTCGGTCTTTTATCGAATTCACTTCGGTGAGTGCTCCCAGGAGCTCCACAACCTAGTTCCATCGTGCCCTTTTTATTATCGAACAACGAGGGGGACAGAAGATCGTCATCCATTTATGGTAGATGTCCCACCATCTCGTATAAATAAATAAGTTTAACCTTGGGGTTATACTTATTTATATAAATTTAAATTAAGAGTGAATAGGTATCTTCTAGGCACGCATGCTACATCTTCGACCTCATCCTCGCTATCCATCAGGTGAGTTGAGGTCAAATGCAAGCCTATTATTAATAAAAAAATAAAAAAAGATGTACAGAGAATATTTATTCAACACAAGGTTCACAATTTGGAAACGGGGAGTCTATTGAAAACTATAGTGTCATTCTTATATAAAGTGCAGAGAATTAATAAACTGAAGTGGTTGTGGGTTGGCCAGCCAAAAACAGACATCCGCTGGTGTAGACGAGTTTTTGAGTGGAGACCGTGGCTCGGAAGAACTAGTCTAGGATGCCCTCCGGCCAGGTGGAATGACGATTAACGAATTGTGTTGGCTGAATGTGGTAAGAATGTAACATTACAAATTTTTGTATTTCAGAAACAACCTGGTGTCTTAAACTATTTCTCAGCGAAAGACATACCTGGTTTGAACTCTTTCACCCCCAATGATGTTCCACTATTCACTGCGAATGAGGAATTACTTTGTAATGGTGAAGTTAAATATTTCAATCAACCAATCGGTATAATTGTCGCTGAATCACGTGCTATAGCTGAAAGAGCCGCTAAGATGGTCAAATTCACATACAGTGGCGTTACAGAAGCAGTAGTGGATATTAATGCTGCTAGACAAGACCCAAAGAGAGTATCTATTGCATTTGCAACGATCGCTACGAACCCTGGCATAGATATATCGAAGATTATAAAAAATACAAATACAATTTATGGCCAGTACCATTTTATGATGGAGAACTTAGTATGTGTGACCAAACCAACGGAGGAAGGGTTGGAGGTGCATACTTGCACACAACATATGGACGCAGTGCAGCTGATGACATCACGAGCCCTGAAAATGGACCAAAACAAGTACGCTGTAATTAGTAATTCCCAAGCTTTTAATATCAGAATCATATTTAAGGGGATATTTTATACCAAGTTTTGGAGCGTCGGTGCTGCGCAATCTTGGATCGTGGCCCTCGCGCGCGATAGCACAATATTGACGCAAAGATATCTATTTTATTTAATATCAAGTTTTGAGCTGTAAGTTACGCATACATTTCCAGGATCGACGTTCACGTACGTAGACTCGGCGGCGCATACGGAATGAAGATATCCCGCACAAGCCAAGTGGCTGTGGCCTGTAATCTTGTCGCGATGAAGTTGAACAGGCCGTGTCGATTTATTCAGCCGCTTACAACGACAATGAGAGCCGTTGGAAAGCGGTTGCCCTGTGCTAATGATTTTGAGGTTAGTATTTCTCTAAAAAACAGTAAAAGTATTAAGTAAGCAAGTATTTCGCAAGACAATTGAAGATCATGTATTTTATTTTTCGTGAATTAGATTTATTAAACAATCAAGCAACAGTATATTTAATGTCAATCAGATAAATTATTAGTAATTTAAAATTATTAGGTTGTTGGTGATGATTATGATAGAACCAATTTACTCATATTGCAGGTAGCAGTTAACAATTCTGGAGTGATACAGTACATAAATACAGACATTTATGAGGATAACGGGTACATATTAAATGAACTGTTAGCAAATTTTGGCAACGACGTCTATAACAATTGCTACGACAAATCTAAATGGAATTATAAATGTTACAATACATTCACTGATACTGCCAGTAACACATGGTGTAGATCGCCTGGTATGTAAAACCTTAGAGATGTCGGAAAATTTTAGCTGAAACTACTTCCATGAAATTTTATTTTATTTTACCTATGATGCTGATTGCAGTTATTATACTTAATTTCTTTTTTAATGTTAACTTAACAGGATCTCTAGAAAGTATAGCAATGGCTGAATGGGTGTTGGAACAAATATCCTACGAGCTCGATTTGGACCCTCTAGAAGTACGGTTAGCTAATCTAGACACCAAATATAACGACCTGAAAGAAATAGCCGAAACATTAAAAACCAACGCAGATTATACCACAAGAAGAGCCGAAGTGGATAAGTTCAATAATGAAAATAGATGGAAAAAGAAAGGATTAAGATTCGCCTTACTAAGATGGACTCCCATTGGAGGTCAAACATTAGACGTAAACCTTTCTGTTTATCATGGAGACGGAACAGTTGTCATAACACACAGTGGCATAGAAATGGGGCAAGGCATAAATACCAAAGCCGTTCAGATATGCGCATATCTACTGAAAATACCTGTAGAGAAAATACAAATTAAAGGTAATGATACTATCATTGCACCTAATGGATACATTACCGGAGGTAGCATTACTTCCCAGAATGTAGGTCGTGGTGTGCAAAGATGTTGTGAACAATTATTAGAAAGATTGGATCCTGTAAGGGCACAGATGGATAATCCTTCATGGGAGGAATTGATAGTAAATGCTTTTAATTTAAGTGTA